>CM076583.1:247107484-247719150 GCA_034641835.2 Pinus albicaulis | reverse complement strand
GGCTAATCAATACCTTACAAACCAAGGCTTCCTGTTAGACAATCATGATCCATCTAACTAAATGTGCTCACCTCCTTGTGCCATCACTTCTTTTTTCTCTTCCAAATTTCTAGACATATTCTCCCCACCTATTATTCTCTCCAAGCTCTTTCCAATTATTAAATCCCCTTATTTGAACAAATGTTTGGTATTTTTCCATCCTCACTAATACCCATTTTCATTATCAACGTATTGTGATGAGAATCCCCTTCGTACTATTCATCCACCACTTCTTAATTATTGCATTTTGATTAAAATCCTAGTTTTCCCTCTTTAATACATGTGCTTCCTCCATGGCACCTTATTCCCTTAGTTATTCATATCAGTCAATCCATTCTAGGTCACCTGCAAGCATTGGTGCTTACACTTCCATGGTTGGAGAACCAAAAAAACAAATAAGTTGCGTTTATGGGTTACACAGAAACTCCCCACAACTATCACGTGTACTTTCCATCCCTCATAATGATAGTTGTGTGAAGGGATGGAAAGTTTAATGAGGAGAACGAGATGTGGTGCTCTCTTGAGAGGGATCTTTAGATCCCACCAGAAGAGTAGCTTTTAGCTCTAAAGGAGGAGCCTCATGAACTGTTGGAGCAACAAATATATTGAGGAGCAGAGAGTGGAGACATTCACTCAAGAAAAACCATCCAAAGAAGGTAGAAAAAGAACCAGGGAAGCTGATATACTTGTGCAGGATGCGAGGGAGAATGTGGGAGCTCCTTCAAATTTGCGTAGGCAAACGAGGTCACCTGAGAGGTACACTGGCTACATGGATCTTATGGATGAGCTTATGGAGACTAAGCCATCCTATTTTGATGAAGAAATAGAGCAACCTATATGGGTTGATGTAATGGTGGAGGAATACAAATCCATTGTAAAGAACAACGTTTGGGAAGTGGTACCAAGACCATCATATAAATCAAGAGTGGGTTCGAGACGGATCTTCAAGGTGAAGCCAGTAGCAGACAGAAGCATAGAGAAGTATAATGCTATATTTGTTGCCAAGGGGTATTCTCGAGTTGAGGATATTGACTATGAGGAGACCTTTCCTCATATAGCAAGGTACTCATTCATTAGATCAATTATTTCTCTGGCTACTCAGATGGGGTAGAAGATCCACGTGATGGATGTAAAAACAACATTTCTCAATGGGGTTATTAAGGAGGAGGTGTACATCGAGCAACCAAAAGTTCTTGAGACATTTGATCGGGAGTCTCATGTGTGCAAACTCAAACAAGCATTGTATAGTCTCAAACAAGTACCTCGTGCTTGGTACACCAAGACCAATAATTATATCACTGGTTTGGGCTTCACCATAAGTGAAGCAGATGCAAACCTCGATCACATCTTGGTAGAAGGTAAATACCTTATTATTGCCTTATATGTTGATGATTTGATTTTAACTAGTGATTAGTAGTTGATGAGATTTTGATTTCCGTTCTAGCTATTGGTTCACTCTGTGGTCTATCTGAGACGCACTGGTTGGTTGTTTACGTGGTCTTTATTCTAAACCTTTGCTCTTGTGGATCTTCCTGTTCCTTCTCTGGTTTGGGATTGGTCGATTGGGGGATTTCTGAGGATCTTAGCTACTCCCTGTTGGTCTTCATTGTGGTCTATTTGAGATGCACTAGCTGGTTGTCTTATGTGGTATTTCTTCCGAACCTTTTCTCCTGTGGATCTTCATGCTCCTCTTTGGTTTGGGATTGGTTGATCGAGGGATTTCTGAGGATCTTTACTACTATGTAAGTGCATTCATTTTGGTTGATGGAGTTGGAAACATATTTGAATTTTGAATTTGATCACAAAGGAGTCTCTTGGGTCATTAATTGGTCTAGGGGGATATTTATTTTCCAAGTTGTTCATTAATTATATGAGGGACAATCCATTAATGGTTTGCGTTGTCATTGAAGATCTTTGTCGATTGTGTGCTTGATGAGATTTTCTAAAGGATATTGGTCGACGATGATTCGACAATCTATTGTATTTGAAGGGGTGTCATAGTGGATTGAATTGGTGACGATCTACATCGAGTGGGGTCTATAATTTATAAGTGACATTAATTTTCCTTGTTTACATATTTTATTGAGGTTTTTTTCAGACACTACTACATAAGGTGTTTTTTGGTAGTGTTATCTACTTTGGTGAACATATAGGCAGGATTGCAGAGTGCCAACGATGTTAGTTGTACAACTGAAATTTGCATCTATTTATTATGATGTCACTTGATATAAGGAAATTGGGGCAGTGACATGCCATTACTCGATGCATTGGTACATAAAATGGTTGGGGAGTGGGTGTTACAAATTGCTCCATTATATTTATCATATATATATTATATATTATTAATATTTATCTATTACTTAGTAAATGAACTATTGTTTATTTCATTTTTCAAAGAATATTTTCCCTCACTCATGAATGTATTAAAAGTTCTAAGGGAGGTTGGTACATTTTCAATCCCCATAGGTTTACCTTTCTTTGTCTTCAAATGGAGCACAATAATAACTAGAAACTAAAATACCAACTAGTAACCCTAAAATAATTAATACGATTTTGTATTGAGAGCTCTATGAACTCTTATACAAGAGCATTTACCAATTGAATTAATCCTTATTTCCTCTAGCTCTTAACTAAACCTTTGACACTTTATTATTAAAAACATTGAAATAAAAAGCATGTATAATTAGTGGATGATATATTCCAATTTATCAAATAAGTTAACAATCACAATATCAATTAGTTAATAAGGGGAAATTTTATTAATGACACGAGGACAAATATTATTGAAGTAGCTTAGTTCTATGGTGTGCATGGAAATTGTTTTATACCTCAATGCATTTTTTTTTTCCATTTTTTCCAATAGGTTCTTTTCTTGAGAAACATATCAAACACTAAGTTTTATTAATGACTTATAAATATTTAAATCTCCATAGTGGAATGATATTTGTTCATATTGGAATAGCAATCCACTAGTTCTACCCATTAGGATTAGTAAAGACACTTCAATAAATTTAATATATCAATTCAAATTACACAAGTGACACCATATAAAGAGAAAAAATTAAATTGAGGTTGGCTATTATCATATTCGCATTGAAATTATACATTTATTTTTTGGTTAAGTCGGGCTAGTCTAGAGAAAGAAATCTACTTTCATTACGAAAAAGGGGCAAACCATATATTTTTTTTTTTTGCAAGTAAATTCCAAATACATTATCATGTTAGTTTAGTGGTTTTCATTTATTAATATGAGTATGCAATTGAGTAATGGAAATAGAATCCAAATGAGAGACCATGAAATTAACAAACCTTGGATTTGGTGTGAGATCTCTGCCTTCTACCCTCATTTTCTTAGGAGTTTCTCCTATGATATGATGAAACATGCATCCCAACATAGACTAAACTAAATTAACACCCAATTTTGTAATAGTGTAGATTTTAAATCGTGTACCAAATGGAAGTAGTCCATAGTCATGGGCATCCATATCAACATTTTCTTCAATAAATATTTTAGGCCTGAAGGTAAATGGACTCTTCCATATAGTTAGGTCTTTAAAAATGACCTACATATTTACATGTATAATAGATATTTTACACATATATTATGGCAACCAATTGTCAATATTTTATGTTTTTCTATGCAAAATCATTAAAGAAGTGGGTGAACATGCAAATGGCATTTTTTGTGATATATTACATGAACTATGAAAATGGCCTTTTTTGTGATATATTGCATGAACTATAGATGATGAAAATCAATGTCACTCATCACTTTATCTAGTTTGTCTTGTGCTTAAAATATAAACTTACCATTCTATAAGTGAAAATATAAATAAAATCCCGATAGAAAAACCATTAATGAAAATGATCCCAAATAATAAGCACACCACCATTTGTCAAAAATATCTTCATTCCAACATAATCTCTCAATATTACATATATTTCCTTTATTGATGATTATGGATCTTGATTATGGATCTGATGTCACCCTAAACTTTAATGATAAAAATAAGAAAGAAAAACATCCTCCTAACCATATTTTCATTCCTTACACATGAATCTTAATATTAAATATGCATTAACCTTATTTTCATTCCTTACACATGAATCTTAATATTAAATATGCATTAACCTTTATCATAGTAATAAATATAAAAAATAATATTAAATATGCATTAACCTGTATCATAGTAATAAATATAAAAAATGCAACATGAAGAAATCTAATTCGTTGCAACTCTAACCACCTTTATATATTTTGCACGAAATAAAGTTGTTTGTTTTGTTTCAAATTATTTTTCAAGTGGTTTACATGTATTTTATTATAGTTGTTCAATAATTTGTGCAATACACTCAAGTTTCCATATCCCTTTGGAAAAATGCTACTCATTCAATTGATCTGACGGAGCCCCAAAACTGGTTGTTACTCGCTCAAGCGGGAGCCCGAAAACTGCAAATCTGACAGGAGCCCCAAAACTGGTTGTTACTCGCTCAAGCGGGAGCCCGAAAACTAACCCGACGGGAGCCCAAAAACTGGTTGCAGGGGAAAACTGGAGAGCGATATTGCCATAAGCCACAAGTGGAGGTTGCCATAAGCCATTGTCTGGCGAAAGCCCATAATCAAAGGGGGAAACTGGAGAGCATCGTGGATATTGCCATGGCGGGAGCCCCAAAATTGGTTGCTACTCGCTCAATTGACCCGCGGGAGCCCGAAAACTAGTTGCAGGGGAAAACTGGAGAGCGATATTGCCATAAGCCACACATGGAGGTTGCCATAAGCCATTGTCTAGCAAAAGCCCATAATCAAAGGGGGAAACTGGAGAGCATTGTGGAGATTTCCATGGCGGGAGCCCTTCGCCATCATCAAAGGGGGAAACTGGAGCATTGTGGAGATTTCCATGGCAGGAGCCCATAACCAAAGGGGAAAACTGGAGAGTAGCGTCGAGATTGCGATAAGCCACAGTAACTATTTTCGGCGGGAGCCCATAAGTAAAGGGGCAAAACTGGAGAGTAGGGTGGAGATTGCCATAAGCCACAGTAACTTGTGTCCCGAGCAGCATGGAGATTGCCAGGAGCCACAGTAACTTGTGTCCCTCGTCATCTTGACATAGCGACTGCGACAGCAGGATTTTCTCTCATTTTCTCTCAGCATCCATGATGTGCAGAGTCTGGAACGAAGTGCTCACGCAAAAAAAATCCAAAGCTCAGGTCCAGTGCTCTCCTCCTTTCTCTCATTTCTCGCTTTTCAAACACGTCAAACACTTAAATATTTCTAAATGTATGAATCAGTTGTAGGACTGAGATCTCCAGTGCCTCCAAATCCCTTAGAAACCTAGTTAAGGAACCCTGACCAACCACAGGGATAAATTACAAATCTAGGGTTTGTAGGTTTTGTGAATAAATGTACTTTGTTGTAGCATTGAACACTGCAATAAACTTCATCAAACCTCCTGTCCTCTGTATTATGGGTTCTGTGAAGCAGGCAGTGGCACAGCATGCCTTGCAATGTTACCCAACAATGGGATGTCAATATTCTTAGGCCATCAAATCACTTTTATATCCTTGAATCTAATTAGTTATATGGCCCCTTCGCATTATTTTCTCAGTTTAATACCACCAAATGTAGTAATTTGTGGTTCTTAGATTGCCTTTATGCTCGATAAAAGAGTTAGGGTGTACTAAAGCAATGAGTGGATAGTATTGAAGAAGAGTTATGGTGTATTAAACCAATGAGTGTATAATCCACTGCTTGAAGGGTTGGTCAACCAACCATTAACAAATAGGTTTATCTATTTCCCAGCAAAAATAGATTATCATGCCTTGCAATGTTACCCAACAATGGGATGTCAATATTCTTAGGCCATCAAATCACTTTTATGTCCTTGAATCTAATTAATTATATTGGCCCCTTCGCATTATTTTCTCAGTTTAATACCACCAAATGTAGTAATTGGTGGTTCTTAGGTTGTCCTTATGATCGATAAAAGAGTTAGGGTGTACTAAAGAAATGAGTGGATAGTACTGAAGAAGAGTTATGGTGTATTAAACCAATGAGTGTATAATCCACTGCTCGAAAGCCTAAAGGTTGGTCAACCAACCATTAACAAATATGTTTATCTATTTCCCAACAAAAATAGCTTATGATGGAGAAATTTTTGGTAGTGTAGTTTATGCTGGGGTGATTCTTCCATGTGATATGAAAAATAGGAAAGTTTGGGATCAAAATTTAGTTGAGAAGATTATTATATAGTTGGTTGAATTGACCAAGTCATTATGTTCATCATTTATATTTTAAATGTAACAGAAGAGCTTGTATAATTTAATAGGCGGGCTGACTACTTTAATAGAAGTTAAGTCTTTAATAGTGCCTAAATTCTTCTTAAGCCATTGGAGTGACACATTTGGCCTTTCAAGTCCATAATGTTTACAACCTGCTCCATGGATCTTGTGGTCTTATCTTTTGTGTCATTCAATCCCACATGTTATTTGGAGTGACACATTTGGCCTTTCAAGTCCATAATGTTTACAATCTGCTCCATGGATTTCATAGTTCCTAAATTCTTCTTAAGCCCTTGGAGTGACACATTTTTCCTTTCAAGTCCATAATGTTTACAACCTGCTCCATGGATTTCATGTTGCCTAAATGCCTCTTAAGCCCTTGGATACACTTCTGTGTGTCAAATTTCACCTAAATTTCACCTCTAAATATTGCATGAGGGCGCCAAGAGTATCATGGACTCCTTCCATCACTATATTATAAAGTGCCTCATTGATGGTGGAATGCATGTTTGACATGGAATTTCCCTAGTAAGGGAATATAACAATGAGTAGAAAATTTTGGTATCTATGAAAGGTTGGGAAAGAGTGCATTCCCACTCTAGGATGCAAAGCTTCTGGATAGGGTTAGATTTCAAAATTACTTTGGGACTCCCTTCGGAGCTTATCCTATATACATTATTATACCATTGATCAATCAAATTTATCTGGGCCTCAATGTGCATTCTGTAGCGATCAACTACATTTTGTCATTCCTCCCATACTCCCAAATGCACCTTTACCTTGTTATAGTCTAGGTACCAAAGGGAGCTTAAATCAAGTAGGTAGGTTAATAAAGCATTCGAATAACAAATAAATGAACTAATTGGTTGAAAAAAATTTGACTCCAATCTCTTAGCTATTGAGGGTGAACAAACATCCTACACATAGAGCTAACAATCCCCCTTGGGCAGGTAGGAAAATTTGAGTCCAACCTCTTAGCTATTGAGTGTGAACAAAAAACCTACACATAGAGCTAAAAATCCCCCTTGGGCACAAAGGATGGCAAGTGTAATGCCTACACTTTACAACACTGAATTTAATGATTCCAAGTAGGTCCTTTTTTTCATATTGTGTTTGTAAATTTTTCACAGAAACTGCCCTCTAATCCCTGTATCTTAAGCTACCAAAAGGCATAAATATTGCATTGAAGCACAATTTCAGTGTCGTGTTTTTTTAAAGTCCAGTCCAGTAGGTAGTGAAGCAGTAATGCAATAGGAATAGTCTAATGCGTTGAACGCAACAATAAACTTCATCAAACCTCCTGTCCTCTATATTATGGGTTTTGTGAAGCAGGCAATGGCATATCATGACTTGCAATGTTACCCAGCAATGGGATGTCAATATTCTTAGGCCATCAAATCACTTTTATATCCTTGAATCTAATTAGTTATATGGCCCCTTCGCATTATTTTCTCAGTTTAATACCACCAAATGTTGTAATTGGTGGTTCTTAGATTTCCTTAATGCTCGATAAAAGAGTTAGGGTGTACTAAATAAATGAGTGGATAGTACTGAAGAAGAGTTATGGTGTATTAAACCAATGAGTGTATAATCCAATGCTCGAAAGGTTGGTCAACCAACGATTAACAAATAGGTTTATCTATTTCCCAGCAAAAAATAGCTTATGATGGAGAAATATTTGGTAGTGTAGTTTTTGCTGGGGTGATTCTTCCATGTGATATGAAAAATATGAATGTTTTGGATCAAAATTTAGTTGAAAAGATTATTATATAGTTGGTTGAATTGACCAAGTCATTATGTTCGTCATTTTAATTTTAAAAGTAACACAAGAGCTTGTATAATTTAATAGGTGGGCTGACTATTTTAATAGAAGTTAAGTCTTTCATAGTTCCTAAATTCTTCTTAAGCCCTTGGAGTGACACATTTGGCCTTTCAAGTCCATAATTTTTACAACCTGCTCCATGGATCTTGTGGGCTTATCTTTTGTGTCATTCAATCCCACATTTTCTTTGGAGTGACACATTTGGCCTTTCAATTCCATAATGTTTACAATCTGCTCCATGGATTTCATAGTTCCTAAATTCTTCTTAAGCCCTTGTAGTGACACATTTGGCCTTTCAAGTCCATAATGTTTACAACCTTCTCCATGGATTTCATGTTCCCTAAATGCCTCTTAAGCCCTTCGATACACTTTTTTTGTCAAATTTCACCTAAATTTCACCTCTACATCTTGCATGAGGGAGCCAAGAGTATCATGGACTCCTTCCATCACTATATTATAAAGTGCCTCATTTATGGAGGAATGCATGTTTAACATGGACTTTCCCTAGTAAGGCAATATAGCAATGAGTAGAAAATTTTGGTATCCATGAAAGGTTGGGGAAGAGTGCATTCCCACTCTAGGATGCAAAGCTTCTGGATAGGGTTAGATTTCAACATTACTTTGGGACTCCCTTCGGAGCTTATCCTATATACATTATTCTACCATGCATCAACCAACTTTATCTGGGACTCAATGTGCATTATGTAGCGATCAACTACATTTTTTCATTCCTCCCATACTCCCAAATGCACCTTTACCTTGTTATAGTCTAGGTACCAAAGGGAGCTTAAATCAAGTAGGTAGGCTAATAAAGAATTTGAGTAACGAAGAAATGCACTAATTGGTTGAAAACAAATTGAGTACAACCTCTTAGCTATTGAGGGTGAACAAACATCCTACACATAGAGCTAACAATCCCCCTTGGGCAGGGAGGACAATTTGAGTCCAACCTCTTAGCTATTTAGGGTGAACAAACAACCTACACATAGAGCTAAAAATCCCCCTTAAGAAAGGAGGATGGAAACTATAATGCCTTCACTTTACGGCACTAAATTTAATGATTCCAAGTAGGTCCTTGTTTTCATATTGTGGTTGTAATTTTTTTATAGAAACTGCCCTCTGATCCCTGTATCTTAAGCTACCAAAAGGCATAAATATTGCATTGAAGCACAATTTCAGTCCAGTTCTGTAGGTAGTGAAGCAGTAATGCAATAGGAACAATGTAATGCATTGAACACAACAATAAAATTCATCAAACCTCTTGTCCTCTGTATTATGGGTTCTGTGAAGCAAGCAGTGGCAAAGCATGCCTTGCAATGTTACCTAGCAATGGGATCTAAATATTCTTAGGCCATCAAATCACTTTTATATCCTTGAATATAATTAGTTATATGTCCCCTTTGCATTATTTTCTCAGTTTAATACCACCATATCTAGTAATTTGTGGTTCTTAGATTGCCCTTATGCTCGATAAAAGAGTTAGGGTGTACTAAATAAATGAGTGGATAGTACTGAAGAAGATTTATGGTGTATTAAATCAATGAGTGTATAATCCACTGCTCAAAAGGTTGGTCAACCAACCATTAACAAATAGGTTTATCTATTTCCCAGCAAAAATAGCTTATGATGGAGAAATGTTTGGTAGTGTAGTTTTTACTGGCGTGATTCTTCCATGTGATATGCAAAATAGGAAAGTTTGGGATCAAAATTTAGTTGTGAAGATTATTATATAGTTGGTTGAATTTACCAAGTCATTATGTTCATCATTTATATTTTAAATGTAACACAAGAGCTTGTATAATTTATATTTTTGACTCGGCTTCTTGAGTATCTATCGCTAAGCCCGGAGTCTCTTTGAGAAACTGTTCCCAAAATAAATCATTAACTCCAGAAGTTACCTTCCCACTAGCGATGACTTTCATTGTAGCCCTCTCATTCTCCTCCATCTCCATCGCTACTGGTTCTAAGTTGAAAATTATGCCACTGGTCTTCAATCCCATGTAAACCTCTCTCTCATCTTTTCCACTCTAGTTAAGAGTTTTCACACCCTTAGAGGTTTCAAATTGAGAAAGAGAAAGTCCCAAACTCATCTGACAAGGAATTTCATGAGTTATTGATTCTGCCAACTATGGAGAAGGCTGGGATGAATAATGCATCTTAGATAATGAACACGATCCTTGAATATCTGAAATTGCTGGTGAAATACACATACTTGGAAAGCATGTTCCTTTCATCTCTGTAAGAGTCGCTTGAGATGAATTTCCACTATCCACACTACATGCCTGACCCACATCCTGGAAAAAGGTTTCCAAATTATTTAAAGATGATTCCATTATATTAAAGGGCCATTTTTTTAAAACCCTCAATTCAACTATTCAACTCCACTTATTCATCTACCTTAAGTAGTTGACACCACAACCGACCGTCTCTCAACTCAAGCCCTACCCACGCTCTTGCTTGGGTAATCTTTTCTTCTTATTAATGCTTCAAGGAGCTTATTTCTTTCACTCTATTGCACAAGTCATGTACAAATCCGTGCTTTTGTGTCAGCTCTCGTGTCGAAATGCCACGATCGTTGCCTGCCTCCATGCATTTGCAAACAATCCTCCGATCCGTATGCATCTTGGTATCTTGATGTTTCTGCCTAATTCTAACAAGCTCCATCATGTGCAGACCCTTATCCCTCTTGAGCCTCTGAATTTCCTCCTCCAGTTCATATTTTATAGCATCATTACATGCACCTTGTTGGGGATTCTGAGAATGACTGTGCATAGGCTTGTGTCTGTGGATATTTTTCAACAAATTCCTTTTTCCCCGAAGAAAATATTCATTTGTGAATTCCCATTGATCTGGATCAACTTTCCTAAAGCCCTGTTGGAATTAAGATACTAAATCAGCCTTCCTAATCCCAATTAAATTTCAAATGAAAAAACATTAAGAGTCACCTAAACTTCCATTGAAAGGGAATGCCGAATCAACTATACTAAAATTGGCTATACTACAGGACAACACCTTTTAGCCACCATCATATCTGTTGGAAGAATATCCCTGATCAATTTTGGTATGACCATGTAGGAAAAAGGTGTGTATCATAAAAGACTAAATCTTCAAAACTTAATAAGACACAACCAAGCCTACAAAAATAAATATTAGATATAATTTAGGGTAGATGGAGAAATTCTTCACATTCCATGTCCACAGTCTAAAATTTGTTTTTAAATATTATAATAGTTGGATAAAAGCAAACTCTATGTTTGTTGGAAATAGAAATCCATACTTCAATAACAAAAGCAAGAATTTGGGTTGAAAGGCGGTGGCAAGGAGACTTGAGCCAAAGTGTGGCTTGAGGGGAAGGTGTAGAAGATAGAAATCCACATATTGATATCAAATCAGTAATTGTGCCCACCACAAAAGCTGTGTATCACTCAGGGTAGAGCAACCAACTGCAGAAGGTGCTAGTTTACCAATGTGACTCGGAGAGTTTTCCAGCTACAGTGATCTTACTTCAGCAGAATATCATATACCAATACAACACCCTCGTTTAGAAGTCCATTCAACAGTGTTGAGGACACACTAGTGTTTAAAGGAGTGATAGGCAGGGAGCACATGCATGATGCATGCACCATATTCAGTCCACTTCCAGTTTTAGATGGTTTTTTTGTCTTCAACAGTTCAGTGCTAGATCTCTGTTTTCCTTTATATAATTTTGCCTGCAAAAATTTAAAGGGTGCAGTTCCCAAAGTCAGTAGGGACACTCCAACCTGAGGATTCTGAGCACACTGAAGGATGGAGATCTCTAGGAGAGCACACCTTATTTTTGGCATGGCTATGTTTAAAGTTCACACTGCCAATCGACGTGCTGTTGTGCATGCATATAGAATCATTGTCTCAATCTTCTTCCTAGTCTATAAAGGAGAAACAGGGCACACCATTCTGTGGTTCGAAAGTTTGTGTTTTGACCTGTAGCTTTAGGTTTCTGTTTTCAGAATTAATACAAAATCAATAGTGCTGTTTTGATTATTTTGATTTTTATGCTTACTGGTTTGTTTATCAGCAGTATGTGTTTGTGGGTAAGTAAAATTAGCAGAAATTTTGATTGTTTTTTTCAGCTTTAACGATCTACAACTTTTATGTTAGTTTCCAAAGTACATAATCTACTCACCAAAGTCTGATTTTGACATGGTATCCACGTATATTTGTGGAAACCTTCCATGAATCCATGTATGGATATGGTAGGGATGCAACCTGTGTGATAGAAAGTTGTCGGGCAGTTTTAGGCATGACATGCCCAAGATCCATGCTTGAGAAATAGCACATAGGTTGTTTTTAGGTTGCCAATTTGTTTTGTTTAGCAGGGTGTTTTAGGACCAACAGTATAAGTACATTTAGTCTCAGATATGAAGACCTTGGAAGGTCCCTATAACTTTTTGTCTAGTGGATGCGTCAGGTAACATTGTTAGAGGTGCATGATCTGTGGGACTTTGTTGATAACAAGGTTGTAGAGCTCGCTGATTCCATCTTGTTGGTAGAGCATAAGAAGAAAATAGCCATGATCAAGCAAATAATCCTTCACTTTATGAAGAACCACTTGATCCTTCATATCTCCTAGAAGACCACATAGGTAAAAACATTGTTAGAGGTGCATGAGGACTATGTTGACAAAAAGATTATTGAGCCAACTGATTACATGTTGTTGGCATAGGATAAAAATTAAATAGCCATGACCAAGCAAGTCATCCTTCTGTGAAGGACTACTTGATCCCTCATATCTCCGAGAAGACCACATGTAAGGATATGTTTGATGCTCTAGTCACTCTATATCAAAGTGAAAACATCCATCAAAATATGCTATTGTGGAAAAATCTTAGATCCACCGAGATAAGCAAGACAAATACCATAGCCACCTTCTCAATGAAGGTTATTGAACTCCATGAAAAGAGGTCAAGAGTGAAGAGCTAGTAGCCATGGTCTTAAATGGGTTCTCTTCTTCTTGGAATCCTTTTGTCCAATGGTTCTATGCCTCAGAAAAGCTTTCCACCTTTGAGAAGCTATGGGAAGAATTCACCCAGAAGAAGACAATACTGGACAGTGTCACAAGTATAAGAGGAGCATAATATTTCCCTCATCGGCAAGATGAAGAAGCAGTAAAGAAAGAAGAGTCAAAAAGGGAAGAAAGAGGATTCAAGTTTCTCTAATCAGTGAAAGAAGGACTTGAGCCACATAAGTGTTTCAAGTTTCAGAAGTTTGGCCACTATGCTTCTCAATGTCATGAGAAGGAGGACATGAAACACCAAGGCAGTTTGCAAGGAGTACAGATGCATCAGCCGGAGTGGATGAACTTTCACCCAAGATTGAGACAGGCTTGTCCATGGTCTCATGCCTTTAGTCTAACAGCATCTCTGGCATCGGATGGTATGTGGATAATGGAGCCTCAAAACATGTGACCTCTAATTAGAGGACTTTCAACAAAATTCAAGAACAAGAGGTAAGCACAAAAGTGGAACTTGGTGATAATACCACAAATTATGTATCAAGCACAAAATTGGGTCTGTGTTTAAAAACCCTCAACGGAACTGCACTACATTCATCACCTTAAGCAGGTTGATACTTCACAATCTGACTGTCTGTCAACTTAGTTTCCCCAGCCTCTGAACAGTTCTCTTGTTTGGGTAATCTTTTCTTCTTATTAGCTGCTTCAAGGAGCTTATTGCTTTCACTCTGTTGCACAAGCTGTGCCACAAATCCAGGCTTCTGTACAGCTGTGGCCAGAAATTCCATCATTTTCTGTTGTTGGTGTTCCATGGTTTGCAAACAATCCTCCAAGGTCTGCATATGCATCTCGGTACCTTGATGTTGCTGCCTAATTCTAACAAGCTCCATCATGTGCAGACCCTTATCCCTCTTGAGCCTCTGAATTTCCTCCTCCAGTTCATATTTTATAGCATCATTACATGCACCTTGTTGGGGATTCTGAGAATGACTGTGCATAGGCTTGCGTCTGTGAATATTTTTCAACAAATTCCTTTGCCCCCGAAGAAAATATTCATTTGTGAATTCCCATTGATCTGGATCAACTTTCCTAAAGCCCTGTTGTAAATAAGATGCTAAATCAACCTTCCTAATCCCAATTAAATTTCAAATGAAAAAATATTAAGAGTCAGCTAAACCTGCATTGAAAGGGAATGTCGAATCAACTATACTAAAATTGGCTATACTACAGGACAACACCTTTTAGCCACCATCATATCTGTTGGAAGAATATCCCTGATCAATTTTGGTATGACCATGTAGGAAAAAAGGCAAGAACAAGGTGACTACCCTCCAAAATTAATATTCATGGTAAATCAACCGCAAAAATTAATATTAGAGAGACTTAGGTAGCAGGTAGCAGGAGAAATTATTCACATTCCATAACCACAAACTTCAATTATTTTAAATATTATAATAGTTGGATAAAAGAAATTTCCATGTATGTTGGAAATAGAATATAAAACCTGACATTTAAATAACAAAAGATGTACTTGGGTTGAAAGAAAAGGGAGAGATTTGGAGAGCTGTGCGGTGGCCGGAGGAAGGTGTAGAAGATAGAAACCCCATATTGATATCAACCGCACTGTGCCCACTACAAAGTCAGTGGTATCACTCATGGTAGAGCAACCAATCGGGCAGTATGTGCTAGTTTTTCAGGTTTTGTGTCTTGAGATGCCTCCTGCACACAATGATCTTACAGAACAGAACAAAGAGCACACCAAAGACAACACCCTCGTTTAGAAGTCCATTCATCAGTGTTGAGGACACACTAGTGTTTAAAGGAGTGATAGGCAGGGAGCAAATGCATGATGCATGCACCATATTCAGTCCACTTCCAGTTTTAGATGGTTTTTTTGTCTTCAACAGTTTAGTGCTAGATCTTTGTTTTCCTTTATATAATTCTGCCTGCAAAAATTTAAAGGGCGCAGTTCCCAAAGTCAGTAGGGACACTCCTACCTGAGGATTCTGAGCACACTGAAGGATGGAGATCTCTAGGAGAGCACACCTTATTTTTGGCATGGCTATGTTTAAAGTTCACACTGCCAATCGACATGCTGTTGTGCATGCATATAGAATCATTGTCTCAATCTTCTTCCTAGTCTATAAAGGAGAAACAGGGCACACCATTCTGTGGTTCGAAAGTTTTTGTTTTGAGCTGTAGCTTTAGGTTTCTGTTTTCAGAATTAATACAAAATCAGTAGTACTGTTTTGATTATTTTGATTTGTATGCTTACTGGTTTGTTTATCAGCACTATGTGTTTGTGGGTAAGTAACATTAGCAGAAATTTTGATTGTTGTTTTCAGCTTTAACGATATACAACTTTTATGTTAGTTTCCAAAGTACAGAATCTACTCACCACAGTCTGATTTTGACATGGTATCCACGTATATTTGTGGAAACCTTCCATGAATCCATGTATGGATACGGTAGGGATGCAACCTGTGTGATAGAAAGTTGTCGGGCAGTTTTAGGGATGACATGCCCAAGATCCATGCTTGAGAAATAGCACATAGGTTGTTTTTAGGTTGCCAATTTGTTTTTTTTAGCAGGGTGTTTTAGGACCAACAGTATAAGTACATTTAGTCTCAGATACGAAGACCTTGGAAGGTCCCTATAACTTTTTGTCTAGTGGATGCGTCAGGTAACATTGTTAGAGGTGCATGATTTGTGGGACTTTGTTGATAACAAGGTTGTAGAGCTCGCTGATTCCATGTTGTTGGTAGAGCATAAGAAGAAAATAGCCATGATCAAGCAAAGAATCCTTCACTTTATGAAGAACCACTTGATTCTTCATATCTCCTAGAAGACCACATAGGTACAAACATTGTTAGAGGTGCATGAGGACTATGTTGACAACAAGATTATTTAGCCAACTGATTACATGTTGTTGGCATAGGATAAAAAGTAAATAGCCATGACCAAGCAAGTCATCCTTCTGTGAAGGACTACTTGATCCCTCATATCTCCAAGAAGACCACATGTAAGGATATGTTTGATGCTCTAGTCACTCTATATCAAAGTGAAAACATCCATAAAAATATGCTATTGTGGAAAAATCTTATATCCACCGAGATAAGCGAGACAAATACCGTAGCCACCTTCTCAATGAAGGTTATTGAACTCCATGAAAAGAGGTCAAGAGTGAAGAGCTAGTAGCCATGGTCTTAAATGCGTTCTCTTCTTCTTGGAATCCTTTTTTCCAATGGTTCTATGCCTCAGAAAAGCTTTCCACCTTTGAGAAGCTATGGGAAGCATTCACCCAGAAGAAGACAATACTGGACATGGTCACAAGTATAAGAGGAGCAGAATATTTCCCTCATCGGAAAGATGAAGAAGCAGTAAAGAAAGAAGAGTCAAAAAGGGAAGAAAGAGGATTCAAGTTTCTCTAATCAGTGAAAGAAGGACTTGAGCCACATAAGTGTTTCAAGTTTCAGAAGTTTGGCCACTATGCTTCTCAATGTCATGAGAAGGAGGACAAAAAACACCAAGGTAGTTTGTAAGGAGTACAGATGCATCAGCTGGAGTGGATGAACTTTCACCCAAGATTGAGACACGCTTGTCCATGGTCTCATGCCTTTAGTCTAACAGCATCTCTCGCATCGGATGATATGTGGATAATGGAGCCTCCAAACATGTGACCTCTAATTAGAGGACTTTCAACAAACTTCAGGAACAAGAGGTAAGCACAAAAGTGGAACTTGGTCAAAATCTCATAAATCTAAATTTTCCGCACTTTTTTGAGAAATTATGTACAATCCATATGGATTCTCTACGATTTTGTATGACTCTACAGATTCTGTATGATTGCACTGCTGTATTATACCAATATTCTGTATGACCTCTAGAAATGGTGGCTGAAATTTAAAAAAATTGACCTTGCTTTGAAAAAAGGAAACAATACTTGGTTTCAATGAAAGCCTTTTGACTCTTCAGTGTGCTACACTAGTGATCCCTTGATCCGTCTCTGCCTACAGCAGTCTGTAGGTCTTCATTCTCTCACACACTCATAAATCTAATATCACTTTTTTGATTCTCCATATCATCATTCAATGCAAGTGAAGAACACAATTAGCGGATTAAATTGGCTCTGGTATCATATTACAGAAACCGAGCACTTAAAGAAACCAAGAAAACTCGAAAGTGGTCAAATCCATGTTTTATAAATTGATATCATGAGGTCAATACAATGTGTAGAGAATGGCTTAAATCCTTCTCCACCAAGCTTTCTTGTTGTGCTTACTTGTGCACTAATTGTTAACAAACCCCACCTAAACACTAAATTAACATATTGTTTATTCCAAGTATTAAAGGATGTCATTGATATAACAACTGACATGCTTTGTTCTCATTAGTTATCTCCACAATGAAATTTTTTCTTCTTGGGGTGCATAGCCCCGAAGGCACAATAGTTTGTTCATGTATGTTTCCAAATAAGGTTGAATTTATATTGTGTAACGCTGTTTTGGTCATTTTACATGAGAGAGAATTGTTTCCAAAAACCAGTAACATGTCTGCTGGCAACTTGCATATTTCTCCACGAGCGAGGAATAGGGGTGCACTTTCAATAAAGGAATAAATCTGTTTGTCACTGTTTTTTTAGTTGTTCATTCTGAGTGCATTTATATTTTCATTAGATTATAACTTTGTCATTCTAGACTGCACAAATTTGAAGTTTGAACCCCATTCTATGCAGTTGCTGGAGTGGAAATTTGATAGGAGATACATGGTCAGAGGAATTGTCCTTGATAATAAATGAGGTAACATCCTAAAGGTGAGTTGTATAGGTTTACCAATATTCTTGTGTTTATAATTGCAAAATACTTATATCTTACAAAAGAGAGCAAAAGGCAGAAGGGTATATACATTGAAGATATTATATCCTCTTCCTAAGCATTACTAGAGAAAAAATTAAATCTGAATAAGCTAAAGTATCTAAAATTTTACCATCCTTAATGAGGAGATAACCTGTGAATGTGGCAGAGTGCAAGTCAATCTCCTGCTGCTCCGCGCTTTAGTGGTCCTGTTGCAGCTCTTCCTATAGAGAAAGTTTGGTGCATTGCCAAGTCCGGTGTTGATGAAAAATCTTTGAAAGAAAATTTGGACTATGCTTGTGGGCAGGGCATTGACTGTAGGCCTATTCAACAAGGGGGTCCTTGCTATTTACCAAATACAATGGTATCTCATACTGCTTATGCCATGAATGCATATTATCAATCTGTAGGCTAGAAAAGTTTGAACTGTGATTTTGCTCAGACTGGAACTCTTACTTCCAAAGATCCAAGTATGATTGTCAAAATCTCTTTTCCATTATGCATGTCAAATTCTGTTTTCCATGCCATTAATTCTTTTTTTGAAAACTCGATTTTACTAGTCTACCAGTTCTCTGCATAGGATACTTGGATATAAAACAAGGAATTTCTCACTAATACAACAACTGTTTTTACTTTAAACACTAAAAATCCATTAGGGAAACATGATTAGAAAATCTTCGCAGATTCATTTTTTAATTTTTAATTAAGTTACTGTTAAAATCAAGGGAGCAGTAAATATTGTTTACCCTCCTTTTCATTTGAACTTGTGTAACCTTTCAGAAGGAAACACATGTTCTTACCCTCCTTTGCATTTGAACTTGTGGCCTTTTAGAAGGAAACACATGTTCTTAACCATTAACTCATTAAGGACAAGAAAACCTCTCATTCAACACTACTACACAACTAAACCTATCTATCTGACCTTAGTACCATATGTACCTAGAAGTTTTATATCCTAGGTTTCAATATTTCAGATCCATATGGTGATTTAAATGGGTCTGTGTTAACATTTATATTCAATAATTCCCAGCTAACCATCTAAATTTAGTACATCATTACAATTACACAATACACACATAAAGAGTTGATAAATACACACCCTCTGTATAGTACAGAATTAGAATGACACACAAAGTTGATAAATACCCACCTTCTGCACTTCTTGCAGCGCAGTTATCCTCCATTGGGCATCTTGTTTGTATGTATATAGTAGAGCTCATAATTCACAATGACACACATATACAAAGAGTTGATAGTATTCTCATGCTGACGTGTTACAATGGCATCAATATACAACGATGATAAATTCTTGTTTGTATGTATGTAGCAGAGCACATAATTCACAATGGGACACATGTATACAAAGAATTGATAGAATTCTCACCCTGATGTATTACAATGGAATCAATATACAAAGATGATAAATACCCAGTGAAATTATCCTCCCTTGGGCATCTTGTTTGTATGTATAACAGAACACATAATTCACAATGACAGACACATATACAAAGAGTT
Organism: Pinus albicaulis; assembly: GCA_034641835.2. Classification (NCBI taxonomy): domain Eukaryota; kingdom Viridiplantae; phylum Streptophyta; class Pinopsida; order Pinales; family Pinaceae; genus Pinus; species Pinus albicaulis. Next base: position 247,699,652 of record CM076583.1, on the reverse strand, counting down.
GATACATTACCCACCCTCAGCACTTTTTGCAGTGCAATTATCCTCGGGCATCCTGTCTGTATATATAACAGAACATATAATTCACAATGACATACATATACAGAGTTGATAGAATTCACACCCTCATGTGTTACAATGACAACGATAGTCAAAGATTTGACTGAGAGCACCCACCCTCTGCACTTCTTGCAGTGTAATTATCCTCCCTTCAGCATCTTGTTTGTATATGCAGCAGAGCACATAATTCAATTTATTTTTTATGATGGTTGATACTTTTCATACATTCCTTTATATATCACTGAAGATTTCTTCTTGGATTTCTGTGGAATTCAAGTCCTAGGTAATATGAAATCAAGTGGAGTTGATGCCAAAAACTCTATGTTGGAAAGATATCTCTAGACTGAACTTTTGTATAGAGGTTCCATCCATCACAAGACTTCCACGAGTACTCAAAACTCCAAACCACTATGAGACAATAGCCAGGAGAAGCAAACCCCTTTTCCTTAGTGAAAGGAAGAGCCCTAAACTATAGAGAAGGCAAGGACCTTTCTTCAGCAAGGTTTACTTAGCTGAGGTAATGGCCATTTCAGGGAGGGTCATCTAGCCAGCCAATAGTTACTTTTTAATTATTTAAAACCTTCTTTGATTTTGAATTAGCTAAATTTATAATTTAAACCCAAACTTGTGTTTACCACAACATTTTTACTGAACTCTCTTTATATTAGACAAACAATTTCATCAAATACAATATTTTTTTTCCTCTGGCTGAAGTTAAACATTTCACAGCCCTTTTCTTTATGTTACTAAAGCCATTGTTGCTAACTATTTATAGCTGCCTTACTATGTATAAGTAGGCAAGGTGTTTTCTTCTAGGAAGCTAAATGTGTGTTAATGGAGATTCTAGTTCTATACATTCAAAAGTTTACATTGAAGAAGTGGTCAAAGAAATTAGTAACAGTGAATGAGCAGAGTGCCCAATCTGTCTTGAATGAGTTGACGATGCAGTCATGGCTTGTTGTGTACATCATATGTGTCATCAGTGTCTATTAGCAAGTTGGTGTAGCTCTTTGGGTAGTGGTTGTATTGCTTGTGCTAATTCTAATTAATTTTCTTTGTATGGCTAGATTAATTTGTTTGTAGATTATTGTTTATTATTAGCTTTTTGTGCAAGTCAAGCTACAAGGGTGTCACACTGAGCTAACTCCATTGAGTTATTTTTTTATTAAGTTAAAAATAAGGGCTTGCATGATTATATATTTTACAAGGATTATGCCATTATGTGTTGAATGTTTTTTAAAAATCAATGCCTATTATACAATTTCAAGGACTGCCATAACTCCTCACATAATTTTTTAAAGAGTGCTAGCTCAATGGAAGAGCACCTGCTATGCAGGAGGTTGGTGGTTCGATTCCACTGTACCCTAATATAAATTATTCAATGATATTGTAGATCTTTTTTAATTAAATAATTTTGTATTGATTTATTTTAATGGTGAAATATTTTTCTAGATTCATTGTTTTATATTGTCTCTAGAAAGACAATAGATAGGATTAAAGAAATTGTCTCCATAAAGACAATATGTCTTTAATTCCAACTATTGTCTTTATAGAGACAAATTTTAAGACATTAATTTGAGACAATTTACCCAAAAATTGTCTTAAAACTCCACTTTGTGTTGTAGTGCTACTATTGTCTCTAGAGAGACAAAAATGAAACTGTCTCTGGAGAGACAAAAATGCTTGTGTTATGTAGTGTCTTTATAGAGACAATATTTTAAGACAATTTAATTTAAGACAATTTAATTTGAGACACCCGCTTAAAGACAATATTTAAGACAATACACAAGTTTTCTTTTGTCTTAAGTTAAGACAATTTACCCAAAAATTGTCTTAAATATTGTCTTAAAACCCCTCTTTATGTAGTAGTGTGTGATATAGCAATAATGCTTCTTAACGATTCTCAGATCTGTTGTTTGAACTTATATATTATATCCTTATAACATGTTTGATGAAATGTATATCATGGCTAGTGGGAGTCCAATCAAGTCCTTGTTCAAATGTTTTCTTGTGCACCATTGTTTAGCTGTTACTTTTCATTTCTAAAGTTGTCATTGAGTTCGAAGGTTGGTTGGCTATGAATTACTTATGAATCACCATGGAGAGAATGCACAATAGGTCCACGACCTGTGAGATCTGGACTTCCAACATTTGTAGTCACTTCTGCTGCATAGATTTAGCAATCCCTTGACGTTATTCAAATCGGTTGTTATCGATAACTCCACCATAATGTACCATGAGCTGTAACTTGAATAAATGTAACTACCTTCTGCAATGCTACACTTGAGTTTTCTTCGCTCCATTTCAACTGCAAACCATCACGGGGTCCCTCTCTCCTTTCTGTTCATATTTATGAATCCACAACTTGGAATCTTTTGTACGTGATGCCCGGTGATTTCTACAGTTGTAGCTCGATCCTTCACTTCACTACATATGGCATTATTGTGTTATCAGTTACCGGTGAAAGATATGTACTATTATATTGTTGTCTTCACAAAGCTGAGGTATTTGTAACCTTGGTTGTGGACAGTCTATGAATGACCCTATTTAAGTCATTGTAGTCTATCTCAATGTAACAGGTCGACTCCTATGACCTGGTTAATATTCAGAAAGTGTGACACATGTGGGCCCTAAATTGCGCACAATTGTAGTCTTCACAAATCAGCCCGCTCCTTCAGAAACAAATGTCGATGCCAGCAAATTCCTATCAGGTCAAATTTTAGTACTTTCGGTGGCTTGAATATCGATACCAGTACGCTTGACCAAGGCGACCTACGGTATCAACCACACCATATCCGTTCTTCTTCGCTGTAGACTTGGTAGCTTCATGGTCTCTCAGCGGCACTGCATAATTAATCGTGGCTCTATTGTTATTAAAGCTCGCTCCCACACCTGAACTCTGTCGTTGCTTTCATGCAGACGGTGCAATGAAATGGCATGGGGCTACCCACTACGCCGATCCAATCGCTGGACAGTTGGTTCCGCGTTCTATTACGATGAATCGACCTAAGTTGGATGATGTGGTGGATTTGCCAAGTGAAGTCTCCTGGCAGTGATTATGATGCCTAAATAACCTCTCGTCCCTTGCCTTTGAGATATGTTCGCCCTCTGTAATTAAATGTGTCATGTTCAGGCACTAAACTCTCCCTATGATGAAAAGATGACGCAGTCGTAGTAATATTTTATTGGCTCTCATACTATGAAAATCCAACATTGTTGCAAACGGCCTCAGGGCCATGTCCGTCAGGCATACATTGATTCTTTCCAGTGCTTCCTTGGAGCTCGAATCCACTCTATAATCCATAAGTCATCGATCTTGGCTGTGATTCAGCGGCCCAGATCAGTCCCCCCAAAAATCTGTTGCGCCTTGGCACCGTTGGAAACAGTGATATTTTATATATATTCAGTTTTCTCCTGTGATTGGGGAAAGCCTTGAGCCTCAACAACTAATTGGAACAACAATGACAATAGCTCGAGTCAATGGAAAACAATCTCTCGTCGGCACAAAATTAGTATGGCGCCCACGACCCTTGAACCCTGGTTTATTTGTAACCTCTGCTGATATTCACGACAACCAAGATTTTAACCCACTTGAAAAAGAAACCAAGATTTTAACCAAGATGTAGGGTGAAAAGAAATCGTGACAAGGATTCTTAATCCCACTTCCAAAAAAACAGTGATATGTTGATAAAAATATTATAAAAATTTCAACAGTTTTAAGAAACTTAAAAAACAGTGATATGTTGATAAGAATATTATAAAAATTTCAACAGTTTTAAGTTTTAAGAAATTTAGTGTTCTGATTTAAAATAAACTTTTAAATAATACTTGCTTATACAATAATATTGAACCTTTACAAATGGCATGCACATATATTTAACAATGAAAAATTTAAAATAATGAATTTTATTTGTAAATTTTAAATTGATCCATTGCACAAATGTCACAATAGGGTTTTCATCTTTAGATCAAGCTAGAATTGATCACTCTAAATTCTCACCAAAATACAATAAAACATAATTCAAAAACTTAACTCTTAACCTCTTTTATAAACTTGAAAAACTCTCTAAAAGCTTTAATTTATTATTTTCTCTCAAAAAATATACTATGAAAAAATCTCATAATAAATACCATAAATAAATTCAATCCATCTTAACCAAAATATTACACCGAAAGAAGACTCCAAATTTCTTCATTTTCAATCCATCTTAACCAAAATATTACACCGAAAGAAGACTCCAAATTTCTTCATTTCCAAATTAGGAGAACGAATAGCCAAAGGGAAGTTATGGTTCCGGCTAACAAGGGTCCATCAAAACCTTCCATACAAACATATTTTTCTTGAAATGATACATGCATAGGGAGATGCCACATTTCACCAAAGTCGAGAGGTCGGATGAAAAAAACTTGGTTTGAGAAATTAGCTTTTGATTAACATAGTCTATTCAGCTTATAAGAGCGTAATATTTCCTGATAGTGTAGATAAGGTTATTATAGGGTGGAATTAATTATAGGAGTTTTCTAATGAGATAGAGGAATTGTTTGGATGGTTAAAATTGGCCGGAATTTAGGCCAAAAAAATTTAAGAAATTTTATAGTAACACTGTTTGAATCATGATTTTGATGGTGGAAATGGATTCAACACCATCAAAAACCTTTAGGGCACCTAAAATATTAAAGTTTGATAGTTATAACATGGATTTACAAAAATCCTGCCGAATTTTCTTAAAATCTTACCGAAATTTTCATGATTTTCGAAACTAATAATCAACCCCTATAATGTAAGTAGCATAATAGTCACATTTCCATTTCCACTTTTGAAAGGGTATTAATAATAAATTTCTATACAATGTGTGTCACTAATCGGAAAAGTACCAAAACCTTACTGGAATAAAAACTTTAAGATCAAGCATTGAAATATATCTAAGATCAAGCACTTAAATATATATAAGGTAGGAGTGGTTGCCATAGTATATTTTGATAGTGGAAATGAATTCAACACCATCAAAAACCTTTAAGGCACCTAAAATATTAAAGTTTGATAGTTATAACATGGATTTACAAAAATCTTGCCAAATTTTCTTAAAATCTTACCTAAATTTTCATGATTTTCGAAATTAATAATCAACTCCTATAATGTAAATAGTATAATAGTCACATTTGCATTTTCACTTTTGAAAGTATATTAATAATAAATTGCTATACAATGTGTGTCACTACCAAAACCTTATTGGAATAAAAACTTTAAAATCAAACATTGAAATATATTAAGATCAAGCACTTAAATATATAAGGTAGGAGTGACTGCCATAGTAGAACACTTACGTAAAAAAGAAACAACTTTGGGAGACATGAGAGATTCTTTGGTTCACATGGACTAGCCGTTACTCTTAGAGCTGCCGTAAAAATTGTTTTTAAATTATTTTGGTGGATGCAGGAGATAAGGTACCTGTAATAAAATAAGATGATCTATACACGTAAACTGTCATCAAACTTTCATCAATGGTACTTGTACTTATATTTAGGTGCATGTAGACTTAATTTTCAAACTAATTTCTTGATGTATTTGCTGGTTCCTAAATTTCTTATTTTTATAGAATTTTGTAATGTGTTTATAGAGTTGATTAATATTTTATGTTACATATAATATTTGGTTTATTAAAAATTGCAAATTTTTAATTTGAGTTTATTTTATTTTAAAAGCTATCTGTATGAGTGAAAACCATATTATATAGTTACTGCAGACTTAGTTTGATCCTATAGTCTTGTGCTTGTGGTCTAATAGTTAGCTCATAGTTTTATGAGTGTGGTTCAATAGTTAAATGAGGAGGTTTGGTTTTATAAATCTAGTTATCAAATCTTAAGCAAGAATATTTTATGGAATTTGAAAATAAAAATCTACTCATATTTCTTTTATCCTTAGTATTTCTCCTATTCCATACTAAAATATTTTGAAAATTAAATTCAAATCATCACAACTGATTTTAATTAAAAACTTAATTTTAATTAAAAACCTAATTGAAAACCTACTGCACTGACGATATGGGGAATTTTTTTATTTTATTTCGGTGGAAACGAGAAGTACTAGTATTGAAAGAATTAGCTAGTTTTTCCATTGGTTTTTTCCTATTTATCTTTTTCTTTTTCTCAGTAAATTCGATTATAGAACAATTTCAAAAATGAAAATCAAGATCTATTAAGCCAATAATTTCCAAAATAAAAAATAAAATTCCATGAACTAAACAATTTCAGAAATAAAATTAGGCTCCATAAACCCACAATTTCAAAAATAAAAATCAATTTCCATAAATCTTCGTTGTCATGCTAGTGCACTCAAAGTACATAGTAAATTCTCCGAGTGACCTTAGAACTAGAACCTTGCATATTTGTTATTGTTATTCATTTCGTGTGAAAATCATGATCTTTCAGAAACTGTATATCGGCGGGGTTTTCAACGATGATCCTAAACCTATCGTCAGCCATATGCATTAAATATGGGTAAGGAATGCCAACCTTGGTTCCCTTTGGGTAAAGACTCTCGATTTCCTTTGACGAATGAGGGTCATTGCGAATGTGCAACCAGACAGCTCCGATCCCGCCAATTCGGTCTACTGAAGACCTGCTGGTTTTAGACCTGCACTACTCAAACACCCTCGTCCTCCATATATGCCCAATTGGCAGAAACGGAGCAGGCAATTCTCAAACACCCTCGTCCTCCGTAGGCTCAAGTGGCAGAAGCAGCGCAGGTTCTTCGTGTTCGCTGGAAGGGCTCGACCCTATAGCCTTAAGCGAGATAGAGTTTGACAGAGAGCAGCGCGACCATGTGCTCTACGGAACTCTCTGCGCTGATGCCTACAAGTTGGTCAGTCATGGTGACTGTGCTGGAGGAGTTGCTATCAGGTTGTACATTTACAATGTGCCCGATTCGCCGACGAAAATCGAGTGTCTTTACCCAAAGGAAACCAAGGTGTGCATTCAGAATCCCTATTTAATGCGTATGCCTACGATAGGTTTAGGATCATCGTCGAAAAACCCCTTCGATATACAGTTTCTGAATGAACATAAGTTCACAGGAAATGAATAAGAATAACAAATATGCAAAGTTCTAAATTTACTAGGAGAATTTATTATGTACTCTGAAAATTTACTTTGTATAATATTTTTTGAAGTTTGAGGTATTAAGTTAAGTGATTTTAATTGTGGGGAAAACTCCACATTTAAGTCAAAAAAATTTGGAATGAGAAAGTTATTGTTCAATCCCAAAATTAATATCTAGAACTAATTAAATTTATTTATTTTTATTATTGAAATACATACCAGCTCCATATTTAAAATACATTTATTAATACAAACAAAAATCTCTTTATTTATATATATATATATATATATATATATATATATATGATTTTTATTAAAATATTTTTTTTCGTATATTTATTTAAATACACATTTTTTTTTTCAACATAGAAAAATCCAAAAATTTTATTAATATGACATAAATCAAGTTATCCAGTCGATAAAATCTAAAAATATATACAAAACACAAAACCCCATAGAGAGCACCAAATATAACCCACCCACGTGCAACCATAAATTACTATGGCAATGTGGGAAGATACTTTGAAAGGCCAGGAAAAAAACACTCGGAAAGTAAAAACAATGCCCGAAGATACTCTCGCCACCAAGAAAGAAGTTAGTCTTACTGAGCCGCATACATATTACAGGCTGAGAGCGAGAAGTAATAAATAAATTTTAAAATAAGAAATAAAGTAAAAAATCAATTTTAAAACAAAAAATAAATAAAATTTTCTGTTAAACAATTACGACAGAGACATAAAATATTTACTGAAAAGAACATTAAACTAACAACAGACATAATACATAAATACAATGAATATAGTATTACTTTATAAAAACCCCAATTCTAGTGAAAATTATTGCTAAGTCAACTCCATTAGATCTATTAGCTTGGAGTCTTGACATAGCTTTTTAAAGGCTTCATTACACGAATCTTCAGTTAACAGAAATCCATTCGATCTCTTCGTCAAACTCATCTCCTCACTTATTACAATAGAGTCTTCATTTAACCTCGCCAAACTTATCTCCTCACTTATTACAATAGAGTCTTCATTTAACCTTTTAAAGACTTCATTACATGAATTCCAAGGGGAAAAAACCATGGGTATGCTAAACCATGTGCTCAAAACCACTATCATTTTACCCTATCAAATTTGACCAGTTCCCGTAGTCAAGTGTACCAAAAGCTTTAAAGGAATCAAATCTCACTCATAGTAAAATGTAAAAATCATCTATGAAATAAAGGAGCCAAGATCTATCTTAAGTGCAGATCTACCAAATCTCTTTTAACGCTACTAAGGTTTGCATCTCACTAGATTTGATCCCTATAGGTGATTGGTAGCTCACTTAAGATAGATCAAGTCTAGCTTAATTCCCCTCTTGAAATACACTATATTCCACATGGATGCCATGGGTCAATACTATGGGCATTTTTTATTTTTATTATTATTATTATTATTATTATTATTTTAATTTGATAGAGGTAAAATGTTTACATTACATTATATTAAACTTTTTATTTATTTTTATTTTTAAATTTGATTTTGATTTTTATGAAATTTAATTTAGTCAAAATGTTAAACATTACATTATAACATCACTTCCATAATAGTTAGTCTTTTTTATTTTATTTTTATTTTAGTTTTGTGCAATTTGAGAGAGTCAAAATGTTGTATTAATAATTATAATTACATTATTTTTCCATGCCTCAGCTCTCATAGGCCCCATTGGTCTTTCGGGCGTTCATCATCATAATCATTTTATTTTATTTTTTAATTTAATTTATTTTTGTTTTATTGTATTTCAACAAAGTGAAAAATTTTAGGGGCATTTCAACATCCTCATGTATATGTTTGATTTGATTTAATTTAGAAGATATAAGATAGAAATAAAATAAAATATACATAAAATATTTTGATTTTGAAATGAGTTATGGTTTTTGGGCATGTGGTATTAATAAGCCATGGTATTGACCAATGGTATTGTAAAAAAACCTATATGCAAGTTAATAATATCATGGTAAAATGAGAGTGAATCTAGATAGTTAAGATTTTTGTTATATTTTAAGTTAATTGTAAGAATTAAGTTTTACATTTAATTTTAAAAGTGTTATAAAATTAAAATATTCAAAAAATGGTTGACATACAATCTTTCTTACATTAAATATTTCTTATTTATAAATTTGTAGAAATGAAAATAAATTTAATGAATTAATTAATTATAAAAGTAATTTATCAATCCCCAATGGGGGTGAGGAACAGAGAAGAGGATGTTCCCGTGGGAATGTGGGGACACACATGAGAAGCAAGTGGAGACAGAATGGGGGGTTGGACTCACAAATGTCTCATATTACCTCCAATACGAAGAACATTGAATACTGGAATGGGAAACCTCATATTACATTGGGTCTCACAGAGAGTGGTGAAGCCATGAACGTTATGGAGGGTGGTGGGGGTTTTTGATGGAAATTATTTAGTGGCGAGAGTTCTAGAGCCTGTGTATGGAGTGTTGGGATAAGAGGAGGGTGTTTAGAAGTTATTAGTGTCGGTTGAAGGCGCGGCATAGTTGTAGGATTTTCTTCCCTTGCTGGTGGGCAAGGGGAGCTCTAATTTGGTGAAGTGGGCTTGGTAAGGGTGAGTGTGCAAGGAAATTAGTGTATGTGCATTTGAATATTTTGGTTTGTTTTTTCTTCTGGTTTGTTAGAGGTGATTTCAGTATGGGTGGGATGCGAATTATCATTTGGTGTAGCAGGAGTATTGTAGTGTGACTCCCCTCTCTGATTACAAGGTCCTAGGTTATGGGGTGGTTCCATTGGCATGATAGTCATGGTTTTTGTTGGTTAGTGGTGAGAAGTTGCATTGAGAGTTGTGGGTAACCGGCACCAGAGGGAGATGAGGCTTAGCTGGAGCTAGTGGTCTTTCCCCTTACATCGTTTCTTCGGGAAATTATGGATGGGCGGTCTTTGATACACTACGGTGGTGTCAGGGGTTCAAGCATGAGGTTGGTTCCTCTCGTAGGGAGGTCCTCTGCCTAGGTGCCACCTAATTCAAGAATTCTTCGCGTGGAAAAGTCTCGATCTCATCCTGCATTTGTGTTTGTCATTGGTGATGGTATTTCAGAAGTTAGAAATGTAGAGGAGTCGAGCCGTGGGGTTTCTAGAGGTAGAGGTGGTGGCACTTGTGGGGGAAGATGCGAGAGGCCAGCCACTCCTGGGGGCAGACTAGGGTGTTCTTCCAGGAGTCGGGGTCACCTCTCTTTGTAAGTTCTACCGAGAGGGGGTTCGAATCATTGTGGTGGATATAGGCATCTTGTGCTAGTGTGTCAGGGTGGTTGTGCTACGCAACAAAGTCGTTGCATGGAGAACTACTGTACCACTGAGATTTAATTTCCTTAAATGACATTTCAATTTAGGAATTGGATTTTATTTCAAGATTAAATAGGATTAAAAATCATGTTAATAAAGTTACGAACAAGGGTTATTTTCTTTGAATAAAAGATTAATTATGGTATGTTTCCATAAAGTGATGGTTAAAGTTTTCCAAGATTCCCCAGTAGTTATATTAAGCAATTATTGAGAGTTGCCTTTCCTCTGAGGATAAAAGGAAAATTATAGAGAAGGAAATGGGTTATGTTCAAGATAAGAGAAACAACTAGAGAGCTAAAAGGTGAGAGTGTAGAGAGCTGGAAGAAACCAATATCTGGAAGAAACCAATGGAAATCTCCCGCCTGACAATGGAGGAGAGACTGGAAAGGCGTCTTGAGGTCTACATTATATTAAATTTTTTATGTAATTTTTTTTTTTTTAATTTTATTTTGATTTTTATGAAATTTAACTTAGTCAAAATTTTAAACATTACATTATAGCATCTCTTCCATAGTAGTTAGTCTTTTTTATTTTATTTTTATTTTAGTTTTGTGCAATTTGAGGGAGTGAAAATGTTGTATTAATAATTATAATTACATTATTTTTCCATGCCTGAGCTCTCATAGGCCGCATTGGTCTTAGGGACGTTCATTATCATCATCATCATAATCATTTTATTTTATTTTTTAATTTAATTTATTTTTGTTTTATTGTATTTCAAAAGTGAAAAATTTTAGGGACATTCCAACATCCTCATGTCTATGTTTGCTTTGATTTAATTTAGAATATATAAGATAGAAATAAAATAAAATATACATAAAATATTTTGATTTTGAAATGAGTTATGGGCATGTGGTATTAATATGCCATGGTATTGGCCAATGGTATTGTAAAAAAAACCTATATGTAAGTTAATAATATCATGGTAAAATGAGAGTGAATCTAGATAGTTAAGATTTTTGTTATATTTTAATTTTATTGTAAAAATTAAGTTTCAAATTTAATTTAAAAAGTGTCACAAAATTAAAATATTCAAAAAATGGTTGACATATAATCCTTCTTACATTACATCTAAAGCCTACACATTTCCCTTAGAATGTTTATGCACATCTACTTGATTTCTTATTTACCAGCCTAGATCCATCTAACTCTGGATCTATCATGCGCCGAGAGGGATCAAATATCTCGAGGTGCAAACCTATTTTTTGAGTGCAAAACTTGAGGAAATGTTTGCACCTCCAGAGATTTGATCCCTCTAGGCGCATGATAGATCCAAAGTTAGATGGATCTAGGCTGGTTCAAGTCAGCATCAACGTCACATTTTTCAAATTATTAAAATTTTTGTATATTTTTGAGATGTAAGATGGATCTAGGCCGATTTCAGTCGTGTGCTGCCAAGGAAAATCTATCAAAGATATGATTAATTTTATCAGTAATATGTAGATATATCAAATATTAATATAATCATTTTAAATATGCTAAATATTTCTGAGATTAACTTGGTCATTTTAATTTTAAATTTTTTTAGTTACCTCAGTTGGTTGAGATGATAATTATTGTTAATAACTATAATGATGAAAAATGATGAAATATTTTTTTTAAATGCAAAGTGACAATAATAGTGTTGAAAGATAGAAAATGTGAATAATAAGAACGTACTCATGTTACAATCAATCTCAAACTATTTTCTTCTACTATTCTTATTTCCTACCTTGTTAGTTTTGTTATCTTTTCATATCGATTATATGAAAAAGAAAATTTAAATCATAAACCATTTAAATGTTTCGCTAGATCTATTGTAGTAAACATGATACCTTGTCTCTCTTTCTCTCCAATATTAATAGCTTAAATTACTATAACACAAAAATCAATCTACATTGTTAATAACTTTTTGTGCTTACACTAAAATAAATGCATATTGTCATTCCAATCACTTTAATATTAATGTACCGTCATATATCCAATTACATCAAATCATAAATCAACATATACATTGAAATCAACGCATTTAATGCAATCAATCAAATAAGATTAGAAAATAACTTCTACATTGAAATCAATGCACCTAATGCAATCAATCAAATAAAATTAGAAACCAACATCTACACTGAAATCAATGCATCTAGTGCAAGCAATCAAATATAATTATAAATCGATGTCTAAATTGAAATCAACACATCCAGTGCAAGCAATCAAATAGTATTAGGAATCATCACCTACAATGAAATCAATGCATCTAGTGTAAGTAATCATATATAATTAGAAATAAATATCTACACTAAAATCGATGCATCTAGTGCAAATAATCAAAAAGGATTATAAATCACCATCTCCACTTAAATCAATCCATCTAGTGCAAGAAATATTCTCCCCTCTCTCCACCCTCAATCCATATCTATATCCCTATCCATCTATTTTTTTTTTGTCTCTATCTCACCCCCCTAAACACACACACTCTCGCACTCCATATATATCATTCTCTTTGTTTATCACCCTCTCTTCCCATCTCTCTCTCTTCTTCCCTCTCTTCCCCTTCTCTCCCTCTCCTCCACTAATATCTCTCTTTCCTCCTTTTGTCCTCTCTCTCTCTCTCTCTCCATCTTCCTTATCACTCACTCTCTCTCTCTCTAGGAACCAAAATCTACACTGAAATCAATGCATTTACTCAAAGAAATCAAATAGGATTAGAAATCGCCATCTACACTGAAATCAATGCATTTAGTGCAAACAATCAAATAGGATTAGAAATCATCTACATTGAAATTAAGTCATCTAGTTCAAGTAATCAAATATAATTATAAATCGACATCTAAATTGAAATCAACACATTCAGTGCAAGTAATCAAATTGTATTAGAAATCACCACCTACACTGAAATCAATGCATCTAGTGCAAGTAATCAAATATCATTAGAAATAAATATCTACACTAAAATTGATGCATCTAGTGAAAATAATCAAATAGGATTAGAAATCACCATCTCCACTTATATCAATCCATCTAGTGCGAGAAATATTCCTCCCTCTCTCCACCCTCCGTCCATATCTATATCCCCCTCCATCTATTCTTTTTTGTCTCTCTATCTCAACCCCCTAAACACACATGCTTCCGTACTCCATATATATCAATCTCTTTTTCAATCACCCCCTCTCCCCATCTCTCTCTTCTTCCCTCTCTTCTCCTTCCATCTATGTCTCTATCTTCCCCTTCTCTCCCTCTCCCCCATTAATATCTCTCTTTCCTCCTTTTTTCCTCTCTCCCTCTCTCTCCATCTTCCTTATCATTCTCTCTCTCTCTCTAGAAACCAACATCTACACTGAAATCAATGCATTTACTCAAATAAATCAAATAGGATTAGAAATCACCATCTGCACTGAAATCAATGCATTTAGTGTAAACAATAAAATAGGATTAGAAATCATCTACATTGAAACCAATTCATCTATTGCAAGCAATCAAATATAATTATAAATCTACATATAAATTGAAATCAACAAATTCAGTGCAAGCAATCAAATTGTATTAGAAACCACCACCTACACTGAAATCAATGCATCTAGTGCAAGTAATCAAATATCATTAGAAATAAATATCTACACTAAAATCGATGCATATAGTGTAAGTAATCAAATAGGATTATAAATCACCATCTCCACTTATATCAATCCATTTAGTGTGAGAAATATTCTTCCCTCTCTCCACCCTCCATCCATATCTATATCCCTCTCCATCTCTTCTTTTATGTCTCTCTCTCTCACCCCCCTAAACACACACACTCTCAAAATCCATATATATCAATCTCTTTGTCAATCCCCTCCTCTCCCCATATATCTCTTCTTCCCTCTCTTCACCTTCCATCTATATCCCTATCTTCCCCCTCTCTCCCTCTCTCTCCATCTTCCTTATCACTCACTCTCTCTCTCTCTCTCCACCTTTCTCTCTCTATTTCTTTCTTCTTACCTCTCTCCCCCTCCCCCTCCAAGTCCTTCTCTCTTTCCCTCCCTCTCTCCACTCTCTCACATCCTCTCTCTTCCTTCCTCTCTTTCCCTTTCTCTCCCATCTCTCTCTCCCTCTCTCTCTCTCTTCACCCACCAACTATGTTACTATATCCATCCCTCTCTCCTTATATCTCCTTCTTGCCCCTTATCTCCATCTCTCCTTATTTGTCTCTTTATCTCAACCCCAAACCTACATGCTCTCTCTCTGTCTCTCCCTTGTCACTCCTTCTCTCTCTCCACTTCTCACTCTCTATATTTCTTATTTCCTACATCTCTCCCCCTCCAACTCCATCTCTCTTATCGATCCCTCTCTTCTCCTCTCTCTCAAGTCTTCTCTCTCGTCCTTCCTCTCTCTCTCTCTCTATGTCCCCTAAATCCCTCTCTCTTCCCTGATCTCTCTCTCTCTCCAATACTCTCTCTTCCCCTATCACTCTCCTCCTCTCTCTCATCCTTCCTCTCTCCCCCTTTCCCTCCCACCTCTCTCTCTCTCTCTCTCTCTCTCTCTCTCTCTCTCTCTCTCTCTCTCTTTTCCCTCCAGTCCTCTCTCTTCCCCCAGATATATCTCTCTCTCTCTAATCCTCTCTCTTCCCCCGTCCCTTTCTTTCTCTCTCTATTTCCACCCCTCTCTCTCTCCAACTACATTAGTATATCCCTCCCTCTCTCCTTCTCACTTCTTCTCTCCCCCTTTCTTTCCATACATCTTACTTTGTCTCTTTATCTCACCCCTAAACATACACAATCTCTCTCCATGTCTCCCTTATCACTCTCTCTCTCTATTTCTTCTTAGTTATGTAAACTAATGAACATAAATATTCGCAAATATAAAGAAGATTATGGAGTAAATATGAAAAGAGGTTTTATTTACTTACCATACATCTAGCTTATTTATATTTTTATTTATTTACCATACCCCTTTTCTTTACTATGGTATTTGGCCCATAGGCTTGTTATATAATTAGATTTTTATTTATAATCTTATTTGATATATTGTTATTTATTTACCTTACCTCTTTATGCCTCTTTTATATTTATTTATTTACCATACCTCTTTATATCTATTTTATATTTATTTATTTATTTATCATACTTGTTTATATCTCTTTTATATTTATTTATTTACCCATGGTATTTGGCCCATGGTATCAATATTAATTTGTCCCATGGTATTCGTCCCATAGGTTTCATCTAAATAAAACCTCTTTTTAATTTTTTTTAAATATAAAAAGGTTTATGGAATAAATATAAAAATAATTTTTAGTTATTTACCATACATCTAGTTTATATATTTTATTATTTATTTACCATAGCTCTGGAGTAAGTATAAATTCATTTTACAAATATTTAATTAAAAGAAATATAAATATTTTGGATTTTGATTGTTTGTGTTGAATTAACTCTTTTACTTTGATTTAGGAAATGGTATTGACTTTAGTAAAGAGTAAAGATGTTTAAAATTTTACTTAATTTGGAAATTCAATGTGGTAATTTTTTTTGTTAAAGGTAAATTTATGATCCATTCAAATTCAGGTATATAATTTACTATCCATTCAAATTATATAAATAATACATAATTGTATTAGAAATTGATATATGTTCTAGCACAATGCCATTTTTATTTTTTATTTATTTTTAATTTAAAACTTACCCCAACATTTTGTATGAGGACGTGACCCACCTGACATCGGGGTCATACTGGGCTGTAGATGCGCCTCCCGGTGCAATAAATTTATAGAAATTAAAATAAATTTAATGAATTAATTAATTATAAAAGTAATTTATCAATCCCCGATGGGGGTGAGAAATGGAGAAGAGGATGTTCCCATGGGAATGTGGGAACACACATGAGAATCAAGTGGAGACAGAAGGGGGGGTTGCACTCACAAATGTCTCATATTACCTCCAATACGAAGGATGTTGAATACCGGCATGGGAAACCTTATATTACATTGGTTCTCACAAAGGGTGGTGAAGCCATGAACGTTATAGATGGTCGTGGGGGTTTTCGATGGAAATTATTTAGTGGCGAGAGTTCTGGAGCCTGTGTATGAATTTTTGGGATAAGAGGAGGGTGTTGTAGAAGTTATTAGTGCTGGCTGAAGGGGATCTCTAATTTGGTGAAGTGGGCTTGGTAAGGGTGAGTTTAGAAGGAAAGCAGTGTGTGTGAATTTGAAGAGGTTTGTTTATTGTTTCCTCTAGTTTGTTAGAGGTGATTTCAGTATGGGTGGGATGTGAATTATCATTTGGTGTAGCAGGAGTATTGTAGTGCACCTCCCCTATTTGATTATAAGGTCCTAGGCTATGGGGTGGTTCCATTGGCATGACAGTTGCAGTTTCTGTTGGTTAGTGGTGACAAGTTGCATTGAGAGTTGTGCGTAACTGGCGCCGAAGGGAGAGGAGGCTTAGCCAAAGTTGGTGGTCTTTCCCCTTGCATCATTTCTTCGAGAAATTATGGATGCGTGGTCTTCTTTACACTACGGTGGTGTCGAGGGTTCAAGCATGAGCTCGGTTCCTCTTGTAGGGAGGTCCTCTACCTAGGTGCCACCTAATTCAAGAAATATTGGTGTGGAAAGGTCTCAATCTCATCTTGCAAATGTGACTGTTTATGGTGATGGTATTCTGGAAGGTCAAAATGTAGATGGGTCGAGTCGTGAGGTTTCTAGAGGTAGAGGTGGTGGTGCTTGTGGCGGAAGATGTGAGAGGCTAGCCACTCGTGGGGGCGGGCCAGGGTGTTCTGCCAGGATTCGGGGTCACCTCTCTTTGTAATTCCTACCGGGTGGGGGTTTGACTCATCGTTGTGGATATGGGCATCCTGTGCTAGTGTGTCAAGGTGGTCACAACCCACAACAAAGTTGTTGCATGGAGAACTGTTGTAACACTTCAATTTAGCCATTTGATTTTATTTCAAAATTAAATAGGATTAACAATCATGTTAATAATGTTACAAACAAGAGTTATTTTCTTTGAATAAAAGATTAATTATGGTATGCTTCCATAAAGTGATGGTTAATGTTTTCCAACATTCCAGAGTAGTTATATTAAGAAATTATTGGTAGTTACCTTTCCTCTGAGGATAAAAGGAAAATCCTAGAGAAGGAATGGGGTTCTATTCAAGACAAGAGAAACAACTAGAGATATAAAAGGTGAGAGTGTCGAGAGACAGATGAAACCAATGGAACTCTACTACCTAACAATGAAGGAGAGACTGGAAAGGCATCTTGAGTTCTATCTCCTAGAGAACTGCTACGCAATCCTACTCTGGTGAGGAGCACGGGGGGAGTTGAGGATGTCATTGTCTCTCTCATGGTTGAGAGGATGCCATCAACCTTACTTAAAAAAGATAGGTATACAAGAATGGAATGAAATAGAAAAAATGAGTTCTCATAAAGTATTTATAATTATGTTAATGTGTGTAAATAGTTTTCTGTGCAATGTGAAAACTTGGTTACAAGAAGTAGATAGGGATAAATTCTTAGATTTATAAATTTTGTATAAAAAAAATTTCCTCAAATAGTTTTGATGTAAGATAAGTCTTTTGGAAGGGTAAAATACTGAAGATTTAATGATGTCTAGCGGTAGAATAGTGGAAATCCTATAGAAAGAAAATGAGAAGATGGATAGTTAGTCCATTCAGGGAGGAACTTCCCCAAACAGGACAGTCTGTCCTGTGAAGAAGAACAAAAGTAAATACACAGACTAGGGGTTTGGTATTAACCCTCTTGAGGTGGCATGGTCGCCTACTTATTTCTTCCTACTATGAAAAATTATTACTGAAGCAAAAACCAGGAAAATGAATTGAATAGGAATAGAAAAATGTAGAACTATTCACCAGAATTAATTATTTGAAAATACATTAAATATCTATTCATTAAATAAGAGAAAAAAGAACATCTAGTATTGAAAGCAACTGATGGATAAATAAATAAAGTTACAACACTAATCATCATGGGGGGAGAAAACAATTGTGATAAATATACACATAAAATAGTGTGCAATAACTTCAAAACAGAGGCAAGCTGAGCGAGAAATGTTTGAACAAAGAAGAGTATTGAAATTTAAAGAAAAATAATTAAGAAAATAAGGGAGTATTTCATGGACATTATCGGTGTTGTGAATTAAATATCGGCTAAGCCAAATCCACATGACTTAGTACAACCCATATACGAAAGAAATTACCAGAAAAATAATAGCAAAGGGTTCTTAACCTAAATTCGCCCAAAATTTCTATATTTAACAGAGCTTTGCAATTTAACAATGAATTTATATTGCTGTGGAAAATCAGAGAAAGAGAAGGAACAAAGGGGTGGTTCCAAAAGTTCTCATAAATGAAATACCATTATTCGAACAAGTGTTAAGAGATTTACTGATATATGACCAATACACAACTCAAAACAATCAAAGAAGGATAATCATAAACTATTCAATGTGTACATTAAACCGTCGAATGGTTGTGCTATAGAAATGGAACCAAAAGCCAAAACTTCAATATCATATAAATAAAATTCAATATGTTAGAAACCCTTAAGAGCAGTATTGTAACGAAATAAGTAACCTAGCTATCCAGAATGGCTCCAGAGTACCTGCAGTAAGAGCGAAGGGCATTATACGGGGAGGGAAATCGCAAGGAAAAAACATTGAGGGTATAGTGGGTTTCAGAGTTACCTATAGGATGAGAATAATAAAATGTTAGCTCTCGGAAAATATAATGAATCAAACCCAAAACAGAGAGTGAAAACCCCAAACCGGGACACGAGAGAGAGCTTACCTTCTGTGGTTGAGAAGGTGAGTTCCTCATACCTGTTATTGGAAGTGCAATTAAAAAGTGGAACAATGGTGAAATTTACTCATTTAATATGAGAAAATATTAGTTGAAGACCACTGAACCAAGCAGAATTTTCTCACGTGCTTCGACCGTTTAGGTTGTGTTTCCATTAACGAATTCCAATCCCTTTGGTAAGCTCCTCTATAGGATAAGTGCAGTACAATGAACGCATAGCCCCATCATATAGCACAATCATCATAATTAATAATACTGCGAATGGGAGAAAAAAACAAACCCTTAAATTTTAGAAAAACGATTACAAGCACACGTGTAAGTGAAATATATCTTAGGGAGAAAACTATGATAAGAATGGAGGCGTCAATGTCATACCGGGTTAGGCAGAAGGCCAAGAAGAAGGCAACATTCTGTAGGATTTGTAGAGAGGGGGCTGCCAGTAGCAACATCAAATGAAAAATTGGTTATGGTTCGGGGGGTAGGAAAATAACCTAACCAATCCAAAACTCATTACATCCATTGATCTAAATAAATCATCGACGGTGGAGAGGATTACAATTATCCCTCACTTAAATGAAATACGAAACCCAAGACTACAGAGGATCCAAAATATAATAAAACAATCTGTAGGTATTAATGTTTCTAGGGTACAAGGTGCTATAACTTTATCATAATGGTCTTGTATATTGGAAAATAATTTCAACAATTCTGCTGACATAAATTTGAATATGCTATGTAATAATGCAAATCTGAACTTAGGGCTAAGAGCATGCCTTAAACAACAGCGCCTTACGCCTAGGTGTGAATATACATTAGTTCAACCCTTCGATTTGGGAATAAGGCATAATGTTAGAAAATGTAATTGATAAGTTCTATGGAAATTTTATAATTAGTAATAATGATTAAGAGAATATTATCTTAATAAATGCTACAATATATAGTTAAAAATTGATGATTATGTATAAGTATATATAATTGTGTTAACTTGTAATTATATGTTTTTGTTTTATTTAGAGTATTAATTTAGGAATTAATGCTAGAAGTAAACTTTTTTTTTTTTTTATGAGGGGTAAAGAGTGTATGATAAGATGTTACAGGTGGTATCAGAGCAACATTCAAACACTCAAACCTAGAAGGGTCACCTAAATAGCATTTGGTGTCTATAAAAATGTGCACATAATTGGGAAGAAGGGGTTGACAAAGTGCAATGAGGAGGGGTTATGTACACTAATCTTCCAGGACTATAGGGGAAACTCACCCCCAGCCTATCCTAGAAATGAATCCAGAAATGTGGGTTCAACTAAGAGTACACCAACTTCAACAAACCAATAGATTGCTCGAAGAACTGTAACGGAAAACCAACAAAGGTCTGGATACTGTGCAACAACTACAATAAGAAATGGTTCAAGTAAGAAGTGATAATGACAGGTTGATGCGAGAACAGGAGAGGATCCTTAAAATCCTCTTACATAAACAGAATCAAGGGAAAACTAAACCAAGCCTAAAAAGAAACTTCCTAGAAGAAGTTGAACAACGATAGCAAGAAAATGATAATTTGGAAGGTAGCCAAACCCAGCGAAGTAATGAAAACATGTCTTATAATGAATCAAAGTTAAGAAATGTCTTAGACCAGCAAGAGATGAAAGAGAAGAAAGCGGATCTGGAAGGTGAATTCAAAAAAATTAAACCTCCCACATTTGATGGAGAAGCTGAAGAAGTAGCAGAAGCATGGATAATTAACATGAATAAATATTTTCAAGTCTACGAATACAACAAAAAACTGAAGGCTTGCCTAGCCATTTACCAACTGCAGGAAAACACCACATTATGAAGGGAAGAAGTAAAAAATGTGTGGGAAATTGAGTACCATAATGTGTCTTGGGACGAATTCCAGTAGTACTTTGAAGACAAATATCTAAAAGAGTGCTTTTACGACTAAAAATGTCGAGAATTTCATGACTTGAGACTGGGTGATCTATATATTGGGGGGAGGCCCCCAAGATCTAAAAAATTGAAATGGATCTGACAAGATCTAGAAAATTATTATTCCATAAAAAGGAGATAATAACACACAGTAAATAAAAGTAGAAATAATTTTTTTATTAAAACGGAGAATAACTATAGAAGCTACATTGTGGTGGAAAATTTGTCCTTTTACAAAGTGACGCTTGTTATTTATAGCCTTATTTTGAGTTACAATACCATGAGTAGATACCATATGTGGATACTATGGGTCAATACCATGTTTAGATACCACTTACAATACCATGGGTAAATTCCATGTGTGGACGAATACCATGGGTGAATTAATATCATGGATAAATGTTACTTACAATACCATGGGTGGATGAATACCATGGCTGTAGGCCACTTTTCATTTAGATCATTCCTCCCTCCTTAAGAATAAATGCTCCCCATTATGTGAATTTCCCTCCTAAGAAGGCCTTGTTGAATATGAAGATCCACTGAAGAGAAGGGTTTTGTGGGGTTAAACCATAACCGTGATGGAAAACTATCTAAGCATACAGATTCCCTGTAATGCTTGTGACCAACTGTGATACTGATAGTGTGCGACCTAGAAAATGGACTTCGATGGAGTGTGGGTTTGTAGATGACCCAGAACCATGACAAGTGAAGATCCGAGGATAGAGATACCATGTAATTCTTTTGACCAACTATGATACTAACAATGTGAGACCTAGCAAATGTACTTCAATGAGAAGGGTTTTGTGTGGTTGACCCATAACCGTGATGCTGATTGTTTGTGAAGTATAAGGTGGCTACATAGCTTGGGGTGTGAGCGCACATCTCCAAATAGCCGAAGCCGAACGTTGCGATGTTGAAACTGATGAATGTGCAGCAGGTGCCTACTAGAGCTGGGTAGAAGGGCACGTCTCTAAATGGAAGCTGCTCTGAATGCTGCTCCAGATTAAAAATGAGCATAACTCGGTCAATATAACTCAGAATATTGATTATAGCCTATTTTTTGAAATCAAATGATCATTATGCATCTTCCCATGTGTTTGAAATCACTATTTGGAGACTCTAGACTCTTATATTTGCGCTAGAACTATCCTCTTGTCATAACATTTTTGAAAAAATAGTTGATTCTAAATCAGCAATAATTCCCTCGTCCGAAATCTCATTCGACTGATTTGTTTTCTCAAAATTAGGTTATTTTTCAAGGGGATCTCATATACATAACCATTTCTCTTAAATTCCGCACTAAAAATTGCAGAAAATGACAGGAGAGCCACCGTCCATGAATTGTCGTCAGAAAAATTTCTGCAACATTGTTGATTTTGAATTAACGATATCTTCCTCATCCGAACTCTAATTCAGCCGTTTTTTTTTTTTAATTTGGGTATTTTCTCACAAGGAATACAGATATGGTATTTTTTTATTATAATTTTCACCAAAATTTTCATATCTCATCTGCAAACTCGCTGCCAAAATAAAGTCATCGATCTTGCTGAAGATTGCTGCAAAACATTGAAACTGAAATATGCTTCAAATCCTCATTTCCATGGAGGCGTAACCTGAATCTAATACCACTTACAATAATATGGGTAAATTCGATGTGTGGATGAATACCATGGGTGAATGAATATCATGAATAAATGTCACTTACAATACCATGGGTGGATGAATACCATGGGACAACTATCTATGGACGAGTTCGTAACTATATTTAATTCCTTACTGCGATATGTGTCATATATGAAGAATGAAAAGGTCAAAGTAAAATGACTCCTAAGTAGCCTACATGCTCATATGAAGTAGTGAATTGAATTTTCGAATACAGAAACCATGGAAGAAGTGATTCGAAAAGCACGTATGTGCTATAAACAATCGAAGTTGAAAGGAGAAACTAGAAGGAGTTGGCTGCCTAAGAAAGGGTAGAAAAGTTATTCAAATTCTAAAGATACAATATGTCGAAATTCTAATAATGCTTCTAGAAATACAGTAAATAGATAGAATGGAAGAAACCAACAGAGACCAAGTGGCAAGTAGAGGAACGACCCACTGAAGCATCCAATAGACAAGATCATGTGCAGATCCAGAAAATACCATTACAGTGTTGGGGATGTGGTGAGGTACATTATTATAAGAAATGTCCTCACCGTGGAAGAAAAAAAAATGAAACTAATGTGAAAGAGGCATCCACAGTAGGGGACATGACCCTAAATATACCCAAAATCAACGCTCCACTTGAGGATCGGCAAGCGGTTTACCAGCCAACCATGACAGAAGTGGAAGGTAAGATGTATTCCAACCCTGTTTCTATTTTGGTTGATCCCGGTGCTAGTTTAATGTAAATCTGAGCATAGTGGAAAATTTTTACATGTAGAGCTAAAGGTTTAAAAATCCTTGGCTGGTAAAGTTGGACACAAGGGCAAAGAGAAGAGTTAATGCTAAAGTTTCCAACTATCCCCTAGAAGTTGGAAACCAACATATTAAGGTTGAATTGAACATTCTACCTTTAGGCTCCTATGATATATTACTAGGAATGGATTAGTGGGATGTGCATTGGTCACTAGTAGACTGCAAGCAAAGAATCATTTATTATAAGGCTTAAGATGGAACTCACCAAGAATTGCAAGGGATTAAAAAGCAACTTCAGTTGTGTCCTATTACTACATATTAGTTGGGAAAATGTATTAGAAAAGGGTGTCAAACTTATGCAATTCAAGTAGTATTCGTTAATTCTAAAGATAATACCCCCATGGTGGAAAACATACCCGTGGTGCAAGAATTTATGGACGTGTTTCCAGAAAACATACCAGGACTACCACCAAAGTGGGACATCAATCTTACCATTGAACTAATGACAACAGCAGCACCAGTATCATGAGCACCATAACAAATGAATGTGCCTGAAATGACTGATATGAAAATTAAATTACAGGAATTGCTGGACAAGGGATATATTCTTCCTAGTGTGTCACCCTGGGGGGCAACAGTGTTGTTCGTAAAAAATAAGCATGGTATGATGCAAATGTGTGTGGATTACAAAAAACTTAATATAGTAACTATTAACAGCAAATACCCGCTGTCATAGATAGATGATATTTTCTATCAATTAAAGGGGGAACTTTTCTTTTAAAAAATAGATCTATGGTCTGGGTATCATCAAATACAGATAAAAAATGAATACATCTCTACAAAAAATTTACTTACCTAATATGGGCATTACGAATTCATGGTTTTACCATTTGGATTAACCAACTCACCACCAACATTCATGAGTTTGATGCATCGCATATTTCATCCATTTTTGGATATATTTGTTCTTATTTTTATAGATGATATACTAATCTACTGAAGGAATATGGAGGAGCATAAGGAACATTTTTGTATAGTGCTAAAAATTTGATGGACCATCAAATTTATGCCAAATTGAGTAAGTGTTATTTCTACAGCAAGAAAATACAGTATTTAGGCCATGTTGTTTCTGCTGAAGGTATAACAATAGACACTAAAAAGATAAAGACTATTATGGAATGGAGGGTACCCAAAAACGTAGTGGACATACAATATTTGATGGGACTAGTTGACTATTATTAGTGTTTTATAGAAGGATTCTCTAAAATTTCATTTCCCATGACCTCTTTACAGCGGAAAGGGCATGCCTTTAATTGGACTAGTGAATGCGAGACTAGTTTTGAAAAGTTAAAACAACTGCTGACCACAAATCCTCTTTTAAAGGTGGCGGATCCAAATTTAAAATTTGAGGTTTTCACTGACGCTAGCAAGGAAGGAGTGGGAGTGGTGTTGTCACAAGATGGAAAGGTTGTGGCATGAGTCTAGGAATTTGAAAGATCATGAAGAACGATATTTCGCGTATGATATGGAGTTAACCGCAGTGGTGAATGCACTCAAATTATGGAGGCACTACTTATTGGGAAAATTTTTTTTGTTGAAAAAATATCATAGTAGCTTGACCAACTATTTTAGACAAGCTAACTTGAATGCCCACCAGGCTAGGTGGAATGCATTCCTAAGAAAATTTGACTTTAAAATGAAACACAATAAAGAAAAAAAAATTGGGTCACCAATGTGTTAAGTAAAAAAACTATATTATGTGTATGAGTTATGCTTTAACCATGTGGAATTCAAGATCTAGGAATAGGTGAAAGAGGCTGCAGAAAAAGATCTTGAATATCAGTTTTTATCGTAGCAATCACAAGACACAAAAAATCAAGGAAAACAATGAGATTATACAATCAGTAGTGAAAAATTTTGATTTTATGAGGAAATATATACATTCCTAATTAAATGAGTTTAAAAGAGCTGATCCTAGATGAGTGTCACCGAAGCTCTTATTCTGGACACCCTGGTTACCAAAAGATGATAACAACCATAAGAGAAGATTACTTCTAGCTTGGAATGTGCAAAAACATCGCTAAATACTTGAATAAATGTTTGGAATGTCAGTAGGTTAAGGTAGAGCATCAACACCCAACAAGTTTACTAAGAACTATATCTGTACTAGAATGGAAGTGGGAAGTTATATCACTAGATTTTATTATATGCTTACCAAGATCGAAGAGACACAATGACTTTGTAATGGTGGTGGTTGATCAGCTAAGAAAAGAAACTCATTTTATTCCTGTAGAGTCCAATCTTAAAATTGTGAAAATTGCTGACATATTCGTGAGGGATATATTTAGATTACATGGCATTTTGAAAACAGTCATCTCAGACAGAGATGTAAATTTTACTTCAACCATTTGGAAGGCACTATTCATCCTAAGAAATATTGGAAAATGGAGATGGTGAATCAGATAACGGAAGACATGCTACGAATGTATGAAATGTAGCAACCAACAAAATGGGAAGATTATTTGAATTTGGTAGAATTTTCCTACAACAAAGGATAACAGGAATCCCTCAAGATGAGTCATTTTGAAGCCTTACATGGTAGATAGTTCTGAACTCCCATTAATTGGAGCAATCAGGAAACAAAACTAATTCTTGGGCCAGAAATGGTGGTTGAGATGGATTGAGAAGTAAATAAGATCTGAGAAAATCTAAAAGCTACCAAGGATAGACATAAAATATATGCGGATCGAAAGAGAACATATTAGGAGTTCAGAGTGGGTGATCATGTTTATGTTAGAATTAGAACCAAGAAGATTACTTTAAGGTGGACTACTTGTGTCAAGTTGGATCCCTGATTCTGTGGAAGTTTCCAAATGTTGGAAAGGGTAGGGCCAATAGCGTATCGACTAGCTTTACCAGGACACATATGAGTGCACAATGTGTTCCATATGTCCGTGTTAAAAATATACATACATGTTCCTAATCATGTAACACATTGGCATAATATTCAGGTAGGAATGAAATGGGAATTAAGATATCTGTGGGAGATAAGTAATTATTCATTAATTAAAATATTTTCTGGTTGCAAGTCGAACCAAACAGAAAATTTCCAATGAAACCTCGATTTATTCTCGATCAGAGATAAATAACACTTCGGAGGTGAGCCATTACCCAAGGTAAAGTGAAATGGAAGCACTTTGGCCTATGTTAGTATGAATCCTTTGTCGAAGTGTACAAAAAAGGACCACTTTAGCTACGCATAAATAATAGCCCTAACAACAAAAGTGGCTGCCAATATCTTCAGATCTGCGGTTAGTTAGACATAAAAGAGCTGCAAAAAACCTGATCTATGCATGGAAAGACATTAAGCAGAAAAAGTAAGGGTTTGCTCCATATACCAATAGACAAGACAAGAACGATTTTTGAAGAATTTTTATATTAATGGGGCACCTGGGAGGAAAACAAGAAGGTGTATCCAATTCTCCTCAGTGGGATGGGTTCTTGGAAGTCCTCAGCACTTCAGATCTAAGATTTCTCTCTCTTGTTGGTGTAGAAGACCCACACAAAGAATGGAACTCAAAGGGAGCTCACACAACAAATGGCAGAAAATGGTGACCAAGTGTATAGATCCAGAGTGATCTAATAGGCAACAAAAGGTGAAGAATGGTAGGAAAAACCCTCCTATTTATAACAAAATATTGGGTCATTCTAGATCTTTGTGCATGGGTTAACCAGATCTAGATCCACTTTTTATGGAATATTTTATTATATTTGTTGGAGGGAAAAGGTATTTGACTTGGGTCAAATCCCTTAATTTGTCAAAAATAAATAAATAAATGATTTATTTATCTTTTAAGGAAGCGGTTAGAAGATAATCAAATAAATAATGATTTATTTAATTATTTAAGGAAGTGGTTGAAAGATAATTAAATAAATAGTGATTTATTTAATTATTTGTCGGTGATTTGGTCATATTTAACAAGGAATATTATCTAAATAAGGTTTAAATAATTATTCCTAGAAAATAATGAGATAAATAAAGGTTTATCTAATTAATTTCTTTGGTTTTGGGTTAAACATGACTAGGAATAATAATTAAATTATGGTTTAATTAATTATTCCATGAGGAAAATCAAACAAATATAGGTTTGTTTAATATTTCCTTTTGGGGTTTCTTGTTTTAACATAGTGAAAGCAATTTTACTTAGGGTAAAATTGGTCTTACATGGTGTACTTGGGTCCATCTAATGATAATAGGTTAGATGACCAAAAAAATGGTGTAACAGATTTCCCCCCAGCGTGCAAGTGTTAGGAGCAAATCGTATGATGGAAGTACGTTGTAAGAACACAATCACTAAACAACAAAAGGGATGTTAGAGAGAGAAATGTGAGGTAGATAGTGTGCTGAAGGACTAGACCCTGAGAAGACGAGACTCGTAGGTGCAACAAGTCTCTTTTTATGAGAGGGTACCTGTGCTGAAGGCGGCGGGGGAGGCATACCTATGCCCGCCGAGACAAAGTACAAAAGAATAGTGTGTTCAGTAAACAAGGGACCGAACCATATAGTACAACTGGCATAATCATGAGCCAGATAAAAATACAATGAGGAATCCCACATACATGCTGTTCCTGGGATAACAGCCAGGACTGGTACAATAAGATCTGAGTACATGAGATACAAATACAACCCAAATTCCCCCTGTAAATGGGGAAGGGCTCACAAAATTTGACTGATACATGCAAGTCGAAGAGGTGCTACAAGTGGCTACGGCCAACATCATCAAATATCTGGAGCTGCATCGAAGGCTGCAAGGAAGATGTCATCGGGGCATGTGGGGGGCTACCTGCAGGGCCACCCCCTCATGAGGGTTGAGACATCTCACACACACCCGGGAATCATCAAGAGCTGCTGCAGGATCACTGGACCATCAAGTATACGGATCTCGATCATGCTGAAAGGAGCTGGAGAAACAATCAAGTCAAAGGGAAATGAGAGGTCCCTTTGCCTGATCTGAGGCACCGAACAAGAGTGGAAGCTGGAACCAAGGTACACCGCCCTCTAGACCTGGATTTTGGAAGGAATGAGCTGATGTCGACAGAAGGAGGTCCGCCATAGGTGAGGCCATGAGACATCCTCAACTAAGGCACGAGAGAAAGTAGTGGAGCGACGAACAGACTGACATTAATGATGATAGTGAAAATGGGAAGGACTGAGTAGCGAATGGACGACTTCCCTTGTTAGAGCATAAAGGGCATGAATGACATGGCAGCAACTGACATGATATCATAAGGGACAGGGGATAGTGGAACTAAAGGTCATAATGTGCGACACAAGAGAGAGACCAAGCAATGAAGGATGGAGGGCTATAGTGGGGTACAAAGGGACTCAGTATAGACTCCATGGAAGGAATGATGAATCAACTTGGATGCTCTAACCAAGGGCGAATCGATGGTGATGCCACACAGTAAAGGCCCCAATGGGGGACCATGGAAACATGAGTACAAGGTGGGAACTCATGACGAAAATCATCACGAACAAAGACAAGTAAGGAGGCAAGATGGTGCCCCAAGTACAAGTGTTGTAAGTGAGGAAATTCGATTTTAAGGAGAGGTGAAGTGACCCTTCTTGGATAAAATGTGTCCTAGTGAAGTATCATATCACAAAAAACTAACATATACCCATTTAAGGGCTCGGTGAGAGCTTTCCAACGGTGCAGACGGTTCATCAAACGGGGCTACGGTGTGGTCGCAGTAGTCGAAAGAAGAAACAGGAGTTCTCTTTTAATAAGGCAGTTTTCCCTCCAAAATCACTCATTTGCTAATGTTGGTGTGGTGAATTTAGAGAGGAAAGAAGGCCCTAAATCTTGCGGCGAATGTAGCGGACAAACCGACCGTTGGAATTGCGATCCGTCAGTTGCAGGTAAGAGGCCTAACCTTTCTCTTGCATTTTGATGGATTAAATTTTCATTTTAGGGCCCAGAATCCCAGAAGTAGCCACTCCTTTATCTCTACGGCTGGGTCACACTTTTTGGGCCAAAAAGTGCGACCTGGGAAGCAGGTTTCAGGCAAAAAATTGCGACCTGTCCCAGAAAGGGGCAGAAAACTGCGACCTGGGAGATAAAGAGGTTTTGGTGCTGTTTTAGGGCTGGAAGTTGGGTTTTGATGTTTGGTTATGGTTTTCCCGATCTGTAAGCTGAAAAAAATGATGTGTTTGTGCAGGTATGGCAGATTTACGGGTTAAATGGAGAGAGAGGGACCTGGGGACACTACGGGCAAAGATCCAGGCAGATCAGGGCATCCGTCGTATATTGGCCAGGTTTGGGGTTCTCAAGTTTTTGGAGAACCCTTTGATGAGAGCAAGAGAACCATTATGGGCCCAGATTATTAGTTAATGGGATCCAGATCAGGAGGTCTTCGTAGTGCAGGGGCACAGGATCGAACTGACGGTCCAGGACGTGTATTTCCTGACTAGTCTCCCGCCACTGGGGATGGTGGGAAACACACAACCAGTATTGCCGCGAGGGAGGCATATCATGGAGTTTGTGGAGCGTCATTGTCGACCGGGTCTCCAAGTCAAGGGGACTCGAATACCGATCGGGGATCTAGAGAGGCTAGAAACCCGTGCAGTGGCTGCAGCTATGCTGCGTATCCTGGGCAACCAGGCGCTCCATCACATCACTGGGGGGCAGATGATGATAGTGGAGAGTGTGCTGGTGGGACCTACTATGGGTGGGCCCAAATGATGTTGGTGTCGCTAAAGCGACAGTTGTCGCTATGCAGGCGGCAGGTGAACCATGATTGCTCATATGGGACTTTATTGTGCGCCTTCTTCTTTGAGAAGATCCCGACCTTGAGGCCTAGTGTACAGCTTCCAGATGGGGGCCCGAGAGAGCCCAGGATGCACCATTGGGGACAGCTACTGTGCAGAGGAGGAGGAGGGGCGGTCGGGCGAGTGTTTCGACCTGATTTTTTTGCCCATTGGGATTAGATGCCATGGTACATAGACGACTATCCCTATAGTGGGATGAACTACTGTGGAGACCTGGACCTGCCACTTCCGCCTGGTCAAGTCTGGGGGCCCGATGGTAAGTGACAGATTTATATTCTTGTGTGGGCATGTTAAATTTTTTTGAATAGTAGTTTAGGGTACTGATTCATGTACTTTTGGTATGCAGATATAGCACCGGTAAAACCGGCCAGATATATGGGACGACCGGTAGCATCTGGAGCTACTAGTCCGAGTGGGTTGAGAGCGGCGCATAATGAGGATGCAGCCGCCCTGCTGGAGGACATCCGACGTAGATGCGAAAGGTTATTGACCGGAGTATCAGAGCGTGGGTGGCAGGACTTAGATGACCAGTTCATAGAGCCATGTGTTGGTCTACCCTCGGAATGGCGAGGTGTCATGCGGCGCATGGCGATGGCCGGTCAGGTGATGCGCGATCTACATGCTGCAGGGGCAGAGCCATTGGCCCGGGATCCTCCAGATAGTGATTAGGGGTGGGGCATGTGGTGCCCCCTATTATGTATGTAGGGGCAGGTGGTGCCCCCAGCTTTGGGTTTTTTGTAACATGCTATGGGCATGTCATATGTATCAGAGTAGATGAACTCTAAACACATGTTTTGGCGACACATATTATGGATATGCATCGTGTTTAATGATTATGAATTTTATTGTCTTGTATGAAATGCGTGTGATAAATGCCAATCTAGAACATGGTTTGCAATACTGCGCGAGGATGGGAGAGGCGGATTGATTTTTTTCAACCTCATACTCTCGGACCACCTCTAAAGAGGCGCGGTAATGTGTAAAGTGAGGAAAATGGTGGGAGTAATGGTCATGAACGCCGCACAAAGTGCAGGGTTTGTTGGTGCAGAGAGTCTTGGGGTTCTTGGTTATGGACGAAGAAGGAATGGAGGCTTCAGGGACTGTAGACTCGGGGAACGCGACTTTAACCATGGGCTGAATATGGGGAAACTCGGGACAAGCATGGGTGGCATGACCAGTGACATCACATAAGGCACAGGGATTTGTGGGCGGAGGAGGGGCCGGGTCGGTCGTGGTGGTCTTATCTTTAGGTGCCCCCTTGCGGGCTTTGCCTTTCTTCTCGAGAGCCGTCACGACAGGAGAAGGGTCCTGTGGAGGTGATGGGGGCACAGTGGCAACGGAGGAAGCGAGGGGGACTGGTTGAACCAGTGTCAAAGCCATGTAGGGTTTGGGGTGACCAGGAGGGGTGGCGGCTGGGGGATCGAGGTACCAGACCGGTATGCCCAAGGTCAGGTTAGGGAGAGAGAGGGTGGCCACACGGGGCGAATATACCCTAGGAGGGGAGCTAGGGAAGGGAACCGCCCAAACAGTGGTAATGACCCGGTGAGGAACGCTTCAAGATGAAACAGGCCAGAGGAACCGATCCGAGGAGGATAAAGGGGTTCGGTGATAGCCTGGGCCGTAGGAGGGCCAGAAGGAGGAGGTCCAGCTGGCTGAGATGAATGGCTAGGAGCGGGTTGCGGAGGGCGAGGGGGAGGTTGCTGACTAGCCGAGGCAGGCCGCTTACGGGCAGCCTGGGATGATTGCATCATGCAAACATTCGATGAGCTGGGATCAGTGATGGGAGGAGGAGGAAGGTTAGGGAAAGTTCCAAGCAGGGAGGAATCTTTGTAAACGCCGGGGCAGACACTGGTCAAAGAATCAACGGTTTGCTTGTTGGCTACACAAGAGATGGTCATCTCAGGTGAGGTCTGAGATTTTGGCTCATGATATGTCAACTGATCAATGGTGACTATCTTTCCATTATGGGGGAAAGACATCTTGCGGAAAACTGCGGATGGGACAACAGACATAGCATAGGTGTAGCTTCGCCCCAATAGAATGTTGTAGTCTAGCGGGGCGTCGATGACTTCGACGTCAACGCAAATAGTCTTATCAGCGAGTGTGATAGGACAATTATGGAATAGGCCAATGGGCTGGGAGGCATGGCTGTCCCACGCTCGAAGGGTGATCGTGGAAGGGGCCAGCTCAGGAGATCCGAGTTGTTTCCAAACCGAAGCGGACATCACACAGGTGGATGCCCCCTCATCAATTATACACCGGGAAACGTTGGCGTTCCGGATTTTGACTGGGATTTGGAAGGCGACAGAAGGAGGGAGAGGAGGATGGTCCAATTGAGTGGCGTCGAAAACAATCATTTGGTCATCAGTAGGATCTACAGCGCCCACGGCAGATAGGAGAGCCTTCTTTTGGGAAGGGCACGACTGGAGGAGTTCCAGTGTGGAAATGGCAGCAGGGGATTGCGCCAAATCATCTACTATATTATACGAATGAGCAGCTCGACCGGAAGCAGCGTTTCGACGTAGTGGTCCCTTGGGAATCTTGGTATGAACCTCAACTTTGGGTTGAGGGATATGTAAGGGGCCACTGGATGTCGAAAGAGGCTCTGTAGAACCTGAAGAAGGAGGCTCGGGGGCAGACTGAGCAGGAGGCTTGGGGTACTAGCGAGACCGAGTTTGAAGGTGAAGGTCGACGGTCGGGGAAGAGTCAGAGTGCATCATAAGGATCTGGTAATCAGAGGAACCAGAAAGGGAAGGGGGAGTGGCAACCTGGCTGTCAGGCGGTTGGGTAGCCACGAATCCTTGCTGAGGGAAAGGATCAGTAAACACAGCTGGTTGGGTAGTGGCCACATTAGGAGGAGCATGAGGGGAGGCGTGTTGTCCGCGCAATGTGGCTTGAGACTCCCACATCTGCCGCATCTGGGGTAAGAGGGGACAATCATGGGTATAATGACCATAAACACCGCAACACGAACAAGGCTTGTTTGTGCGAAGCGACCTGTCCGGCTTGGGCTGAATGCCCTGTTGCTGGTTGGCAGTGTTAGGGTCCACACTAGAATTGGGTCCACGAGTACCGGGGGCAGATTGGTTTGGATTACCTCTCCTCCTTCTTTGAGAAGAAGGGGGATTAGTCGCGCCCTGCTGTGCAAATACTTGCCCTGGAGGGGGCTATAAGTGCTGTTGCGGGTTTTGAGGAGGCAAGGGAGATGGAAGCGCATATGCTGGAGGAGCTGGCGTACCAGGCTGCGGATAAAGGTAATGGTTAGGTTGGGCAACATTGAGGTAAGCAGGAGGTTGGGCAAAAGGAGGAGGCATGCCGTATCCTGGATACATGCTACCGGGAGGGGGAAGAGTGTTGGAGGTGCTGGCCCCTCCCTGAGGGAGACCATAGCCCATGGGAGGTTGAGCGTACGGATGGGAAAGGGCTCCAACGATACCATCGGCGGAATGGAATGCCCCCGGGGCGTTAGCGCCACTGGGCCTGGGGAGGTCAGGAAGAATGGTATAAACATAACCAGATTGAGCGTAGATCAGGTCATATTTCAAGGCTATTTGGAGGACGGCTTCTTCGGTTTGAGGAAAATGGGAGGCGACATATTTGTCGATGGAGCTGGAAGGGTGCGAAGGAACCAGTCCATATAAACCCGATCTTCGAAAGGAGGGGCTCGACATAAGCTTCGTCTTCTTCACCATTCCTGAACATGGGCGGAAAGGCAGGTTGAAGAGGATTGCTTAAAGGAATTCAAGAGCTCCGTGCCAGTGTCGTATCGGAGAGGGAGCTGGAAATAAGACAAAAATGCTTGGGCAAGGGTCGCAAAGGTGGTATGGGAAGAGGTGGCTCGTTCAACATACCATTTAGAAGCTTCGCCGGTAAGCGTGCGTTGGAACAAACGAAGACGAATGGAGTCATCGGTAATGGAATTGGAGGAACACCACATGTGGAAAGATCGGACATGATTGGTTGGATCTTATCCAGCAAGGCCTTCGAACTTAGGGATGTCGGAGGGGAGCTTGGTTGGCATAGCAGGCCAACCAACATCGTGGTGGGTAGGGTCATTGATCAACTGATTGAAATCGGGGAGGCTGAGGCCTGCAATGTACGGCAGCAAGGGTGTGGCCGAGGTAGTTCCCGTGGCAGTTCCGCTAGTGGCAGGTCCGGAATTAGGGCTTGGAGCACCACCAGCGTTAGGCCCTGGACCAGACATGGTGAAGGTGACAGGGGGAGAACCAGGAGGAGAAAGGGAACCCGATGGATCAGGAGAGGAGTTGGAGGGCGGACTCGGAGGAGGACTGGCTCGACGACGGTGGGTCGAAGCAGGTCGATCGACCGGAAACTGAGGGTGAAGGCCAAGAATTCTCCGGGAAAGGCGCCTAGGGGGCGCAATGATGACAGGAAGAAGGAAACTGACAGGGGTAGAAAGGGACAAAATCAAGAGAGGTCAAGGGCAGACAAGGTGCAGTGACAATTGATTTTAGAGTCTTTGCCAAGCGGTGTTAACCAGGTGCTTCTTCACTTAGGGTCAGTGTGTGATGTGCGTTAATTTTAATTTTTAAACCCTTTTCGTTTTGAGAGCAAGAAAAAGTGTGCTGTGTAACTGAAAAGAAATATGCAGAGAACAGTATATAATGCTGAAGTAACAGAACATTTAACAACTAAACATGCATCAATCTAACCCAAAAAGGCGGGTCTCTCAAAACTACTCTAAAAGAGGGCAAAAATCTAGTCAAAACATACATAAAAAGAGGCCAATAGATATAGGGTCAAAAGGGACAGGGATCTAAAGGATAAAGCTGCTGGAAAGAGGTGCAGATCATAGCCAAGAGATAGAGGCAAGGTGGCTGGAAAAAGGAAGGTAATCAGCAAAAGCGGAGGGGGCAAGGAGGAGGCCCTAAAGGCAGGTCCAAACAAATCTTCAGGAGGTGATTTGAGAGGTAGAAGAGATGATTACAATGGATTGGAAAGGGAGGTAACAGATCCGGAAAAAAGGAGGCTGAAGCTCTGAAAAACAGACGGCTGAAACAGCTAAAACTCTTCGACAAAAATTGGAGGGTACTAAATCCCTAGGGGGCTAGGTTCCCACTTAGATGAGTAAAAACAGATCAGAACTTGGTCAAAGCGGGTTGAGACAGAGGCTGGAAGACCCTGACAGAAGCTGCAGCAGAACCCAGAAAAATTGCAGAAAAATCACTGAAAAATGGCAGGTTGCAGTTTTTGACCTGTTTTCAGTGCAGGTCGTAGAAAAAGGGCGGAAAAGTGCGACCTGGAGGTCCAGGTAGCAGTTTATGGGCCAAAAAGTGCGACCCCCCGTTCTGGTTGTCTCGGCGGCAGATTTTCAGAAAAGTTGCCATCTCAGTTGCGACTGGTGTCGCTTACCTGCGCAATAGGGCCAGAAACACACAGAAGTTAGAAATTTTGATGTTTTAGGGTTTTATGTGAGAAAAACAACATAAAAATAGGAAAAATAAACAGCTGAAAAGAAACCCTAGGGTCTGAAGTAGCTGGATATGCAGGAATAGGAAAAACGACAGCGGTCGTAATTTAAAACCCGTGTGGAGTCGCCATTTGTTAGTATGAATCCTTTGTCGAAGTATACGAAAAAGGACCACTTTAGCTACGCATAACTAATAGCCCTAACAACAAAAGTGGCTGCCAATATCTTCAGATCTACGGTTAGTTGAACAAGAAAAGAGCTGCAAAAAACCAGATCTATGCATG
Source organism: Pinus albicaulis (assembly GCA_034641835.2). Lineage (NCBI taxonomy): Eukaryota > Viridiplantae > Streptophyta > Pinopsida > Pinales > Pinaceae > Pinus > Pinus albicaulis. The sequence goes on along the minus strand of CM076583.1, from coordinate 247,663,512 downwards.
GAAAGACATTAAGCAGTAAAAACAAGGGTTTGCTCTATATACCAATAGACAAGACAAGAACAATTTTTGAAAGAATTTTTGTATTAATTGGGCACCTGGGAGGAAAACAAGAAGGCGTATCCAATTCTCCTCAGCGGGATGGGTTCTTGGAAGTCCTCAGCACTTCAGATCTAAGATTTCTCTCTCTTGTTGGTGTAGAAAACCCACACAAAGAATGGAACTCAAAGGGAGCTCACACAGCAAATGGCAGAAAATGGTGACCAAGTGTATAGATCCACAGTGATCTAATAGGCAACAAAAGGTGAGGAATGGTAGGAAAAACCCTCCTATTTATAACAAAATATTGGGTCATTCTAGATCTTGGTGCATGGGTTAACCAGATCTAGATCCACTTTTTATGGAATATTTTATTATATTTGTTGGAGAGAAAAGGTATTTGACTTGGGTCAAATCCCTTAATTTGTCAAAAATAAATAAATAAATTATTTATTTATCTTTTTAAGGAAGCAGTTAGAAAATAATCAAATAAATAATGATTTATTTAATTAGCTATGGGTGATTGGGTCATATTTAACAAGGAATATTATCTAAATAAGATTTAAATAATTATTCCTAGAAAATAATGAGATAAATAAAGGTTTATCTAATTAATTTCTTTGTTTTTGGGTTAAACATGACTGGGAATAATAATTAAATTATGGTTTAATTAATTATTCCATGAGGAAAATCAAACAAATATAGGTTTGTTTAATATTTCCTTTTGGGGTTTCTTGTTTTAACATAGTGAAAGAAATTTTGCTTAGGGTAAAATTGGTCTTACATGGTGTACTTGGGTCCATCTAATGATAATAGGTTAGATGACCAAAAAATGGTGTAACAGCCTAGAAGAGGCGACTTGGGAAAATTAAATATTTTTGTGAGAAGTGTATCCATATCTATTCATTGAACTGGAATAAATACTGAGGACAATGTTTACCTTAAGTGGTGGAAGATGTAACACCTAGATTTAATTTCCTTAAATGACATTTCAATTTAGGCATTGGATTTTATTTTAAAATTAAATAGGATTAGAAAGCATGTTAGTGAAGTTACTAACAAGAGTTGTTTTATTTGAATAAAAGATTTAATTATGGTATGTTTCCATAAACTGATGGTAAAATTCTTCCAAGATTCCAGAGTAGTTGCATTAGGTAGTTATTGGCAGCTACATTTCCTATGAGGATAAAAGGAAAATCCTAGAGAAGGAAAGGGGTTATATTCAGGAGAAGAGAAATGTCTAGAGAGATGAAAGGTGAGAGTGTCGAGAGCTGGAAGAAACTAGTGGAACTCTGATACGTGACATTAGAGGAGAGTCTAGATAGGGGTATTGAGGTCTACCTCTTGGATAACTTCTACACAATCCTACTCTGGCGAGGAGAACGGGAGGAGCCGAGGACGTCATTTCCTCTCTCACGGTTGCGAGGATGCCATTAGCCTTAATTATCTAAGATAAGTATACAAGACTAGAATGAAATAGAAAAAATGAGTTTTGATAAAGTGTTTATAATTATGTTAATCTCTATAAATAGTTTTCAGTGCAATTTGAAAACCTGGTTACAGGAAATAGACAGGGATAAATTCTTAGATTTCTGAATAATGTATAATTTTTTTTCCTGGAATAGTTTTGTTGTAACATAAGTCTTGTGGAAGGGTAAGAGACTAAATATTTAATGATATCTAGATGTACAGTAGTGGAAATCCTATAGAAAACAAATGAAAATATGGACAGTTATTCCATTCAGGGAGGAAATTCACCAAACGAGACAGTCTGGCCTGTGAAGAAGAAAAAAATTAAATAAAAAAACTAAGGGGTTGGTGTTAACCCTCTTGAGGTGGTTCGATCACCTATTTATTTCTTCCTACAATGAAAAATTATTACTGAAGGAAAAATGAGCAAAAAAAACTAAATAGGAATAGAAAACCATAAAAATATTTTCCATAATTAATTAATTTCAAATACAGTAAACATCTATTCATAAAATAAGAGGACGGAGAACATACAGTATTGAAAGGAAGTGATAGATAGATAAATATATTTACAACAAAAACCCTCGTGTGGAAGAACTTCAAAACAGAGGCAAGATGAGTGAGAAATTTAAGTATTAACTAAGTCGAATCCACATGACTAATTACAACACATATACCAAAGAAATTACCTGAACAATAATAGCACAGGATTCTTAAACTAAATTCGCCCAAAATGTTTGTATTTAACAAAGATTTTCATTTTAACAGTGGACTTAAATTGTTGTGGAAAATCAAAAAGAGAGAAGGAACTGAGGGGTGGTCCCAAAAACTATCATAAAAGAAATACCATTACTGGAACAAGTGTTAAAAGAGTTACTGGTATGTGAAAAACATGCAACTCAAAACAAATAAACAAGGAAAATCATAAAATGTTAAATCTATGCATTAAAACCTCAAAGGTTTGTGCTATAGAACTGGAATTGAAAGCCAAAAATTCAATCTCAAATAAATACACTGAAAGCATTTCTATTAGAAATCCTTAAGAGCAGTGTTGTAAGGAAATAAGTAAGCTAGCTACCGAAAAGGGCTCCAGAGTACCTGTAGCAAGAGTGAAGGGCATTAGACTAGGAGAGAAATCACAAGGACATAAAGTTGAGGGTATAGTGTGTTTCAGAGTTATCTCTAGGACAAGAACAATACAATGTTAGCTCTCAGAAAATATAATGAATTAAACCCAAAAAAAAGAAGGAAAACCGCAAACTGGGACACGACAGAGGGCTTACCTTCTATGGTTGAGAAGGTGAGCTATGCATACTTGTTAATAGAATTTAATTAAAAAGGGGAACAATGGTGAGATTTACTCACTTAACTAGAGAATAGATTAGTTGAAGAGCAGTGAACCAAACAAAATTTGCTCACCTGGTTTGGCTGTTTAGGCTGCATTTCCATTGACGAAGTCCAATCTATGTCGTAATGTCTTTTGTGGGGTAAGTGAAATTTTGTGTACGCATAGCCCCGTAGCATAACACAATCATCATAGTTAAGGAGACTATGAAGAGGAGAAGAAAACAAACCCTTATACCCCAGCAAAACCATTACATGCAGACATTCTAGTGAAATATATCTAAGGAAAAAAACTATGATAAGAATGGAGGCGTCGTCGTCATACTGGGTTAGGAAGAATGCCAAGAGTAAGGCCGCACTCTATAGGAGTTGTAGATAGGGGGATGCTAGTAGCAGTGTCAAATGAACAATTAATGAGGGTTCGGGGAGTAGGGAAATACACTAACCGCAACAGAACTCATTACATATATTGATGTAAATGAAATCATAGACGGTGGAGAGGCTTACAATTATCCCTTAGTTAAATGAAATATCAAACCTGAGACTACAAGGAATCCAGTATATAATAAAACAATCTGCAGATATTAATGTTGCCAGGGTACAAGGTGCCAAAACTCTATCATAATGCTTTTGTATATTGGAAAATCATTTCCACATTTCCGTTGACATAAATTTTAATATGCTATGTAATAATTCAATTTCAAACTTAGGGCTAAGAGCATGCCTTAAAGAACATCACCTTACACATAGGTGTGAATATACATTAGTTCAACCCTTGTTTCGATCTGGGAATAAGTCATAACATTAGAAAAGTTAATTGATAATTTATATGGAAATGTTATAATTAGCAATAATGATTAAGATGATATTATCTTCATAAATGCTACAATATATAGTTAAAATATCGTGATTATGTATAAGTATATATAATTGCGTTAAGTTGTAATTATATGTCTGTTTTTTATTTATAGTATTAATTTAGGAGTTAATGCTAGAAGTAAACCTTTTTTTTATGAGGGGTAAAAAGTCTATGATACCATGTTATAGGTGGTATCAGAGCAACATTCAAACACTAGGACCTAGAAGGTTCACCTAAATATCATTTGGAATCTATAAAAATGTGCATAAATTTGGGAAGAAGGGGCTGACATAGTGTAATGAGGAGGGGTTCTGTACACCAATCTCATAGGACTACAAAGGAAACTCACCCCCAGCCTAACCTAGAAATGAATCTAGAAATGTGGGTGCAGCTAAGCGTAGACCAACATCAACCAACTAGTAGGTTGCTTGGAGAACATTAATGACAAACTAGTAGACTTATGGATATTGTGTAACAACTACAGGAAGAAATGTTTCAAGTAAGAAGTGATACTGAGAGGTTGATGCGAGAATAGGAGAGGATCCTTAAAATTCTCTCAGAAAAATAGAATCAAGGGAAAAATCAATGGAGCCTAGAAAGAAACTCTGAAGAAGAAGGTGAACAATGATAGCAAACAAATGATAAGCTGGAAGGTAGCCAAACCCAGTGAATTTATAAAAAAAGACTTATAATGAACTAGAATCAGAAAATGTCTGAGACCAACAAGAGATGAAAAAGTAGAAAGAAGTAGTAGAAGCATGGAGAAGCTAAAGAAGTAATAGAAGCATGGATAATTAACATGAATACATATTTTCAAGTCTATGAATACAACAACAAACTGAGGGTTTGCCTATCCATTTACCAACTATGCAAAAAAACCACATTATGGTGGGAAGAAGTTAAAAATGTGCGAGGAATTGAGGAACAAACTATGACTTGGGATGAATTCTAGCAGTACTTTAAATACAAGTATCTAAAAGAGCACTTTTATGACAAAAAATATCGAAAATTTCATGAATTGAGACTTGGTGATCCGTATCTTGGGGGGAGGCCCCCAATATCTAAAAAATTGAAATGGATTTGGCAAGATCTGCAGTATTATAATGCCATAAAAAAAATAGAAGAACACACAATAAATAAAAGCACAAAGAAACTTTTTATTAAAATGGAGTATAACTATAGAATCTACATTGTGGTGGACACTCTGTCCTTTTACAAAGTGAGGCTTGTTATTTATATCCTTTTTTTGAGTTGCAATACCATGGGTAGATACCATAGGTGGATACCATGGGTCGATACCATGGGTAGCTACAAATTACAATACGATGGGTAAATTACATGTGTGGATGAATACCATGGGTGAATGAATATCATGGATAAATGTCACTTACAATACCATGGGTGGATAAATACCATGGGTGGATGAATACCATGGCTGTAGGAAACTTTTCATTCAGATCATTCCTCCCTCCTTAAGAATAAATGGTCTCCATTGTGTGAAGTTACCTCTTGAGAAGACCTTTTTGAATATGAATATCAACTGAAGAGAAGGGTTTTATGGGGTTAACCCATAAATGCGATGAATGAATATATGAGGATAGATATAACATGTAATGCTTGTGACCAATCTTGATTCTGACAGTGTGCGACCTAGAAAATGGACTTCGATGAAGTGTGGGTTTGTGGATGACCCAAAACCATGAAAAATGAAGATCAGAGGATAGAGATACACTGTAATTCTTGTGACCAACTGTGATACTAACAGTGTGCAACCTAGGAAATGAACTTCAATGAGAAGGATTTTGTGTGGTTGCCCATAATTGTGATGCTAATTGTTGATGAAGTAATAGGTGCCTACATAGCTTGAGGTGGGAGGGCATGTCTCCAAATAACCCAAGATGAAAGCTGCCATGCTGAAACTGATTAATGTGAAGGAGGTGCCTACTAAAATGGGGTGGGATGGCACATCTACAAAGGGAAACCGCTCTGAATGCTGCTCGAGATATGAAATGGGCATAACTTGGTCAATATAACTCAGAATACTGATTATAACCTATATTTGGAAATATAATGATGGTTTTTCATCTTCCCATGTGTTTAAAATCACTATCTGGAGACTCTAGACACTCGATTCGCACTGGAACTGTCCTATCGTCAGAATTTAAATCAACGATAATTCCCTCATCCAAACTCTGATTCGACTGATTTTTTTTTTGAAATTAGGTGATTTTTCAAGGGGAGATTATATATATAACCATTTCTTTGAAAAGTTTCACTGAAAACTATAGAAAATTACAGGAGAGTCGTCGTCCAAGAGTTGTAGTGAGAAAAGAATTTGCAACATTGTTGATTTTGAATTAGCCATATCTTCCTCATTCAAACTACAATTTCGTCGATTTTTTTTGAATTTGGGTATTTTTTCATAAGGTCTCTAGCTCTCGTATTTTTTTTTTTATAATTTTTTCACAAAAATTTTCATATTTAATCTGCAAACTCGCCACCCAAAAAAAGTCATTGAGTTTGTTGAATATTGTTGCAAAACATCGAAACTGAAATATGCTTCAAACCTTGATTCCCATCGAGGCGTAACCTAAATATGATACCACTTACAATACCATGGGTAAATTCCATGCGTGGATGAATACCATGGGTGAATGAATATCATGGATAAATGTCAATTACAATACCATGGGTGGATGAATATCATTGGTGTAGGCCAATTTTCATTCGGATCACTGGGACAAATACCTATGGACGATTTTGTAACTAAATTTACTTCCTTATGGCGATATGTGCCATATCTAAAGAATGAAAAGGCGAAATTACAACGATTCTTGAGTAGCCTAGTTTCTCATATGAGGGAGAGTATTGAATCTATGAATCCAAAGACCATGGAAGAATTTATTTCGAAAATAACGTATGTGCTATCAACAGTTCAAGGTTAAAGGAGAAGCTGGAGAAGTTGGCCTCCTAAGAAAGGGTAGAAAAGTAATTCAAAATTTAAAGGTAGTATATCTAGACATTTTAAGAATGCTACCAGAAATACAAAAAATAGACAGAAGGGAAGAAACCAACAGAGAACCAAGTGATCAGTAGAGGAACAACCCACTGAAGCATCCAATAGACTAGATCATGGGCAGATCCAGAAACCACCATTATAATGTTTGGAATGTGGTGAGTCACATTATTATAAGAAATGTCATCACCATGGATGGAAAAAAACTCCAGCTAATGTGCAGGAGGCATCCACGGTAGGGGACATGGCGTGAAACACACCCAGAATCAATTACTAGCCAACCATGATACAATTGGAAGGTAAGATGTATTCCAACCCTGTTTCTATTTTGGTTGATCTTGGTGCCACTTTAAGATATGTAAATCCTAGCATAGTGGAAAACTGTGACATGAAGAGCCATAAGTTTAAAATTCCTTGGCTGGTACAATTGGCCACTGGGGAAAACAGAAGATTTAATGCTAAAGTTTCCAACTATCCCCTACAAGTTGGAAACCAACATATAATGGTTGAATTGAACATTCTACCTTTAGTCTCCTATGATATATTACTAGGAATGGATTGGTTGGAAGTGCATTGGTCACTAGTAGACTCCAAGCAGAAAATAATTTATTATAAGGCTGAAGAAGGATCTCGCGAAGAATTGCAAGGGATTAAGGCCATACTCCTAAGAAAATTTGACTTTGAAAGGCAAAACGAACTAAAGGAAAAGAAAATCGGGTCGCCAATGCGTTAAGTAGAAAATTGCATTATGTGTATGAGTTATAATTTAATCATCTGGAATTCAAGTTCCAGGAGTAGGTGAAAGATGTTGCAGAAAAATACCTTGAATATTAGTTTTATCGTACCAAACAGAGGACACAGAAAATCAAGGAAAAAAATGAGATTATACAATCAGTGATGAAAAGCTATTGATTTTCTGAGGAAAGTTATACATTCCTAATAAAATGAGTTTAAAAGAGAAGATCGTAGATGAGTGTCACAGAAGCTTTTATTTTGGACACTCTGGTTGCCAGAAAATGTTAACAACCATCAGAAAATATTGCTTCGAGCTCGGAATGCGTAAAAACATCGCTGCATACTTGACTAAATGTTTGGAATGTTAGTAGGTTAAGGTAGAGCATCAACATCCAACAAGTTTACTACAACCTATATCCATAACGGAATCGAAGTGGAAAGTTATATCACTGGATTTTATTATAGGCTTACCAAGATCGAAGAGACACAATGACTCTATGATGGTGGTGGTTGATCGGCTGAGAAAAGCAGCTCATTTTATTCCCGTAGAGTCCAATTTTAAAACTATGAAAATTTTTGGCATCTTCATGAGGGATGTATTTATATTACATGGCATTCCAAAATAGTCATCTCAGAAAGAGATGTAAAGTTTACTTCAGTATTTTGGAAGGCATTGTTTATTAGATTAGGCACACAAATCCAATTTAGCACATAATATCACCCTCAGACGGATGGGCAGACAAAGCTGATGAATCAGATATTGGAACACATGCTACAAATGTATGTAATGTAGGAACCCACAAAATCAGAATATTATCTCCATTTCTTAGAATTATCCTACAACAAAGGATACCATGAATCCTTCAAGATGAGTCCTTTTGAAGCCTTATATGGTAGACAGTGTTGAACTCCCATTAATTCGAGCATTAGAAAAAAAAAACTAAAACTAATGCTTGGGCCAGAAATGGTGGCTAAGATGGAGCGAGAAGTCAATAAGATCCAACAAAATCTAAAAGCTACCTAGGATAGACAGAAAGTATATGAGGATCGAAAGAAAAAATATCAGGAATTCGAAGTGGGTTATCACGTTTATGTCAGAATTAGACCCAAGAAGAGTAATTTAAGGTGGACTACCTGTGTCAAATTGGCTCCCCGATTCTATGGAGCTTACCAAATCTTGGAAGAGGGTGGGGCCAATAGCCTATCGACTAGCTTTACCAGAACACATACGAGTGCACAATGTGTTCCATGTCTCTATAAAAAAGATATGTAGATGATCCAAAGCATGTAATACAATGGTAGAATATTTAGGTAGGAATGGAATGGGAATTAAGATCTCTATTGGAGATAAATAATTTTTTATTAATTAAAATATTTTCCGGTTGCAAGTAGAGACGGACTATGAATTTCTGGAAGGACCTGAATTTATTCTCGATCAGATATAATAACGCTCTAGAGGTGAGTCATCACCAAGGTAAAGTACAATGCAAGCACTTTGGCCCAGAAGAGGCGACTTGGGAAGATGAAAGTTTTGTGTGAGAAGAATATTCAGAAATATTCATTGGATTGTAATAAAGATCGAGGACATTGTTTACCTTATGTGGTGGAAGATCTAACACTCAGATTTAATTTCCTTAAATGACATTTTAATTTAGACATTGTATTTTATTTTAAAATTAAATAGGATTAAAAATCATGTTAATCAAGCTACGAAAAAGAGTTATTTTATTTAAATAAAATATTTAATTATGGTATGTTTCCATAAAATGATGGTAAAAGTTTTCCAAGATTCGAGAGTAGTTTATTTGGTAGTTATTGGTAGTTACCTTTCCATTGAGGATAAAAGGAAAATCCTAGAGAAGGAAAGGGGTTCTATTCAAGAGAAGAGAACCAACTAGAGAGATTAAAGGTGAGAGTGTACAAAGTTGGAAGAAACTAGTGGAACTCTAATACCTGAGATTGGAGGAGAGACTGGAGAGGGGTCTTGAGGTTTACCTCTTGGATAAATGCTACACAATCCTACTGTGGTGAGGAGCACGAGGGGAGCTGAGGCATGATTTCCTCTCTCAAAGTTTGGAGGATGCCATCAACCTTAATTATCTAAGATAAGTATACAATACTAGAATGAAATAGAAAAAACGAGTTCTCATAAAGTATTTATAATTATGTTATCTCTGTAAATATTTTTATGTGAAATGTGAAAAACTGGTTACCAGAAATAAATAGGGATAAATTCTTAGATTTTTGGATGTTGTATAAAAACAATTTCCTGGAATAGTTTTGTTGTAAGATAAGTCTTGTGGAAGAGTAAAATATTGAAGATTTAATGATATCTAGTTGTACAGTAGTGGAAATCCTATAGAAAATAAATGGAAAGATTGACCCTTAGTCCATTCAGGGAGGAACTTCCACAAATGGGACTGTCTGGCTTGTGAAGAAGAACACAAGTAAATACAAGGACTAAGGGTTTCGTATTAACCTTCTTGAGGTGTTTCAGTCACCTATTCATTTCTTCCTACCATGAAAAATTATTACTAAAGCAATAACAAAGAAAAGAAACTGATAGGAATAGAAAATAATAGAACTATTTTCCGTAATTAATTAATTTCAAATACAGTAAACATATTTCCATCAAATAAGAGAACATACAACATCTAGTATTGAAAGAAAGTGATGGATAAATAAATATAGTTACAACAGTAACCCTCGTGGGGAGAGAAAACTATTGTGATAAATATACACAGAAAAGAGTGTGCAATAACTTCAAAACAGAGGCAAGTTGAGCGATAAATTCTTCAACAAAGAACAGTGTCGGTGTTTTGAATTAAGTATCAACTAAGATGAATCGACATGACTAATTGCAACCCATATACCAAAGAAATTACCTGAGCAATAATAACACAAGGTTCTTAACCTAGATCTGCCCAAAATGTTTCTATTTAACTAAGATGTACATTTTAATAGTGAATTTATATTGTTGTGGAAAATTGGAAAAAGAGAAGGAACTGAGGGGTGGTCCCAAAAAATCTCATAAATAAAATACCATTACTGTAACAAGTGCTAACATAGTTACTGATATGTGACCAACGCAAAAGCTCAAAACAAATAAATAAGGATAATCATAAAATGTTCAATATTTACATTAAACCCTCGAAGGGTTCTGCTATAGAACTAGAATCGAAATCTAGAACTTCAATCTCATATAAATAAACTAAAAAAATTTATGTTCAAAACCCTTAAGAGTAGTAATGAAGGAAATAAGTAACCTAGATACCTGAAATGGCTCCAGAGTACCTGTAGCAAGAGTGAAGGGCATTATACCAGGAGAGAAATCAGAAGGACAAAACGTTGAGGGTATAGTGGGTTTCAGAGTTACTTGTAGGACGAGAACAATACAATGTTATCTCTCAAAAAATATAATGAATTAAACCCAAAACAAAGAAGGAAAACCCAAAACTGGGGCACAAAAGAGGGCTTACCTTCTTTGGTTGAGAAGGTGAGCTATGCATACCTGTTAATAGAAGTTTAATTAAAAAGGGGAACAATGGTGAAATTTTCTCATTTAGTTAGAGAAAAGATTAGTTCAATACCACTGAACCAAGAAGAATTTGGTCACCTGCTTTGGCTGTTTAGGTTGTGTTTCCATTGAAAAATTCCAATCCCTCTGGTAAAATCCTCTGGGGGATAAGTGTAGTTATGTGAATGCATAGCCCCGGAGCAAAGCCCAATCATCATTAAGGAGACAAAAAAGGAGACAAAAAAACAAACTGTTATACCCCAGAAAAATCATTACATGTAGATATGTTAGTGAAAGATATCTCAGGAAGAAAAATATGATAAGAATGGAGGTTTCATCGTCATATCGGGTTAGGCAGAATGCCAAGAGAAAGGCCACACTCTGTAGAAGTTATAGAGTGGGGGCTGCCAGCAGTACTGCCAAATGAAAAATTAGAGAGGGTTAAGGGGGTAAGGAAATACCCTAACTACCCCATAACTCATTATATTTGTTGATATAATTGAAATTATCGATGATGGAGAGGCTTAAAATTATCCCTCACTTAAATGAAATATGAAACTTGAGACTACAGAGGATCTGAAATATAATAAAATAATATGCATATATTAACGTTGATAGGGTACAAGGTGCTATAACTTTATCATAATGGTTTTGTATATTGGAAAATCATTTCCATAATTCCACTGACATAAATGTGAATATGTTATGTAATAATTCAATTCTGAACATAGGGCTAAGAGCATGCCTTAAAAAACATCTTCTTATGCCTAGTTGTGAATTTACATTAGTTCAACCATTGTTTTGATTTGGGAATAAATCATAATCTTATAAAAGTTAATTGATAAGTTCTATGGAAATGTTATAATTAGGAATAATTATTAAGATGATATTATCTTCATAAATGATTCAATATATAGTTAAAGTCTCGTGATTATGTTTAAGTATATATAATTGTGTTAAGTTGTAATTATATGTTTGTGTTTTATTTATAGTATTAATTTAGGAATTAATGCTAGAAGTAATTTTTTTTATGAAGGGTAAAGAGTCTATAATAAGATGTTACAACTGTCAAGAGGTGATTCAGTCTAGCCTGGATCATCTCAAGAATTCGAAATTGATTCATCTGGAGGAGAATGTTGAATTGATATCTACTCTAAAAAAAATGAATTATTTTCAATTCCATATATTGGAGTGCGTTGTGAGGGTCTCGCGCGAACAAAGTTTTCTATTAGATAAGGTCGAGAAGTAGGGGGCCTAGATGGCCCATTTAAAAGAGCATGTCAAATGCTCCTTTCTCCCTCTATCGCCTCCTGGTTTTTACAACTTTGGATAACCCATCTTCCATCACCTCTAACGGTTAACATGGATACATGTTTTTTATATGGTTTGTATTTTTACTGGGGCTTATTGCCTCTAAAATTTTAGATTATCCCTCTCTTTGTTTTTATTTTTCAATGTCATATGCTTTCAGTGGTAGTCAACAAACCTTGTCAGGGTGAGACTACCTACATTTTTCCTCTGAGGTATTTCCTTTCGAAACTATGAATAGATATTTGAATTAAAAGAAAATGATTTATCCAATTAATAAGTAATCTTTTTATTATATTTTTTTTTCAAAACTAAATTTAATTAATAATTTTTATAAAAATTTAAATTTGAAATTCCACAAAAAAATTAATTTTTTTTTCTAATTTAGTCTACTTCTATTATATTATACATGGAAAAACATTAAAATGCTCGTCCTCTGAGATTGGAAAGCCAATTATAGAGGGAAGTATCAAAATTTTAAGCACAAAATAAGGAATGTCCTAGGTGGGGAATCCAGTCCATGAGTAGAGAGTATTAAGAGCTGCCGAAGATGGGAAACCAACATATCTAGTTTTGAGACTGAAAATGTAACATAATAGTAAAAAGTTCCAAAACATTTGCAAACTAGATAACGCCAGAAGATAGCTAGAGTTAGAGGTGAGCACCCAACCATTTAACTTCTTGTAGGCAATAATTTTTCTTAGGAGGGATGGGAGCTCCTTCCATGATCCTGCAAGCATAAAAAGACTCATCCTCCTCCCTGTTCAGTGCATGGACAAAAGACAGAGGCAGATGCAATTTCTGGACAGCTGGCGTGTTGGAGGAGGCTGCATGCAAGATGGGGTCATCTTCCTTGCCGTCCTCATCACTGCTTGAGCCACGACTGCTGCGAGAGCCTATGCCACTGTTGGAGTAATGACTACTACTAGAAGCACTCATAGAGCTTTCATTTTGCAAGGAATGGAGATAGGTACAGACTGAATTGTTGATTTTTGAGGGTGTTTTTTTGGATGAAGACTCGAGGAATCAGGCGGGGGAGTTGAGAGGTGAAGGGAAAACTGAGCGGAAAGGTTGATAGGCTCAAGAAAACTCGACTCACCCGAATCTAGGGAGAGTTTCACCTCCTTACGAATAGCCATCGATAATGGGGGTCTAGAGGGGAGGCCACGCTGGCTTGTGTGATGGTAGCACATTCTATGTCACCTTGGCATGATGAGAAGGGAAGAGGAAGCCTGAGGGAGGGAGGGGATGCTCTCAGGAGTAGCAGAGGAGCACCAAGATTGAGCAGAGGGGAAATCACACCAAGACTAAGTAGAGCTGGGAGCTGAGGGCTAAATGGAAGTGTCGGAGGAAAACACAAAGATCTTGATGGAGAGCCGAATGTAGGTATTAGGAGCGCGGATGGCAGATTTAAGAGCCATTGATGTAGGACGAGGTCGATTTAATGCATAATAGCTGAAGGACATCGTGTGGAGGATGGCGAGGGTGGTCATTAAGGGAGCCATGCTCCAACATTTATCAATGGGCGGGTGATCATGTGCAGGCGCGTGGGGTGGATAAGTGCCCTATTGTATGACATCCAAGTGGCCCATGTTTCCAAAGTTGGGCACCTTCATCCGAGGATGAAAAAATTAATTTGAATAGATAGATATGTGACATATGTTTTTAATATATTTTCAGTCTATATTTTTATAAATTTATTGAAAATATTTAGAATAGGTTCTTAGAAATATTTAACTTAATTTTATGTATTAAAATTAAGTAAAACTATAATCAAAATAAAATTAAAAAAAAAAAGAGAGTTTAATTTGGTTTTATTTAAAAAACAAATCATAGATCCTATTTTTTTAATTAAAAATTGTTTTATTATTATAGAGATATATTTTATACTTCAAAATTTCCCAAATTTCAGAGGGGATTTATACTTTGATTTTATTTGTTAAGTTCATCATGTTGAGTGAAGCATTACGATGAGCCCCAATAATATCTGCAAACATGTGTAGTAGTCATAGATGGATGGCTTAATGCATCTCCCTATTTATGGTAGTAGCATTAAGGATTTCTAGAACCATTCCCTTACACTACTTAGAATAACGATAATGAAATTAGAATGCCTATAGATATATAATCTCAAGAAGCCACCGTATTTTCCTCTAATTTGGGTTTAGTGCTTGGTGTAGTAAATAGAAATATCATGGTTCTTTGATGCTAAAAACTACTAACATTATTAATTTACTCCAGGTATCTAAACCTGACATTTCATTGCACCCTTCCCAATTTTAGAGAATTATGTAGGGTATTTTTCATTCTCATATTTAGATATTCCTATGTTCTTTAATCTTCTCATGACATTGGACCTAAATTTTCTTTATTTTTCACTATCTATATTTTTCTTTCTCAAAATATTTACAAATACATATCAATCAAATCAGTATTTGATATTTATTAATATTCGGATAAGCTTATATATAAAAACATGTAAAACCTATAGTGGAGAGTGATTATATAAAAATTTCAATGTAAACATATGTTAATAAAAATTCAATAATATTCAATTACATTTAGTTCAAGGATGAAATTTCCATTTAATGGTAAGAAACATTGTAAACTACAAAGCATAGAACACTCCAACATAAATAAACTCTTAAAAAGTCTATTTATATAGGGAAAAAAAACACATAGTTGAATAAAAAATGTTAACTACAAAATTGAAAATTGCAACATTCAACTCACATCTCTATCCATTAGATCATAAAACAAAAATTACACTATCTCAAAATTAAATCATCAAAATCACTCAAACATTCTAGGAGTCCACTCAATAGATAAGACCTTAATTGTAACATCCCTGGTGAAAAATCCATGTAATAAATTTAAAAATAATAATCATGGTTTATAGGACAGGCATTCAAGCTAAATGTTGGGAAAAACATCCTTGTGGGTGTTCATTTGGTTTATTGTGGCTAAAGGAAATTGGAAAAGGAAAATTCAAAGGAAAAAGGCTTTGGAAAGGAAAAATGGCATTTTGGGAACATTTATTTATGAAAATAATGGAAATTAGGAGAGAAGGGAGATAAAGATCACAGGCTGCAGGTGAGGGGGGAAATGAAGGAAAATAATTGAAAGTGAAGAAAATATAGGCCTCTATTATAAAAAGGCTTCTGAGCAGTAGTTGGTACTTTTTGTTAGTGCATTTTTTGGAGCTCTCCCATTATTATCTCTCTCTCTCTCTCTCTCTCTCTCTCTCTCTCTCACTCACTTATTAACTCTTGGACACTTCAAGTTTCTTGGATAATTTTGGCATTGGACCTAGAAAGGCAACAAAGCAGGAAGAAGGATGAATAAGGTAAGGAGGAGAAGGAATCAAGCTTCTACATCAGGAGTCCTCGAAGGTGTCGATTTGCATGTGTGTTTTCCTTGCTAAATATGGAATGAATGGTATTTGATGTCGTTCTTTTCTATCTTGTCATGGGGTTTTTCCATGTGTGACAGTGTTTTCATCCTAGAATTTCCATTTTAGGATAGCCATGGTGTTTTTGAGTTATCATGTTTTTGTTTATATAGACTAACGGATGGATTCAAAGTTGAGTGCAGTGGATCTCTGAATTGATATAACACATGGCCTCATAACTCGTGAACCAAACCGTGGATTGTGATAAATTCAGATAGTGTGTTACCTCAGTAGGCCTAGGAATCCTCGACTGGTGAATGGCAGGATATAAGGTAAAGCCTAGAGGTGTTTTTCTCTCCATTAGGCCTATGAATCCTAGGTTTTTTATATCTAGTAAAGCTTGGAGTCTATGTATTCGTTTAGGGCCTAGTGATGCCTAATTTAGTTTGTGGGTTGCGGTAAATCCTAAGAGACTAAGAGACATGAAAATTCGTCATAGTTTAAGCATAAAGAATCAGGTGATATCCATTTTTGTGTTGGCTTAGTGATTGGTTGTAGATCATGGTAAATTTGGTTATGACATGTTTATTGTGTTGGCCGAGTGATTTGAGTTGGATCACGGTAAAGCCTAATTTCTATTAATGAGGGTAAGGTGGTTTAGCCCTAAGATTCCCTGGTTGGGTTTTTTTTTTTAGTCACACATTGATGCATGGAATATGGCACGAGGATGATTAGTTGAAGAGAGATCTGGCTCAACCAATCTATGGTCGGGTGTAAAATGAAGCTTGTATCTCTAGTTGGTTTTTACATTTAGTAATGAAGAAATCATTCTTGTGGTATTTGGTATGAAAAAGTACTGGTTTCTATGTGGATTTTATTTCTTTTGTATCCACTTTATTTCTGTTATTGGTATGCTGGTTATAAGCATGTATTTTATTAGTGATGATGTATGGCTCTCTCCATGTTTTTACTTGTAAATGAATGCATAATGTATCTTTGGTCAAATAGATTTTATTGCAGCTAATGATGTAGGGGAGCAATGCTTCTTAGCGATTCTCAAATAAGTATGTGTCCCCCATGCTTAAATATTTTGTTTACACCTATAGATTCAATGTTTGTGACATGTTTGAAAAACTTCATGTCATGGATAATAGGGGTCTTGTTGAGTCCTTAATGATATGATTGAGTCTACATCATTGTCTTGTTGTTATTTATCATCCCTCAATTTTTCATGAAGTTCTGAGTAGTGACCTTCGTTCTAGGTTTAAAAAGGTGACTCAAATTTCCAAGCCATAGGCACATACCTGAGAATTTGGGGCCCTAGTCATTGGCATGCATTGTCAAGTCGGTGGCAATATCCTGCTAGCCGTTGGCTTGCAGCATTATACATGCGCCTATAGCTCAAAGAGGCCAAAAGGTTAGTCTAAACTAGGGGCAAGAGGCTTGGAAGGTTGGGTTAGCTCCTCGAGGTGTGAATGACGATGTACAAGGTATGTATGTTATGTTTCCGATAGGTCCACTTCCTTAAGGCCACCTAGGAGGTCGAATCTCATTATAATAGCCTCTTGTTGCATATTTACACCGATCGGCTGGTTGCTTCAGTGGATGTTGGAAAGGGGTGTTACATAGTGATATCAGAGCATGGTTCAACCCTTACACTGGATGGTTGGTGTGTTGGTCATGCTTTTATATTGCTTTCATATGTGTTTCTCATACCTACGGTGTATATATTTGTGCATCTGTGTTGGGTTGCACATGGTGGCAGTGGTGTCACTATGGAAGGACTGATGATGTTGTTGTCAACATGTTTTCATGAGTGTATGCATAATTATGTGTTATTCATGCTTGTCTATTGTACGTACACACTTTCTTACATATTGTTACATGTTGTGTATGCATCACTTATTATACTAGGTTACATAGAGGTGATGCTTGTGTATTGTCCATGTATGCTTGTTTTAGTGATGTTTTATGTCCAACATGCATTGGTCGGTCATGGTGGGTTGCATTTTTCTTATGCTTGTGTTTGTTCCATGCTTGTATTCGTGTGTGGTCAAGTTTGCATTGGTGTGTATTTCATATGGTTATGCATCTATGACTCGACTCTGACTAGAATGATGTTTATGTGTTGGTATACCATGTGTTATGAGTTTATATGTTGTTATGATTTTGTATATACATGTATTACGCTGATTGGTTGATCTTGCAGGATGTATCCTCCCCAAATTACACTAAGGTATGTTCATTTATTATTATTTGTTTTAGTTGAAATATAATGTTTGGCAGGAATAAATATCAACATGGATAGAAAGATGGTAGACTACAAGGACTCTCCCTATGATTCATATGAGAAACATGGTGGGAACTCTTCTGATTTGGAAGACACGTTGAGAAGCCTAAAGGAATAAAGGAGTTGTAAGGCCGATAATGAAAAGATGATACAGGCATAAGAGAAAAAAGAAAAGTTGAATGCAATACTTCTTTAGAACTTGTCAAATTTGCAGAAACAAGGGCCACCTAGGATCATCTATGGATAGGAGGAAAAAAATAATGGGACTTATGGAAGTAAGTCTCATGGTAGACACAGGTTCGATAGAGGAGAAATAGTGGAAGGTTGTTCAAAAATATGGATAGGAGGGGTGATCAGTAAAGATAGGATTCTAGTTTTGGTTCAGATAGACATCTTGATCATCATTGACATCATCCTTAAAAGAGGAGTAACAGGGGATACTTTCTTGATAAATTCAAGAAATTTGAACCACCTAATTTTGATGTAGACTTAAAGAAACTAGAATATGTAGAGGGTTAGATACTTGTAATGAATAGATTATTTGAGTTTCATGACTACACAGATAACATGAAGGCCATATTTTTTGTCTTTGGTTTGAAAGGTAAAGCAAACATATGGTGGGAATATGTGAAGTAGGTTAGAGATATTAGAATAAAGGAATTCAGTTGACATGAGTTCAAAAGTATTTTTAGGAATAAGTAATTGTCCGAGAGGTACTACAAAAGCAAGGCCATATAATTCTATGAGCTAAGGATGGGATCAATGACAGATGAAGAGTAAATGACAAAATTCTTGGAGTTATTGAGGTATGTACCATATATTGATGATGAGAAGGCTAAATGTTAGGGATTTGTGAGTGGTTTTACATTAGCATTCAAAGATCGGATTTAGTATGATGAGCCTTGATCACTTGAGGAAGTCATTTGGATGTAGAAGGATGTCTTTGAACAGCGAAAGCACAAAAATGAGTCACAGCAAGGGTGGAAAGGGAAGTAAAAAGGTAAAGGTAAATGGAAGCCTAAGAGAGCAAGGCCTCAGAATGTTGATGAGAAAGAAAATGCGGCACTACAAAGTAATTCTAATGCAGTTGGATGGGGGCATAGAACAAAAAAACAACATAGATCACAACAATAACATGGAGGTAATGGTATGGGATGGTTGGAGTGTTGCATATGCGGTGAAGAGCATATTAAGAGAGATTGTCCATAGAATGAGGGTGGTAGGCGTAATATATACAATGCATAGGAGAAGGAGAATTTTTGGGATGTTGAGCAGAGCATTCCTTGTATTTATGTAGTCTTGGACAACAGGCAAGAAGATCACCAGGCTTTTATCATTGAGATGGTCAGTAAGCTTTGTGATCAAGTTATTTCAATTTGAATTTACTTTTGATATAATTATAAATATGGTAGTCGTAATTTGGTGGATAAGTATGGTTTGAGTAAGGAAATGCATGTATAATCTTGGTTAGCGTAGTTGGCCACAGGTACCAAGAAAATAGTTCACCTTTGGGTAAGAGCTAGTGCATTTGAGTTAAACAGTATGCGTACAGAAATACACTTGAACATATTTCAATGGGGATCATACAATATTCTAGGGGGTATGGATTGGTTATATATTCACATGACCAAGGTAGATGTCTATGAAGAATCTATTGAATGTTTGGATGACAATGTGGAACCAAGGTTTTTACAGGAAAATAAGAATTCCACATCAGTTAGGATGGTGACTTCTATGAAGGGCAAGCACATTCACAAGAAATGGTGTGTGTTATTTGTAGTTCATATATCTAGTGACAAAGGCAAGGAGGTTGATGATGTAGATGTTTTGAGTAGGTATCCAAATTTATAGCACTTTCACAATGTGTTTCCAGTAGATATTTTAGAGTTTCCACCTCACAGGGAGGTAGAATTTTCTTTTGACTTGATGTCAGGGCAAATCCAACATCAAAGGAACCTTACAGGACGAGCACACATGAGTTGGTAGAGTTAATTTTTTAGCTAAAATATATGCTTGAAAAAGGGTACATTAGGCCAAGTGTATCGACATGGGGTGCACCAATGTTGTTCGTGAAGAATAAGGATAAAACTCTTGCACTATGCATTGACTACAGGTAGATGAACAAAGTGACAATAAAGAAAATGTACCCATTACCGAGGATCAATGATTTTTTTGATGAGCTAAAGGGATAATGAGTATTTTCTGAGATCAACTTGATATTAGGATATCATCAGGTATGCATCAAAGAGTAGGACATCTAAAAGACCACATTCAGGACCAGGTACAGGGATTATGAGTTTTTTGTAGTTCCATTCAGTTTTACTAATGCTCTAACTACATTTATGTGTTTGATGAATAATGTTTTGTGTCATTATTTGGATATGTTTTTTATTGTGTTCATTGACGACATATTGGTGTATTCTAAAAATGATTAAGAGCATGTCGATCATTTGAAAACAGTGTTGAGGTTCTTAAGAGAGCATAAGTTTTATGCTAAGCTCAACAAATGAATTTTATTCTAGACTAAGGTACATTACTTAGGACATGTTATGTTGTCCGCAAGGAAGGCATTGTTGTAGATCTAGAAAATATAAGGTCAATCGTGGAGTGGGTATCTCTGAAGAATTTAGATGAGGTGATATATTTCATGGCATTGGTAGGTTGCTACATGAGGTTCATCCATAAATTTTAACATATTTCTTATTCTATTACATCAATGCAGAGGAAAAACAAGAATTTTAATTGGACATAGGACTTTGAGGCTAGTTTTGAGTAGCTTAAGTCATTGTTGACACATGCTCCAGTGTTAATGATTGTAGATCCATGTTAGGAGTTTGTAGTATGTACATATGCTTGCAAGAGAGGACTTGGTGGGTTCCTTATACATGATGGACAATTGCTATGTTGTGAGGCACGAAAGTTGAATGAGCACAAGCAGAACTACACGACACATGAACTTGATCTAGAAACAATTATACATGCATTGTAGATGTGGATGCACTATATTATCAATAGAATATTTGTACTGATGAGTGAACACATTGGGTTGAGGTACTTGTTTGACCAGCCGAATATGAATTCCAGTCGGGCTATATGGTTGGGCACGATTAACGTGTATGAATTCAAGATCAAGTACTTCAAGGGAATGGAGAACAGGCTCAAAGATGCTTTTATTTGGTGAGTACAGGTAAATAAACTAGCAACGATGAGATCCTATTGGACATACTTATATGAGAGGATGTTACAGGAAAGTCAACAGGATCATAGGTATATTTTTCATAGGTTGCAACATATTCCAAGTACATTTAGAGTTGTTGGTACATGTACACGTCGAGGTGTTGGTACATGTACAGGTATATGTGTTGGAAAAGGTACAGGTAGAGGTGTTGGTACACGTACAAGTATAGGTGTTGGCATAGGTACATGTATAGGTACATATGGTACAGGTACATGTGTATAGGATTTGGATTACAATCTCACAACAGATATATTGGTTAGATTTAGAGACAATATATATGTACTAGAAAACAATGAGCTCATAAGGTGATCTTGAGGGATTGTCATCCGAAACCATATTAAGGTCACCCAGGCTACGAGAAGACATTGATTGTAGTTAATATATTCCATTATCGGTAGAATCTAAAGAGGGATGTGGAAGACTTTGTAGCCAGATGTTTCGAATCATATGGTTAAGAAGAGTGTGAGAATCCATGTGGATATCCACAACCGATTGCAATACAAAATGGAAATGGGAGGTCATTTCCATGGACTTATCACATGTTTTCCTAAGTCAAATAGATAACATGATTCCATCAAGGTTTTTGTGTATGGGTTGAAAAAGGTTGCACATTTCATTCCAGTGAATACTACTTATTAATCTAGTGATGTAGCATAGGTATTTATCATAGACATAGTCATATTTCATGGTGTTCCAAATAAGATTGTGTCCGAAAAGGATGCAAAATTCACTTCCTTGTTTTGGAAGGAGTTTTTTGCAGGTTTAGGCACTGGGTTGTCCTTCAACCCATCTTATCATCCACATACATGCTTGACAACATTCCTATCATTTCTAGGAGGGGTATGGTTCAATTCTTAATGATATGTTCTCTTCTAAATCATTTTCCTATTGTTATTTATCATCCTTACCTTTTCATGAAGTTATGGGCAGGGACCTGGGCTCTTGGCCTGAAAAGGAGGCTCAATGTTTGGAGCCGTAGGCACAAAATTGAGCATTTGGGGCCCTAGCCATTGATATGCATTGTCAATCCTATGGCTATATCTTTGTAGCTGTAGGATTGCAATTTTATGCATATGTCTATGGATCGAAGAGGCAAAAAGGTCAGTGTGACTCAGGGGTAAGAGGCCTAGAAGGTTGGGTTAACTCATGGGGGTGTCATTGATGGTGTACAAGGTCTGTATGTTATGTTTATGATGGTTCCACCTCCATAAGGTCACCTAGGATGTTGAATTTCATTATAGTAGCCTCTCGTTGGATATTTACACTGGTTGCTTAGTTGCTTGGGTAGATGTGGGAAGGGGTTGTTACATTAACCCTATCTTTATTTCCTAAACTAAGAAAATCTCTAAGATTACAAAAATAATTTAGGTAGCTGTAATATCCCTCCATTGATGTAATATTTTTTTTATTTAAACTGAAGTTGACAGTCAAAATGGGGGAAAAGTCATGAAGTACATTGGAATATTTATGTAAATATTTTTTTTGTTAATAAATAAATTAATTTATAATACTTGGGAGTTAAACACTTAAAATTGAGATTCTTTCCTAAAATAAATCTTCCATTAGAAATATTCAGATAAGTTCTAAATAAGATTTCATTGATAGGAGAGAAAATCCATTAAATCTCTTAGCTCGGGAAATATGATAAATTAGATAAGTGTAAAGCATCATGGAAGATAAACTTGAGCTTTTAAGGAAAATAAGTTGTTGAGGACCACAAAAACGGGACACCGCTAAAGGAAAAATCAGTCATGGAAGAAAGGTATGAGATACCTAGGAAATGGATCAATAGAGGTTTTTGCGAGCCTCGAAAGCGAATCTCAGCTCAGGGGTGAGCTAGAGGAAATCAGTTCTAGATTGTGTGGAAAATGTGTGATATTTCCAATCGTGCACTTTCATAGTGATTCTAGTTATATCGTTTGTTGTTCTGATTTATTTCTTTAATACATGAAATTATGTGTAGATGTTGTATTAGTTTTAAGGGTTGTGGATATATGTTTATGTTATTTATAAAATCGATACTATGGTTAAGAATGAGGTATTCTTGTGTTTATGTTCATAGATAGGAATAACTAGTTCTCCATTGTATTATGCATGCAACATGTGGAAGTAATACTCATATATACATATTTACCTCATCCAAACTTAGGTAGAATAATTCTATGCGTGATATCTGTGTGGGTAAATTCCTCTATTTATGAAACTGAGTTTTATAGAAATAGATATATAAAAATTTCATTTCTATAGTTACTATGTATAATGGCATGAGATTAAGAGGGTTGTTGAGTCTCAAGACTATCTCTATTTTTTACATCTATCTCACAACTTTTCCTTCCCTTTGGACATAATACATAAGCCCAAACAGTGTTAATTGATACATTTTCACTCTAATAAGGAATTTAAATAATCTCTCTTTTATATTTTAATGTTTCTTATTATCTGAATAAATTTTTTATTTAGCTGCAGAATTCTTGCAATTCTTTACGTAATCTTTGTTTCTGCAGCTACCCACATTGTTTGACAGGTTCCAAAGAAGAAGTGGAGTGAAGCACATGGATAGTTTGGACATTATCCACACATGGATTTTTTCCTACTCACTTGTCCAAAATCGAGAGGAATAATGCCTAAAATCATGGTCAAATGATCATTGAAGCAGAGGGCTGAGACCAAGGGATGAGAAGTTGGAAGCATCACAATTTTCTCTCCACGTAGAAAATCTTGAAATCTATGAAGACTAAAATTATATTTAGAATTCTACTCCTAGTTTCATTAATATTTTTTAGGTGATATCATCTCAAACAGTTGAACTTGACTCTGTTATATATACCGAGCTATTTTAACTGGAG
Source organism: Pinus albicaulis (assembly GCA_034641835.2). Taxonomy (NCBI): domain Eukaryota; kingdom Viridiplantae; phylum Streptophyta; class Pinopsida; order Pinales; family Pinaceae; genus Pinus; species Pinus albicaulis. The sequence continues at coordinate 247,639,462 of CM076583.1, read as the reverse complement.
ATAAGCTTAATTTTGATTGTAATACTATCACACAGTAAAACTCTATTTTTATTAATTCATGGAGAAGGCATGTTCAATACCATAGATGCGTAATTAGTCACAAGTGAATTTCAATTCGTTCCATTGTAGAGGGCCCCTCTACCGAATAGGTTTCATAGTTTAAACTTCTGTTGTTTCTTAGTTTAATTCGTCCATTTCTGCATAATTTAGTTGTGTTTTTCACATAGTTGAATTCTCCAATTGTTTTGATTTCTGAAAATATCTTGGTGTTATAATTTTGTTGACATGTATATCTCATGGAATTAAAACTTTCTTGCATTCCTTCACATAGTAATTACATATTTCAGAACATACAAGAATTCTAGCTTTGCAGAGTAGGTATAATATTCTGTTTTCTTTCCTTATTTCAACTGGACTTTGGATTTACTTAGCATAGTGATTTACATTTAATACCATTAGGTTTAATATTTCTATTTCATAGAACTTAGAATAAATGCTCTGTTTCATTATTAAATATAATTAAAATTAAATTTATACTCTGTTTTCATAGAATTAATTTAGATAGATGTTTTCATTTGGTAGATAGAATAAGGTTTTGATATATATATATTGATAGACATAGACATAGTTTGGATTGATTCTTTGTTTATATTGAAATATGATTTAAGTAGATATTTTTAGTCTTTATTTAAATATATTTAGAAGTGTTTTAGATAGATATTTTAGATAATTTCATCATAATTACTGGCATAGAATAGTCTAACATAGTTAAGATTGATCATTTAGATTGATTTCTTTTGATATAATGTAGATTTGACATAGATCAAATTTCTTTCTTAGATAAACATTTCCTTTTATTTATTCTTGTAAATTTCATCTTGCAGCCATTAGAATATTTTATTTAGAGTAATTTATAGATCAATTTCCTTTCTTAGATTAATACTAAACATTTCATTTTCTTCCCTCTTATGTTTATTTTTCAAGCATTAAAATTCTTCTCTAGGTGTAGTTACTTTCTTGCTTTTAATTTAATTTATATAAGATATTTAAAAACATAGAAAAATATTGAAATTTCTTTTCATTTCTAGATCTCTTGAAATCAGTTATTCATCTTTAAAATCCAAAAGTAGAATTATCACGATAAGATTTGTTATTTAAGTTTAGATTTCATTTTATAGTTCAATTATTAGTTTCACCATTTCATTTAAACATTTACGATAAAAACACAAAATTATAAAAACAACATATAAATCAACGCAATGAATTAAGAAAGAAAGGCTTCTAGCATATATAGGAGCCTTATTACTAACTCCGATTGATAATTTATGATAGAATTTAAGACATTAAATTGATTAAACATTTTGGAGTCGTTTCCGGGGAACTATAATTAGGACCCTTACCTCTTAAATCTAAAAAAAATTACATGCATAGGGAAAGATGTTGTAATATTCCTAAATTAGCATGCAACTAATTGGATTATTAATATTTCTCTTGACATTTTGTTAGATGAATAAATTGGTAGGGAGGCCCATAAATCTCGTAAGTAGGCATAAAATCCCTCTTAATGTGAAAAGGGATCACACTCATAGCTGGATAAAGCACCCTAATGTGTGAACAGGGGCTAATGCATGTGGACAAGGTCAAGATTGACCAAGTCAACAACGCTAGTATGGGAGGAGTGGATCATCAATAGAGACAACGCGGTGTGAGTGGGAGGAAGATTGCATGATGGTGGAAACCCTAATGAGTGGGACCCAAGGTAAGAAGGCTCACATTTTTTTATAAGGAGAGCAAGGAAACCATAGTGAGGCATGCTATTGATTATTGATTTTATGTTCTGTATGACTATTATGCAATCTTCATTTGTTTAGTTGAGATTGTTGTGTTGTTTAGCACCAGGTGTTCCCGAGCGAGAATCCCATCTCCTTTCTTGAGAGGCCTCTTGGGGTAGCATTGTACTTTACTTCCACTATCACATTTAATTCCAAGCTTCATTCTTTAGCTACAAGACAATTTTTGCAGAGTATTGTGTTGTGTTGTTGGGTGTTGCAGTGGAGGGTTGAGAAACCCATTTTTGGAGCTATTTATTCATAGGAGGAAGGATTCCTCCTCTTAGGAGATCAGCCAGGAGGATTCTTGAGCATATTTCACATCTTGGTACCAAGCCAACACAGTCCCCATCATCTACAATGAAGTTTCACTCTTTGACTGTATTATTACAGTGAGAATTTACAGTGGGGGTTTTAGTGTTTGATTTGGAGGGTGACATATTTAGTGTTGGGATCAGCCTTTCATTTGAAATATCTATTGGAGGAGATATATTAATTTCGAATTCATATTCAGCCATATCCATCCAGTTATTGATTTGCAGTTGCTAATCATCCCTAGGGCTGCATTCTGGTATTTTGGTATTTTTGTATATTTTAGGAAATCCTTTCCGAGTTGTCTTGAAAATGTGTTTGGGAGATTAGATCTCTATTTCGGACATCATATGAGCCATATAGCTTCATCTGTCTATTGACACTTTCTAGCAGTATTTATACCTAATAAAACTGCACTTCCATAGCCTTTGGCATTATTGTGTAACAATGTTCTTTATGTTTCATGTACATGTTCTCTTGAGGCTTGTTTTGGCCGGACTTGAGTGACTATTTCCTCAAGGATTTGTATACTTTTTGCTTCTATGATATTAATATGATGGCTATATGATCTTATTACATTTTATGTGTTGATTTATCACCGCTCTTTCCTTTATTGTGTTCATATATTGTCGCTTCCCCATTTGGGAATATTACAGTAGTATCAGAGCATAATCTTGGCTGAGCATGTGAGTTTCAAGCCAATATGCTATAAGAATATGAAGAGAATAAAATGAGGTCTAGAAATCATCGTAGGAATGAGCTTGGTCTCATCACTTTTCAGATCTATGAAGAACCTATCGAAGGAGGTCAAGCAAATGAAAGAGGAGAGATGCAATGAAACCTTTAAAGGGTTTCAAGAAGAGGAAGGTTCATCTAGTTCCTATCATCAAAAGAAAGAACTGGTGTTGCATAGACCTCCAAAATGATACACTATGCCCTTTTCTTTTGAGGAAGAATACAAGAGGCGTGGAGATGGAGGGCACTTGAAACATGAAATTCTAAGTGAATACCTGACAGAATATAAGTCTCAACCTAGAGATTTCAAGGAGACTCTAGATATTCCACAATTCATTCAGATAGAAGAAGAAAGGAGACGTTGCAACAATAGGAAAATAAAGGGAAATAGATTTCTATTGTCTACCTTTTATGGGTCATCCACATGTACAAAAATGGTTTGGGGAATGAAGTTAGAAGCATTCTTCCTGCTACATTCAGTGGTATAAAGAGAAGATGTTGAGATTGCAACACTGCACCTTTAGGGTGAAGAAAAAATTTGGTGGTTCAGCCATTTGAGTCATGTAAGAGTGACTGCATTTGTAGATTTAATTCAAAGGTTGATCAAGAAATTTGACAAGAAGAAATTAGAGGAGAGGATTCCTTCACCACCACTTGCTACAGGAGCACTTGCATAAGGAGAAAGAACACATTCACCTTTTCAAAGTGGTCTTGATCTCTTGACATTTAGAGCCCCATGCACTATTGTAGAGATGCATGAGGATGACGAGACTTGTACCAGTGTTGATATAGCCATAGAGGAGTAGCTAGCATCATTAGTAGTTGGGGAAGTCCTCACACTAGAGGAAGTAACCCTTGTAGAAGTACAATATGTTCCCAAGCTTTACCAGGGTATGTGTATGTCTCCAATTTCTATTATTTCAACACATATTATGGAGGGCTTTGGGAATATACCATTGCATGACCAAGGGTCAAAGAATATTTCTGATTTGGAGCAGCAAACTATGAATGCGATAAGCATCTCTGAGTTGTTCAAGGAAGGGATAAAATCATCCTATTTATTCATTATTGAGATGCACATAACTCCTGGGGTTGGAGGGTTGATTCCTGGAGGATAGGATGAGCATTTTCCCAAATAACCCAATGAAGAACTATATGTTCAGCATTAGGCATGAGCATGAGACAATCAAAACACCAATATGGAGATCAACAGTGCTGTCATTGAGCAGCAGTGATGAGTTGGGGGACTAAACATTATTAGAGAATTCTAATGACCAATTCACTTGTGTGATATTGGAAGGGAAAATGATTAAGTAGAGGCATCTTACCTTTCATTATTGTGATGGATCCTTCTTAATGATCATTTCATAGCATAATGAGAAGCCTTTGCCTCCAGCATACTTAGATCCCTATGGATTCAACATGGTCAATGATGGGTGGTCTTCACTTAGGGATCTACAAGAGACTTCATTTCAAAATCCCATGAAATAAAAAGGTAGAAATATGATATGGGAGGATGGTATTCTCCATAGGAGTACCAAGATGGAGCATGATAGGAGACACCCACATTTGGATGAAGGGGTGTGGATGGTAAGAAAGAGGTTAGTGATTCACCTTCATATCAATGACATAGGGCAGTAGGAGGCATGGTTGTGTTGGCTACTCTTGAAAGATTTTGGTCATAATGTGACATATCCTTCTTCTAAGGGTGTGTTGGTGGGTGTAACTTGGCTTGGCACTTGCATCATATGGTAGCAAGGAGTTTGGATGCATTGTGTTGATATGAAATTCTTCATGTCAATCATCACATTTTCACCTCATGATCGGCATGATGGTGGTGTGAAGGGGCAACAAGAGCTATTGTTTCTTTGGCTATTCTTGGGAGAGGGTGGGAATAATTTCTCCCATACTTGGCATGAAATTTCAGGAGAAAGGGATGGCGCAATGAAAGTGCAAAGAGGCTACCCTTCAGTATTGGAGGATCGGGAGCTACATCCACATCGTAAGGAAACTCCCACACATAGCAGCATGATGGTGGATGAATTTGGAATATGGCATGTCAAAAGGTGGAGTCATGGAATGGAAAGAGCCTTATCACTAAGGCCAACATCATTGTCACTTGGGAGTGTGTATCTATTGATGGGGTGTTCCAAGGGTAGTATGCATCCCTTCAATTTGCAGACTTTCATGAGAAGATTCCCATTGGAGGGCTCATATATGGACCTCACCTTCAGCCTACTCACTATGCATGGTAATAAATGTACTCTATACTTATTGATCATTTCATAAATTATTTGCATTGTTTCACCATCTATGTATAGTGCATTGCTCCACAAGAGGGAAAGATTATCTTTGCATTTCATGGTTATTCTGGGGCCAACATTTATGATGGAGATGGCCCTTCATTACATGGCTTTGGGAAAATGTGGTGTTATTCTTGTTATGCTCAGCTGATATATAATTCCATTTTCTACCTCATATTAGATGAGAAAACATGCACAACTAGCAAGTTGTTGGGAGACAACTTACCACATGATGTTCTAAAAAAATAGTTGGTAAAACTGCGTTGTATCCATTGGAGAAACCATTGGTACCATCCAAAATTACACCTAACCTTCAGCATTTTTCTGATTTGATACCATATGGTGATGATGTATCATTCAATTTGTATGGGATGGTTTGGGCTAGCATGATTCATGACTCTAGAGAAAGGATCTTTAAAGATCCAATCCTCTTTTTGCCTCTTGAGGGCAACATTGTTGCAGCCCAAATCAGTAGCTACTCTACACTTATCATAAGTGGAGAGAGAGACAACATCAGGTAGGCCATTTTGTCTATCATGTTCGGTTATGCATCCCTCCTACATTGCAGGAGAAAAACGTGGAGGATATTTTTCACGATTTACCATTTTGGAGGGTGGCTCATTTTGTATGGATGATAGCTTGGCGATGTGAGGTTCACAAGGGAATGATAGTTCCTAACATATTTCAAATTCCATTCCACGTCAAGGCCTCTAGACAACACATTGTTACCTCCATGGGTTTTTTACTTCCACATGATGATAACTATTTGGGATGGTCACCAAAAGCTAATTTGCATACTTGGGAGAGGCAACTTGGAGATTTATTGATGAGACAACATCTTATTCCTTGGATGAATTTATAATATGAGGATTCTACAGGAGGATGAGAGGAGGCTACTCAGTTATATCCTTGCAGTTGCTTGAGGACAAGAAACGTTTGGGAGGGGAGGACTGTAACATTCCTAAATTAGCATGCACCTAATTGGAATGTTAATTTTTCTCTTGACATTTAGTTAGATGAATAAATAAGTAGGGAGGCCTCTCTTAAGTAGGCATAAAATCCCTCTTAATGTGAAAAGGGATCACACTCATATCTAGATAAAGCACCCTCATGTGTGAACAGGGGCTAATGCATGTGGACAAGGTCAACTTTGACCAAGTCAACAATGCTCGGATGGGAGGAGTGGATCATCAATAGAGACAACGCAGTGTGAGTAGGAGGAAGATTCCATGATGGTGGAAACCCTAATGAGTAGGACCTAAGGTAAGAAGGCTTAGATTTTTTTATAAGGAGGGAAAGGTAGCCACAGTGAGGCATGTTATTGAATATTGATTTTATGGTCTATATGACTATTTTTCATTATTCAGCTGTTTAGTTGAGATTACTGTGTTTTTTAACATCGAGTGTTCCTGGGCGAGAATACCATCTCCTTTCTTGAGAGGAATCTTGGGGGAGAATTTTACTTGATTTACACTATCAGGTTTAAGGCCAAGTTTCAGTCTTCAACTATAGTGTATTTTTTGTAGAGTATTGTGTTGTGTTGCAGGGTGTTGCAGTGGAGGGTTGAGAAACCCACTTCCAGAGCTATTTTTTCATAGGGGGAAGGATTCCTCGTCTTGGGAGATCATCCATGAGGGTTATTGAGAATATTTCACATCTTGGTACCAAGACAACATATTCCCCATCATCTACAACATAGTTTCCCTCTTTGAATGCATTATTTCAATGAAAATTTACAGTGGGGATTTTTATTGTTTGATTTGGAGGGTGAGATCTTTAGTTTGGGATCATATTTTCACTTGAAATATATATTGGAGGAGATATATTCATTCATAAATCATCTTCAACCATCTCCATCCAGTTATTGAGTTGCAACTACTAATCGACCATAGGGCTTCATTCCGGTAATTTGGTATTTTTTTATATTTCAGGAAATCGTTTCCGGGTTGTCTTGAAAATGTGTTTGGGAGCTTAGATATTTGTTTCCGGCATCATATGATCCCTATAGTTTCAAAATTTTGTATTGATACCTTCCAGCAGCATTTATATGTAATAAAAATACGTTATCATAGCCTTGGGCATTATTGTGTAACAATGTTCTTTATGTTTCATGTACATGTTCTCTTGAGGCTTGTTTTGGCCTGACTTGAGTGACTATTTCCTCAAGGACTTGTATACATTTTTTTGCTATGATATTAATATGATGGATATATGATATTCTTACATCTTATGTGTTGATTTATCACCACTATTTCCATTATTGAGTTCATATATTGTGGCTTCCCCATTTGGGAATATTACAAATATTCTAGGGGTAGATTTGTAGCTATAGGTAGAGGTTTGATCGCAACAACACCAATCACTCCACCAAGACCTCATAGTGGCACACCACCATCTGAAACTCATATTCCATTCTTAGAAGCGTAACATAGACTTCCTGAAGTCTTAAGGTCAGAAATTCAGCATAGAGACTCTCCAACTTCATCAACAGAGGCAATCTAGAAGAAGAAAATCCTAGATCACCAACAAAAGAAGTAATATTCTTAACATCTATAGGAGAAAAAATATTAGCTCAAGAGATATAAATCCCTAGTGAAGATGAGGAAGAAATATTCTTCAATATACCATTGATATAAGAACTAAAAAAGGAACAAATAACTCCAATAATAGAACCTTATATTAGTTGTGAGGAATCAACAATGGATGGAGAAGGAGAAGGAGAAGGAGAACTACACAATTTGAATGGAGAAGCCTTACGAATAGGAGGAGTTAGAAGAGGCGGAGGAAATAGAGGTGGATGAGATGGAGGATGAGGTAGAGGAAGAGGAAGAGGTGAAGAGAATAGGGAAGAAAATAGAGAAGACCATGTTGGATTTCCTATATTTGATGACGATATAACTACCACAATGAATAATATCTCAACTTCCATCATTCCCAATTTTCATGGATTAAGGAATGAAAATACTGAAACATTTCTATTTGAATTTGAGTTTTTACGTAGATCATATTACTACTTACAACATTCTCAAAAATTGAAATTGTTTCATGAAACACTTAAGGGTGCAACATTAAAATGGTTCATGGGTTTAATAACACATTCTATTAGGACATGGGAGGAGATGAAAGGTGCATTTTTACAAAAATACCAGGATTAATGCATACCTAATAATCGGAAAGATGATTTTTTTAAGATGATGCAAAGGAAGGATTAAAACTTAGAAGAATTAATTGAGAGATTCAGTTACAATCTAAAGAGAGCTAAAATGGAAAACTTGGATCAAGGTACCTTGAAATCTCTCATGTTGAAAGCTATTAGAGATGAATGGATAGATATTATTAATATGATGTGAATAGGATATATTTATCAACTACCATTACCTGATATCTCTGAATTATGCATACATATTTCAAGAGGAAAATCAAGACTCGGAAGAAATATAAGAGATCATGTTCTCTCTAGAGTGAATAAATTTGTATCTGGAACAATAAGTAGGGCATAAATAGAAAATTTTCTTCATGAATTTTAAACAGATATTCTAAGGAATCTTAGTGAACAAATAGACACCTTAAAATTACAAAACAATCAAATGTTTGAAAGTGATTCCTTATCTATCTTCTCTCCTAAAGCAGAAAGAAAAATGCCTTAAGAGAATGTCCTCTTGATTTTAAAATCATAGAGACTTGTGTCATATGCACAAAAAATCATGAAATAAAGAAATTTCCTTCTATACCAGGTGTTAAAGTTGTCTTCTAGGAAGAAATAGCCCCACATCCAGTAGATCCTCTTTTTTTTGTCTCTAGAAGGCCATGCAAGGGACACACAGTGAATATTTTAACACTCAGATTTATACTTAGACCCCATAGAATAAATGGAATTCATCAATGCCATGGCAACAACCTTGGTCTCAACCTCAACCTTGGGCACAAGGAAAGAAAAATCCTTATGTAATATATTCTCAATATCACCAATATCTATAATCTTATCCAAACTATCCTCCACAATATTTTCCTCAACCTAGTCAACAACCTCAATTTCTAAATCATAATGCATAACTTTCATTACTATTTTCAAAAATGCCAAACCAAATACCTGCTCAACCACTCCCAAATCAAAACAATAAAATTCACAACCTATTTATAACATGGAGGGAAAGAATTTCCAAACTTGTATGATAAATCCACTATATCTTAACAATGTTAAACTTAGATCGAGTAGGATATTAGAAAATAAAATGCCCTCTGTTATTATTGAGGAAAAACATGACCACCTTGATGAAAAAAGTTCTCTTCATTAAAATGAAAATATTAAAAACATAAATAATCATTATGAAGAAGGGGCATCTCTTTTTTAGAATCAAAAATTTCAAAATCAAACACAAGAGGATCCAATAAACTCAAAACCTATCATAGAGAAACCTTCAATATCTATATCTAAACCCCCTTTTCCGGAACTATTGCAAATTGATAGAAGGGCAGAAAAACAAAATTTGTTGCCTAACTATGATATATTAGATGAATTGAAGAATGTTTGTATCAAAAGCCCTTTGTTACAAGCCATTAAGGAAATTCAAATCCTTGCAAAAATAATAAGAGAGCCGAGTATAAATAGATCAAGGAGAAAAACAAAAGAAATAAAAAAAATACATTTAGTGGGACAAATTGCAGATATCATGATGGGAAAAAAAACCATACAAAAATATTTGCATCTAGGAATTCCCATTGTAAAAACAAATATCAATGGTATTGAGATACCAAATACATATACAAATTTAGGATCAGCCATAAACATCATGAGTAAACAAACAATGGGCAACTAAAACTTCCAAATCTTCAATATACACTAACATTACTACAATTAGCAGATAGATCAGTAATCAAGTCTGATGGTGTATTAGAAGACATTTATGTATCCTTAGACTCTTGGGAATATACAGTTGAATTTATTATCTTAATTCCCAAGACCAACTTAGGAGGACATCCATTGATATTAGGAATACCTTGGTTAGCTACAACTGACACTTCCATTAGTTGTAGATCTAGTGATATGTTTATTTCTGATGAAATTTTAGCAAAGAAATTCACTCTATATCCTCCAAAAAAACCAATGATTGAAGTCAAAAATGAAGAATGGATGGATCATGACAATGGTATAAAACCTATTTTTACTATCTTAGACATTAGTGAAGAAAGCCGAATTTAAAATTCAATAGAAAATTATGAGTCATATTCACAATGTGAGTGTTATCACTCCACCGGATCTCTAAGGCTGAGAAAGAGTCCAAAAAAGGTAACCAAAAACCAATATTTTATCTTGGTAGCTATACCTACCAAGCTGGAGAGGTCTCTCTCCACAAAGTCACAGCCAAGAGGGCTAGATGAATTAGGATTTTAGGCTAGGTATAAGTACAGGAGTTTTTCTGTTTGAATTGGTTTGCTGGATGAGGATTAGGTCAAAGAGGTTAGGTCAGGTAAAATAAGATTAGGGTTGCATAGGTTCAATGGGGAAAGGTAGGTAGGAATACTAACACTTTATGGTTTCAGGGTGAGATGGATCAGACAGATGAGGTGCTAGAAAGAGAAAGACAATGCATGCATTATTTCTAAACAAAAGAAAATGAACAAATTATTAATAATTTCCCAAAACAAAGCATGAGAGTTGTATTCCTCCTATCAACATGAAAATCAGAATATAATAGCGATAAAATGGATCATGAAGACAAAACATTCATACATATGTGACATAAGAAGAAGCTATGCTAAATTTCCATATCACAATTATCCCAAAGAAATAGCTGCAACTCTTTCATTAATTTCCTACCAAATACTGATTACACTGGAATATCTAATCAATGAAACAACATCCAACCTATGAAATGAGTCAAAAAGTACAATATATAGACAAAAAAAAAACTTATCCGAACCTCAGGGGTAAAATCCTTGAGCGGAGGAGTAGTTCCATAAAAAAAATGAACTGATACCTAGAGTGTTCTTTTAGTTTTGTCATAGTTGTTACAAATTGGGAGAATCGAGAGCATATTTGATCCCTATTTTTTGGATCTAATAATTTTCCTGTTTGACACATATTTTTGAATGCAGATCTTGAGTAAATGGAAAAACATTTCGAGGAACTAAGAGAGGTTTTTTCTCATAACAAATTGATCTACGAAAAACTCTTCCAGATTGTACACAACTATCATGAGTTGGATGTTTTGAATTCATATTTGCAGTGCTATTTCCGCAGTTTGTTGGTCTTTTTTGGGATACAGTTCTAGATTTTGATGTAACAGACTTCTCTTTTGGGGGAATTAGATAATTTAAACCTATGAATATTAAGGAATGGTTCTATTCCTATATGTATCTTGTAAATTCAATGTAATAGAGGTTGGAAATGAGAGGGAGAGGCTATTGGACTGTGTATTTTTCTTTGAATATTTTATGTAATTAAATGCAAGAGTTTCTTTCTTATTTTTTTTTAGATTCATCATGGTGTTTATGTTGAGTATGTGTTCCTCTATATCATTTCCATGATTATGTTTTTCTGTTAGTATTGTTTGAGAGTAAGTGATAGGAATTCATCGATTTTTGATGGTCCTTTCACACTGATGATGATTGTTATGTGTTAACAGTTATCTTTACAGAATTCATCCATGTTTGATGCTCTGTTTTGTAACCCATGTCTATGTTATTTCTTCTAAAGATGCACTGGAGATTCATCCATTGATAGATTCTTGTAGTGTAGTGGGCTTCTTCTCATTTCTATATCTCATTTCATATAATTTATCTGGTTCAACATAAAGCTTAATTTTCCTCAAATCTATCGAAAGAGACCAACCTTGACTCCATTGCCTAATGGTACTTCTCTCTCTCTATTCTAACCCAGAAACTCTAAATAAAAAAAAAAAAAATTGAGCCTAATAGATATAGCCTAAAATCCTTTCCATCATAGTCAAAATTTGATTGTGATTTCATGGAAAGAGCCCTCTCCAGCTTGGTAGGGATAGATACCAAGCAAAAAGAGGTATGGGGTTACCTCATTCGATTTCCTTATGAGCCTGAGAGATTTTTGGGGCTAATAGTGAGAATAGTACAAAAATTTCAAGAACATTCTAATATTGAATACTTGTCATAGAGATGAATTTATTTATATTCTATGGAATAATTTGGTAATTCTTCAATTGAAATCTTTCTAGGTAAAACTTTAAATAGAAAAAAAAAAACCTAGAGGAATTTAAAAAAGAATAGTTAATAAAAGCATTGAAAAAATATTCTTCTACATATGCATGGGTGTACACTGACATGAAAGGGATTAATCGTGAGACTTGCATAAAACATATCTATAATGAGGAAAATTATAGACCAATCAGACAACTTCAAAGAATAGTGAATCGAAATCTTAGGGAAATTGTAAAAGAAGAACTACAAAAACTATTGAATGTAAACTTTATTTATCCAATATCAGATACTCAGTGGGTTTCACCTTTAGTAATTGTCCCTAAAAATAATAGAAAATTGAGGGCGTGTATTCATTTTAGGGAGTTGAATAAACTACTTTAAAATATAATTTTCCATTTCCTTTCATAGATCAAGTTTTGGATACATTAACAGGTAAGAAATATTTTTCATTCTTGGGTGGTTTTATTGGCTATAATCAAATCTAAGTAGCACCTGAAGACCAAGACAAGGCCACATTTACCTGTCCATGGAGAACTTATGCTTACTGATTACTTCCTTTTGGATTATGAATTGCACCCACAACATTCCAAAGAGCAGTATTAGGAATTTTCTTTGATTTAATAGGTGATTGTGTTGATGTATATATGGATGAATTTACAGTGTATGGAAATTATTTTGAAGAAGCTCTCCAAAATTTGGAAAGCGTTCTCATAATATGCAAAGAAGAAAATCTCTAATTAAGTCATGTAAAATTTTTTATGATGTTTATTGAAGGAATTGTTTTAGGACACCATATTTCAATAGATGGAATTAAGGTGGACTCATATAAAGTTGAAGTTATTTCCAAATTAGCAGTCCCAAATTGTCAAAAATATGTTAGGCATTTTATTGGTTTTACAGGATAATATACAAGATTTTTATAAAAGCTCACAAAAATTTCATCACCACTCTTCAAATTTCTCGCTAAGGATTGTGAATTTAGCTAGAATCCCTAGTTCCAAATGGAATTTGAAACTTTCGAAGTAAAGATATCTAAAGCACACATTTTAAGAGGACCATACTAGAAAATAAATTTTCATATATCAATTAATGCTTCAGATACATCTCTCGGAGATGTATTAGGGAAAAAAGAGTTGACTCTTATGCCATGTACTATACAAGTAAAAAAATTTCTTCTGCTGAGTTAAATTATACTGATATTATTGAAAAAGAGTTTCTAGCTATTGTCCATGCTATTAACACGTTTAAACATTACGTCACTCACTATGAAACCTTCATTCACACATATCATTATGCAATTAGATATGTAATGAATAAATCTATCACTATTGGTATAATGAAAATATGGTTGCTACTCTTGGAAGAATTCGATATCACCATTTTAGATCGACCTGGAAAAAAAACACAGTTGTTGAATTTTTGTTCAGAATTCAAAATGATAATAATGATACACCAATAGAGGATATTTCTCCTGATGAATATATTTTTTCAATATCTACTAAATCTCCATGGTTTGCAGACATTGCCAATTACTTAGGCACTGGAAAACTACTATCATATTTATTTCCTAGATAAAAGAGAAGGATAATTGAAATAAGTGCATCATATTCATGAGTAAATGATGCATTATACAAGATATTGTTATGCGGATAAATCCTTCTTGCGGAAAAGAATGATCTCCCTAGTATACTAAGGGTATCTAGAAACAAACAACCAAATGAAAATCATTTTCTCTAGATCATTTTTTATTCAGAATTATTAATAACAAAGTATGAGGACATGACCCTACTTGAATTCCAACGCTTGCCAAAATATTCTATCCAGTTGCTCCAAAAGAGGCCACTTCAGCATGTCAAAACTACAATGAAATACAGATAAAATGATTAAAAGGAACTGCAAGATATAATAATTGAGAAAACACTAATCTATATCAGTGATCAAGGAATATAAGAATTGAATTAATCAAATAGATACATGAGCAATTCAATGAGAAAATGGAATCCATTTTTATTAACCTTTATAATAAGAAGTAACCTTACAACCTGTCACCTTGATGTTATACAGGTTCTGCCGATTTTTGAACAATCGTCCTCTCTCAGATTGATAAGCCTTCTTCTCTCTCAACTAGCATGAAGCTATGGACATGAGTGTGTGATCATTCTCATACCAAAAATGGCTAGTATAGAGAGAATTATCTCTTAATTTCTTCAGCAATTACCACATGTGTGTCTCTACCCTTGAGATTCAAACATGAGCTCAATTTATAGGGAAATATAGGTTGTTTCAGTTCCATGAAGAGGGGAATGGATTCCTCTCATAAATGGATTTTAGCTCCATATACCAATGGATAAACTCCATGAGTGAAGGGATAGAGCTCATGACTAGAGGATTAAGCTCGAACTAAATGCGCTTCTATAAACTTCCAGTTGGGAGAATATTCGTCAGTTGGGCTTCTGGAACTTGCTTTTTCCTTTATTTGACTCTTTACGGGGGTCCTCAGGTTTTATAAGCAAAACATGCAGGATGTGCAACAGGCTATAGAGAAAATATCTATCGATCCGCAGGAAAGAGCTAGGAAAAGTGCAGAGTTATACTTTTTAGGGTTTTAATGAGATTTTCTCCAATTCCAAGAAATGGTTTAGGAACATTAGGGTTTTTGACCTCTAAGGGAGTGTAATATAGGTAGTGATGAACCTACATAGACAGTCAAATGTCATGGTGACAAAATAACGTGTAACAGATTCCCCCCCTAAAGTGCGAAATCTAAGGTAGTTCTGAAGAGTGAAGTGCTTTATCTTTTCGAGGATTGGATTGTGCACACACCAGTCGATGACATGTAAAAACATTCAATGCAAACATATATATGTATATCATCGCTGAGGTAGGAATTCTAATACTCATATGAAAACTAACTACACGTTTTGGTACATAAATGATTTTAGTATTACACTAATAGCAGACACAACATGGATGCAACCATATGTCATAAGTAGTCTATTGTATCATGAATAATAAAACTCCTCGCAGCCTAGATGGTGGAAAATATATCCAGGGTCTTGATTTCTGCTTCCCGAACTATTATGATTCTATCAATGTGATTGATTGTGTTGAAGTGAAACATGGTAGAAACCACTTGATTACCAGTCAATGATGTGAATTGTTAACAAGTGTGAGAGAAACCACCAATAATGAAAATGGCATCAAAGTACTTAGTACAATCCACAAAGTGTGAATGAATGATTTGTAGTCGAACACTTCACGGAATCATTCGATTGAATGTCAATGATGCAACCTATCATCGAAGGCGAGAAACTTGCAATTAGGGCATGGAAATCCCAAGGTATTGATAGGATTCTAGATAAAATTTCTAGATGATGAGTTGTCATTGATAGAAAGAAAACCATCGTAGGAAAGCCCATGATGCAAAACCATTAGATCAAATTTTGAAGAAATTTTTAGCAAGGTGTGACTCAGGGATGGTCAACGTGAATGGAGACGAATGTTTGAAATGAATGGTTTATTTGAACTATCTCTTGAACACATAATGACACTGTAGATGGTTTGGTAACAATTGACCTAAAGATAATATCTAGAAACTGGCTGAAGACTTTCAATGTGGTTTGATTAACTATTAGACAAAGGATTTTCCTAACCTAGGTACAAGTATGACAAAAGTGTTGTGTTCAAGAGTGGTATATTTCTTTTCAAAACAAAGTGTGAAAACTGGATTCCTTTTCTCTTTTCCCCCCACCATTTCTGGTAAGTACCTTTTTATTTTTGACAAGCTTGAGGAGGATAACATTTTCTTGTTCTATAAGCTCATCCTTTAGATGTGTCCAACTTAGTATTAAAATTGAACCCTAAAAAGGTGTGGTTCATTCCTGTTTGTAATTGACAGGTCCTTTACTGTTAAGTTTTAACGAGTCTAGTATAGGTGAAACTCAATGTTTTTCAATTTTAGGGAGTCAAAAGAAAAAAATAAGAAAACTTTGTGGTTGTACTTTTTTGTAAATTTAGTCTCTCAAGCCCGAAAAAGGATAAAATAATATAGGATAGAACTCTATTGACCATGATTATTCAACGTATACCTTTTTCATAAATAGTCCATTTCAGTTTGGAAAAGGAGTAAACTTATACTGAAAGGACGACTACTCATTTCCTTTAACGAGTTCAAATAATCAAGTACTCGATGATATTTTCATGTTTAGAGAGTATGAAAAGGGCTTAAAAGAGAACTCCAAAGTTTCACTTTTTCGTTAGTTTCAGGAGCCCGAAAAAGTGATAAAAGTGTACTCATCATAAAAATAATTCTTTTCACCGGAAAAAATTGTATTCTGCAGAAAAACTCAAAAGATTAAACATACATGTTTCCAATAAGTAAAAGCATAAAAAATTTACTTTTTAAAGTTGAAAATAAATAAAATATGATATTTTATTCATTCAAAAAATCTTATAAAAAGGAGTTTAACAAAGTTATTTTTACCTTTTGTCTTCAGAGTTTTAAATTGAGAGCTTTTGGCAAAAAGTTTGCAGAGTTGATAACGGGAGAACTGACTGCTCAAATCAAGATTCGTCAAAGCCAGGTAATCCACACCACTATTCTCTTCATTTCTATCCAATTAAAATCTCTTTCTTAGCTTTAAATTAAATTTTTAAAGAGAAATTATGTTTAACATTTTTCTCTCGGTGGTCTACGAGTCATACATGCATTACCTGTGGACCCCAATAATTTTCTTAAAGGAAAATTATCGGGCTACCACAATTTTCGTGGGGAGTGCATGCAGATGTTTGCACTATCTCTGTACAAAAATTGCAGAGGTGCCATGAACGGTTGAAAAATAATAAATTATCTCTAAAATGGTTAAAGTTTCCTACTCTAGAAGTTTATAACCTTCAAATGCGTCCATTTGTAGACTATTTCACATGCTAGAGTGGAGAGAATGTGAGCATGAAGGTACATACAATGTAGCTATGAATTATCTAGCCACAATGCGTGCACTTAGAAATTGTGGTTTGTATACATTATGGGCAATTCAAGATATGAGGGAACATGTGGAACTGATGAAATGGTTAGTGAAAAAGTGGGATGTTCAATATTAGTGCTTTATCATTGGTGATCATCAGCTCGAAATTGAGCTCAAAGATATTTATTTTCTCACTGGATTGTCCAAAAAGAGGAGAAAACATTTCTTTTTGTGGATCTAGGCAGGGTGGCCTACCCGTTGCTAGTTACAAACAAGATTTTTGCAGTGAAGCGATAGATCCAAAGGATAATCACATAGACATAAATATTATCTTGTGAATTCATCTTAAAGCTATTGCATTCATAGTAACCAGGTTGTGTGGAAGTGCGGCTCTAGATGTACCCACGAAATCTCAAATGTAGACCGTTGTAGAGTGTTCTAGAGACACCATTTTTAATTGGTGCGAAGGGGTATTGGCCAACATGAAAGGAAAACTAACCAGAGAAAGAAATGAAAAGTTAAGAAACTTTGGGTATGGTGCCATCCTGATTTATTTTTCTTTGGAGAGAATTCCATTCCTCACCCCTCAGCTTATTCCTATAGATTGTAGTGAACTCATAAAAACTCATATGGTACGTTGGGTTGCACTAATGGCCCGCCATGGTGGCAACAACAGTGTGGTGGTTTGGTTTACTCTGGCATACTTTATGTGGTTGCAGAATCAAATCTTCACCATTGAAGATTTCCCTTATGCAGGTATAGATTTCAAAGGTGATCCCGAGATTTCCTTACCTCTAGGGGCACAATGGGATGAATCAAGTAAGCAAATAATTTCGATGTGTTTTAACTCTAACTTTTATTTGTTTTTAATCATCCAATACTGGTAACAAAATTTTAAATGCAAATGTTGGTCCAAAACGGCCAGCTACACTCCGCCAATTTGAAAGGCGATAAGCAAAGCCTATAGTACAACCATAGGATTAGGTAGTAGAGATCCTAACAGATATGGAGCACAACCTGGAGAGGTTGACTATATATATTCCTGAGACATCGATAGATGACATTCCTCTCCGTCTTCAGAGACATGTTATAGGTGTACCAAGACAATTTAGGATATTTTTGCACAAGGTGGCACGTGCTATCGTCTACTACCATGAGCATCACCATGGATAGTGGATGATCATCATGGATTGACATGTTTTGTTTTTTTTATTAGTATATTTCAAATCATAAGGTGTTTTAAACCTATAATAACAGACGATGTAATATTTTTTGAAAACAAAAATCCTATTTATGATATTACTACTTTCTCTGACTATCTTGTTCAACATGTATGGAAAGTTGTTTCAGTTTACTGTTTTAATGTTGAAAATGTCTATTTAGAACATGATTAGCTAATGCATCATCCAATGTGTTTAAATTTCTTGAAATGTGTTGATATTCGATGTAATCAAATTGTCTTTCCAAGAGACAAACCTTCAAAAATAATCTCAGTAACACTAGATTTTTAATTGCGTACACTCTATTTAAATGTAATACAATGAGTTTTGAATCTAACCTAATGATTACACGTCGAATACCAAATGAAATGAAATTAGATAATAACTCAATCACTACGCTATATTCTACAATATTGTTCATTGTTTGAGCAAGGCTTACCCCATGCATAGAAATTAACTCATCAGTGGGTGAATAGGTAAACCAGGCTGTAGAAGAAATATTCTGTGTACTATGACAAGCACCACCAGCAAATCCAATGTACGTTTGAAGGGATTTCAACATCTGCAATATCAAGAGTAATAAATATAAGTAATGATAGTAGCGAAAACAAACTTAAACTAGACACACTTATCTAATCTAAGGCACACTAACTAGAAAAATAACTAATATACAAGTGAGATCTTCACACGAGAATCAAGAATAATATCTTCAGATAAAGACCATTTCTAGGCTTATCTAAAGAGACCCAGTCATAATCAGTCAAGTCATAGGTGCATTTGGAAAGTACTTTCTTGAAAATGTAAGGACCATGCCACATTAGTTCAAATTTCCCAGCTCCTAGCTTATCATTAGCTTGATCCTATAATAATACTAGGTCACCTTCTGAAAAAACATGAGGTGTAACACTTCAATCATATTGAGATTCAACACATTTTTTATCAGCTTCGTCTACTAATTTAGCGGTGTGGCAAGTATCATCTAATTGTGCTAAGTACAAAAAGCATTTTTCCTCTTAGGAGGTAGCTCGTAGTAACTCTCTGGCTAATTGGAGTGATGGTATTTCGCATTCAATGGTTAACATAGCTTCTAAATCATAAACCACTTGAAAAGGAGTGAACCCTGTAGTAGTTTTTTTTAGGATTGGTATGCCCATAGTGTCGAAAAAGCATGGTATGCCAATTCAATTTGTGAGCTCTGATAATCCATTTGATCATGGTGGTTAAAAATTTATTAACGACTTCAACCTAACCATTAGCCTGCGGGTAATATGGAGTAGAGTTATCATGGCGCAGGCCAAGTTGATCAGAAATTTCGGTCATCATTGTATTTCGAAAATGACTCCCATGGTCAGCGACAATAGCTTGGGGTACACTGAAATGAGCAATCACATAATTGAATATGAACATAGCTCCAGTTTTTCCATCTACCGCGAATGTAGGCATCGCCTCGGCCCATTTCGTAAAGTAATCTACAATGAGAATAATATACCCATGCCCCCCGACCGAGTGAGGGTTACATGTAATGAAATCAATGCCCCATTTCACAAAAGGACCGAAAACAATTATAGGGTGAAGAGAAGTTGGTGGTGCATGCATCTTTCGATCAAATATTTGACAATTATGGCATTTTTGGACTGCAAGAATGTAATATTTGAATAATGATGGCCAAAAATAGCCAGCGCGCAATATATTTTGGGATGTGGCATACCCAGACATATGACCACCACACGCTCCAAAGTGGCAGTCATTCAAAACCCTTTCAGCCTCTTCATGAGCTATTCAACGTCAAAAAATAGAATTCGCACCACGACTATAAATTGTGTCCCGAACATATTGTATTGTTGAGATTGGTAACGGATATTTCATTGATTTGAACATGAAATATTAGGTTGAAAGGTTTGGTTTTGAAGATAAATGATGATATTCCCATACCATGAATCTAATGTACTGATAAGAAACAAATATTCGTCTGCAATGAGATTCTCTACCACAGTTTCCATCGGGAAAGTCACACATAAGTTCTACAAACAACAACGATTTATTTGATTTAGATTTTTTTAACTCCAAATCAAACTCTTGTAGGATAAAAATCCATTTAGAGTCACTACAAGAAAAAATTACACTGGTGAGGGTCATGATTGTGATGGACCTTTAAGGTCTGTAACTAATGTCACATATGGTGACGGTCCTTAAAAAAGCGTTGTTGTGAGTGTATATAGTGATGGTCCTTTAAGTTCCATCACCAAAGTCATTTTCAATGGAACTTTTGGTGAGGGTCATTAAAGGCCCATCACTAATTATCTCTTTGGTGACACTTTTAGTGACGAACTTTTAATGACCCTCGCCAATGATCTTTTTGTTACTTTTGGTGACAGTAAAAAAATTTCATCATCATTGATCATTCCAATGAGTTTTTGATGACGCTATGTTCCTATTAATATAATATTTGTCAAAATATAACAATTTAAGACCATTATTGTGGAGTCTTTTTTATAATATGTCCAAGGCCATAGTGGTTAGAGTCAATCAATTTTTAAGAAGTAATTAGTGTGTATCATTTCCTTGAAGCAATGACTAGTCGAACAAAGTTTTCCTATGAGTCAACACATGACTCATATCTATTAGGTTTATTATATAGAAAATTCCCTTTAGATAAAGTTCTACTAGTGTGTGTAGGGAATATATTATTTAATACATAATCAAGCTTTGTCAATTATATTAATTAGAAAGACCTGATACTCCTCAACAATCTGGGCACACCTTAAATTAATGCTTCGACACACACTAACATTTATTAGCACCTCACAAACATATTTGTACCTATAAAATCTTGTCATGACACTAACGCCCAAGCACATGGTGGCATACACTAACACAACATAGAAATCTACTAGCATGTCTTGGCATGCATGTAGTCCCTAACATGCCATGGAACACCTTGTTTGAATGAATTGACATACATTAGCACTTGGCACATAATGCCACTTGGCATGCATTGGGACCTGTTATTAGTGTTCCTAGCATGCCCCTTTTGAAAAAGATAAAGTACGGACTTATTAACCCTCTTATTGGTTCTTCCTTTTGTTGCCTTGACACTTCTTGACACATATTGACATACCCTAGCACCCTGCACATCCTTAGCAACTAGCATGTATTGGCATACCTTGGAACTATTTAGCACATATAATTAGAACAAACTATAACTCCCAAGCACACTTTATGACTTCTTTAAATACATTCATATTATCTAGCATGCCTTACCAATGCTTAGCATACCTTGTCACTCCCTCCTTGGCATGACAACTAGCATGCATGAACACTATTCCCTGGCACACGTTCCTCATATTCATTAGCTTCCATGAATTTTTACCTAGTGCTCCCTTAATTTTTTGTCCTAGCACTCATTAATACTCCTCAACATGCATTAGCACTCTCTAGTTCACCTTAGCACTCTTCAACATGCCCTTCCACTTCATAGCATGCATAAAACCCCCTCACACATAGTGGCACTTGTCACATGTTGGTGCTTGGAAAGTCTTAGCATGTATGGAATATATTAAGATGCCTTGGTATGATTTGACATGGTTTAACATTAAATTTATTTGAGATCAACTATTGGAAAGTAGATGAGAAGCAACAAATGAAGACTTGACACTTAGAATGCACTAAGACTTTGCACTTGGCACCTATTGGCACCTAGTGTTGGCGTGCCTAGCATGCCCCTTTTGGAAAAGGTAAATCGATGACTTATTAACCCTCTTATGTGTTAATTTCCTTGTAATTTAACTTGTTTCTCCGTTTTTTTGCCTTGAAAGTCACTGGAATGCATTGACACACCCTTGCACATATTGGCACACCTTATCACTTGGCACATCTTATCATGTTTGACATGCCTTCGCACTATCTATCACATCTTAGCATTCCCTAGCACGCGTTGGCACTCATGTCCTCACAGATAGCCTTTAAATTTTTTTCTCAACTTTGGAACCTAATCAAATCCTTGGCTACTACAATTCATGTGACAATATTTCCCTGCTTCAACCACAACAGCTTGACTAACTGCACCTACTACAAGTAGATTGTGCCTTGTTCACCTAAGAACTTCCTATAACGCATCTTATGCCACCCATGTCCAAGCTTAACTTTCCCCACTTAACTGGTTACCAAGACAAGGATCACATGATCTACCCATGACCATAAAAAAACTAAGAAACATACCTTACATAGGAAATATTTGACATGTATGTTCAGTTCATATAAAGAGTAGAACATTAACTGATATTTTGCAAGAACCACAAGATGCACAAGGCACACAAGATATAAGTTGACACAAGCCAAGTTCCCAAAAACTTATACACAACAATGTACAATATGCAATTATATGGAATAGTTGAAAACATGAGCATGTAGCCAAAGTGTGCCACATATCATATAAAAAAAAATAGATAAATAAAAAAACTAAGAAACATACCTTACATAGGAAATATTTGACATGTATGTTCAGTTCATATAAAGAGTAGAACATTAACTGATATTTTGCAAGAACCACAAGATGCACAAGGCACGCAAGATATAAGCTGACACAAGCCAAGCTCCCAAAAACTTATACACAACAATGTACAATATGCAATTATATGGAATAGTTGAAAACATGAGCATGTAGCCAAAGTGTGCCACATATCATATAAAAAAAAATAGATAAAGGAAAAATAATGTTATGCCTAGCACAAAGTGATCTCCCTTTGTCTAAAGCGGATATGTCGAGCCCCATATAACAATCGTAGGATTGCCTCTGATAAATCCTATTCTGAACTTCTCCTAAAACACTTCGTCCTTAGCACACTTGAATTCAATGTCACTCCCTGGCACACACTCTTATTTGTTCCTTTCCATGCATTTTGACCTAGATATCCCTTGATATGCCATAACACTAGTCCCTAACACTCTTTAGCATGCATTGACATTGTCTGACATGTGTAAGCATGAATTTCATTCCTAATTTGCATGCCATGACCCTCCATAGCTATCATGCCCTCACAACTACCCTTAATTTGCAACTTGGGAACTCAACCAAGCCCTTGGTTGACTGCAAGAGATTCACCAAGTTACAGTTACTAAAACTAGACTATGTTGTTGAATTGTGTAGCATGGGAGGTACTCCACACACCTAGTGAGATGGGTTTGTGTGAATTTGGTCACAAAAGGATTTATGGGAAAAGAAGCCAAGAAAAGGAATTTTGGACCTAAGATGGGGTTTAAAATCTAAAATAAAAGTAAAAATGAAAATTAATATTTGCTAAGGTCTAAGTGCATAAAATCCAGAAGTTCTATAGGTTTCCTAAGAGGTATAGGAAAACTATTTAAGGAGGCCTTAGGATGAAGGAAAGAACATCAAATGAGAAGGAGCTCCAATGGGGCGAAGAGAGATTGTTACACAGCAATTTTTCACCATCCCTGCAATCCCCATCTCGCCCATTGGTGGGTCGTTTCTGTGACCAATAATCAGTGTCATGCCTTGCAAATACCATCATTACATACCTTTCCATGAGGAAAACATTCCTTTTGTTGATCATTTCCTGAGCAGACCCCTAAAAACACCTGTTTTTGCCTTGGCGCTGGTAGCCCATTATGTACTCGCGCCAATGAGGAAAATCAACACTGAGCACGTGCCAATTGGTGCTATGTCCTAGTTAAGCACCCGCGCCAATCTTCTTTTGGAGAGTTTTTTAAAAAAGGAGGCGAAGTTTCGATTACAACAACTTCGTGGATGAGTCATCAAGAGTGGTTTCGACTGAATAACCACGGCCTTCCTCCTTTGGCCTCTTGCCTCCACCATATGGGGAACCTCCCAAAGGATAAGGCCTCCCTTCCACTATTGTAGGGATCCCAACCTCCTCCTCTCCTCTATAAATATAGCCTTCATCCATTGATGAAGGGGCTGAATGGCTGAATAGCGAATCTCCAAGTTCCCAAGAGCCATCAGAGCCTTATGTTGCAAGAGCCTTGATTCATTCCCTTAAGGCCAAATCCAAGCAAGGAGATTATTGTTGAGACATCCGAAGAGAGAGGTTTGTCTCATCCCCGACAGTATTTTTCGAGACGTGTTCCGCTGGCGACCCTCCGAAGGAGAATTCAGCGTTAGAGCTATGGTTGTATTCTTCTTTGATTGATTAATGATAAGTGAATATTGGTTATGGTTCCACTTTTGTTGTTGATTATGATGACGAGTTATGTCTTCTCTGACTGACATATAGTTGCATATACTGGATTTTATGCTTTCATTTGTTTTGTTTCTTGCATGTGCAGGTGTCTGATAACGAAGATCGTGAGGCTTGTGATCTACCAGAGCTAAGGAACGGGAGCGCTACTTTCTCTACAAGCGACAGCGTTGGATTCCAGGTAAGCCTTCATCGCTAGTTGGTTTATTTGCAATTAGGAACCTGCACTATAGCATGAACAATTGTTGCTAGACCCGGTCTGGGCTAGTAGGGATCGCCTCTGTCCATAGAGGGGATTTACCTCCACAACAAATTGGCGACTCCGTTGGGGATCGTATAGATTGTTGTTGTTCTGCTTTGTAAGCTATAGACAGACCCTGAAGTTAGCCAGATAGCCTTCGAAACACTATTTCTCCGCATTAGCGAAGTAGATCAAAGCTGCTTCAGTAAATTTCCAGTCTAGTTTATGAACTGAACATTTGGAGTATTGTCTTGTCTTTTTGGTCGATTCTTGACTTTGTTTGCTTGATCAACTCTTTTGGCTGGCTATTTTCTGAGTGTTTGGCTTTTGGTTCAGCCCTAGAGGATCAGATCTGACCTCTTTTTTTCTGAGTTTTCATCCTTTCATGGTTGGCTTGATTGGCGCGATTTCCACCTTGACAGTCGCGCCAATTGGCGCAGGTTGCCAGTTCATCACTCGCGCCATCCCCTGTCTGGCGTGGATTATGGCCAGACAGTCACGACATCTCCTATAGGTGCTAGGGTTTACCCTTGTTCGAAAGTTTCTTTTGGTCAGTACTTTGCTTCTGGGTTTGTTTTAGATTCTGCTTGAAGTGTTGAGTCTGGTCTTGGTTGGGAGAAATTCTTTGTTTTTTCATTTTCAGGCGTTGGTGCTTATTTTCAGTTAGCAACCCGCGCCAAGTGGGCATTGGCGCTAGTTGTCAGTGATAAAGTCGCGCCATTTGGCGCTAGTTGTCAATGAAAAAGTCAGGCCAATTTCAGGGTGTGTGAAAATTGAGATTTTTTCCCTAAATCCTTCACCAGTGTGTCTTTCCCTTCCATTATTTTCACTGTATGAGCATAGATTACATTGCTCATTGTTTGAAATGTCTTCTTTCCATGATTCTTTGATGTAAAGGGGAATGGATGCCTTGTTTTGATCTCTTGCTTTGGAAGTCCTCTTTGTATTTGACCTCATATGTCTTGTCGCCTTTTGAGGGATTTCGTTACAAGTGTTTGAAACAACGATTACATTCTTAGTGTTTGTTTACGTCTCTTTCACATTCATCATTACATTAAGAAGATTTGCGTTCTTTTAGTTTTCTTCTCATAGTTTTCTTTTCGTTAAAATGCATTAGATCACATTGCATTGAAAAGTATTTTTTGAGATCCATCATTGAACTCATATTACATTGTTTAATGATTGAAAACTAGAAATTTCTTTGAGTGTATTATCTTTCATTAAAAGCATGCATTGAGTAGATTTTCATTTCATCGAAAAATGCATTGAGTGCATTCTTATCATTTGAGAGGAAAAGGAAATTGTGCATAGATTACAATTGCATAGTTTTTGGAAAAGAGGATTTTTCATAGATTATATTGCATTATTCACATCGTTGAATGTTTGAAATTACTTTTGGATAATGAAAGTCATCTAGTTTGGAAAAATTTTCGTTTTCAGTGTTGTTGTTTGTTGCATCATTATTTGAGACTCTTCCCTTAACTACATAGCATTCATCAAATTGAAAAGTTTTCTTTTCTCATATAGTTGCATATAGGAGATCGTTATATTACATGCGGTAGGGCCTTGAAACTGAAACGTAATTGAAGATAAACATTAAAATTAATTTAATTTACACTAAGGCAGCATTGAAACATTAACGAAATATTTATAGGTCTAGGCTAGAGACGTGTTTCGGTGTCTTTAAAACTAGTAGATGTCATTCGCCTCTTGGATTTAGACAGCACTAGTACGGACTTGTGCTCCCCATACCGTCGGGTATATAAAGGGAGACCCCACTAGGTTTCTATCCTTTATCCATAGGAAGCCGAGTCTGCCGCCCTATACCCGTGATACACCGGACGTAGCATTCGGGTAGATTGTCTGCACGTACCTTAAGTCCTTGGTTGATTTCTCCTTCATTTTGGAGCCAAGGTGTATATTGCAGTTCACGGTTATTTGGTACACCCTTTGCCTACTATTCCCGAGTAGTCATTTCGATCTTTTCTGACTCATTAAATTTGAAAAGGTCATCAAGCGCTTGTCCTTTCACACTTTTTTCCAATCTGAAAGTGATAGAGTCACCTTTTTCCTATTTCTCGACTCTTAAAATATGAAACAATAGAGTTTTATTTCAATGTTTTAAAAATTAACTGCCCACGAAATATTCCTGGTTAAAGTTAGTTTCCTTAGGGTGTTGTTTTCGGTCGTTTCCAATGGAAACTTTTCCAGAGTTCATCAACCAAGGAATCCCCTCCATAGGGAATCCTAGTCCTTTTACTCATTTTGGAAATGTTGGTGCTCCTTACATGGCAACGTTGTCCCTTCCTGGGTTAACTGTTGGGTTTCCTATTTGGTTGTTTTCAACCTCTGTGGTCCTGAATGTCTCGGCTACTGTTCAATCAGTTCCTCCACCTAAACAACATCATGTTGATTCCAAGATGGACCTCTGCCCTTCTTTTCTTGTTTCTGCATCCTCCTCTTCTACTTCGCCTGGTGAAATTCTAGATTCGAGTAACCAGGTGGCTAAGAAGAAGAAGAATAAGACAAAGAAGAAGAAGTCAGATAAAGGAGAGGCTAAATCTATAGTTGTCACTTCGGAAGCATCTCCTCTTGATAAACCTTCCAACCCTCCACGGAAAGTCAAGTTCCCTTGCATGTTGTGCACGGGAGACCATCTTCTTCGAGACTGCCCTTACATTCCCAAGGTGCTTGAAGAATGGTCTAGCGGTCGTCCGCCATTTCCTTTGGCTTCTGGGAGTCAGGTTGGGGGAACGTCTTCAACTAGTGTTGGTAAGACTGCTAAGAAACAGGGTAAGCCCACCAATCCCTGTAAGTTGTGTTAAGGGCACCATGCCATTCACCTTTGTCCATATATGGATGAAGCCAAAAGAGTCTTGGACAACGCAATCGTTTCTACACCATGCCTCCCGGCTGGTTATAAACGACTTCCTTTGAGTTCTTCACCAGCTGATCCTACGACTGGTCAAGAATCATCCTTGATCTATCCCACTCCCCCGGAAATTCAAATTCAGGAATCCATTCCCAACCAACCGTTGGTTGTGGGATCGGTTGAGCTGGCCCTTTCTACGGTGCACCAGGTCTTTTCCGTCGAGAGTGGATCTCACATCCCTCAGGTTCTTCTTGTTTCTTCAGATTCTTTGGACTTGGACAAAGATTCTCCTGTCCCTATACCACAAGAAACTGCTCCTCCGCTTCCCATGATAGAGGTCTTGGAGGATTCCCCTCCCACCTTCGAGATGGAGCTCATGGAGGATGCTCCTTCTTCTTCCGTAACACCAGGGGAAGACCATCTCGATTCGATGGTAGCCCCTCTGAGTAGTTTGGTCACTTCCTTTGATTGGAATCGATTCGCAGGATACCACCTTCCGTCTTATCTACCTTTCGAGATAATAGTACAGGACTTTGGTCTAGTTGTACCCAGCACCATTATAGAAGAAGGTGCATCTGTTAATGTTTTATCCTCAACTACTTGGCAAGCTTTCGGTTTGCCGCCGCTTGCGCCTGTTACGCAGAATCTGTTGGCATTTAACAGAAGAACGAGTCAACTGTTAGGGATCCTTCCAAGGTTACCTGTTATTTTGGGAGGTAAAACTGTCCATATGGACGTCATGGTTGTTCCAGGCCCCTTGGATTTCAATCTGCTCTTGGGGCACAATTACACCTATGCCATTGGAGCACTTGTCTCCTCCCTTTTTCGTGTGGTCTGTTTTCCACATGAAGGACAGATCGTGACCATTGATCAACTTTCATTCTTTGGTCCTGATGTGGCAGCTGGCGCGCCATCATCCCTTCCTGGTTTTTATCCACCCGTTGTATCTGCCCCACCACAGGTCAACTATGTGGCTACCTACCCCATGCCAGTACTCAATGATAGTGTTGTTGTGCATCAGGTGCTGGGGACATTGGGTCCTAACTTCAAGATGTTTTCCTTCCATCGGGAGTGGAACTCTTGGAAGTGTTGACTTCTTGTTCATTATGATGAGGTTGTCGGAGCAGAGTTCCTTGTCTTCTGTCAAGCTCCTTAAAAAAATGAAAGAAGGTTGTTAGAGCATGGTTCCCTTCCTATGTCAAGCTCTTTAAAAAATGAAACAAGGTGTCCCGAGGATAGTTTTTCTTTTGTATCAACCTCATTAAAAAATGAAACAAGGTCATCTGAGGATAGTTCTTTTAATGTGTCAACCTCGTTAAAATAATGAAACACGTTCTTGTTCAATTTGAGTCTTTGATAAGTTCTCGTAAAATCCCAGTCGATTCTTTTCCTTAATCTCGTAACTTGAACCTTCACTCCCTCCATCTATTTACTCAGGTGCATGGATTGAAGCTTGGGGGGCATGTACCTCGAATTGAGTCACCATGCTGGGGGCATGCTTACTTTTTCAAGCATATTTTGTTTTCATTTCAAGCTTGTGTAAAAATGAAACCGGTTTCAAGCATAGTTTATCTTTGTTTCAAGCTTGTGTAAAAATGAAACCAACTTCAAGCAGAGTTTCCTGATTTCAAGCTTGTGTAAAAATGAAACCCTTCCCATTTTACCTCTTTTGATTGTCATTTTATCAGCCTATTTTTTCCAGATGAGCCTTGGTTTTCTCACTCCATCGTCACTATCTTCTTGTCCGATCATATGCCTTCACTTGGTTGTTTTACCTATTCCTGAGGAACCGATGCGATGAGTGGTCTTGTTAGCCATCCTCTTAACATTTATTTGTTCTGAGCAGTTCCATCATTACTGGAACCAGTTGCTTCCCTTTATACCACTCGTTCCTCCAGGAGGAGTCATCTTTCAGCTCTTTTCTGACTCTCTAAACATGAAAAGATTGCCGAGTCCCTTGTTGTTTTGATCTCGTTAAAGTGGACACGAAACGACATCTACCTAGTATACGTTTACCCCTTTTTCGGGCTAGGATAGATTACTTACGAAAAAGGAATACCCTAGCCTATCGCGATTAGGAGGTTTTCTCAGATTTGTTTTCTACCTTTTTGGATCTGAGAAACTATTTACGAAAAGGGACCGTTGGAGTTTACTGTTACGTTGTCTTTTCAAACTTTCTATACATGAAAAGACGCCAAGTTCTTCCTTTGTTAGACTCCTTAAACCCTGATGACATTGGATTCAGTCGGACTGACATTATCTGAGTTCCTCCTTCCTAGGGCTTGTTAAATGTACTAGGATGGGCCTATACAGCAAGCATATGGTATCCTCTTCAAGCTTGTGTAAAAATAAAGAGGTACTCGCCAGAAATGGTGGGGAAAATGGAACCAGCATCATTGTCGTGTCGGTAGTATGTCGCTCTTGAACATGGCACTTGTCTACATTCGTGTCAGGTTGGGGACATCTCACCTCGTTATTTGATTGCCTCTGTGGGTTTGGGTAATCCATTTTGACCTCTCATCTGCTCTTTGCCTTGTCATCATGACCCCTGATCTGTTGATGTCAAATACTACCAAATCCACTATCGTGTCGTCGATATGTTCAAGAGAAGTTGACCTCTGTAAATTCCAACCTTCCTCTGATTCTCATATGATCTTCATTCGCAAAGACATTATGTTCCTTTGTCTCGTGTCGATGATGTGGGAAACACTATGGCCCACCTTTGACCAAGGTCACTTCCTGTCAACTTCAGCTCATTATCCAGGAAGCTGATCTAGAGACTCCCTTCTCGTACCTTGGAGCCTGCATACCTCAATGGAAGGATCTTCATATTCGACGTGAGGTTTTAATCATTGGCCTCCAATCGAGTGATTCTACAGGTGTTCGACGTCAACTCATTGTTCACATGTCGTATATTTTACCTGTAGTACCTTGAGGACCATTGGCATTAATGGTGGTACCTCTCGCGTCTGTTAACATCTTTCATCATTGGCTGGTAATTAGGAGATGTTCTTGCATGTTCAACTTCAGCTCACATATTCGCATGCTTGAACTTGTACTTTGTTCAGGTCGAGATGGAGCGCAAGACCCTGGATTCCTATTTGTTACGATCCAGGCTGCGATTTTGTGGATTATGATGATTAGTTGCATGACTCATTGATTGAATGGCTACGACCATACCTGAGTCTATTTATCGATCCTCACTGGATGGCTGCGTCCATGCCTTGGATCTGGATCACTGTATACTCTGTTATGGATGGTTGTGCCCATACCACATATATCATGTATCTTAGATATCATTTGTACTTCTCCACGCAGGTTTTCCAACGTCAGATTTTTTAGTTGGACACATTCTCGTAAAGCATTTCACCCCTCTCTCTGTGTCTCGGGCCTTATGCTTTAGGGGGCATCTGTTACTTAGTAATTTTTCACCGTCCCTGCAATCCCCATCTCGCACATTGGAGGGCTAATTTCATGACCTGTGAACAGTAACATGGCTTGAAACCACTTTCATGACATCCCTCTGAACAAGAGCTTTCATTGCCCTGAAGACATCTCCTCGTGAAAAACTCTAAAAATGGCTCTTTTTACATTGGCATGGGCAGACAGTTCAGTACCCGCGCCAATGGGGAAAATCCTTCAAAGAGGCCGCGCCAATTGGCGCTCTATCCCAGAGTCGCACTCATGCCAGCCAATTTAAGGAGTGTTTTTTAAAAATAAATGGCAGAAGTTTCATCCTAACCAATTCATGAACTGGTATCTATCTTGAGTTGGGAGGTTTGGCTCCGGATTTCCATGTAGAGGAAGTGGTTTGCCACCTCTCATGGAAGCTTCCTTGAGGATAGGGCTAATCCCATGATTATATGGATCCCAACTCCCCTTCCCCCATCTATAAAAGCTTTCCCATCTCCATTGCAAGCTATTCTTAAAATCTCCAAGTTCCCAAGAGCCTTATGCTGCAAGAGCCTCCATAATTCCCTTAAGGCCAAATCCAAGCAAGGATATCATTGTCAACACATCCAGAGATAGAGGCTTGTCCCATCCCTGACAGGCTTTATCGAGACACGTTCTACTGACGACCCTCCGAAGGAGAATTCAACGTCAGAGCTATGGTTGTATTCTTCTTTTTATTAATTAATGATAAGCGACTATTGGTTATGGTTCCACTCTTTTTCTTGATGATGATCATGAGTTATGTCTTCTTTGACTGCCATATAGTTGTATGCACTAGATTTTATGCTTGCGTTTGTTTTGTTTCTTGCGTGTGCAGGTGTCCGATCATGGAGATCATGAGGATTGTGATCTTCCAGAGCTAAGGAATGGGAGCACTACCTCTACAGGCGACAGCGTTGGATTCCAGGTAAGCCTTCATCGCTAGTTGGTTTATTTGCAATTAGGAACCTACACTACAGCGTGAACGATTGTTGCTAGACCCGGTCTAGGCTAGTAGGGATCGCCTCTGTCAAGGATGGGACAAAACTCTCTCTTCAGATCTTGACAATAGTCTCCTTGATTAGATTCAGCCTTAAGGAAATTGTGGAGGCTCTTGCAGCACAAGGCTCTTGGGAATTTGGGAACTTGAAGACTAGCTTGCAATGGAGATGGGAAAGCTTTTATAGATGGGGGGAGGGGAGTTGGGATCCATATAATAATGGGATTAGCCCTATCCTCAAGGAAGCTTCCATGGGAGGTGGCAAACCACTACCTCTACATGGAAATCCGGAGCCAAACCTCCCAACTCAAGATAGATACCAGCTCATGAATTGGTTAGGATGAAACTTCCACCATTTATTTTTTAAAAACACTCCTTAAATTGGCTGGCGCGAGTGCGACTCTGGGACAGAGCGCCAATTGGCGTGGCCTCTTTTAAGGATTTTCCCCATTGGCGCGGGTACTGAACTGTCTACCCACGCCAATGAAAAAAGGGCCATTTTTAGGGTTTTTCACAAGGAGATGTATTCAGGGCAATGAAAGCTCTTGCTCAGAGGGATGTCATGAAAGTGGTTTCAAGCCATGTTACTGTTCACAGGTCACGAAATAAGCCCTCCAATTTGTGGGACGGGGATTGCAGGGACAGTGAAAAATTACTATGTAGCAGATGCCCCCTAAAGCATGAGGCCCGAGAGAGAGAGAGAGGGGTGAAATTCTTTACGAGAACGTGTCCAACTGAAAACACCGCCATCGGAAAACCTGTGTAGAGAAGTACAACTGATATCTCAGACACATGATATATATGCGGTATGGGCGCAGCCATCCATAACAGAGTATACAATAATTCGGATCCAAGGCATGGACGCAGCCATCCAGTAAGTGAGTCATGTAATCAACATAATAATCCACAAAATCGTAGCCTGGATTACAACAGGCAGGAATCCAGGGTCTTGCGCTCCATCTCGACATGAACAAAGTACAAGTTCAAGCATGCGAATATGTGAGCGAAAGTCGAACATGCAAGAACATTGCCTAATTACCAGCCAATGATGAAAGTTGTTAACAGACGCGAGAGGTACCACCAATAATGCCAATGGTCCTCAAGGTACTACAGGTACAATCTACAACATGTGAATCAATGAGCTGGCATTGAACACCCGTAGAATCACTCGATTGGAGGCTAATGATGAAAACCTCACGTCGAATGTGAAGAACCTGCCATTGAGGCATGCAGGCTCCAAGGCACCAGAAGGGAGTCTCTAGATCAACATCTACCCAGTATACGTTTACCCCTTTTTCGGGCTGGGATAGATTACTTACAAAAAAGGAATACCCTAGCCTATCGCGACTAGGAGGTTTTCTCAGATTTTGTTTTCTACCTTTTTGGATCTGAGAAAATATTTACGAAAAGGGGCCATTGGAGTTTACTTTTCCGCTGTCTTTTCAAACTCTCTAAACATGAAATGACTCCAAGTTCTTCCTTTGTCAGACTCGTTAAAACTTGATGACATTGGATTCAGTCATAATGACGTTATCCGAGATCCTCCTTCCTAGGGCTCGTTAAATGTACTAGGATGGGCTTATAAAGCAAGCATATTGTATCACCTTCAAGATTGTGTAAAAATAAAGAGTTACTCACCAGAAATGGTGGGGAAAATGGAACCAACATCGTTGTCGTGTCGGCAGTATGTCGCTCTTGAACATGGCACTTGTCTGCATTCATGTCGGGTTCGAGACATATCACCTCGTTATTTGATTGCCTCCGTGGGTTTGGGTAATCCCTTTTGACCTCTCATCTACTCTATTCCTCGTCATCATGACCCCTCATCTGTTGATTTCAAATACTACCAAATCCACTGTCGTGTCGTCGATATGTTCAAGAGAAGTTGACCTCTGCAAATTCCAACCTTCCTCTGATTCTCATATGATCTTGATTCGCAAATACATTATGTTCCTCTGTCTCATGTCGATGATGTGGGAAACACTATGGCCCACCTTTGACCAAGGTCAGTTCCTGTCGACTTCATCTCATTATCCAGGAAGCTGATCTAGAGACTCCCTTCTGGTACCTTGGAGCCTGCATGCCTCAATCGCAGGTTCTTCGCATTCGACGTGAGGTTTTCATCATTGGCCTCTGATCGAGTGATTATGCGGGTGTTCGAAGTCAGCTCATTTTTCACATGCCGTAGATTGTACCTGTAGTAACTTGAGGACCATTGGAATTAATGGTGGTACCTCTCGCATTTGTTAACAACTTTCATCATTGGCTGGTAATCAGATGATGTTCTTGCATGTTCGACTTCAGCTCAAATATTTGCATGCTTGAACTTGTACTTTATTGGGGTCGAGATGGAGTGAAAGACCCTAGATTTTGTCTGTTATAATCCAGGTTGCGATTTTGTGGACTATTATGATTAGTTACATGACTCATTGATTGGATGGCTGCGACCATACCTGAGTCTAATTTCCGATCCTCACTGGACGACTGCATCCATGCCTTCGATCTAGATTATTACATACTCTGTTATGGATGGCTGTGCCCATACCACATATATATCATGTATTTGAGATATCAATTGTACCTCTCTATGCAGGTTTTCCGACGGCAGTGTTTTCAGTTGGACACGTTCTCGTAAAGCATTTCACCCCTCTCTCTCTTTCGGGCCTCATGCTTTAGGGGGCATCTGTTACACAACAATTTGTCACCGTCCATGCAATCCCCATCTCGCCCATTGGAGGGTCATTTCTGTGACCAATAATCAGTGTCATTCCTTGAAAATACCATCATTGCATACTTTTCCATGAGGAAAACATTCCTTCTGTTGATCATTTCCTGATCAGACCCCTAAAAACACCTGTTTTTTCCTTGGCGCTGGTAGCCCATTATGTACTCACGCCAATGAGGAAAATTAACACTAAGCCCACACCAATTGGCACTCTTTCCTAGTTAAGCACCCTCTCCAATCTGCTTTTGGAAAGTTTTTTAAAAAAGGAGGCGAAGTTTCGATTACAACAACTTCGTGGATGAGTCATCAGGAGTGGTTTCGACTGAATAACCACGTCCTTCCTCCTTTGGCCTCTTGTTTCCACCATATGGGGAACCTCCCAAAGGATAAGGCCTCCCTTCCACTATTGTAGGGATCCCAACCTCCTCCTCTCCTCTATAAATATAGCCTTCATCCATTGATGAAGGGGTTGAATGGCTGAATAGCGAATCTCCAAGTTCCCAAGAGCCATTAGAGCCTTATGTTGCACGAGCCTTGATTCATTCCTTTAAGGCCAAATCCAAGCAAGGAGATTATTGTTGAGACATATAAAGAGAGAGGTTTGTCTCATCCCCGATAGGATTTTTCGAGACGTGTTCTGCTGGCGACCCTCCGAAGGAGAATTCAACATCAGAGCTATGGTTGTATTCTTCTTTGATTGATTAATGATAAGCGACTATTGGTTATGGTTCCACTTCTATTGTTGATTATGATGATGAGTTATGTCTTCTCTGACTGAAATATAGTTGCATATACTGGATTTTACGCTTGCGTTTGTTTTGTTTCTTGCGTGTGCAAGTGTCCGATCACGGAGATCGTGAGGATTGTGATCTGCCAGAGCTAAGGAACAGAAGCGCTACTTTCTCTACAAGCGACATCATTGGATTCCAGGTAAGCCTTCATCGCTAGTTGGTTTATTTGCGATTAGGAACCTACACTATAGCGTGAACGATTGTTTCTAGACCCGGTCTGGGCTAGTAGGGATAACCTCTGTCTGCAGAGGGGATTTACCTCCACAACAGATATGTAGTCCTAAATTAGGCCGAGTAAGGGTTGCTAAAGGGAGGCCATGATCATCCTCCAAGACAAATATCATCATGTGAGGGTTCAAAATAATGTATCATACCTTAATGGTTTGTTTGAGCTAGGAAGTAGGATGACATACTGTTGTTTCTCTTCTTACAAATCGAGCTTAAGAGAGGTTTCTCATCAAAATTTGGGCATGTTATTTCAATGGTGTCTTTGTGTGAAAGCTGAATCAAATTATGAAATGTTGAAATTTGCAACAAGAAATAGTGAAATTGGAAACCAAAAAGGACAAAACAAATTGCAGCCACACTGTTGAGGAATTTTGATGCATGAGGAGTGACGAATGTGGGGCCTCAATAAATTGTAATTCATCTCATAACAACTTATGTTAGTTAACCAAGTCATGATGGCTGAGTTAGCTCAAGAAATTCGAGTTGAGGGTCTAAGATGAGGCATGTAGAGGGATTATAATATTTTTGGGGTCCAGTTGCAGTTGATGCATTAGTGGGGTGCAGGTGTGAATTAGTCAACTCAATTAAATGAGATAAAATAAGTTTAACTAGTTTTAACTAAGTGATGAGCTACTGAGCAGTCGAATAGTGAATTAAATTAGATTTAATTCACAATGAGTGATAAATCAAATAATTGATAATTCTCTACTAATAGTTGCATGCATGTCAGTTCCGAGGAAGATCAAGGTTAGACATAGGTTAAAGGGAACATGACTATCAGTTGTATTTATACAAAAATTTCCATGTGTAATTATAAATTCATTGGGATGCCATGATGGATTGAAAAATCAAGGAAGACTCATTTTCCTAATTAATAGGGGGCTAATTCCCTAGGAATTTCATCAACAAGGCAGGGTGAAGGAAGGTTGAGAATTGGCTAAGTACTAGACCAAGTTTTCCTAGATCATCAAGAGACAATTGGCAGAGTGATGGAGAATCACATGAGAGATTAAGCATTGTATTGTTTCATGATTCCTTGAGTTAATACAAAATAGAGATTGAGGGGTTTTGAGAAGTTTCTTTCCCCAAATACATCTTGTGTTGTGTGATTGATAATTTATTTCTCTTACTTATATGCGATTGTGGGATCATTTTTTGTTTCTGCAAAATGTAGGAAGGATTCAATATCTTTTTTTTAGAAAATTACAAGATCATATTGAATCTCGTTGGTTATCTTTTCTACATGGTATCAGAGCGGGAATTTTTTGGGTGGTGAGTTTACAGACAATATATGAATATTTTGGTGTAAAAGTTTAAAAAAAAAATAACATATTCGGATTCCTTGTGAAACACTGGCCACATGAAAAAAAATCTGTTGAATCGTAGCTTGGATGAGGGGTACATCATCGATTTAAAATCATCTCTTTTTTAGAAACTTTTGTAACAATGGGATAATTACAATGTGTGTGAGTCAAGATCCTGTATGCACTTGAGCCACTAGATGCATGCAAATTTTTGAGGAGAAAAGCAGAGGTTAGAGACTTGGTGGTTGACAGGGAGCACACATTACCTCTCAACATGCATCCTCAAAAGCAGTGGGAGAAGGTTTTGGAGAAGCCACAGTTAGAGAATAAGAGACGATACCGAGTGGAAGCGTCCATTGAAGTAAAGACCCCGATGATGGAAAATTTTTGAGCTAGATGGGTAGAGGGAGCACATGAATCCATACCTCCAGGTGAAAGGTGGGGTGAGGTGTACACATAATCCCAAGATAATAAATTTGGGCAGGGTCCATTGAGATGGTGTGTCTCATGGATAGAACTTGGCTAAAAGGAGTCCACAGTATAGAAGTAGTAGCAAGGATCAGTTAGATTGATGCAGTCAGATGTCAAGAAAATAGAAATCAAAGTGACGGATGTCAGATACTGAAGCACATATCAGAGTTGGAAATAGTGGAAAGGGCACAAATGAAGATGTCAGCAGCAGCGCAGAGAGTCCAGTAGATAGGTGTAGTAGCTAGAAACAGTCATAAGACTCTTGTTGGCTTTAGGGGTCCTGACCTAGGTTCACATGTTAAGGTTTTCCAACAAACCCCTATACTACTGGCCCTTTCGACAGTGACCTGCTTACGCAGGTCAAAGTCTCACCCGAAGCAGTATGGGAGGGTGCTAGAACCAGGTTTTCGCACCCAGAAAGAGAGCAGGTAAGCCAAGCCACACACAACACACAGATCTATGGAAAAAAGCTATTTCTTAGGCTTAAATAAATACACGGTGCACACAGTGTTACAAATCTAGATCTGAGGTCCGCATCCACGTGCGTTCGACCCAGAAAATATATAAATTACATTATACGTGGTAGACCAGATAGCATATCCTATAGATAAACACAGCAGATAATACAGATAATGTGTACCTTATCACAGATCTAACATAGTTTGCAGATTCATATAACAGATAGATCTCAGAACCAGTTATCAACAATATTTCTCATATATTATCATCAAATTCTTACATAACCCCAAATCCCACCTGCGCACACAGCCAGCAGGGTCCACACACAATAGAACAAAGGATCTCCATGCACACAGCCAGCAGGAGTTTGACCCAAATACCCGGAACCCAGAACTAACAATCCACACTTAGCATTCAATTATATTCTTCTTCTACCTATCGACACAGAAATACTTACTATTTATACCAATTTAGCCTAGACTCACCATGGTCCGCGAACCGTGGTTTTCAGACTCCTAGTTTTACCTATTTACCTGCTTACAACATACTAGGGCTTTTATCTGCCCTATCACCACTGTGCTAGACTAAATATAATCAAAATAATACAAAATTTGACCAGCTTTCATCTGTGTGGGAGACCCTGATCCAACAGTCCCCCAACACAATCTTGTGACTCGTCCCAAGTCACTGCAATCGTAGAGCCTCCACTTATGTGTGCAATTCATTAATATCTATAATTAGGAGGGGAAGGATGTCAAGAATCTGGCGGGTAGTGCCTTTGGTGAGTGCGACAATATTTCGTGACATTGGTCCTTTCGCAGCTGAGGTGAGATTTTCCCGTAGTTGATGGAGGTGCATTACTGCTACCTCCGCATCCTGTGAAAGATGGAAAGCAGAAGCAACCCATGGTTTCAACTGTTGACTGATGGTGTCTCTATTTCGGTGAAATTCTTTGATTTATTCTTGGAGTATGGTACTGAACCTAATGCTTACCAATATTTGTGTTGGCACCAGTGTGGGTAATGTAGCTTTGATGTGGTCCACTGCCTCTTCCTTTTGGTTTAAGTCCTGGTTGAGTTGTTGAATTTTTGGTGCATGATGTACCATGGTCCAGAGCTGTGTGGTGGACTTGATCAATTGAGTTTCCTAGACAATCTGTGTTGTAATGGTATCCATAGCTTTGGTGACGAGGGTGGTGCGTTTCTCGCGGACCTCCGGGGTTGTGCCAGGCTGTAACTGATTCTGAAATATGGTAATTTGCTGTGCCAACACTGTTTTCAGGTCCCGCAATTCTGTTTTGGTTGCCCTAAATTCTGCTACTAGGCCTGCCACCTTATCCTGTGCTAATGTCGCCACGAGGAGTTCCTCTGGTAGTTTTGCATAGATTTTGTGAATCATTATTGCGAGCTCAGTTTGTCGTGGGATAGCGAGAGTGAGGGTAGTGTGTTGTTGTTCCATTGTCCATTCGAGGAGGCTGAGTCGCTGGTCCATCTACTGGTCTCGATGATGGATTTCTTGTGAGACCGTGGTGTGAAATCATTGGAGGGATTTGCGGGGAAGCACGGCTAGGTCCAACTATATGGTTGTGCCGACGGGGAATTGGATACCTAAAAAAGCATTTCCAGGTATAGAACAAACCCATTCTTCTTCTGACGTGAGAGAGGTACTAGTAGTTTCCGTGGGAGTATCTTCTTGAATTAGGCTGTCTTGAATTGTAGCGGTGCACAGCTACAGATCCCGAATGTTGATCTGAATAGTGGTGAGCACGACCTATTGTTGGTGCTCTATTGCAAACCAGTTTTCATTAGCGATCAAAGTGATCGCGCCTATGATTTGTGTGAGGTCACTACTAGTGAGGGTGAGCGCAGTATCATGGTCCTTGTGCGGAGCACGTGGCTTCTTTTGGGTCGTTGTTTCATATGCTCTCAGCCGCTTTGCGCCATGGATATCAAGAGTATTACCTTCATCAGAAATGAGCGCAAGCTATGACCTTGTTGCATCTTTGGTTTTAATAGTCTCTAGTAGCTGCGTAGTGCCTTTCACGAATTTGGCAGGGTTTCCCTGTGGCATCTCCTGGGTAAGTGGTGCTGCGTTTGGCATGGTGGCCCCCCTGATGCTTTTCCATGCAGGAATTCAACACTCCAATACTTTTTCAATTGCTTCATCCTTGGGTGGTATTTCCATAGTTGTTGTAGGTTTACTGATTGGTATACAACGGATGCCTTCTATCAGGAGGTGGGGAGAAAGTTGGGAGAGTATGATTAAGATGGTATAAAGGATTATGTCATGTACAGAATAGGTAGGAAATTTATATACGTGATACAGGCCAATAGAGCCATCGGTTCGTCCTTGCAGAAAACCCCCGTGGGTAATGAATGGTAATGGCGTTCCTCCATCGGATGAACGGTAAAAAATATTTTGTAATATATTCATTAATTTCCATTTGGTTGTGCCCATCAATGGTAAATCATCCTTGTTACCAGAGTTCACTCTTCCAACAACTACTTTTCGTACCTTTTGTGTAGTGGTCATGTCTGCCATGTTCTGCCCCTGCCCCCACAACACAATATGGTTTTTTAGGGGCTTTTGAACTAGGGAGGGCTGACTTATGGTAGTCTGGACTAGCTTTTTCCAAAGGGAGCTGCGTAGCTCGATCACACGTGATACATACTACCAAACTAGATTTCGGACATACTAGGTGTACCTAATGGTCACACTGATATGTTCCTTCTATCGAATAGTAGTATTGTTTTCGGCCTCATCCTGAGTTGTAGTGGGTTATGTTTCTAAGTCCCCGTTGCACAGCCCAACTGGCCCTACAAATTCATCCTTCAGTGTATCCCTGTAAGGGCTTTGCTAGAGTCCCTTGTCTATGTACCCTGCGGTCCTGTCTTCATAGGGACCTTCAGACTCCAACAAGGTCTTGTCTTGCACATCCATTGGTGCTTCAAATTGCAGGACCATCATATCCTGACATTC
The DNA here is from genome assembly GCA_034641835.2 of Pinus albicaulis. NCBI lineage: Eukaryota > Viridiplantae > Streptophyta > Pinopsida > Pinales > Pinaceae > Pinus > Pinus albicaulis. The sequence continues at coordinate 247,598,206 of CM076583.1, read as the reverse complement.
TTCCCATTCGTGAATGCTCTCCTTGTGTATCTCCCACCATTGTGTCGGTGCACCGGGTAGTGCCTATTGAAGGGCTTCCAACCTGCGGTCTTGAGGAACCTCTCCTTTGAATGCTTGTAAAAAATATTGAACGGGACCAAACTCATGAAAGTGGGGTATACTTCTTACTTCGGATGATATGCTTCAGAGATCCTTTGTCATACAACCCAATGTAGGTGTATCCTGTAAGTGTGGTGACCAGAATTCTGACCCTCTACTTGAGTCCTCTTTCCGCTAGATCATACCATTTGTTCCATCCTTCGTAGTTAGATGGTATGGCCGCACTCTGTCTGTATGTCATGCTCTGTCCATAGGATCTAGTGGGACTGTTACTTGTGTTCCTTTTTTCTCAAATTTCATACTCTGATCCTTTAGATTAATGATACCACCTATAGTCATGGCCCAGTCTAGGCCTAGGAGTGCTGGATAGGGATCCGTATCTCCCACGATGTGGATAAATTCAAAATCAGCCTGTACCTTGACTCCAGCAATGTTTAAACCTATGGTAATTTCCCCAAAGCTTATATCAGCTGTTGATTAGCCATGCGCAGCTGGGTGGTGGTCCGCTTGAGTGTAGGTTCACCCATTTGCTGCCAAGTCTGCTTAGGGCTTATGTTCGCCTCAGATCCTAAGTCAAGAATGACTTGATCCATCTTAAAAGTCCAAATCTGCGTAGTCAATTGCATCTCTCGACCTGTGCATTATTTTTTATGCATTTTTCGTACCTACGTAACTGGGTAGGTCTGGCCATCACACCCCTTGAGTAGAGTTTGAATGTTCTTCGTGGTATGCTGGTGGCGTAGTAGCTGCATACTTGTAGGAATGGTTTGATCTATTTCCCACGTTGATCATTAGGTGCGAGTAATGGGCTACAATCGTCCTCTCTTCCAGGCATGAAGCTGATTTCCTACGGGGGATGCTCTCTTACTTGCGTTGCTGGGACAGCAGTTGCTTGTGTCCGTGCTTCACTAGGTGGCCCTGTCTCTTGCGGCTCTACCTTTACCCGCTACACAATTTGTGTGGTAGTATGTTATTTTTCGCGAACCTTAGCTATTAGAACAGGGCAATCTTTGATCGAGTGATCCAATTGTCTACAGTATCGGCAGGTCTGTCTAGTTGGATTGACGCAGTCTCTTGAAAAATGGCTGATTTCGCCACCTCTGTACCAGATGAGTTGGCGTCGCCCTCGACCGGTGCTTCCTCCTTGGCCTCCTCCCATACCTAGACTTTGGGATCACCTTACTCCTGCGGGGGATCTGGGTGACGTTAGGTCAGACTGAACCCAAAGGAGGCTCCCTCACTCCGTCAGTAACTCATATGTGTGGCAATTCTATTCATCATGGCCAACCAATCTGTAGAACCGACACCACTACTACGCTCCACTTGATCCTGTAGCCTCCCTAGGTTGTAAGGGAGTAGGCACTCCAATCTGCGTATATGCAGTCAGTAGTGGGAAGTTATCCTTGGTATGACCATTTACTTAGCACCAAATGCACCATCACTTTGCGCTAACCGCTGGTCCACGTTTCGTGCGCAGGTTCTAAATCTCGAGATGCATTGCGTCTAGCCAAACTTGAATCTGATTTTCTCCCAACTAAGTGTCATCTCTCGGGCTAGCTTCTAGTTTCATAGCCACCTCCAATTATTTTTCCTACATTTCGATAGATTGCAGCCCCATAGGTATCCGTAGGTGAGGTAGCAGCATAACGATGAACCATTCTGTGTGTTGTCTATCATCATAATTTAATCTACCTTCTCTGATTTATTTCTTTAATCGCTGATATTCTTCCCATATAGACTCAGACAGCCCTTTCTTGATATCCTTCAGTTCATTTACTGTCTGCGAGTAGGATTTAGGTCTCTTCAATTGTTGCTTTAGTGCAGCCCTAATTTCATCAATAGTTGCATTTCCTTTGTGCCCAATGTACCCCATATACCAATCCAAAGCCCTTTCCTCGAAGGCAAGGGATAATTGACCCATCTCACTACATCACTTAGTATGTTCTGCGCAGGCCATACTGACTCTGCAACAAACCAGAACCGATCCATATCCTCATCACCCACACCTTTAAAGGTTGGGAGCTTGAAGTGCGCGGCCATGTTAGTTGTTGGTGGGGGTGATGCAGAGTTTTTCATCGATGAGAGCTCGATGGAGGAGTTGATGGAGGGTTGAATGTGGTGAAATCCCTTACCAAGCTATACGTAGCCTGATTTCCTTCCTCGTTGGTTCTATAGTACTTCCTACTACGCGTAGTACCTTCATTTTGGTCGTAATTCATTCATGGCATATGGATACACAGGATACTTTTCTTGCACAACAAGGTCTTTATTAATAGCAGTAACGTTTTCAGGAACTTACCATGGAACCCTTTAAAGAATAACCTTTTTTCTTCAAAATAGGATATTGACTGATCAATCGCAAATTTTGTCACAAATCCTCTGAGTACGCTGTCTACCCAGTGATCTACCATCCAGGTGATAGTATTGTAAGTCTTCTCTAGCTGCGAATGTTGTTCTAGGGTCCACTGCATAACTCGCTCGTCCTTACAGCACGTTTGGAATTTAACTAAATTGGCCAACCACTACTGAAGTACGATCACAATTTTTACAAAGAAGATTTCATAGCTCTCAATGAAAATATATTTGTTATTCCACTCTTCAGTAGTTATCTTTGTACTACGATTTTCTTTTTTCACGAATTCCTAAACTTGTCTTTCAAAACATTCATCAATTTATTTCTTTTCAGGTTTCCAATATGGCCTTGGCATTCCCTGATCTTTCAAAATGCTCCTAGCCCCGGCAACGAAACCATTTGTTGGCTTTAGGGGTCTCGACCCAAGTTTGCACATTAAGGTGTGCCAACAAACCCCTATAATACTAGCCCTTTTTGCAGTGACCTTCGTGCGCAGGTCAAATTCTCACTTGAAGTAGTATGGGAGGGTGGTAGAAACAAGTTTCCACACCAAAAAAGAGAGCAGGTAAGCCAAGCCCCGCACAACACACATATCTATGGGGCCATAACTAGTTCGCAGGCTTAAATAAATACACAGTGCACACAATGTTATAGATCTAGATCTCAGGTCTGCATCCATGTGCATTTGACCCAACAAAGATATAAATTACAGTATACACGGTAACCAAATAGCATATCCTATAGATAAACACAATAGATAATACATATAATTCATACCTTATCACAGATCTAAAACAGAGCGTCGATTCATATAACAAATAGATCTCAGAGCCAGATATCAACAATAATTCTCATATATTATCATCAAATTCTTACATAACCCCAACTCCCACCTACGCACACAACGAGCAGGATCTACACATAGCACGACAGAGGATCTTCGTGCACACAACCAGCAGGAGTCCAACCCAAATACCCGAAACCCAGAACTAACAATCCGCACTTAGCATTCACTTCTATTGTTCTTCTACCTATTGACTAAAAAAGACTTACTATTTATACCATTTTAGCCTAGACTTACCATGGTCCGCAAACCTTGGTTTGCGGACTCCTGCTTTTATCTATTTACTGGCTTACAACGTATTGGGGCTTTTATCCGCCATATCACCTATTGGAAATACTGAGAGGGGGGGTGAATTAGTATTCCTTTAAATTAGAGAATTAGTTAATCTTCAATTATTATCAGTGTTTGTACAATGATAGAAGCAAAAAAGAGGAGCACAAATGCACATATTTTTAAAGGTGGAAAGCCACTCCAGGACAAAAAACACCTAATGCTTTTTCAATAATTCTTTAATATTCAACTCCAATTGAAAATAAAGCTCCAACTTCCTAGAATCTAGAAAATCATTCTTCTCCAGCTCCCACAGGATGGACGCTCCAACGCCTGAGATTATTCAGTAGTCAACTAAATGGATGCCCTAACACCCAATGAGCTACAACTCACCCTAGCACCACCCTACCACCCTATAGAAGAATAAAATAAGAATGGACTCTCGTACCAGGGAAAATGGTCCATTTTACAATGATATATAATTATGTAGAAGAATAATATATACTAGACCATAACCCCAACTTTGACACAACCACTTAAAGAGATCCTAGACCTCCCAACAATGCCTCTTCAACCCTTGGCAGATAGACACTAGTACAATTTTTACAATAATGTATTTACAATGACTTAGTACAATGATACCTTCACAATGATTGTATGCAGTGCTGCCCACTTGAAGACTTCATATGATGAACATCTTGCTGCTTTTATGCACCTTGGTTGCTTCTCTTGCCATGCTACCCTCTGCTGCACCTTGCTTTGATTTTTTTCTATAGAAAGTCTAGTCCTTTTCAACCCTTGACAACACATGATCTAGCTTTTTCTTGCCTTCTAGGAGCTCGATATTGAATCTAGCGTATCTCTGTTATTTCAGATCCTCAATAGTTGATTTTTGGTCCTGTAGTAGTCCTCTAAGTCTTATTTCCAATGCCACATGTCTGACCCAATTTGGATTCTTCAAGAGATACTTATACCAAATCTCTCACAATGCCCTAATTAAGGATTGTTTCAGCAGAGTGCACTTGTACGGCACGCCACGTGTCATTGTTTCTTAATTTGTCTCTGAAATTTATAGAGAGATAATTAAAAACTATGAAATATACGCCAATTTTTACAGCATTCCAATCTGATACTTAGAGAGATATTTATGACGAATTTACCAAGGTCACTTCTTTGAGATGAATTTAAGGAGCCTGCAAAAAGACTGACTTCCACTGATCATATCTCCAAAAATATTTAGCATCTTGATCTAAAAATTTTACTTCAACTTCCTTAGGATTTTGGCTTCACCTCATAAAAATTTCATCTTCTGAACTTTTGTAGAAAAAAAGTTAGAGTGAAAATTCCACGATGACCTGTTTCAGATGGCAGAATCCCTTGCATAAGGAGGAAATGATGATCACAATTTATATGAATGCTTAATTTGAGAGGGGATTCAACAAGTGAACGTGGGAGGAATTTTAGGAGCTTAAAAAATATTAATTATGACTTTTCAATGACCCATGCCCCAACCCCATGGGGTTTTATCCCACTAACTAGTGGTACAAACTTCAAACACGAATATCTCTCAGACCGTGAAGAATTACATGGCATGCCATATATCAACGGAAACATCTTGACAAGTAGAAACCATAAAAAGAATTTTGACCCAGAATATATTAATTTTGTAGGTCAAAATTCCCATGCAATATTGGGTTAACCTCTGGTGCTACTTGGGTTGACATCAATGACAACCGCTGATCAACAATCTTCCCCTTTGGCATTGATGGCAACACAAGTACTCCTACTACGATCATGACACCTCTTCCTACAACATTTTATCCCCCTTTGACATCAATGGAAAAGGGTAACTCCCCCTAAAGCATAACCATCCTATGGACCTGTACACACTTCCATTCCCCCTGACACACAACCGTCCTGCAGACCTGTAATCTAATGAAAACTTCAGAGAATCCCAAGATTTTGACAAAGATATTCCAATGCTGGCAACTATTTAATATGTGATTCTTTTGGTGCTACTTGGAATCTTGCTACTTGTTCAACTGCTTACATAACATCTGGTTGGGAGGATGTTACATATAGAAGACTACTAATCATAGATCTGTACAAGCTTTGATCCACATCCTTAGATGATTCTTCTATGCTCAATTTGAAACCTGTTACCATTGGAGTAAGGATGGGATTACAATATTCTATTTTAAATTTCCTAAGCATTTCCTTGATGTACTTGGCTTGACATATAAATATTCCTTTCTCTTGATGAGATGTTTGAAACCCTAATAAGTATGTCAGCTCACCAAGTAAAGACATCTCGAAATCACTTTGCACCTTTGTAGCAAAATTCTTACTTTTTCGATCATCATTGCTACCAATTATTGTATCATCCTCTTTAGCTATTAGACATGCTTTATTTGCTTCATCCAGAACATATATGTTGTTTTGAGCTCGACTTGCTGTAGCCACAATTTCACCATACACGCCTTTCCTAATTTCACATTTCGTGGAGTTGAATAGTATTATGTGTCCTTGATCACACATTTGTCCAACACTGAGCAGATTGTGATTCATGTTTTCAACCAATAGAACATTCTTGGCTAGAACATCTTTGCTTCTGAGAGTGAAAGTACCTGATCCTATAACATTTGAAGATCCATCATTTCCAAAGGACACGGTTCCATCCTCCTTATCTTTCAAAGATACAAATTTATTTCTATCTCTAATCATATGCGTTGAGCAACCGCTATCAACATACCACACATCTTTGTTCTTTTGAGCCTTGAGAGCGAGAGCACAATTATCATTCCTCTTCTTCTTCCATGTTCGTTCATTCTGTGGCTTCGAAGATTCTTTTGGAGGATTTTCAAGTCTACAGTCTTTGGCTATGTGTCCAAAGTTTCGACATTTTTAACATTCAATATTTTTTCTTAAATGTTCAAATCTATTGATGTTTCGATGAGCCCTGGGATGTTCATATTTGACAAATCTCCTGGAATTGTATTCGTTCCTAGGGTACGTACGACATTCTACATCTTTACGATCAAATTTTCCACATGAATAACAGTAGCCATAAAAAATATGTTGGTACCTGAATGGAAATTGTTTTCGAGGAATTGTCTTCCAAAGGCTGTTCTTGCGAATCTTGTCCAATGAAGTCTACATGCATGTCAGATCTCATAGGTTCATTGTATTTTGTTGTAGAAGTCCCTACTTCTTGTTCTTTGTAACCGATGCCAGTTTTTTCATTGTAAGATCGTTGATTGTTGATGAGTTCTTCCAATGCCCTTGAGCTGTTGGCATAGTTTTGGATAATTTTTCCTTTCTTCACTTCCTCATGTAGCAAGACTACTTCGGCTTCTAGTTCTTCCCTTTCTTGTTTTATTTCTTCTAACTTCTTTTGAAGTGACTCCTCAATGCATTTTTGTTCTTCAACTTCAATTTTGAGACCTTGAACTTGTTCTTCAAGAGTTTTGGAACATATATTCTCTGGCTTGAGATCTTTTATAAGCTTGATTGCTTCCTCATAAAATTCATCTATGGTCCATCCTTCTTCTTCATTGTTTGATACCTCTTGCTTATTGTGCTTGGGTTTATTGTGCTTGGCCATAAACAATACTCTCTCATTGGCTTCTTCTCCACTATCATTGTCTTCATCGGATGATGAGCTATCTTATTTAGAGAGAAAGTTCCTTTTGGATCCTTGCTTGTTGAATTTATTAAAGCCTTTATTTATTTTTGAGTTTCCATTACTTTTCTCTGGACATTTTGCTGCAAAATGCCCAACCTCATTACAGCTAAAACATATCAATGGAATTTTACCTTTGAATTTTTCCATACCAATTTGTAGTTTTCTCGTGAAGTAAGCATATTCTTCATCTAAAATACCTTCTTCATCATCTCCCTTTTCTTCACACTTGCAGGTGCATGTCTTTTCAATTGAATGTTGTTTATCCTTATTGGTTTTCTTAGATGCAACGAACGCAGTTTCTAGATGCAAAGTACCCTCTTCTTCATCAAGTCTCATTTCATATGCTATGAGAACTCCATGTAATTCCTCTTTGCTGAGTTTGTCCATATTTGCACTGTATTCTAAGACCGATACCTTTGGGTTGAATCTCCCTGGTAACGTTCTAAGAATCTTCCGTATAATAGTCTTCTCGTCAACTGGCTCTCCCAATCCTTCCAGAGTATTGGTTATTTCATCAATGTATTGAAAGTATGCAACAATGTTGCAATCTTCTTTCATTCTGAGTTGCTCAAATTTTGCTCTATATATTTGAAGCTTTGCTTCTTTAACATTTGAGTCACCTGCATATATATTCTCAAGCTTGTCCCATACATTTTTGGCGGTTTTACAACCCAACACCTTATGATAAGCAGATTCAATAAGTCCACTGATAATAATATTCTTTTCTTTCGCATCATTTACCAAATTCTTCTTACCTTGTTCATCCACGGTTGATGTAAATCCATTTTGAACAGTGTCCCATACTTCGTAACCTTGTGCCAAGAGATAGACCTCCATTATTCCTTTCCAAAGTGCATAATTATTTTCATTGAATAGAGGTACACCATTCTTGGTATGCTCCATGACCTCCTTCCAGCTGTTAAACTGCTATTGAAGGAACCAAGCTCTGATACCAATTGTTAGAAATAATGAGAGGGGGGGTGAATCAGTATTCCTTTCAATTAGAGCATTAGTTAGTCTTCAATTATTATCAGTGTTTGTATAATGATAGCAACAAACAAGAGGAACATAAATGCACACAGTTTTTAAGGTGGAAACCCACTCCAGGACAAAAACCACCTAATGCTTTTCTAATAATTCTTTAATATTCAACTCCAATTGAAAATAAATCTCCAACTTCCTAGAATCTAGAAAAGCATTCTTCTCCAGCTCCCACTGGATGGACGCTCCAATGCCCGAGATTCTTCAGTAGTCAACTGAATGGATGCCCCAACACCCAATGAGATACAACTCACCCTAGCACCACCCTACCACCCTATAGAAGAATAAAAGAAGAATGGACTCCCGTACCATGGAAAATGGTCCACTTTACAATGATATAGAATGATGTAGAAGAAGAAGATATACTAGACCATAACCCCAACTTTGACACAACCACCTAATGAGATCCTAGACCTCCCAACAATGCCTCTTCAACCCTTGGCAGATAGACACTAGTACAATTTTTACAATAATGTATTTACAATGACTTAGTACAATGATACCTTTACAATGATTGTATGCAGTGATGCCCACTTGAAGACTTCATATGAAGAAATTCTTGTTGCTTTTATGCACCTTGGTTGCTGCTATTGTCATGCTACCCTCTGCTACACCTTGCTTTACTTTGTTGCTGTAGAAATTCTGGTCCTTTTCAACCGTTGACAACACATGGTCTAGCGTTTTCTTGCCTTCTAGGAGCTTGATATTGAATCTGGTGTATCTCTGTTATTTCAGATCCTCAATATCTGAATTTTGGTCCTATAGTAGTCATCTGAGTCTTCTTTCCAATGCCATAGGTCTGACCCAATTTGGATTCTTCAAGAGAGAGTTATACCCAATCTCTCACAATGCCCTAATTAAGGACGTTTCAGCAGAGCACAATTGTACGGTATGCCACGTGTCATTGTTTCTTCATTTGTCTCTAAAATTGGTAGAACTATAATTAAAAACTATGCATTATCCGCCAATTTTTATTTCATTCAAATCTGATACTTAGAGAGAGATTTATGACGAATTTACCAAGGTCACTTATTTGAGATGAATTTCAGGAGTCTGCAAAAACCCTGAATTCCACAGATCATATCTCCAAAAATATTGTGCACATTGATCTAAAATTTTTACTGTAGCTTCCTTAGGATTTTGGCTTCGCCTCATAAACATTTTAGCTTTTGAAACTTCATATAAAGAAAGTTAGAGTGAAAATTCCACGATGACCTATTTCAAATGGTCGAATCCCTTGCATAAGGAGGAAATGAAGATCACACTTTATATGAATGCTTAAGTTGAGAGGTGCTTCAACAAGTGAACGTGGGAGGGATTTTAGGAGCTTAAAAAATATTAATTATGAATTTTAAATGACCCATTCCTCAACCCCATGGGGTTTTAGCCCACTAACTGGGGGTAAAAACTTCAAACATGAATATCTCTCAAACCGTGAAGAATTACATGGTGTGCCATATATCAACGGAAAAATCTCGACAAGTAGAAACCATCAAAATAATTATTGACCCAGAATATATTATTTTGGTAGGTCAAAATTCCCATGCAATATTGGGTTAACCTCTGGTGCTGCTTGGGTTGACATCAATGACAACTGCTGATCAACATCATCCCTGCGCTAGACTAAATATAATCAAAATAATACAAAATTGGACCAGATTTCATTAGTTTCAGAGACCATGCTCCAAAAAATATGATGAAATATGAATTATATTGATTCAGTTGTTCAGAAGCTATTAAGTTTCAGGATTTGCAGGCGCAAACAATACTATAGAAGTGTTGCATGCATAATTCCAAAGGTATCATATCAAGATAGATTGAATTCTTTTCTTCTTGAGAGGGAGCGTTGAAGTTTGCAACAAGAAATAGTGAAATTGGAAACAAAAAAGGACAGAAAAAAATGCACCCACACTAGTGAGAAATTTTTATGTACGAGGAGTGAGGAATATAAGGCTTTCAATTTATTTTTCCCTTAAATAAACTGGACAATAAATTGTAGTTTCATCTCATAATAACTTCTGTCAGTTAACTAAGTCATAATGATTGAGTTACCTCAAGAAATTAGAATTGAGGTGATCGAGGTGGCTATTGGTGGCCACCCACCTATTCCACTTGGGCCCTTGCCATTGTCTCGTTCAGTTTCCTTAATTATATCACACTCTACTATTTTTTTCAGTTTTTCAGGTCCTGAACTTTTAGAGTTGTTTTAAGGCCCCAAACGACGTTTTTTGGGCATGAAAGTTTTGGAAATATCATATAAATCACATTATTTGTTGTAGTCCTCGAAGAGATATTTCTAACGAGGTTTCATGTGCATCAAAAAGAGATCATATCACCAAGTTATGACCCCAGTAAGTTGGTTTCCCAACTAACCACAACGGGGCCCATAAACTCTTGGTGTTATATCTACTCAGGTTAGGGGTTTCTCTTATTTTTCAATAATAAAAGGCTATTTAGCTGCCAAGTGTTATTCCTGCTGCATCTCCGTGTTTATGTTTATTTATGTATTTATTTTTTTCCTGCATATGTCCGCATCATGAGGGTATAAGATGAGGCATGTACAGGGATTCTAATATTTTTTGGTTCTAGTTTCAGTTGATGCATTAATGGGGTGTAGATGTGAATTAGTTAACTCAATTAATTGAGTCAAAATCAGTTTAACTAGTTCTAACTAAGTGATGAGATAGTGAGAATTCCAGTGAATTAAATTAGGTTTAATTCACAATGAGTGATCAATCAGATAAGTGATAATTCTCTATTAATCACTGAATGCATGTCAGTTCCGAGGAAGACTCGGTTGAGACGAAGGTTAAATGGAACATAACTATCTGTTGTATTGCCCATGTGCAATTATAAAGTCATTGTGATGCCATGATTGATTACAAATTCAAGGAAGGATGATTTTCCTAATTCATAGAAAGATAATTCCCTAGGAATTGTGTGAGCAAGGTAGGCTGAAGTAAGGTTGAGAATTGGCTAAGTACTAGACTGATTTTTCCTAGATCAGCAGGACACAATTGGCATAGTGCTGGAGAATTTTATGAGACATTAAGCATTGTATTGTTTTATGATTCTTTGAATTTATAAACAATAGAGATAGAGGGGTTTTGAGCAGTTTTTTTTCCCTAGGTACATCTTGTGTTGCGTGATTGATAATTTCTTTCTCTTACTTATATGTGATTGTCCAAACGTGTTTTTTTTCCGCAAATTGTAGGAAGGATTCAATATCTTGTTTTAGTACATTAAAAGATCATATTTAATCCCACTGGTTACATTTTATACATGAAATAGAAGAGAGAGGTGATACCATCTTGTCTTGTGGTGGTTAGTAGGCCACAAGGTTTGTGATAAAGACAAATATAAATGGAGGAGGGCTTGCACTGTAATTTAGACTGAGAATAGAAGTAGACACAGGCATAATATTGATTGAGGTAACCCTAGTTTGAGGGTCAACATTGAGATCTGAAGTTCATGTCAAGATTCAGTCAATGAAATTCCTAGAATCTATGGATCCAAATGAGCTAGGTCAAGTCTCTTATGGAGGCAAGAGTCGTGGTTTTTTATATGGGTGGATAGGGTTTGTTCTACAACAATTAGAAGTGCATAAGTATAATTCCCTAGTTAGGAAAATTTCCTAGAATGTTTAGTTCATAAGGTATGCCCTTAATACTACGAAACATTTTGCGTAGAAGAAGAGCAGTTGTGACCCTTAAAGCGAGGTTTATTTCTACAATATAGACTGCAAATCTGGAAGATGGTTTGCATATTCAGTACGTGTGCAGATAGAAGATCCAAAGGAGGGTGGAACATGAGAAGAAAATTGAGTTTACAGAATAAATGTGCCATATGAAGAATGGATTGACATGTAGAGGAGTTGATTTTGGTGCACTAGCCATAGATTTTTAGACAGATATTTGAAGAAACCTATAAAAAATTAGTCAACGGACTATTAGTGGCTGATCTGTGACCCTATTTTATTCATCTACAGATCTTTAGAAGGATGATAAGAGGATTAGTTTAGATCTTTTCATAGATTGGACAAAAAATATGAAATTTTTGATACACAAGAACAATGATTTTGAGAGGATTCAAACCATTGTTAGGTGGAGTATTTGAAGAGCCCTAGATGAAGACAGTATTTTGGTTCCTATATCAGTAAAAATAATTGACTATGGTTGGGTAGATTGATGGTTGAGCAATTGATTGTAGAGTGTAGGTCAATGAATTGGTGGGAAGTGACCCTAGAAACCCTTTCCCTAAGATAGAATAAAGAGTGGGACTTGATTGCCTTTTAAGCAAGGGACTTGATCTTCTAGGGAGATAGGAGGGGGATTAAAGGGTTGAGGGGGAAGAATAAGATTCACAATGATGAAATTGACACCCTAGTTGTGCAAGGTTTACACAGTGTCATTTTGCATCAACTCAAGGTTGTTTCCATTGTCACCTTAGCAACGAATCCTCTCACTTTAGATTAATGATTTAATACTAGGGTGTCCCAAAGCACAAATTTATGGGGTGCTATTTTATGTGACTAAATCACGAGCATTGAAAACAATATTTATATTGTATGGTTCAACATCTTGATGATCCCTGTCGTATTAACCACAACTTTGTATTCATTATTGCTTTAATCACAACACCTAAAATATATATTGATGGTGTTCATAAGACTATTTCTAGTTGTGATAAGGGGATTATGGGCTCCCTTATCAACCCCTGATGTGTTTACTCTCTTGGCCAAGGGGGCCCAAGGGTATACTTCTAGAGACATTGAGACCAAATTTGGGGGTTCATAACATTATAAAAATTGGAATTACATAACCAAAAATGTTGTGGGGGGTATATTATGGTGTATTAAACAGGGAAAGGGGAAAAAAGGGTATTCTGTATGGCTAGAATTTAGAGGTGCAAGCATGGTTTACTAAGATCTATAATCCTGGCATCAGATAATGATAAAGGGGATTAGGGCCTAGGGGATCACCTGGAGGGAAGGCATCGAGAGAAATTGATAGTGGAACCCCCAATAGTAGTGATAAGGGGATTAGGAGTTCAATTATCACAATAAATAATCCTTTAACCCATAACCACTAAATTCCCTATCCCCTGAACCCCCAATTCATAATCCCTTAATCCCTACACTCATAAATCATAACCAATAAACCCCTTGATTTATTAAATCTTAAGATATTATCCCCTAAAATATAATCCATGAACCTCCTAAGCTATAACTCCTTATCCTCTTAACCTGTGACCCTTAACCACTAACCCTTCACCCCTAAACACCTTAACTACTAACCCCTTAACTACTAACTCCTAAATCCCCTAAATACTAAGTCCTTAAATGCTAAATCCTATGACCCTAAATTCCTTTGCCCTTAACCCTTGACCCTTGAAGCCCTAAACCACTAAGTAACCAAGGCCGAAAACAACACCCCAAACGAGAAAATTGACCTCCTAGGATAATCCTTCATCTCTAATTGAGCATATTAGAAACATCTGATTCTTAGATAACTAAGTATTGTTATGAGGGCATGTTTTCGTGGGTAATGATGACCTTTGGTGGGTATTTAGAACATAGAAGGTTGTTGGATACAAGGAGTTTAGTGTTAGACCATGTATTACTTAAATCGTGAAATTCAATTTACGTCTTTATTACGATTGAATTCACATATGTCAGTAAGTTACAACATAAATTGGGATGGCTCGCATGGATACAATATTTTTAGTTCCACTAAATTAAATGTTGAAAAAAAATAATTTGAGGGTTTTTATTAAAACATTACTGGTTGAATCAACTTTTTTTGCAATGGTTTCTGTGTGTTTGTGGCTTTGGCATCCAAAATTTTAGGTCTATTATTTTTTGTTTTTGTTAGACATATTTGAATTTTATTTGATAAAATATACACAATGAGAATATTAACAAAAAGGGTAGGGTAGCAATCGTTAGAGCAGGTCACTGAGCTAGAGGGGCAGAAGCTAATTTCCTTGAAGGATTCAAAATAAAATATTAAAGTAGGGTTGATAAGCAAGTAGATGGATACCATCGTAAGCAACTAGAGTTCTCAAAGAGAGATGCATTAAGAAGATAGTTTGACAATGAAATTAACGACTTACAACTTGCCTAAGAGATGCAAAAAAAAAAAATCAGTAGTCATACAAAGTAGATAATTTGGTCAACAAATGAACAATTATGTAGCATTGATAGTCAATTGTGAAAACGTTTTGATTCTAGAGCATGGCCCCAATCAAGCTGCTTTAATCCTCTCTTTCAAAAATTAAGATCATTCCTTATATAAACATTACAATTGTATATACTTAAGCTAGACCACATATTAAACTAAGCCTCTAGATTTTTGGGGCTCTAACGGTGAGGAAGAAATAAGAAATTCTTGTCATTTTGGTTGAACCATGTTGAAGTCCCTACATATCAACTAGTTTTCCTCTGATAGCTTTTAAATTATTCAATGGCAAAAAATTTCACATTCTAAAGCATCATTTGGAGCATAGATGCTGGAAACCCCCTAACATATATCCAATGTCCAACCAGTTGTAAAAAAACATTGGAAAATCTATATATATGATATGTGCCTGAATATGTAACACAGTTAGAAAGTTTGGTTAACAACAACATTGCTAAAGCATTTTTCCCTTCTCAGGCTCAGATATATATGCCTTCTAGGAACTGTATCAAAAAAAATTAAGTGGGAAAAAATATTGTCACTTTCACTTATAGATAGACTATGTCTTGTCTATTAACAAACTAGCATAATCCATAGACTATGTCCTTTATATTAGCGTGCAAAATATCCCAAACATTCCTTGAGAAGGATTAATTTGGGGCAAATGGTGATGGTGGCCTATCTGGCTCGCCTATGTTAAAATGAGCTTGAGAACTCTACAAAATAGGGGTTGTACCCTTAGGTGGGTATGTTCTGCATGTATGTTAATTGGGGTCGGGGTAGTTGGAGGAGCTTTATTCTCCTGGCGGCTTGGGTGTCAATGGTGTCTGAGGCACTCCTAGCTGTTGGAAGGTGGTAGTATCAGGAATTTATTAGTAGAAACAAGTATTCAGAGTTGTATGTTGATAATTTCTCATTCAACATATTTTTTTTCCAAGCATCAAGGGGGGAATTAGTAACTAGAACATACAATCATTACTACCACCAAGGATCATATGGTGTTGCTAACAAGGAAACTAATATGATAGCCTACAAACATATTGAGCAAGGTTAGCCATGATTTAAATTAGAGCATAGATATTGGAAACCCCTAAGATATATCCAATGTCCATCTAGTTGTAACAAAACATTGGAAAATATTTATATATGACATGTGCCTAAATACACAGGTATAAAGTTTGGTTAACAACAACATTGCTAAATCATTTTTCCCTTCTGAGGCTAAGACCTATATGCCTTGCAGGCACTGTATCAAATGAAATTAAGTGGAAAACAAATCTTGTCATTTTCACTTACAGATAAACTATGTCTAGGCTATTAACAAACTAGCCTAATCAATAGACTATGTCCTTTATATTAGCGTCCAAAATATCTGAAACATCCCTTGAGAAGGCTTAATTTGGGGCCAATGGTGATGGTGGCCTATCTAGCCCGTCTATGTTAAAATGAGCTTGAGAACTCTACAAACTAGGGGTTGTACCCTTAGGTGGGTATGTTCTACATGTATGTTAATTGGGGTCAGGGTAGTTGGAGGAGCTTTATTCTCCCGACGGCCTGGGTGTCAATGGTGTCTGAGGCACTCCTAGCTGTTGGAAAGCAGTAGTATCAAGACTTTAGTAGTAGAAACAAGTATTCAGAGTGTTAAATCCTCAACTTGTATGTTGAAAATTTGTCATTCAACATATTTTTTTTCCCAAGCATCAAGGGGGAAATTATTAACTAGAACATAAAATCATTACTGCCACCAAGGATCACATAGCATTGCTACCAAGGAGACTAATATGATAGCCTACAAACATATTGAGCAAGGTTAGCCATGATTTAAATTAATTTGGGCTAGGAATTATCACTATGAGTCAAAATAACTAGAGCTATTCCTTATGGGAATGTCATTTGATGGATTAATTTTCATAGAAATGCACCATGGGATATTTTCTTAGATGTCTTTTCCATGTCTATGGTAGAGAAATTTTCATATGGGACAAGCTAGCCTTTCTAGGAAATGTCACAGCTATACCTGACAACCTGGGGAATTCTTCTACATCAGAGAATTAACTCAACAAATTTTTCAAATGAAAATTTTCAATATAGTGAGAAAACAATCCCATAGTGTTTTTGACAAAGCTCAAGGTCGTACCTTCCCAGTAGCTATGTAGGTTGAGGCCTCCTTAAATATGAATATGAAAAAAAACCTTGGGATTATTTTAAATTCAAATCTTATTATGCTAGTCATACAACTCCCATAAATCTCCAACCTGAGTCTAAATTTTACTTTTAAAGGGGACTTCGTCCTGAAAATAACCTGCCGAGGCATGTTGACTATAATCAAAACAAGCTTCTATATATTCATTAACATAATTTAAAACAAGTGGGTCATGAACATGTACGAATTTGTGATTTTGGAGGAACCTTTGGTCAAAATTTTATCTTTCTTCGATGATATTATCCTCTTTAGTGTTTAGAGTATGAGAAAATTCCAAAATGTGCGCAACGTTTTGAGGCCTCTACTTAACTAGAGGGAAAGGTTAGCAAAGTAGAATGAAGAACTAAATGCATGGAAACAAATGTCAGGATCTAAAGCATGTAAGAATAAAGAATCATTAGTAAAGAAATTAAGAGGACATGGTACCATGCATTTGGCCTACATTATTAACTAAGCTTGATTCACTATTTCTAGTTTTAAATTGATGAATATTAGGAAAACAAATAAATCTTAACCAACATTTAAACTCTCTTTTGTTTTTTAAAATTTTTTGAGTTCATCCATAATCAATGTCATAACGACATCCGATTTCTTTTTGGGAATGGGAGCATGGGGTGGGTGGGCAGGGGGAGGAGGGAGATAGATTCCTGTGAGGAAAAATTTTAAAAGCTACTACAAAAAAGCCCTTAGGACAAGTTTTTGAAACACCCCCCGTGAAAGTCATGAAAATTTAAACTTTAAGGGGTGTTTTTTAACAACTTCCTCTTACATACTTAGAGGCAGTGGTCAAAAGTTAGTCAGGGGAGACACTTATATATAGTGGTCAAAAGGTATTAACGTGAGACACTTATATATATTGGTCAAGCATATGGCATGCACAACACCTCTCTTGTGCACACACACATGTCTATATGAATCCCACCTTTGTCCTTTAGGCTTGCGAATGAAATGTTTGCTCACCAAATTAAAGTAGCCTCATAAACACCTATAATCAATTATTGAATACAAAATAGATACACCAACCCTTACATAAATATATGATCCAAATTCAACTTTCATGTCTCTCATAACTATTAATTTTTATTCTAAAATAAAAAATAAAATAAAACAAATAATAAAAAGTAATGTTCTTTTTCACTATTAACAAAATTTCATTCTCATAAAAAATTGCTTCAACATCTTAAAATTTGAAATTATTTTTGACATAAAATTCCATTTTTCATATGACAAATTAATTCATGTACTTTTCCATTTCCCACCATAATGGTGAGATTATTATTTATCATTTATTGTCATTGTCACTACTTTTATTTTAATATTGGGTTTTAGCTCTTAAATTATTAGGACCAGGGCCAATTCAGTGATTTGATATCCTTCCCTCCAAGGTATTTCAATATTGGAACCAGGGCCATTCATTGCTATTAACGATAATAAGAAGCCCCCAATGCCCTTTTTCATTTTTTGTTCAGAGTAGATCTTATGCGTTCCCTTTGGCTTTCAAAAACTTGATAGCGCCATGGATACCAACTGGATAAACGAATATTCCAGACAAAAGATAGATGTACAACTCTGAACACATATCTTTTTGGTTTTGTTTATGTTTTTTTTCAGCGTCATTGTGGATCTTCCGATTTCCATTTGGATTCATTGATTGATGATAGCTTAGGCCACCAGTCAATCCATAAACATTTATGTATGACTGGGGAAATTCAAATCATGTTTAGGAGAGGAGGGGTTATGTTCCAGTCGAATTTAATAATTCAACACGACTTGGTTTGGCTCTTTGTTGAAAAAATTTACTGATTACCCCTGCACATTTAGGGTTGGGGTCCATATAGTCATTCATTACTGGAAATGAATATTTTTCTTAATAAATTGCATTGAAATTTTCCCAGTCACCGTCCCAACAACATCCACTGCTTTATCTTGATAAAGAATCTTTCCTTCGATGTAAGAGCTCTTCTTCATTTCCTGGAACTTTCTATTAATTACACCAGTAAGATATAATAATTTGAAACTAGTAAGACCCTTCTCACATAGCCGTATGTGGACATTACTGCTCATACAGCTTCCAACCAGCAGTCAACCCCTACAATAAATAAATAAATGTGTGTGTGAATGAATCGATGAAAAATCAATCGAAGAGTGGCATGAATTTGGTTCTTCAGCAGTAGCAACATCAGTTGCAATACCGACAAGATATTATGTAACATAGTATGATTCCTCCTCTTTGTTGTGGTATCTATCATATCATATTTATCCCAATATACTTCTCACTTTTCTTCCCGATCTTCGCTTGATATTACAGTCCAAATATATCTGAAACTATATGTGTATATTGAAGCCCACCCCATACATGATTCCTTTCTGAATTTCTCAGTTTATACTTAGCATTTCCTTTCCTGAGGTACTATATTGCTCAGTGTTGAGATTTTCAATTTCTAGCATTTTTATTGTACCCACACCTTACCTTATACTCTCTTAGCCAGACATTCAACATTTAGTTTCTAGCTAGTTCTTAGATATTAATATCTTTCTACTTTTCGCATTAATTTAGGAGATGATTTCACACTCCCACTTTGTACCAGCATTGGACATACTATCTTTGTCCCATTAACCAAATTTTGTAAGTATTTGTTGGACATCAAAAAATTTATCTAATCTTGTCTTATCTCGAGGAGTTTTAAAAATGGTGTCAAAGTATTTTGCAACTCTTCATTTTTTTTCTCCCTTTCTCACAATTGTCTCTCTCGGTTCTTCAATATCCTCTTGGATTTGTTGATTGATAACGTGCAGCACCTAGCGAATTTCTCATTTATGATTTTTTTCTCGTGAATGTCTTCATTGCAACTCCACAAACATAAAAAAAGACAGGTTGATGCCTTTTGATTTGTATAAGGATATTTGGAGTCTTCCAGGGACACTCAAAAAAATTATTTCCCCGACAACTTCAAATTATTTTCATGAAACAACATTCAGGTTTTATGTTTGTGCTTAAAAGTGGTTACGAACTACTTCCATTACAGGAACATAGTAAACTGCATTCAAAAATTTACTAAAGAACAAAATTCTAACTAGAGAACCCTCATGTGGAATAACTAAGTATTCATCAAGGGTCTACAAATATGAGAAGAATATTTATGACTATATTTTAGAGCTGTTGATACATAAAACTATTCATGGGAAATTCATTACAATGTTATAAACTCTGCTAAGATGAAAAGGGGCTTTCCAAGTACGACTCTTACCAATCCCCTTCATCTGCAACTACATTCGATTCATATTCTCAAAAAAAAAACTACCATGCTCAGGAATTCCAAAATGAGCATCCCTGATATTGATTGGCCTTTGGCACAAACTAAACTGATGCCATCTACTCGATCACATAAATAAACTCATCAAAAGTAGAGATTCCATACATAGCAAAGGTCCTGAGGCTACTATCCATGGAAAGTTTGAATGCATCCTCAAGAATGTTGAACATTGGGATGCTAAATGATTCCACCAAACCAGAGTTTCAATGACACCTGAACAATGCTAAATGCTAAGATCAAAATTGGCAGATAAAGTGAAGTCTCCTATTCATAAACAAACAGAGGATATTAGATTGCACCACCAGAGAATTCGCATCAGTTACCCCAGAAATTCTATTAATATAGAGGATTTGTTGCAACAAGATAGAATTATAATCCTTAAGATGCTAAGTTGTTGCATCACAACAAAGAACAAAGAGATTCAAAGCCCTTGCCTAGATACATCTCAATGAATTAATGCATCAACAATTGGATTACCTATGCCGACTCTTCCTATTCATCTTTCTTCACTATTTGAAAAATGGTGCAACTTCACTTCCTATAGTACAAACACAAGTAAATATGTACCAATAACGACATATTCAACATCCCATACTACTATATTAGCAACAAATCTAGCAACAAGAGTAATAGAAGTAGCAACAAGTTGTTCAATTACAAGTAGAGTTTCACGAACAACAAATTCCACAACTTCAACAAATTAATGAGTTGAATAATGACTCGAGGAAAAATTAGTCTTCTATTAAACAAGAATTTATTCCACAACGCCGTCAATAAAGTCAACATTCAGTTTATGAACAAAAATAGTAGCAGCTTAAGACATGATCGATACTTTCTATTTCTTCACCTCAACTTCTCCACGTTGTTTCTCCACATGTTTTTCAACATTCCTCTCCACAAATAGATCAACAAAGTACAGTATCATCTTCACTTCAGGTTTCCGAAGTTGTAACTCCTGTGCATCCTGCAACCTCACCATTTATGGCTCCCTCACCCTCTACTCTCCCACTTCTTTCACCTCACATAGAAGATGCTGAGAAGTAACCTTATGCCATTTCTTCAATTTGAAATGATGGAAATTCTTAGGGATTTCAGCATCCCACTCCTATATGAAAACAAGCTGAATCTCTACCTATTCGAACACCTAAAATTTATACCTCACCACTATTAGCTGACTTTCCTCCTAGCTCAATTCAGAATACTATCAACTAGGATGGACATCAAACTATTTCACCTGTCATTTCTTCAATTTCAAAATCTAGAAACAATGAGGAATTTCAGCAACCCACTCCTATACGAAACCATGTTGAATTTCTAGATATTGGCACACCTAAAATTTATACCTCATCACAATTAGCTGACTTTCTTCCTAGTCTAGCTTAGATTACTATCAACCAGGATCAACACCAAACTGTTTCACCTAGACCCCTAGTAGAATACAAATCAAACACAACCAAATCCCCCGTGGAGCCCTTGGTAAAAGTGGTATGCGAATCTCAGACTCTTTTTGTTGGTTTATTTCCTTTTAAGTTTTTCCCAGTATTTCAACAAATTGGTCATGAAAAGTCTATTTATTTTTGGTTTCTACTGATACATTAATCGTGCAAGCTACCTAATGTATGAAAATTTTAGATTCCATAGCCCATAGAGAGTAGTTTTGTTTCAACTAACGCAATATAGATGCATTTTTCAGAGTCTTCCATTTACATGTCAGTAAATTTTATGCTTACATCCTTTTATGTTTGTATACAAAAACAGGCAAAGTTACTTTCAATACATCAAAAAATGGACTTCATTGTTTCATTGCTAATGTAATAGACATGCAACCAATATTATAAATTTCATGCCATCATTATTGGTATTACTATTATGGTAATTTAATACAGTTTCTATTAGATGTTGTAATGGGAATCCTGGGGTTTATGTTTTGTGGGAAGCAATATCCTCCATCAAGTCACATTAAAATGCATATTTTTAACCAAAGACAATTATCATTAATTGCAAGCAATTAGGTAAAAGGCAGTGCGGAAATTCTCCAAGGATGTAAAGGAACAATAAGTTAAAACTTAAAAATAATGCTATTTCTCGGGCTATTAAGCCATATTTTTGAATGGGAACTGTTACTATTAAAATTTGGCTGACAAGTAATTTATATAGTAGGAGCATAGAGCTAGGGGTTGGTTAGAAAACCTGAAGGAGCTATACTTTAAATTATTAAATTACAAGTCTCATGGATGATTATACTCTTGTTTTCTTTTGAAGAAAATCCTCTTCTTACAGAATCAGATCAAAGTGAGAGATCCAAGACCCAGGAACAAGACCATGACTACCAAAAAGACCCAAGTCAACCCTTTTCCCATCCATTTCCAACAAATCATGGTCAATAGAAGTCAACATTGGTCAAATCTTAGAAATCTGGTCATCTCCTGAAATTTCGGGCTTGCAATACCACAAAAATTAACTCAGAAAATTCCCATGCATGAACAGAAACTAGGGCAGAAAAAAAAAATTTCTCTCCTTTAACTTTCACTGAAATGAGATTGAACTATCTTGTATTTATACATGTCTATGAGGTCAAATGGCTACCTCTTTAGGCCATCTTTTCTAGGAGGGCCAACTTGGTCTTTGTGGTGACATTTTATACTCTTTGACTTGAAAAATAAATTTTATTTTTCTTTTACAAGTCCATATGGGACCTTGACTCAATTACATTTCATTGAATCATGATAAATTTTATCTTGACTCAATTGACCCTAAAAGCATGAGGAACATGCTTTGAAAAGAATTAAAATAATAATAAAAATGAATATAATAAAATTATAAATACATTAATAATACATTTGAATTACAATATGAAGACCAACGCTAGTTACATTTTCAAAAGGTTCATTTAAAAGGATATTACAGTCCCCCCTTCCTGACATTCCTTGTTCTCATGCAACTTCACGTTCATGTATTTCAAGATATTTTCTTCCACAGATGCAGCCCACTTTAAAATTTCAATAATATATTTGATGGCTTCATTCACTGTGTTGTGATTTCATGCCTTCATTTTCCATATAAACAACTTATGGCTGCTAAGAGATGCATAGAGATCCTTCAATTTCATTGCCACATAATAATAAGCTTGATGGTCTAGTGACTGATTGTTGTGGTGTGACTCCACTGGACTGAAATCCTTAAACTAATCATATACAGTAAGTGGCACTCTGTTAATTTTCTCCTAAAAAATGTCATATTTATTTAGTAATAGAATGAATGGTGTATCTATGAAACACGAATGCTCCACAACATTCTCAAAAATTTATTTACTGAAGGTCATCTTATTTCTCAACCCACTTTTGGTCATATTCACTTATAGCAACACAGAATATTACAACTTGTACATTCTAAAATATTTCCAGCCACTTACATCCTTCATTTAATCCCTTAGTATTTACTCTAATAAGCTCATACTTCATATCTGGAGTTGGACAGTCAAAATTTTCATTATAAGGTTCTAACATTGGACTAGGATCATTAGTTCAAAATTCTATAAATTCCATCACATTACTTTGAGTCACTCCAGAATATAAAATGTGATATTTTGACAGATTGTATAATTACTTCATACCTCAACAGCCTGTTCCTAGAAGTGACCAACAACATTAGGGAGGACATGCAACTCATTTATTCTTGCATACGTAGCCTGAATTGCAGGGTCCCTCCACATTTCATCAACTATTGGGGCATAATAATGTGTTGCAGTTGGGAAAAAACAATCTAAATCGCCCATTTCCATAATTTCCAGAATCCAATTGGTAAAATGTCTCAATTTTGGATTGAGAGAGTAAGTACATTGAGCAGCTTCTTTATCATCACCTTCATCTGAGAAAGAAATTTGTTCATGTACACTGGAACCATAAATATCTGCTAATATTTCCTCCTCAAAATGAGCATGCCTCTAAAGAAATATGAAAAGTTATTTATACAGGTTTCTCTGTATCATCAATTCGATGTTTTGCAGTTCCTCTTGTGAAAATTTCTCACCCTTGTAGAGAAATTTTGCGTGCTTGAAAATTGTACTAGCACCAGAACCTTCATATCCAAGTAATAATAGATTTTGAATCTTCTTCTGCTTCAAGAATTCTTGGAAAAAATTGCTGGAATGATTATCTGTATTTTCCCTCGAGCCATGATAGTTACTATGAGCGATAGGTAACGATAGTAAGGAGCATATCAACCTTGTTGAGAAATTAGGGCGTTTAATTCAATTTCTCTTTCATGATAATTAATTGTGAACCTTTTATGGTTCTTTTACTTACATCTTATGTTTCTTAGCTTATTATGTTTTTCATCAATTCAATTATTAAACAAAATAGACACAAACTTTAGGCTCTTTAAGCCAAGGCCAAAACCTCTCCCTCTTGGAGAGGAAAAACCAAAAGAAATTCTTCTTATAGATCTTCTATTGACGAGTACCATAACCATGAAATATACCCTTGACACCAATATGCCTCCAAGAACCTTGTCACTTCTCTTCTTGGCTTCTCTAGCTGATCTCTTCTTTTTGCACTGCACTGCACCTTTACTAGTGAAGCTTGCTCCCTAGTCTAGTAGCCCCAAACTGTGTGCTTCTTCTTGGCTTCCTTTGATCTTATCCTTAGCTTCCTAAAGTATTTTTCTCAGCCTACTTCTAATGTGCTTTGGACATCTTTGAAACTCAAGACTGAGCCTTTCTTCATGATTTTGTAGCCTTCCTCTTTACTATGATTACCTTTGGCCTCCCTGATATATGCGAGGTAAACTTGCAAACCAAAACAGAGATATGATAAGACTTTCTTCCTTCGATAGCACACCTCCTTTATTGACCTAATCACAAATCATTTCATCGATGTATTACCTTCTTCACGCATTGTTCTACGCACTAGAAGAGAGACTTGAATTTTGTTGTGATAGCCTTCTGTCTGAAATGTGCTAGGTGGTATAGACCCAGAACAAAGGTAAGCTTACCTCTTCTTTTCTTCCAAGACTAGCCTCATATTCTCGCATCAATGTAGACCCAAAATTTTCTCTTCTATCAGAGACATGATCCAAAATTTCTTACACGATAATGAGGCCGCATCATCCTTTATATAGTGACTGCCTTTAGCTTGTAGGCTCACATGAGGTTTTTGTGTAACCCAACTTCATCAAAGAGAATATTCACCATCTTTAAGCTGACTTGTAGATCATATTGAAAAGGTCTTGAAGGCATACATTTACATCAATAAATTGTATTTATAAGTGTAACACCCATTCATATACATGAATATAGATTATATATATTTATGACAAGATGAAAAACTCCTAAAATACATGAAGAAGAAGTCTTTGACCTACAATAAAAAACTCCTTGCTCATGAAACCCATGATGCACAAGTATTACAAAATACATTATCTTTGTCTTCTTCATAGCATAAATTCATAATTACAAGTCATTATGAAGACCGAACTTAGTTACATGTTCCAACATTCCCTCTTAACTAGGGAGGTATTCATAATGGTACATGGTCACTCTCAATCTGAAGAATCTCATAAGAAGAATTCGATTGGTAGTCCATTTGTTATAGCATCTTATTAACCAACATTTTCACAGTGCAAGGCCTGGATTAACAACTTCATCTCTTCACAATACCATGAAATACAATTTTGGCAAGACCAATGATTATAGACATCTTCATCATTATCTCCAAGGTACATACTCCACCCACGTGTTCACCGATTATGACCTCATAGGACTATTCTTTTGGGGATAGATAATCCTCAAAGAATACCCATATTTTCACGACTACTCTTACCTTGGATACCCTAATACATACCCAAAAGAGTATCAGATGTCATATTATTATCTAATTCCACATTCTGTCTTCCAGGTGAAGACCATAATGATATGTCTATCTCTCCATCTTAATTAGGGAGGACATACCCATTTCTATCAAGGAATTTTCTCAAGCTACCTCTTATCCAAGGACTTGTCAAGGCTCCCTCTTATCCAAGGACTTGTCCAGGCTCCTAGGGACTTTCTTCCAAGTTTCTATCAGGAAACAAACTTATTACTAGCCCCCTCTTAATCAGGGACCTGTAGCAGAAATTATGAAAACACTGAGCTGCTCATGAAGAACTAATTTCTTTGATGTCATGAATTTATTCATTGTTGAGGAGTCTTCATCTTTGGGATATCTTCATTAGGGCTCAAATCACCCATCACTTTTAATTTTTTTCCAAAATTGATCGATCAATTTTTCATCTGGTCTACCTTCATATCATGTTGCTTTCCTTCGAACCATACTTCTTCCAAGGATCTTACATCCTGCAATATGGTTATCAACCTATGCAAGACATATACTTCCCTTTGGCTACCCTAAATAAACTCATCAGATATTATTCAATTATAAATATGAATACTTAAATAAAAATTTACCTTAGTGATGATATTTCACCATGACATCCTTCTTGTAGGCATCGACATCCTTTTTTATCTCCTAAGGATATGTGTTTTTAAGGGTCTATATCTTTTCCAGACTTCTATTAGACTCAACATATCTTCCCTGGAGATCTCCTAGTCAGGTCTTCTTGGCTTCCTTGGATTTTGATTGGTTCTTTCCATGGTTGTACTTCCCATGATATCTTCCTTTTTCTTTCTCCATGATTTTATTTCATTCCCAGGAACTTCCATTTTGCAGTTCCTTGATAATGTACAACCACCTCATATTCCATATGAGGAAATATTATGTCGATTTCATCTAATGTAGATCATGCCCTTTTGGCAACCTATGCATTAGAAGAGTTTCTTCTTTCTATTTTGATCATACTTCTAAAGATAGAAGTATACTACCTGTAACCAAATGGCATGACTTCATAGCATCCAGTGTCAACATATATATACAAGTACCTCATTCTTTAACTTTTGAGTCATGGTGCAGCAGGTTTCCTTAGAATGAAAGAGTTTCATTTTCATTATCTGCTTCATCAATATGTCATCATATTCTAATCCCAAAATTTTGTAAGTTAGAATTCTTGATGAAACCTTTTGCTTTCTTCCTAACTAGTGAATCCAATTAGGATTACATTAGAAAATGTCAACACCTATTTCCATATTGATTATTGAATGATGACCCTTGATCTAGATGATTACCTTACATAAATATTGTTTTCAATGAGGTTCTTAGGAGCCACTTCTTTCATGGCACTCTTGTTGATTGTTGTGGTCTTATTCCTTGGAAGGTTTTATCAACACAATTGCCATCCCAGCTATTATACATTGTCCTGAAACTTCCCTATTTTTGCAGAGAAGTTAGCGTCACTCTAGTGATTAATTTGAAACTGTATTTTAGTGGAAAAATTTATTGTTTTTTGGTGGAATCGTTCATAATTTATTCTAATATTTTTTTGCAAGTGTACTAGTCATGATGATAAATGTGTGGTTTACTTTACAAGGTTCTCAATTCTTCCTAGATACACTTTTCATCATTTTCTTTGAATACTTCTCTAGTGCTTTACCTTCATATTTTATCCCCTGCACAATTGCTCATGAGGTCCATGTTGTTATGTTTATTGGCTGTTTCTGTGGAAACATTTCCTGAGGTTCTTCAAGGTAAATACAAATGAAAAAAATATTATTTTACATATTGATATTTGTTCAAGACATTCTTGTGTGATACTTGAATTTCATAAATCTAGATTCATATTTCATTATCTATATCAATATATAAGAACATGCCCACGGATTGTTCATGTTTCTCAAACTATGGACTTGTCCCTTTCTTGTTGCATGTTATTTTATATTTGTATGTTGTGATTCAAATTTCTAGCTGTGCTTTCCAATTATTCTCCTACATAGTACATGCTTTGTTAGATTATATCAAAAGTTGTTTTTATTGTCTTTTTACTATGTATATTTAACATAATATTTCTGGAAACATTTGATCTTCCTAGATTTTCTATTCCTTTGGTGTATCTTTGCACCTTTAGGGGCAATTTCTAGTTTAAATTATAATTCTTTAAAGGGTGCTAGCTTAATGGAAGAGGACCTACTTTACAAGCAGGAGGTCGGTGGTTCGATTCCATCGTGCCTTGATATTCATAGGGAATGAGGACGATCATTTTTGGTGACAGATGATCTTTTGAGCATCACCAATGAGCTTATGGGGCATTTTTCGACCCTTACCAAAATATGAAATGGTGACGGTCAATGAACGCCACCATGTATATGCATCAATAGTGATGACCATTAAAGGTCCGTCACCATAAATATTTGTTGCTGATATGAAATGGTGAGGGTGATTTTTTGTCATTATAGTCATTATTCGTGATGTACCTTGATGTCACCAATGCATTTATGGTGATGGTCAATGAACGTCGCCATATATATGCACCAATAGTGACGGCCATGAAAATTCCATCACAAAAAATTGTTGTTGTTCATATGAAATGGTGACGGTCACTATCCAACATTATAATCAATATTTTTGATGGACCTTGAATGTCACCACAACACATACTTCTGGCGATGCAACCTCTGGTGATGTTTAGCTTTTTGGTGACAGAGGCTATTGTATGTCAGCATTGCTCATATGAAATGGTGACAGTCACTATCCGTCACTATAAATCATTATTGGTGACGGACCTTGAATGTCACCACAACACCTATACTTTTGGCGATGCTACCTTTTGTGACGTTCAATTTTTGGTGACGAAGGCTCTTTTGACCCTCACCAATGAGCTTATGGTGACCATTTCGCCCCTCACCAATGTCCTTTTTTCTTGTAGTGAGTATTTTCCCCCAAGTAATTTTTTTTTCAAAATGTACATCATTGGGTTGCAATTAGGAATTATAGTTGTCTTGTGTAACAATAAGTAATGACAAAATATTTGGACAGCTTGAACTACTAACAAGGCCATTTTTTCCAAATGTGGATACTTAATTTCAGTCAGATTCAGATTTTGACTTAGAAAGTAAATCACATGTTCATTGTGAAATTCATCCTCTTAAACTAAAACCATTCCAATGGAAAAATCAGAGGCTGCTAGCTCTTAAAAGTAGTCTTGGTTGTAATTGGTTGGATGCAATAACGATGCATGGGTTAACATGTGTTTTATAGAATCAAAAGATCGATTAGAAATCTCATCCCTAATAAAAGGAACATTTTATTTCAGCAACCTAGTAAAACATTTTTTTAACTCAACATAATTGGAAAAGTGTGGAAGGAGGAGATAAATTTATGATGGCCTTAACCTTTAAGGGATCGACATGAATGCCGGCTTTGGAAACAACGAATCCTAGTAATCGTCTAGATCGCACACAAAAAACACACTTATGCGGATTCAAATGAATCTTGTACTTCCTACATCTTATAAAAATTGCTCGTAAATGAGTAGGATGATCTTCCATGTGCAATGAGTGAGCAGGTAAATCATCCAGATAGGGCTGCATAATGTGTTTGATTTCATGAAAAGCGTAAGACATTGCCCTTTGAAAAGTTGCACCAACATTCTTTAATCCATAAGGTAATTTATAGTAAGAAAATGTTTCCCAAGGACAAATGAATGTTGTTTTTGGTTGATCAACAAGGAGTATGTTTATTTGATTACATCCAGAAAATCCATCCATAAATGAAAAAATCTCATTGTTGGCACAATCATCAATGATTTGGTCAATATAGGGGGTAGGATAATTATCTTTCGGACACACTTTATTAATATCCCTATAATCGACATATACTGGTATAGTCCCTTGTTTCTTGGTAACATGAAATATATTAGATACCCAATTTGTTAATGGGATTGGATAAATAAATCCTCTTCTTAGTAATTTTTCAACTTTAGCTTTAATAGCAGCAGCTTTTCGTGGATGTATCATACATAAACATTGTCTAATAGGCTTTGCATCCGGGTATGTATTTATTTCATGAATGACAATTTTTGGATCAATTCATGGCATTTCTTCATAGGACTAGGGAAATATGTCATAGAATTCTTGAAATAGGGCTTTATATGTATTAATTCCATCCATTGTACAAGAAGCACCTATATTGATTTTTTCAACAAATCCAGGTTTAACTGATAAGTCAATAGGAAAAATTGTAGAAATGTTTCCTAAATTAATCTCAGATTCCCAATTTGTAATATTGATTGGATTTCGTGGTTCCTTGACATAATCAATTGTAAAAATTGACAAAAATCATTTTCAAAACTATTAAGTTCAGGTAAAAACAAAGATCTATGATGTAGATCATCCTAGGGTAATTCCTCCATAGATAAAATTTCTCAAATACTTTCATCAGTATGACACACTTGTTGAAAAGGATTAGAAATAGTTGTCAAGGCTGCGCATGATAGTGAGGAAGATTCTCCAGTGACCACATTCATTGGATTAGGATTAGTTGAAGGTGTGTTCGAAAATTACTATACTGTTTTATATGCTGTCTTAAAAGGAGTCAAAGGCATCTCGCCATTGAAAGAATCCATTTCTGACTCTGAAGCCACTATTTAAGGATCATCGAATGGAATAGTGCTTGATGAGATCATATTAATGTTAGAAATTGTATGTGGTATGTTGGGTGGAGGCATATAAATGTTTCCCATCAAAGCAGAGTCCTTTACTAAACCTACTCCAACATCTTCAGAAGGAATAGTTGATTTTACAACATGTTGAATACTATCTGTAAAAGTTGGGTCATACGAATAATATGATAGATGATCGATTTTCACAACATCCTTTATGAGGAAACATGATTAGCTGAAATATGGAAGACATGATAGCAGTCATATCATAAGACCAACTTAGACCCAAAAGAAGGTTGTAATCCAGAGGAGAATCAACTACTTCCACATCTAGATTAAAAATTTTACCTTTGAAATCTATAGGTAAATCCCATAAAATTCCAAACAGATGGAATCCTCATCCATCAAAAGCTTTAAGGATTGCCGGAGATTGGTTGAGTGTTGGAGAACCAAGACTTTTCCAACATTTTAACAAAATTATTCACGTTTATTCAACCTCATCTATTACAATATGAAATATTATTCTATTTTTGACTAATACCAGAAATTGAAAAGCCATCTAATGGGGGAGTCGCCACGTAAAATTTTATAAATCGAAGACCATGAGGTTATAATCCTGAGGATATATAGCTCCAATAGCCGATAAGAGTAATTTCCTTTGTGTTCAACATGATTGTATCACTTCTAAGGTTGACATTGCTGAAGGGGAAATCACCACGTCTTCAAAAATTTTGAAGTTCTGAGTAGCTCTCACATGTGGATTGGAAGCTGATTTTTTATATACACCTTTAGCAGGAAGTTTAATTAGTAGATCAGGATTAGGTTTCTCAATATGAAGTGGATCAGAAACCAAAGGATATGTAGCTGGTTTTGAATTAGAATTTTCTACTTATTTACCAGTAACAAGAATTTTACTCCCATAGTCTTCCGATAGCGTCGCAACCATAACCTCAGACATCATTAAAATATCTCCTAATGAGTGTGAAGAAGATCCTATCATTTTGCTATCTTGAGTACGAAAAGGATCCTTTAAGACAACAGGTGTGGGAAAAACTTTGACAAATTTAGAGACCTTAGACTGATGCGGGCACTCTTTAGTAAAGTGATCCTTGTCACAAATAAGACAAGGATAACAAGATTTTTGTTTATCATCAGACGGTTCTGTTTTTTCAGTTTTCTCCTTGGGAGATGGAGTATGTTTTCTTTGATTCTTACCTTTCTTCTTATTACCAGTTTTAGATTTAGCTATAGATGAATCTACAACGTTAATGTCGGCAGAAGTTTCAAGGGAAGAAAATCCTTTTGGTGAATCAGGTAAATTTATTATAGGAGAAGTCATTTTTGAGGAATTCTTCTTACTTTTATTTATGTTAACTACACCAATTACACCATATGTAGCATGAGACCCTGAAGGAGTTGTATTTATTTGATTAGGATGTGGTAAGTCGGGCATTTTTTTGTAAAAAGTATCAGACTGTGTATATACGAGGTCTAAGTACTGAGCTTGAGAAATGACTCGTTCCTTAGTAACAAATCATCCCTTAGCCACATCCTTAATGATCTTTGGAAGTAATGATTTGATGAACCATTCTTCCAAGATCTTATCCGGAATAAATACTTTCACCAAACATCTTATTTTTCTCCATTCATGTATGTGACCAGATATGTACGTAGACGTATATTGTTTTAATGAAGTCAATAATTCTGTGCCATTTTCATATCTGACTAGAAAATGAAAATGTGTTAAGAAAGCTATTGCTAAAGCATTGAAATTTTTAAATGAGCCACATGCTAGTTCAATATTCCATTTTGTAGCTAAGCCTATCAGTGTTATCTGAAATAGTCATAATCAAATAGAGTCATCAATCAAAGAGTTGGATGCGCACCAGAGGTGGTAAATCATGACATGGTTTGAGGGGTCCTCTCCCGATTTCCCTTCAAATTTAGGGATATCACTAGGAAAATTATTTGGCATTAGTGGCCAATACAGAAGATAATAGATTGGATCATTCGTTAGGCGTGAAAAATCAGGTAAATCCGAAGTTGCTATGAATTGAAATCGATGGTTAGGGTCCTAACAAAATTGATAACCTTGCGCAACTATACCAGTACCAGGAGTATATCCAAGATATCCTGGAATAACCTGTGCATTCGATATTGGAATACCTCCCAGGTAACCAGGATTAGCCAGACAATATTGGGGTTGAGTTGGTATATGATACGTGTAACCAGGGTACTATTGATGTTGGTATACTAGATTTTGTGCTACAGGCCCATATTGATACTGCCCTTGATATGGTTGATAAACAAATAGAGGTTAGCTTGTTACAATTGTACTTGTACCAGGTGGTCCTATAGGCATCTGAATAGTAGTCTGAACTGTGGGTCCAGGTTGTGGTATAGAAAATACAGGGATTTTTTGTGATACTTGAGGGGCTATAGAAATAGGGGTTACAGAATCTCCAGGAATAGGTGTGGTAGCTTGAATAGAAGTTGGTGCAGTAGTTTGAGGTGGAGTTCCAGGTGTACTCAGACCAGGATGCTGAACTGTACCAAATGCAAGTACCAGAATCGTAGGTTGAATAGTTTGGACAGGTTGCTAGATTTGATTGTAACCAATTGGCTGACCAGGTTGATAATATGATACTTTCACATTAGGTTGTAAATTTTATTAAACTTGGGATGGATCCCACACCATGTTTACTCCAGGATATGAAGGTCCCA
The DNA here is from genome assembly GCA_034641835.2 of Pinus albicaulis. Lineage (NCBI taxonomy): Eukaryota > Viridiplantae > Streptophyta > Pinopsida > Pinales > Pinaceae > Pinus > Pinus albicaulis. The sequence continues at coordinate 247,564,970 of CM076583.1, read as the reverse complement.
TTGAAGTTTGTGTTCCATAAGAAGGACCATAACTATGTTGATAATTTGGAACATATTCTTGATAATTAGTTGGATAATTCCTACCTTCCTAAAAAAATTATTGTTCTGGGTAGAAATGTGGCCCTAAACGAGGCTGCTATCCTTGGAAAGATGGTTACCCTAGTACATGGTACTGTCCTTGAAGAGATTGTGGACCCTGAGTTGGGTACTTCCCGTGAGGTTGATATTGTCCTTGAGGTATGTACTGACCTTGAGGTATGTACCGTCCTTGAGGTTGGTATGATCCTTGATGTATGTACTGTCATTAAGACTGCCCCCAAGGTGGTAAATTACAACCTTGAGATTTCCCCCCATGAGGTAAATTACTACCTTGAGGGTCAGGGTTAGAAATGTTTCCAGCCATCATGTAAATGTGTTCCGCACTCAAATTATCGATATGTGTTTCATGTGGATGAGATGATGCTATATGTTTGTCAGGAGAAGGAGCAGCTACTAAGAAAGTAACAGAAAGTGACAGGTATCCTGCCAGATAGACGGACCACCATACAAATATGATTCTGGTGATGCAGAAAACATGGACAACTCACCATACATGTTTAATGGAGGTCTATAACCTCTTTTTAAGGCCTAAAAAGGAATTCGAGGTGGCGAATAGTTTAGACCAGTTTTGTGTAGAAATCCTATCAAGTGAGAATACCAAGGATCTTGGTTTAAAGGGCTATATTAAATTGATTCACTTGGCCCAAGATCTAAAGAGTCCTGATGTGAAGGAAGAACAACTTCTTCCTTAGTGTTATTAACTTCTTCAATACTAATGAGATCAGGAGGAATATTTTTAGTGAGACGATACTTCACTCTGGGTGAATCAGGATGATGATGGGTTGGAGTAATGAAATCAAAACCAGGCTCATAGGTAGCAGGTTTCAGTTTCTAGTTCAAAAATTTCAGGTTCAGTAGATGATAATTCACTAGTTGTAGAGACAAGTTCAAGTAGTTTAGAAATTGAAAGTCTTTTTGGAGTACTCTCTGTTGTGTGAGGTTGATCTAATTCATATCCAAGATGAATAATTATTGATGCTTTTTCGTGTTCAATTGATCCAGTCCCTGAGGTTTTTCCTTTCTCATATTTAAGTTTTTCTAACTGGCTTGGTGTGTGTACTAAGGGGGTTTCCCCTGCATTCTACGTGATTTTCTAGGTAATTTAGCCACGATTAAAATTTTTAACACACGAAATCAAAGAAAATTTCAACAAAATGTCCTAAAGTCTCTAATGAAACAATCAAATTGATCACACACCTACAAAATGTACGAGATAAATCCACACACAAACAGTAGATTCCCACACTAAAACACTAGTTGGTGATGAAATCCAACGTTGCAGAATTTTAATGCAGAAATGGCAGTTGGAACAATTACCGCGACAACCTACTTAATGAAACATTTTGGTGCAAGTTTCTCCACTTAAGCCATCTCTAAGTGAAGAGAACCCTCCGTAAAGTCCAAGTGAGTCTAGTCGAAGTCTGCTCTAGGTATAGTGGGACCTTCCCTCCACCGTCACCTCGGAAAAAATCCTAAATTTTATAGACACTAAGGTCACCAATGGGAAAAAATATACCTAGGGGAACAATATACGATCTGATATACATGCAAGGGAAAAGTAACTAGCTCAATCCCCTTGAAGGCTCCTTGATATAATCCAAGGTTTACCAACAAGTTACCCCAGGCTCCTTCATAATGGTCTATCTGAGGTTTGATTTTTTTAATACGTGCACATTTGCTATCTTTCCCAATGAGATAGGTATGATTATCTCATTGGTTCAGACATGATCTCATGCTTAACTCTTTTAAGAAGAGCTTCCAAGAGCATACATGCTACAATTGTATTTTTCCTACCACAAGATTACTACTTGTTTTTTTTAAGTATCTTGGAATGTTAATTACAACTTATTCCAAGACACTAACCTAAGCTATGTTGGTGGAAAAGAGCCCTAGAAAATGTAAAATATCTAGATTTATTTTAATTAAAGCATTGCTTTTAATTTGGTTGTTTCTTAAGACAAAATTTATGGAAGTGAAACTTCAATGATGTTGTAACTAACTGACTCAAAAATACACTAAATGCATCTATATTGAAATTGCAACTCTTTCCTTTTCAATAAAATCTATCTAAAGGAAAGATATGAGAGGTTTAGATAACTTTCAAAGCACCAATTCTTCCTATTATAAACAAAAATATTTGAAAAGAAGATGATTTCTTTGAGAACTCAATTTCATAAAATGATCAATTACTAATTTGAAATGAAATCCTTCATCAATCAGATAAAAAAACTACAAATCATTAAACAAACTCTTTCCAAAAAGAAGACCTTATCGAAAAATCCTAAAAACATAAAATTCAAAACCAAAAGAAAAGATTCTAAGTTTGAACTCTCTCTAGAAAGTTGGAGGACGCTAGCTTAGTTTGTGATCAAAACAAGAAGAATTTCTTCTTGTCTTAGCAAGAATCAAAACATCCAACAATGGTTTAATGTGAAATTCAGGCCTTATCAAGCTTAAGACTCTTCTAAATTTGCAAATGAAAATGAAACTCAATTCTCATAAAAGAAAGGGTTGCAAAAAGTTTAATGGCTCATCAAGAAAAAAAAACATACTAGTAAGCTAAGGTATATGATGGTTTCTAATATAGAGCAACAAAAAAGTAGGGAAAACAATCACTTATAAGAAAATCATATGAAAAAATAACTTAAACATAAAAATTGCTGAAAGAAATTCACACATAAGACTCTAACGGTCAAGAGAAGTTGGGGAAAACAAAGAGAATCTGGTAATCTGACTCCTAAAAAAAAAATTCTTAATTTTTCAAAAAATTTCCACAAGTCTGGAGGTTTCAATGGAGAACAGTGCATTACCGCACTATTATGAACTAAAAACTGCAGAGGCTACCACACTGTCTTTAAACAAAAACTCTGGAGGGGAGGAAAAACATAGAAAAAATAAAAATTTAGTTTTACTTTTTAGGGATTATGGTAAGTTATCTACCCAACCCAATTTTAGACTAATCAAAATCTAAAAATCAAACTGTAAAGTAAAAAGAGAAACTAAGTTCTATTCCCTAGTTGAGTTGCCATTTTGTTATGCGGATAAATCCTTGTTGCGGACAAGAACAATCTCCCTAGTATCCTAAGGATATCTAGAAACAAATAACCAAATGAAAATCATTTTCTCTAGATCATTTGTGATTCTGAATTATTAATAACAAAGTACAAGGACATTCTCCTACCTGAAGTCCAATGCTTGTCGAAATCTTCTATCCAATCGCTCCAAAAGAGGTCACTTCAACATGTGAAACCTATAATCAAAGACAAATAAAAGGATTGAAAGAACCTGCAAGATATAATAATTGATAAAAAACTAATCTATCTGAATGATCAAGGAATATAAGAATTGAATTACTCAAATAGATACATGAACAATTCAATGAGAAAATTGAATCCATTTGTATTAACTTGTATAATAAGAAGTAACCTTACAACCTGTCGCCTTGATGTTATACAGGTTCTTTCAGGTTCTTGAACAACCACCCTCTCTGACAAGCCTTCTTCTCTCTGAACTAACATGAAGTTATGGACATGCGTGTGCGATAATTCTCATACCAAAAATGGTTAATATAGAGAGAATGCCCTCTGAAGAATTTCTTCAGCAATTACCACATGTGTGTCTCTACCCTTGAGACTGAAACATGAATTCAATTTATAGGGAAATAGTGGTAGTTTCAGTTCCATGAAGAGGGGGATGGATTCCTCTCATGATGGGATTTGAGCTCCATATAACAAGGGATAAACTCCACGAGTGAAGGGATAGAGCTCACGAGTAGAGGATAAAGCTCGAACTCAACGAGCTTCTAGAAACTTCCAGTTGGAAAAATATTCATCCATCTCGGCTTCTAGAACATAAATTTTCCTTTATTTGACTGTTTACGGGGGTCCGCAGTTTTTATAAGCAAAAAGTACGGGATGTGCAACAGGCTATAGAGAAAATATCTGCGGATCCGTAGGAAAGTGCTAGGAAAAGTGAAAAATTAGAATTTTTAGGGTTTTAATGAGCTTTTCTCCAATTCCAAGACTTGGTTTAGGAACATTAGGGTTTTTGACCTCTAAGGGAACATAATATAGGTAGTGATGAACCTATATAGACTTTCAAATTTCATGGTGAAAAAATAACGTGTAACATATATGTCCTGATATCATCATTAGAATATGTGTATGAGAATACAAAATACCTAAAATATGGAAGGCATGCCATGATCAGCCATGTGGAGGAAACTTTGCTAATAAAATTACTTCTTATAAAATCCTTCTTTTAGGATATTATATTACTCTACGGCGGTGTCGAGGTTTCAAGCATTAGGTGAATTCCTCTCGTAGGGAGGTCCTCTGACCATGTGCCACCTAATTCAGGAAGTACTATGGTGGAAAAGTCTCAATCTCGGCTTGTGATTGTGTCTGTCAATGGTGATGGTATTACAGAAGGTCGGAATGCAGAGCAATAGAGCCATGGAATTTCTAGAAGTAGAGGTGGTGGCGCTTGTGGGGGGAGACACGAGACGCCAACCACTCATGGGGGCAGACAAGGGGGTTCTGCCTGGAGTTGGGGTCACCTCTATTTGTAAGTTCTATTGAGAGGGGGTTTGGCTCACCATTGTGGATATAGGCATCCTACGCTAGTGCGTCAGGGTGGTCCTTGTCCATAACAATGTTGTTGCATGGAGCACTGTTGTAACAATGAGAATTAATTTCCTTAAGTGAAGTTTCAAGTTAGGCATTGGTTTTTATTTTAAAATTAAATAGGAATAACAATCATGTTAATAATGTTATGAAAAAGCGTTATTTTCTTTGAATAAAATACTTAATTATGGTTTTTTTTCCATAAAATGATGGTTAAAGTTTTCCAAGATTCCGGAGTAGTTATACTAAGAGATTATTGGCAGTTACCTTTCCTTTGAGGATAAAAGGAAAATCCTAGAGAAGGAAAGGGGTTCTATTTATGAGAAGGGAAACAACTAGAGAGATGAAAGGTGAGAGTTTTAAGAGCTAGAAGAAACCAATGGAACTCTGCTACCTAACAATGGAGGAGAGATTGGTTATATGTCTTGAGTTCTACCTCCGGGAGAACACTTATGAAATCCTACTCTCGTGAGGAGCACAGGGGGAGCTGAGGATGTCATTGCCTCTATCACGGTTGGGAGGATGCCATCAGCATTACTTAACTAAGATAGGTATTAATACTAGAATGAAATAGAAAAAGTGAGTTCTCATAAAGTATTCATAATTATGTTAATATCTGTAAATATTTTTCTGTGCAATGTGAAAACACGGTTACAAGAAATAGACAGGGATAAATGCTTATATTTCTATATTTTGTATAAACATTTTTTCCTAGAATATTTTTTCCATAAGATAAGTCTCGTGGAAGGGTAAAATACTAAAGATTTAATGATATCTAGTGGTACAGTAGTGGAAATCCCATAGAAAACAAATTACAAGATGGACAGTTAGTCCACTCAGGGAGGAACTTCCCCAAACGGGACAGTCTGTCCTCTAAAGAAGAAAAAGAGTAAATAAAGAGACTGGGGGTTTGGTATTAACCATATTTAGGTGGTCTAGTCGCCTATTTATTCTTCCTACTATGAAAAATTATTACTGGAGAAAAATCCAAGAAAAGAAACTGAATAGGAATAGAAAACTGTATAACTATTCACTAGAATTAATTATTTGCAAATACATTAAGAATCAATTCATCAAATAAGAGAACAAAGAACATCTAGTATTGAAATCAAGTGATGTATAAATAAATACATTTAAAAAACTAACCCTCATGGGGGGAGCAAACAATTGTGATAAATATACACATAGAATAGTGCACAATAACTTCAAAATAGAGGCAAGTTGAGCGAGAAATGTTTGAACAAAGAGGAATATTGAATTTTAAAGAAAAGTACTTAAGAAAATAAGAGAGTCTTTCATGGACATTATAGGTGCTCATAATTATGTATCGGCTAAGCTGAATCCACATCACTAATTACAACTCATATATCAAAGAAATTACTAGAACAATAATAGCAGAGGGTTCTTAACCTAAATCTGCCCAAAATTTCTGTATTTAATGGATATTTTCAATTTAATAGTGAATTTATATTTCTCTGGAAAATCAAAAAAAGAGAAGAAAGGGGTGGTCCCAAAAACTCTCATAAAAGAAATAACATTACTAGAACAAGTGCTAAGAGAGTTACTGATATATGACCAACATGCAACTCAAAACAGAAAAATAAGGATAATCATAAAATTTTTAATGTGTACATTAAACCTTTGAAGGGTTGTGTTATAGAACTCGAACCTAAATCCATAAATTCAATCTCATATAAATAAGCTTAACACATTTCTGTTCGAAACCGTTAAGAGCAATCTTGTAATGAAATAAGTAACCTAGCTACCTAGAATGGCTCTAGAGTACCTGTAGCAATAGATAAGGGTGTGAGATAGGGAGAGAAATCGCAAGGATGGAACAATGAGGTTATAGTGGGTTTCAAGGTTACCCACAGGATGAGAACAATACAATGTTAGATCTTGGAAAATATAATGAATTAAACCAAAAAAGAGAACGAAAAACTTAAACTGGGACACAAGAGAGGGCTTACTTTCTATGGTTGAGAAGGCGAGCTCCTCATACCTACTAATAAAAGTTTAATTAAAAAGGGGAACAATGGTGAAATTTACTCATTTAATCAGAGAAAAGATTAGTTGAAGACCACTGAACCAACATAATTTTCTCACATGCTTAGACCATTTACGTTGTGTTTTGATAGATGAAGTCCAATCCCTGTGGTAAGCCCCTCTGCGGGATAAGTGCAGTTTAGTGAATGCATAGCCCCATAGTAGAGCTCAATCATCATAGTTAAGAAGGCTACGAAGGGGAGCAAAAAACAAACCTTTAAACCCTAGAAAAACCATTACATGCATACCTGTAAGTGAAATATATCTCACGGAGAAAAAAATGACAAGAATGGAGGCATTGATTTCATACTGATTTAGGCAGAATGCCAAGAAGAATGCTGCACTGTGTGGGAGTTGTAGACAAGGGGCTACCAGCAATAACGCCAAATGAAAAATTAGTTAGGTTTTGGGGAGTAGGGAAATACCCTAACTTCCCCAGAACTCATTACATCCATTTATCTAAATGAAATCATTGATGGTGGAGAGGATTACGATTGTCCCTCAATGAAATAGAAAACCCTAGATTATGAACGATCGAAAATATAATAAAACAATTTGGATATATTGATGTTGCCAAGGTACAAAGTGTTAAAAAATTATCCTAATGGTCTTGTATATTGGAAAATCATTTCCACAATTCCGCTGACATAAATATGAATATGTTATGTAATAATTCAATTCTGAACCTAGGGATAAGAGCATGCCTTAAACAACATCACCTTACGCCTAGGTGTGAATATAGATTAGCTCAACCCTTGTTTCAATTTGGGAATATGGCATAATGTTAGAAAATTTAATTGATAAGTTCTATGGAAATGTTATAATTAGCAATAATGATTAAGATGATATTATCTTAATATATTCTACAATATATAGTTAAAACCTCATGATTATGTATAAGTATATATAATTGTGTTAAGTTGTAATTATATGTTTATGTTTTATTTAGAGTATTAATTTAGGAATTAATGCTAGAAGTAAAAAAAAATTATAAGGGGTAAAGATTCTAAGATAAGATGTTACAGATGGTATTCGAGCAGTGTTCAAACACTGGGACCTAGAAGAGACACCTAAATAAAATTTGAGGTCTATCAAAATGTGGACATAATTTGGAAGAAGGCACTAACAGAGTGTAATGAGGAGTGGTTTTATATATAAATGTCCTAGGACTATAGGGGAAACTCACCCCTCGCCTATTCTGAAAATGAATCCAGAAATGTGGGTGCAACTAAGCATAGACTAGCATCAGCAAGCGAGTAGATTTCTCGAAGAAAAATAACGACAAAGTAACCGACTTCTGGATATTGTGCAACAGCTAAAAAAGAAAATTTTCAAGTAAGAAGTGATAATGAGAGGTTGATGCGGGAGCAGGAGAGGATCCTTAAAATCCTCTGAGATAAACAGAATCAAGGGAAAACTCAACTAAGCCCAGAAAGAAACTCCTGAGAAGAAGGTGAAAAACAAAAGCATGGAAATGATAAGCTGGAAGATAGCCAAACCCAACGAAGTAATACAAGCAAGTCTTATAATGAAGCAGAGTCAGGGAATGTATCAGACCAGCAAGAGATGAAAAATAAGGAAGTGGAGCTGCAAGGTGGATTTCGAAAAATTAATCCTCCCACATTTGATGGAGAAGCCGAAGACGTAACAGAAACATGAATAATTAACATGAATAAATATTTTAAAATCTAGGAATACAACAAAAAACTAAAATCTTGCGTAGCCATTTACCAACTTCGGAAAAAAACCACGTTATGTTTGGAAGAAGTTAAAAATGTGCGGGGAATTGAGGACCAAAATGTGACTTGGGACGAATTACAACACTACTTTAAATAGAAATATCTAAAACAACGCTTTTATGATGAAAAATATCAAGAATTTCATGGCTTCAGACTTGGTGATCTAGATCTTGGCAGTAGGCCCCCAAGATGTAAAAAATTGAAATGGATCTGGAAAGATCTGCAAAATTATAATGCCATAAAAAATAGTGAAGAACACAGAGTAAGTAAAATCACAAAGAAACTTGTTATTAAAATGGAGAATAATTGTAGAAGCTACATTATGGTCGACAATCTGTCCTTTTACAAAGTGAGGCTTGTTATTTATAGCCTTTTCTTTGAGTTACAATACCATGGGTAGATACCATAGGTGGATACCATGGGTAGATACAACTTACAATAAAATGGGTAAGTTGCATGTGTGGATGAATACCATGCGTGAATGAATATCATGGATAAATGTCACTTACAATACCATGGGTGGATAAATAACATGGGTGGATGAATACCATGGTTGTAGGCCACTTTTCATTTGGATCATTCCTCCATCCTTAAGAAGAAATGGTGTCCATTGTGCGAATTTCCCTCCTGAGAATCCCTTGTTGAATATGAAGATCCACCGAAGAGAAGGTTATGTGATTATCCCATAACTGTGATGAACAAATATCTAAGGATAGAGATGCCCTGTAATGTTTGTGACCAACTGTGGTACTACTAGTGTGTGACCTAGAAAATGGAATTCATTGAAGTGTGGGTTTTTGGATGACCCAGAACCATGAAAAATGAAGATCCATGGAGAGAAATACCATGTATTTCTTGTGACCAACTGTGATACTAACAGTGTGTGACCTACAAAATGGACTTCGATGATAACGATTTTGTGTGGTTGACCCATAACTGTGATGTTGATTTTTGATGAAGTAGTAAGTGCCCACATAGCTTGGGGTGGGAAGGAACTTTTCCAAATAACCCAAGCCGAATGCTATGATGCTGAAACTGATGAATGTGAAGAAGATGCCTACTAAAGTGGGGTGGGAGGGCACGTTTCCAAAGGGAACGAACTCTTAATGCTACTCCAGATTTAAAATGGGCAGAAATCGGTCAATATAACTCAAAATATTGAGTATAGTCTATTTTAGGAAATAGGATGATTATTTGTCATCTTCCCATGTGTTTGAAATCACTATTTGGATACTAGACTCTCAAATTTGTGCTAGAATTGTCCCACAATCACAAAAGTTTTGAAAACTAGTTGATTTTAAATTAGCAATAATTTCGTTGTCCAGACTCTGATTTGACCGATTTTTTTTTAAATCAAGTGATTTTTCACCGGGAGCTCAAATATATAACAATTTCTCTGAAATTTCACACTGAAAACTAAAGAAAGCGATAGGAGAGCCACAGTCCATGAATTGTAGTCAAAAACATTTCTGCAACATTGTTGATTTTGAATCAGCGATATCTTCCTCATCTGAAATCCAATTCGGCCGATTTTTTTTTGAATTTGGGTATTTGTTTGCAAGGAATCCAGATATGGTATTTTTTTTAATAAAATTTTCACCTAAATTTTCATATATAATCTTAAAACTCTCCGCCCAAAAAAATTCATCGAATTTGCTAAAGATTGCTCCAAAACATTGAAACTGAAATATGCTTCAAACCCTCATTCCCATGGAGGCGTAACCTGAATCTGATACCACTTACAATACCATGGGTAAATTACATGTGTGGATGAATACCATGGGTGAATTAATGTCATGGATAAATGTCACTTACAATACCATGGGTGGATGAATACCAGGGGTGTAGGCCACTTTTCATTCGGATCATTGGGACACCTCACCTGAAAAACAAATACCCCTTAGTCTTTCCTCAACAAACATATCCAGTTTCCTTTTAGTACCATGATTCAGATAACTAGTGGGTGGAGAGAACACTCTCTAACATCCCACCCACATAACTGGTTAAATGTTTTGGGGGGTTGTTAGTGATAGGAAGATACTCCTAGACCTTACTGGTTGAACTCATCCCCCTACAACTAATTCCATACCAATGCAAGGATTACAAGTCTTTGGAAAGTTACACCATGGGATTTATGAATTTTGAATTACCTTATCAAAAAAATACATTGCAAGAAGCACTCAACAAGTGCAATTCCATTCAGTGAAAATTGGGGGCCAACTTGCCAAAAATTTGAAGGTTCTACCTACAAAGGAAGCTAGGGAGAATATTTATAACTAAAATCCCCCCTCGATATTTAAGAAATAAACCCTGTGTGTGCCCCTTAGTGCCATGCCTCATGGTGATAGTTGAAGCTCTTAAATATTTATGAAGATACATGGTAAATTTGGGTGCAAGTGAAGGCATGAAGTGCACAAGTCATTTGACCTTACCTTGATTTAGAGAGTTTGTGATCAGGTAGAATGGCCATTCAAATTTATGTGGTGTTTTTATGAATCATTTATTGTCCTTTGCATGTTTTCTTTTTCTACTTCAAGAGTTAAATATTCTTGGAGATGACTCTAAATTCTTTCTTCTCAAACATTTGGCACATTTTTTATTTTCAAGTAGAGTGGCCTTTCACTCTAGGAATACTTCATGTTCTAGGTTTTAGCTTATTAGCATTGAAACAATACTACATTCCTTATCAGTGTCTTACCATTAACATATTCTCTTCACAATAGGTTGGAATAGTGTATCTTCACAAGAAATTATTCATTAATTCACTAAATCTTTATGAATCAACAAAGAAGCCATTCATATGTTCGCACCACTTATGTTTAAATCCCATTTTGTTAATTAATGAAACACATTTTGGTCCACTATTGTTATTCATTTATATTTATCGTGGCCCTCTTGGTTTATGATTTCACCAGTGGTCTTGGTTTACAATTTCACTCGTGGCCCCCTTGATAGTCTGTTACTATTATAAATTCTCATGACATTTGATGTAATCAATGGTACTCGACCTAATTACATAATTCACCAACTTACTATCTCCATCACAATTACTCACACCCACCACCACCCTGCCCAAGTTACTTCACTTGTCCCCGTCCTAATCCGCCTCCTAGATGTAACTAGTTGTCACACCCTACTAATTAGTCAACTTCCTATTTTCTCAAATATGTAGACATAGATGATCCACTAAATTTCATATTGTTTAATGATATATTCTTGAGTTTCCCGAAGGGAGTGATTTTTCTGATAAGGGGATATGTTTTCATGGATATTATATCCCATGAGATCTTTCATTGAAAATGTGAGCAACGATAACAAGGTATTAGTTATAACATGTATCCAATCATCACCACTCCAAAAATGAATATGTAACTAGCATATACCATAGGCTATCAACTCATTGACATCGTGTGCCTGATATATAAATGACACACAATGCATGTTTTTTTTTTTACAGAAACGGTTATGGAGTATTTATATTCATCTTGGCCTGAATGCCGAAAATCTGATTACATTGAGAATGTCTAAATCCTACTACATCTCACTGCTAAGAATGAGCATGCAGCCAGAGCTTGCAGACTTCTTCCATGATAAGAAATCTATAAATTCTATTTCAGAGATTTTCCCCAACTTGCAGATACAAACAAATTTATTTAAGAGCAAGCAGTAAAACATGACAGTAATTAGCTTATGGGATGGGTTCCCATGATTCTTCTTCATCTTTCATCTTGACCCCAGCAGAGAGGAGGGAAGATTTGTTGGCTTCAATGTCCGCCTCTTTATTATGGGTTCTCAGCACATGGTAGTAATTCAACTTCTGAAAAGCGTTTTCCAAACCCTTAATTCTAGATATCAGCCTTGCTAGTTTGAGATCCAAGGCTGGGGAGTTGGAAACCATTCCATTTATAATGATCTGGGAATCACCTAGGACATTAGCTTCTCTTATATTTAAATCTTTGAGGATCTTGAGGCCTTGAAAGAGGGCCAAAGCCTCAGCTTGAATGTTGGATGAAAGTCCAAGCCCCCAAGCAAAGGTATGAATTTTTTCCCCAATTGGACTTACAACAACACCTCCTGCACCAGCTTTGCCCAGATTTCCCTTTTCTGCCCCATCAAAAAAGAGAGAGTGCCTTGAGTGAGATTTGAGCCAGTCTTGAAAGTCAGGTTTAGATTTCCTTATTTGCCAGTCTTTGAGAGGAGGGACGTTTCTAATTTTTGATTGAAATTGCAAGTTAAGGAATGATCCCCAAGCAATGTCCTATTGGCTAAGATTGGAATCATCTTTTATATCAGTCAAGCACTCCTTTAAATGAAATTTTATCTTGATTTCTAAGACCTTGTGATTCTGTTTAATATTTCTGAAAAATTCTTCTGTTTTGTTCTAGCCATATTTGCCAACAAATAACCTTAGGAAAGACAGCCCATGCAGATTTGATTATCTGATTTTTTAGGAGGACGACCAGGGTATCTGGTTGCCCAATTAGAAAAGAGATCAGCAGTGGAACAAGGAAGAAAAAAGCTAGGATCCATATTGTGGATAAAGGAGAACCAGACCTGCTTAGAGAAATTGCATTCAAGGATTAAATGGATTGTTGTCTCTGCATTTGCGTTACACAGCGAGTAGATGGATGGACCGTAGAACCCTTTTCTCTACAGGATGTCATACATTAGGATCTTGCCATGGCAGAGAAGCCAAGCAAAGAATTCAACTTTGGGCCATGAAGGAAAACGCCAGACCCCCTGCCAAGGTGCAGGGTCAGGGGGAACGTACGACCTCTCTTTCAGCTTGGCATATCCCATGGAGACAGTGTAACCTTTGGTATTCGGCCCCCAGCCTTTCGTATCTCTTTTCCTCATGCGCGTGGGTGCCAAGCCATGAAGGAGGTCAAGCAGCGTGGACCATTTGTTGGTTAGATGATCCGGCACCTCAATACGTTTCCAACCTGCCCAGACAGAATCGCTCCAAAGAGAAAGATCCCACAACGTACACAGGCCCTCTCTATCCATCCAGCATCGCAGTGCTCTAATGGAGGCTCTATCTTCAATTGGGTCCTTATTCATGATTTTATCAGTCCAGATATTGATCTTTTTGCCATTTCCTGGTATCCAATAGGAGTGCGCATTGATTAAGGGAGTTGCTTTAGCATACAGTTTGAGAAAAGACGAATTAGGAAAATGGAGTACATTGTCTAAACAGGTAGAATGAGGACCTCTGAAATACTTTTTCCAGAGAGCCAATTGGGCCCAGCCAGGCTTGGGCGCAATGATCGTCCAAATAATCTTAGCTGCCATGGCCACATTTTGCTGACAGAGATTTTTGAAATTCAAACCACCCTCCCATAGTGGCTTGGAGATGGTTTCCCAACTGACAAGAGGAATCTTGCTTTCATTTTGTTTGCCTCCCTTCCAAAAAAACCTCCGCATGAACGCTTCCATTTTTTTTAAAATGCTTGCCGGAGCGAGAAGCACAACAAATTGAAATAGAGGAAGGTTGGCGAGCATAGATTTAATAAGGACAGATTTTCCAGTAGTGTTGAGCCAGGAGAAGCCCCAGGCTTGGATCCTAGACTTGAATTTTTCAAGCTGAGGGAGCCAGTCTTTGCTTGTAGATCTCTTATGAAAAATAGGAAGGCCCAAATATTTGAAGGAGGTCCAAGTGGAGGAGGCTGCAAACCCCAAACATCTGGAAATAGCGGAGAGAAATCTGGGTGAAGTGTTCCAGCTGAATATATGACATTTTTTCTTATTTACAACGCTGCCTGAGGCTTCACTGAAATCATCCAAAACTGCTTTGAATTTAGAGGCAGAGGAGAGAGAGGAAACTCACAAAAATAGAGTGTCATCCGCAAATAGGGCGTGGTTTATGTTTTTGATCCCTCTTGCAATACACAGTCCATTGATATCTTGATCTTGCATCTTTTTTTCTAACAGGAGGCTAAGGACAGAGGCTTGGACGACAAAAAGCAGAGGGGAAAGAGGACACCCCTGTCTTAGCCCTCTTGAGGCTTCGAAGAAATCAGTGGCTCTACCATTTACAAGAGGAGCTATCCATGGCTCCAAGATGCATGCGCGGATCCCTTTGATGAAATTTGCTCCAAACCCAAACTTGTTCATGAATTTTAAAAGAAATTTATGATTTACTCGATCAAAATCATTTGCTAAATCAAGTTTAATCACCATACCTTGTTCTTTTTGAAGAAGGCTTGAGTGAATTTCCTCTTGAACAATGGTAAAGTTGTCCACGATCTGCCTTCCTTGGATGAAGCCTCCTTGATTCTCCGGAATTATTTTAGGAAGAATGAGCTTCAGTCTATTTGCAATTACTTTAGTGATTAACTTGTACCCAGTATTGCATAAGGAAATCGGGTGGAATCTGCTGAAATTGTTGGCGCCTTTTTCCTTTGGAATGAGGACTAGGAAAGCGGAATTTGTGATGCCTCCTATTTTCTGAGTATTTTGAGACTTTTGAACCATTTTGAGCAGATCCTTTTCAACAATCGGCCAACAAACTTGAAGAAATCTAGAAGCAAAGCCATCTGACCCTGGGGTCTTATCCAGATCCATATCAAAAAGGGCCTTTTTGACTTCGTCTTTGGTGACTTTGGCCTCAAGGATCTCATTCATACGAGGAGAAATTGCAGAAGGAATAATGTCTAGCAGATCTGAGTATTGGTCCAGGTCTTTATCCTCACTATACAAGTTTTGAAAGTGAGAAGAGGCTTCTTTTTTAATGTCTTCAAAATCCTTGTAGGTGACGTTATCCTCCTTAATCTTAGAAATGGTGTTGAAAAATTTCCTGGCTTGGGCTTGTTTGTGGAAAAAGGAAGAATTCGTGTCCCCTGATTTGAGCCAGAGATTTCGAGATTTTAATCTCCAGTATTCTTCTTCATCCAGGCAGGCCTTATGAAAGAGATGTTGCAGATGAGCCTCTTGGTCTGACAGCTCCTCTGTGACTATAGTGTGCTCCATATGAGTTTGATGAGAGGCAAGAGAGACTTTAATGGCTTTTCTTTCAGTAGCTGGGTTGGATAGGGTTTTGACCCAACGTTTTAGATCGCCTTTTACCCTTCTAATTTTTTCCTCCCAGATATAGAAAGGAGATCCATTCACAAGCTGACTCCAACAATCCTTGACTATTTGCATGAAGTCTGGTTCCTTGACCCAGAGGGGACTACATCTAAAAGTAATAGGACCCAGAACTAGATTGGCCAGGAGCTCAAGCTTTATAGGCTTATGGTCCGAGATGTTGTTAGCAAGGATGTGCATTCTAGGTTCTAAACCTAGTAACAGATAGGAGCTTTGAATGAAGAATCTATCTAATCTAGCAGCAATATGACCAGGGCTCACTCTTTTGTTAGACCAAGAAAACTTACCGGAAGAGGGTTTGATATCCAGCAAGTCCCAGTCTTGCAATAGATCCTCCGCCCATTCCCTTGCTGGATCTCGGACAACGATGCCTCCTCTTTTTTCAGATGAGTGGAGAGTGAGATTGAGATCTCCGGCAATAATTATATTTTCCAGATTTGTCAAGTCTGCTTGGTGCCTTATAGAATCCCAACAATCCTTCTTTTCCCTGACATTGACTGGAGAATATACATTGAAGAGTTAAAATATTTCCTTAGTATCCAGATTCTGCATTTTCAGCAGCAACCAATGAGTATTACTAGCCTCAAAGGTGACTGCAAATTTGTTGGGGTTCCATAGAGTGCCAATTCCTCCCGATGCGCTCCGGGTAGAGATTTCTCTTGCTTCACTCTTGAACCATAGTTTCTTGCTTGCTTGCAGGAAGACAACGTCTTCCAGCTTAGTCTCATGGCTTCTTCCTTAACTTTACTCCCCATACCTCTACAATTCCAGGAGATGACCTTCATTATTTTTGTTTCTGTTGGGCTCCCTTGGAGCCTTGGGGCTGATTTTTCGACATCCTAGACTTTGAGGCTAGCATTTTTTCCAGAGTTGGCTGGCTGCCCTGTAGCTTATCTTTATAATTCTCTTGCTCTCTTTTTTCCTTATCATTTTTACGGCCTCTTGTAGATCTTCGTATCGAGGTTTGGGATTCTCCTATTTCTCCTTCCTCCTCTGACTCATCCATTTCCTACTCTTCTTCCTCGTCTTCTAAATTCATACCTTTGGGATCTTCGACACTTGTTCCATTGAGGGAGGCTGAGGGAGTACCTATGCTTGGAGAAACTAGATTTTGGGTCTTGGTTTCCTGAATAGTTTCTGTTTGCTGGCTTAGAGGGTCAAATTTATTTTCTTGCACCTTTTTGGGAGGGGGGCGTTGAACATTAGCCTGTGGAGGCCCTTTTCCAGAGGGTCCTCCCATTTTTTCCCTTTGTGATTGGCTTTTTCTCGCTTGACTTGGTTCCAACCCTGTTCAATCCCTTTCTCTGGCTCTGCGTTGGACGAACAGTTTCTAGCAAAATTACCATGTACATGGCATTTCCTACATTTGAATGGCAGTTGCTCATAGTCCAAGATCTGCACATGAGACCAGCTGCTGACTTTGATTTTGATAGCATTTGGAAGACACACCTCTAGATCTACTTCTATGAAGATCCTGGCACAGTCGTACTGGTCCTTGTTGTTTGCCCGATCTATGAATTTCCCGAGAGTGTTGCCAATGTGTTTCAAGGAATCCCAGTTCCAACAGTGAACTAGCAGATTTGGAAGACGAACCCACACCGGGACAGCCTTGGGAACATCGACAGCCGGAACAAAGTCCGGAGTCCATTTGTTCAGATAGAGGCCTTGAGAACCCATTAAATACGGCCCATTTTGAAAGATCAAATCTTTGTCTTCTTTGGAGGAAAATTCAAAGAGGAAATACCCTTGCCCCAGAAAGTAAGAGGTGACATTTTCCTTGATCAGAGGAGCCCAGTTCCTGTTAACCCATTGCTCAGTATTTTTCGGAGAAGGCCACAGACCCGTGAATTGGCCAATGAGACCACGATCAGCCAAAGATAAATCTACTTGAATGGGGGCCTCTGGAGGCAAATAGATCTCGGGGATTTCATCAAGCTTCTTAACAAATTTGGATGCTTCGCTTCTTTTCTTCTAAGGCAAACTGGAAAGAAGCTGGTTGAAAGTGTTGATGGCAGGAGAAGAAGGCGGATCCTTAGAAGGACCCAACGTCTCCATAGAGAAGGCCTGAGGCCGGCCGTCGCAGGGGCAGCCTCACATCAGAAACCCTAGCGTAACTCAAAACGCGCAGAGCTCGAAATTTTACCTATGTCTTGTATACTTTCTGACACACAATGCATGTTATCAAAGCATGTTGTTAACATTATTTCATGACGAAAACAGAACAATCATCACAAGCTAATAAATACCAACCACAATGGGCCATTCATGTGTTATTTCACAATGATATGAAAAAGAAACAAATCATCACAACGTCATGTCCATAAATTCAAAAATAATATGAAATCATCAGATTGATAACAAATATATGAAAACCAACAACTTTAATCTTATAGCATAAAAAAAAAAATTAATGTGTACGTCTTCATGTTTGAGAATGGAAAAAACTAACACCTTCAAGTTTGGGATTGAAGTGGTTATGCTCCACAAAACAAAAATATGGTTCTCAAATTTCAGGTGGTTTAAGGTGTAATTATATGTCTGAAAAGACACTACACAACAATTTCTCGCGTGATTTTTGTTATAATGGTTTGTCATCTAAGGCTTTTGGATGTGGCGAGGATTATAAAATTTCAATTGGGTCACAAGGACCTCCAAGATTTTCTCCATTGTTGAATGAATTATCACTTTAGATATATGATTTTCTCCATTGTTGAATGAATTAGCACTTTAGATATATGCCACTAACAATGGACACTTTCAAGGATTTGATAGCTCACATGAAATTTCTACTTATAATTTATGACAAGTGAATAACATTTTGTTTACTAATTTTTACCTTAATTTTTTTTTGTGTCAAGAATATGCCTTAAGGCGCTTCCTTTGCCATATCTGGTGCAATTTCTAGTTTATGGAATTTGAGAATAAGATTCCACTCATATTACTTTTATCCTTCATATTTCTACTATCACATTTTGAAATATTTTGAAAGTTAAATTCCAAATATCACAACGAATTTAATTAAAAAGCTATCTATTGTATATTTTTGAAAATTTTATTCCTAAATAAATTTTACTGATGTAAATATCAGCAGATATAAGAAGATACAGTGGCATTAGCTATCCTAAGATACTGTGATAGGTTCAATGAAAATTTCAAGGTTGGTTTTATGTAGAGGTCTAGAACTGTCTTAACGTTTAAATAGATTGTTAATAGACTATTTGGCACAAAAGATATGGGATTTTTTATTTTTATTTTATTTCAATGGAAATGAAAAGTACTAGTATTCAAAGAATTCACTAGTTCTCCCATTGATATTTTTCTTTTGCTCAGTAAATTCGATTAAAAAACAATTTCAAAAATGAAAATCAAGATCCATTAACCCCAGCGATTTCCAAGACAAAAAATTAAGATCCATTAACCAAGAAATTTCAAAGATAAACGCAGGCTCCACAACCCAACAATTTCAAAAATAAAAATCAAGATCAATAAATCTGCATTATCATGCTATTGCACTTATAGTACATTGTAAATTCTCTGAGTGACCTTAGAACTTTTCATATTTGTTTTTCTTACTCGGTTCCTCTGAACTTCATGATCATTCAAAAACTGTATATTGGAAGGGTTTTCAATGATTATACTAAGCTTATCATCACACATACGCATTAAATAAGGGTTCTGAATGCCCACCTTTGTTCCCTTTGGGTAAATAGACTCAATTTTCATCGGCAAATTGGGCACATTGTAAATGTACAATCTGATAACGACTCCTCTAGCATAGTCATGATGCTGATCAACTTGTATGCATGAGCACAGACAGTACCGTAGAGCAGACGATTGAGCTCGACCCTGTCAATATCCATCTCGCTTAAGGCTATAGGGTCGAGCCCTGCCAGAAAACATGAAGAACCTGTGTTGCTTTCGCCACTTGAGCCTATGAAGGAGGAGAATGTTTGAGAATTGACTACTCTGTTTCTACCAATTGGGCATATGGAGGACAAAGGTGTTTTAGTAGTGCCTGCTCCAATTCTGCCAATTGGGTCTACTGAGGACCTAATTTTTTTAATAGTGGCTGCTACAATTTGGACAAAAGTGTCTATGAAGAACCAACGTGTTTGAATTGTTGGAGTTTCTGATAATTCCTTAGCGGCTGCTACAATTTGGACAAGAGTGTCTATGAATAACCATCGTGTTTGAATTGTTGGAGTTTCTGATAATTCCTTAACAATACAGAGGAAATAAAAATCCTCTTTCAAACAAAGAGAGAGCAACAGAAAAAACAAATACAATGAAAATGAGAATGCACACAGTGGTAAGAAAAACATTTTTTATCATTCAATCTTCTCTGCTATTACAAAACATCAGAACTGTTGTTCCATATTTATTAAACTTTTCTTCACTCAGCTGTTACACATGCAGCTCTCTTACTTTGTCTTACATAGTCTTTCTCTCATACTTCTGCTCTCGACGTCATCAGCTGCCTTACACATTGTTGTCTATATATATATTGTAAACATATATGTTTACAATATATATATATAATAAACCTAAGTCTTTTTAAAAGAAAAAATTTATGAAATAAACTATCACAGGCATATTATAGAACCTTATGATAAAAAAAATTAAACAAAAAAAGAAACATTAAAATATTAATTTCGATATATTATCGCATCGATCTATGTGTCAAATGACTTCTCTATCAATCAATGTGATAAGCAAACAGAGAAGCCATTGCAAAGAGTTTTTGCATCAATTAACCCACCAGGTGACTAGACCTTCAATATTTGCAATGATGCACAATTGGTCGACGATTTGTTGACATGGTTGTGGTGAGGTATGTTTATCGCAGAGGTTTGGTTGTGGGATGACGCAATCATAGAATGATGCGATGAGTGCCTATTGGATGGAGGAGATGGTGCCATGGAGCTATGGGCTCCACTAAAACTTGTGCGGAATGGTTTAAATTTAAATGTATGGTGGGGGTTTTAAATGTGGTAGGTGAAAATGTTTAATTGTGCGGAGGTAACATGGTTCAGCCACGATTTTGTGAATCAAAAAGGGCTACGACCTATTAAATAAAATTTGATCTTACAGGGGAATTTAAACAACAATTAAATGCATGGTTTAATGAAAAAACAAAACAAGACTTTGTTGCTGCTGGTGTCCTCCAGTTTCCCATCAAAATTGAAGTTTTTTTGTCCTGCTGCTCAGGTTTGTAGTTGGGAGTAAATTCCAACACTCCCCCTTAATCACAACTGTTGTTTTCATACATTCCTAGATATTTTATGAGATAATTAAAACTTTTATGCCCCGACGGTTTTGTTAAAATATTAGCAAATTGTTCTTCTATTCTTCAATGTTGCAAAACAATTTCTCCATTGTTCAATAATTCCCTGATGTAGTGATACTTTGCATTAATATGATTTTTTCTTTTATGAAACACTAAATTCTTGGATAAATTCATTGTTGAGCTATTATCACAATAAACTGTTGTGCCTTTTACCTGTTCATGACAGAAATATATTAACATTCTCCTCATCCATACTGCTTGACATGTTGCTGTTGTAGCTGCCACATACTATGCCTTTTCTCTTGATAAAACCAAAATTTTTTGTTTCTTAGAAGCCCATGAGATGGCTCCTGATCCCATATGAAAAACATAACCAGAGGTACTTTTTCTTCCATATATACTTCCAGCCCAATCACTGTCACTATATCCAATTAATTCAAAATTTTCTGAAGAGGTGTATAAAATACCATACCTCTTTATTCCTTTCACATACCTTAGAATTATCTTTGATGCTTGCAAATGTGCCTCCTTTGGCATTTCCATGAATCTGGAAATTAAACTTAAAACATGCATAATGTCTGACCTAGTTTCAATCAAATACATAACATTGTCAACTATGCTCTTATACAAACTTGGATCAAAATCCTTGTTGTTGTCTTCCTCGCTTAAATTCAATCCCATCACTATAGGAGTAATTGCTACTTTGCAATGCCACAGGTTAAATCTTTTCAAAACTTCTTTCACATAGTTTTCTTGAGAAATACAATTTTTATTTTCATTTTTCTCTACTTCTATTCCTAAGAAGTATCTCAGCAATCCCATATCAGTCATCTCAAATTCTTCTTTCATGACTATTTTAAAATTCTCAATGAGGTAAGCATGATTACCTATGCATATCACATCATCAACATATAAAACAACAATGAGCATCTTATCATATTTTTCTTTGATGTACAATGTAGGCTTTCTTTCACGTTTTTCAAACCCATTTTTGAGTACATAGGCATATATCCTACCGTACTATGCTCTTTGTGCTTGTTTCAGCCCATACAAAGCTTTATTCAATTTGCATATATTGTGCTCTTGGCCTTCTTTCTCATATCCCAGAGGTTTTTCAACATAAACCTCTTCCGTCAATACTCCATTTAGGAATGTTGATTTCACAACCATTTGGTAAAATTTCCACCTTTTTTGTGCTACTATGGACATCACTGTTCTTATTGTTTTCATTCTTGCAACTCATGCAAAATTTTCTTCATAATATCTTCCTTGTTGCTGCGTGTAGCCTTTGACAACAAGTCTAGCCTTGTGCCTTTAAATATTACCTTCAGCATTGATTTTGGTTTTATAAACCCATTTTACTCCAATTTCTTCCTTACCTTGTGGGAGATTAACCAATTCCCATGTTTTGTTATTCTTTATTGCATTAATCTCTTCATCCATAACATCTATCCATTTCTTATCTTTTACTTCTTCTTCAAAATGAATAGGATCTTCTACATGAAAATATAATGCAAATAAAGAGTTAATACCTTCATTGATTGCCTGTTGTTCATAAATTTCATTCAGACTTATGAATCTGGTTCCTCTTTCACTTGTTGAACTTGTGCTTGAAGAAGCACTCAAATCTGCTCCTTATGATGTGCTTGGAAAAGCACTGTCAGCACTTCTCAAGGGTGTTCTTATACCAGCTTGTGGTGTCCCTTGCTGTCCTTGTGTTGTTGGAGGCGGTGGTGCTAATGAGGGATTTATTTTGGCCATTTCTTCCTCATCTTCATCGTGATACAAATAGGTTTTTACATTCACTATTTTCTCAATGCTTCCATCCCAAGCTTCTTCCTCAATAAACTGAACATATCTACTTATCATAAAATTCTTGGTAGATGGGTTATACAATCTGTACGCCTTTGATTCATCACCCTAGCCTACAAATATGCACTTCTCCCCCTTACTATACAACTTCTTTCGCAGCTGATATTTAATGTGTGCATAATCCACACAACCAAATACTCTCATGTGGGTGAAAAAATGTTTTATGCCACTCCACGCTTCTTCCGGAACTCTGGTCATAACACACTTTATTAGGCATCTATTCAGAACATATGCTACACAATGTACAACTCAGCCCAATATTCATTTGGAAAATGTTTTGCCTTCAACATGCTTCGTACGATATCCATGATGGTTATGTTTTTCCTTTCAACATCTCTGTTTTGCTATGATGTGTAAGTTGCTGTAAATTTCTTATGAATCCCATTTTCTCTGAAAAAAAGAAAAAATAAATTAGAGATATATTCTGCTCCTCTATCATTTCTTAAAACTTTTATGTGATGCCCACTTTTATTCTCAACAAGAGCTTTAAAGTGGCAGAACTTCTCAAACATTTCACTCTTCAAATTTAAGAAATAAACCCATATTTTTCTTGTCTCATCATTAATAAAGTTCAACATATAGTGGTTTCCTGATAATGATGATGTTTGCATTGGTCCACACAAATTAGAATGGAATATTTGTAAGGGTCATGTTGCCCTTATGCTCTTTCCTGATGGAAAGGTTTCTCTGTTTTGTTTTCCAAAGATGTAGCCTTCACATAGGTTGTCTGGTTTCTCAATCAATGGTAATCCCTTTACCATTCATTTTCTATGTAATAAATTTAGGCCTCCAAAGTTGAGATGTCCAAATCTCAGGTGCCATAACCAATTTTCATCATTTTCTTCTCTTCGGAATGTCTCTTGTGTCACTGCTGCCATTGCAACTCTTTTCTTCAAATCTGCTCTCATTTTGAGAGGAAACATTCTATTTCTTGTGATATTCACTTGTGAAATTATTTGTTTTCTTGGTGGTATGTCCATGATGGTACATACATCATCTTCAAAGAACACATTTCAGCCCTTTTGAATGAGTTCTCCACTGCTCAAAAGGTTATACTTCATACCATGCACATAGTATGGATCTCCTTTCTCCTTTATTTGTCAAAACACTTACTCTGCATTTTCCCATGACAGAGACTTTACTATCTGTCCCAAATGTTACTTAAGACTTCACATTTTCATCCAATATGGAAAACATAGAAATGTTTCTAGTCATATGGTTGCTACATCCTGAATCTAGAAACCATATATCTCCACTCTTTTCTTTAGCCATATTACACGCTAAAAATAAATTTTCTTGACTCAGATTTTCTTTAGTAAAGTTAGCACTGGGTCTATTACCCATGTCACTCTGTTTCTTCCTACATTCATTGGCATAATGCCTATACTTCTTACAGTAATGACATTGGACTTGGGACTTATCATACCTTTGTCCATGTGCTTGATTTTTTCCACCTTGTTGGTTGCTTCCTTAGCTTTGATTCTGATTTTGATTGCTGCCCCTTCCACTTATACTTTCAAGGCTATTTCTTCCTCCTCTGTTCTAGCTTCTTCCTCTACCTTTTTCTCTGTAGTTTGATATGCTTTGACCTCTTCCTCTTCCAAAATACATTTAGGTCTTGAAGGCATGCTCCAATATGAGTTTGTTGTTCTGATCAATCTTTGTTCATGTGTCATCAGTGATGCATGAAGCTCATCAATAATAAAAATTTAGAGATATTTTGTCTCTTCAATGGTTGTTACTATCACATCAAATCTTAATGGTAAGCTCCTCAATACTTTCTCCACTACTCTTATTTTCTCTATTGTCTCTCCATGAGATCTCATTTAGGTAACCAAACCAATCAAATGTGTGAAGAATGAGTCTATTGTATCAAACTCTTTCATGAAAATGACTTCAAAATCTCTTCTCATTAATTGAAGTTTTGTTGTGTTTACCTTTTCCATTCCTTGATAGGTTGTCTGGAGAATACCCCATGCATCCTTGGAATTCTTTGTTGTTGCAATTATTAAAAATATGCTTTCATGCACTGCTTGAAATAGATAGAAGAGGGATTTTGAGTCTTTCTTTATATTACTCCTCATCAGATCTTTCTCTGCATGTTTTAAGGCATTAAATGATTTTTCATCTGTTGGTTCTTCTAAACCGTCTTCAACTAGCTCCCATTAATATTGATATGCAAAAAGGGTTCTCATTGTGATTTCCCAATAGTGATAGTTCTTCCCATTGAACTGTGGGAGTTTAGTATTTCCCATACTCGTGCTTATGCTGGCTCTTGCGATTTCTAGCCTTGAAAAACTTTGCTAAAACTTGACTGTGTATCTTAAACAAAATTTTTCACTTCTAGAGAGATAAATTCTATCTCTAAAAAATCTTAAGACTTCTCTTTTACAATTCTATGGACTGTATTCTAAAAACAAACAAAAACTCTATTTTGGTAAATACCTGACTTGCTGAACCTTCACACTGCTGGAGAAATGCTTCAACAAACTTCTTCTTCCTTCAGCTTCTCCAGCAACTGCTGAGAGCCTGGACTAGATCTAATACCATGTTAGAGTTTCTGATAATTCCTTAACAATACAGAGGAAATAAAATTCCTCTTTCAAACACAGAGAAAGAGAAAAAAAAAATACACTGCAAATGAGAATGCACACAGTGGGAAGAAAAACACTCTTTATCATTCAATCTTCTTTTCTATTACAAAACATCAGAACTATTGTTCTAGATTTACAAAAAATTGCTTTACTTGACTGCTACACACATAGGTCTCTTACTTTGTCTTACACAGTCTTTCTCTCATACTTCTGCTCTCGGCATCATCAAATACATTACACACTGTTGTCTATATATATATATATATTGTAAACATATATGTTTATAATATATATAAAATAAAACTAAGTCTGTTTAAAAGAAAAACTTTATGAAATTAAACAAAAACAAAAAAACATTACAATATTAATTGCTATATGTTTTTGCATCGATCTATGTGTTGAATGACATCATCGTCAATCCATGCGATAAGAAAATGGAGACGGCATTTCGAAGAGGTTTCACATTGATTCACCTGTTGGGTGACTGGACCTCTAATATTTGTGACGATGCACAATTGTTCAATGGTTTTTTGACATGGATGTGGTGGGGCATGTTTATCACAAAGGTTTGGTTGTGGGATGACGCAATCATAGAACAGTGTGATGAGTGCCTATTGGATGGAAGATATGGAGACATGAGATTGTGGGGTCCACTGAATCTTGCATGGAATGGTTTAAATTTAAATGTATAGAGAGGATTTTAAATGCGGTAGGTGTGAATGTTTAATGTCTCGGAGGTAACGTGCTTCAACCACGATTTTGTGAATCCGAAAGGGATACGGCCTGTTAAATAAAAATTGATTTTGCAGTGGAATTTAAACAAAGATTCAATGCACGGTTGAGTGAAAAAACAAAACACGACTTTGCTACTATTGTTTTCCTCCAATTTCCCATCAAAATTAAATTTTTTTTGTCCTACTGCTCAGGTTTGCAGTTGGGAGTAAATTCCAACATGAATAGTGATTGTCCCGCTTCTGCCAAATGGGTCATTGGAGGACCAGTGTGTTTGAACAGTATCTATTGCAGTTCCTCCAAATGGGTCGTTGGGGGACCCAAGTGTTTGAATAGTTTATGCTCCGCTCTCGCTGGATGGATTTATTGAGGACCCCGCTCTGCTTTCGACAATTGGGAAGTTTGTCGAGCATCTTCTTCGATATGGAGGTGGGTTCAAAAATGATTCACGGAATAGATAGTGATATCTGAGAATAGCTTGCTTGTCCAAGCTTTGAGCAGTGAGGAGACACCTGTTGCAATGTCTTCTCATCTCCTGCTTTCTTAATCATCTCTACTTTCCTCTTCATTTATTAATCACCTTGGTTTTAATTTTACCGCTACCGAAATCAAGCTCCCGATCAACTATGTTATATGTTCTATCATTACGATTTTATTAACATTTCCATAGGTCTTATTTAAATGAAAACATAAACTTAACCCAATCAAACCCAACCAAACCCTAATCCTCCACGCGTACGATTGTTCAGAAGTTGAAATCGTGACCCATGGGTCAGAATTTGAACCGTGAATCTAAAGTGATTTTTGTGGTTGCAAGTATCATCTCGGCATGCCACATTTCTACATAAATAATAGTTTTAATATTTTAATCAATTATATAATAAAATTATAAGACTAGTCTAGATCTATTTCAATTCAGGATCTATCAAATGATGATCAAAAGGATCAAATCTCTTTTAATTTTAAAAAGCTTTGTATTTCAGGATATTTGATATATTAGGAGTTAAGATGAGATCAAGTCGCATTTAATTTATGTGTTTAAATAAACTATATTCCACATGAATACCATCGGTCAATACCACGAACCATTTTTTTTTATTAATTTTTTATGTTTATAGGCTTATTTTTATTTATTTTATTTTAATTTGACCCATTTAAATATTTAGTTTTTGTTTTTTAATTTAATTTTTCATTTTATCACATTTAAATTAGTCAAAAGGTAAACATTACATTATGAAATCTTTGGTTAATCTTTCTTATTTTATTTTTATTTTTAGTTCTCTGCAATTTGACAAAGTCAAAATGTTGTATTAAGAATTATAATTATAAATTTTTTCTAATTTAATTTAAATTTTATTTTATTTTATTTCAAAAAAGTGAAATTTTTTTATTAATTATAAGTATAATTTAATTTAATCTAATTTTTATTTTAGTTTATTTCAACTCTAATTCCGAAGATATAAGATAAAAATAAAATAAAATATACATAAAATATTTTGATTTTGAAATGAGTTATAGGTTTTGGGCATGTGTTATTAATAAGCCATGGTATTGACACATGGTATTGTAAAAAACTTTTTTGCATTTTAATAATATCATGGTAAAATGAAGGTCAATCTACATAGTTAATAATTTTGTTATATTGTAAGAGTAATGTTAGAAATAATTTTTTATGTGCTTCTTAATTAAAATTAAATATGGCTACAGAGTCATGTTTTTGATATCTCCACAATACCTTTTTTATTTTAGATTTAATTTTTAAAGTGTTATAAAATTAAAACACTCCAAAAAAAATGTACATGTGGTCTTGGTTAAATGGTGATGAGGTGGCCTGCTATGCCATTGATCACATGTCTAATTCCCTTCCCCGGGGTGATGTATCTAGACATGTTGATAACAATGGAGTAAAAATAAAATTGAGAAGAAAAGAGAAAAATATTTAAAAAATTGTTGACATACAATCTTTCTTACATTACATCTATTGAAATAATTTTGTTCATGTACTTATTGAAATACACAAAAAAAAATTCAACATGGAAAAATCGAACAACTTTATATTAATATTGCATGAGTCATGTTATCCACTAGATAAAACCTATTGAAATATTTTTCTTCATGTAGTTATTCAAATACACATTTTTTTTTAACCAACTTTATATTATATTATATAGCATGAGTCAAGTTATCCACGAGATAAAACCTAAAAAAACATACAAGACACACATGCCCATTAAAGAACCCCATAGAGATGTTGGCAATATGATGCAGAATGTTGTCCTTGATGGCAACCCACTGAATGAAGATGAAGACAAGAGATAGTTGACTTGTGTTGTCCTTGATGGCAATCCACCTGATGAAGTTATTCTTGACTTGATGGACTTGGTAAATGATGTAAATCTGATATGAAGTGATGTTTGTTAGCAATATGATGCTGAGTGTTGTCCTTGAATGGCAAGATGATGGCAACTTACTTGATGAAGTTGTGCTTGATAGAACATGTCTTGATGAACTAAATCTAATGTATCTACAGTGAGTACAGAAGGCAATGAAGAAAGGAATTCAGCATGTGATAGATCTATGATAAAAAGAGTATGTCTCTAGGCATACACGGATTTGTCTAGGGGAAGTCGCGTATGCACGCGGGAAACAACGTTCCAAGTCGCGTATGGGCAAAAGCGCTCATAAAGTGCAAAACCAGGGGTAACCACCATGGTATTGACCCATTGTATTGGGTAATGATTCGTCTAAATGACCCCGTCCAGGAATACCATCGAAGTAATGTGGTTTTGGCTCATGGTATTGAAAAAGGG
This sequence comes from Pinus albicaulis, assembly GCA_034641835.2. Taxonomy (NCBI): domain Eukaryota; kingdom Viridiplantae; phylum Streptophyta; class Pinopsida; order Pinales; family Pinaceae; genus Pinus; species Pinus albicaulis. The sequence goes on along the minus strand of CM076583.1, from coordinate 247,536,080 downwards.
TAAACCTATATAAGGAGAAGAAATTCATTGTGAAAATCATGAGTGTGGGTGCAAGATGTCTGAGCTTGAATGAATACTTCTCTCTGAAGTATATCTGAATGGAAAGGGTTACACTTGAATGATAAATCTGAATGTATGATGCACCAATGATGAAGAAGGGGATCTAGATCTGAAATGTACTTGTATCTACTAGATCTGCTTATGGAAGGCTAAGATCTGTGATGAGGCGAACATCTAGGCGAACATCTGTCTGAAGTAAAAGGGTAAATCTGAACTGAATATCTGATCTGAAGAAGTATGCTGCTCTATAATGATTGAATATCTATACGCTACTTCGCCGCAGAGGAAGCGCGTATATACGCGGCTTCGCTGAAGAGAAAGCGCGTATGCGCAATGAAATATATACAGAGGTATACGCTGGTTTGTGTGGACGGAAGCGCGTATATACGCGACATCAGTGAAGTGAAAGCGCGTATGAAAACTAGGGTTTGCTGAAGCAAAGGGTATGAAATATCTGATCTGTTCTGCTGTGTTTCTGCTATCTGATCTGTGTTGATAAGTATCTGTTGGTGATGTATGTTTGAGCTTAAAAGTATGGAATGGGTCCAGTCTGAAAATATGATGAAACGTGGCCTGCAAGTGGTGTCCTAAAGGAAGCTTTGGATCCAGTGTGAAAATTGATGAAACGTGGTCCATAGAGGTGCTGAGGGTTGTAGCCTTCAGTCAGGGGGTCGTAGCTCCCTTCCAGGTGAGGCTGGTAAACGAGATCAGGGAGTCGTAGCTCCCTTCCAGGTGAGGCTGGTAAACGAGATCAGGGGGTCGTACCTCCCTTCCAGGAGAGGCTGGTAAACGAGTCAGGGGGTTGGAGCTCCCTTCCAGGAGAGGCTGGTAAACGAGCGCAGGTGGGTGCCTGCGTGCTGGTCAAGTCTGCGCCAGCACATATGTTGTTAGATGTTTTCTCTATAATAAAATATTGAAGGCTGAGCAACTGCAGCGGTGGTTTTCTCCCGACTTGGGTTTCCACCTAAAAATCCTGGTGTTCATGTGTGATGCTTTGTGTGATGGTTTATTCTGTTCTTACTGCACATGTTTACTGTTTATAGAACATCTAATGAATGAATTATGGAATGATATAAGTGAAGAACTAATGGCATAATTAGATCTCTGTGTATACGCGAGTTTTATGAAGGATATCCGCGTGTATACGCTAATTGGCTTCAACAAAGTAGCGTATGGGTTTTAGAGCATGAAAAAGTAAAAAGTTTTAAATATGCAGTAAATACTGATTCACCCCCCCCTCTCAGTATTTTTCCCAACAAGAGAGCACCAAATATAGCACTTATTGAAATACACATTTGTTTTCAACCAACTTTATATTAATATAGCATGAGTCAAGTTATCCACTAGATAAAACCTAAAAAAACATACAAGACACACATACCCATTGAAGAACCCCATAGAGAGCACGAAATATAGCCCACCAATGTGCAACCACAAATTACTATGGAAATGTGGGAAGAAACATTGATGATGGACAAGAAAAAAACACCAGAAAAAAGAAATAGTGCCGAAGATACTCTTGCACAAATTACTATGGAAATGTAAGAGAAATCTATTCGATTTTTTCGAGAAGTTTGGTAGGACTACATATTTACATCTTCATCAACATGTCCAGATAAATCACCCCAATCGAGGAAGAGAATTGAACCTGTGATGAGTGCCATAACAACCCACCTCATCACCATTTAACCAAAACCCCATGGACTAGCTTTGTGAAATTTGAGGGAGTAAAAATGTGGTATTAATAATTATAATTATATTATTTTTCCTTATTGGTCTTACGGGGCATTAATCATCATCATCATCAATTAAATTTTATTTTATTTTATTTCAAATGAGTCAAAAAATTTAGGGGCTTTCTGACATCATCATGTATATGCTTCCTTAGATTTAATTTAGAAGATATAAGATAAAAATAAAATAAAATATACATACAATATTTTGATTTTGAAATGATTTATGGCTTTTGGGTATGTGGTATTAATAAGCCATGGTACTGACCCATGGTGTAAAAAAACCTATTTGCAAGTTAATAATATCATGGTAAAATGAGGGTGAATCTAGATAGTTAATTTTTATTTATTCTTTAATATTTTAAGTGTATTGTTAGAATTAAGTTTTTATGTACTTCTTAATTAAAATTAAATGTGTCTATGTAATAATTTTTTTACACCACTACATCTCCCCAATACCGTTTCTCTTTTAGATTTATTTTAAAAAGTGTTATAAAATTAAAATATTTAAAAAATTGTTAAAAAACAATATTTCTTACATTACATTACATCTAATGCGTACACATTTCCCTAATACTATGTTGTATAGCACTCTCCCCTCAATAATTTATATTTGTTGGAAATTTCATGCATATCTACTTGCTTTTTTATTTCTAAATTTATAGAAATTAAAATTAATTTAATGAATTAACTAATTATAAAAGTAATTTATCAATCCTCAATGGGGATGAGGAATGAAAAAGATGATGTTCCCGTGGGAATGTGTGGATACACATGATAAGCATGTGGAGACAAATGTGGGGACACACATGATAAGCACGTGGAGACAGAAAGGAGGGTTGGACTCAAGGATGTCTCATATTACCTCTAGTATGAAGGATGATGAATACCAACATGGGAAACCTAATATTGCATTGGGTCTCATAGAGGGTGGTGAAGCCATGAATATTATGGAGGGTGGTAGGGATTTTCGATAGAAATTATTCAGTGGTAAGAGTTCTTGAGCCTGTGTATGGAGTGTTGGGAGAAGAGGAGGGTGTTACAGAAGCTCTTTGTATGGGCCGAATGCGTGGCATAGTTGTAGGAGTTTCTTCCCCTGATAGTGGGTAGGGGGAGCTCTAGTTTGGTGAATTGGGTCTAGTAAGGGCATGTCTGAAAACAAAGAGATGTATTTCCATTTGACGGGGTAGGTCAATTATTACTTCTGGTTTGCTAGAGGTGATTTCAGTCTGGGTTGGATGCGAATTAGCCTTTAGTGTAGCGGGAGTATTATAGTGTGCCTCTGCTATCTCATTATATGGTCCTGAGTTGTGGGGTGGTAACATTGGCATGCCTATCATGGTTTTTGTTGTTTGTGGTGATAAGTTACATTCAAAGTTTTGGGGGCCCGACGCTAGAGGGAGAGGAGGCTCAACCAGAGCTGGTCGTCTTTCCCCTTGCACCATTTCTTTAGGAGATTATGGATGGGTGGTCTTCATTACGCTACAGTGGTGTCAGGATTTAAAGCATCAGGTTGGCTCCTCTCATAGGGAGGTCCTCTTCCCAGGTTCCACCTAATTTAGGAAGTTCTGGCATGGAAAAGTCTCGATCTCGTCTTGTGCTTGTGTCTGGAAATAGTGATAATAGTCCAGAAGGTCGAAATGTAGAGGGGTCGAGATGTGCGGTTTCTAGAGGTAGAGGTCATGGCACTCGTGGGGGAATATGTGCGAGGCCAACTGCTCGTGGGGGAAGACAAGGGGTTCTACCAAGATTCAAGGTCACCTCTCTTTGTAATTTCTGTGGAGAGGGGGCTCGACTCATCATGGTTGATCCAGGTGTCCTATGCACGTGTGTCAGGGTGGTCGCAGTCCACAATAAAGTTGTTGCATGGAGCACTATCGACAGGTGATTCAGTATATCCTGGATCATCTCAATAATTTAGAATGGTCTCATCCAGAGGAGCATGCTAAATTGATATCTACTCTGAACAAAATCAATTATTTTCAATTCCATACTCGAGAGCGCATTGTGGTGGTCTAGCATGGCTAAAATTTTCTATCAGATTAGGTCGAGAAACTAGAGGCCTAGATGGCCCATTTCAAGGAGCATGTAGAATGCTCCTTTCTCCCTCTATCGCCTCCTAGTTGGTACATCTCGAGAGAAAAAAGCTTCCATCACGTTTGACGACTAGCATGGATAGATTTTTTTAATATTTTTTTTCTATTTAATAGAGCCTATAGCCACTGAAATTGTGGATTATGTCTATCTTTGTTTTTATGTTTCATTGTCATTTGTTTTCGGCAGTAGTCAAAAAACCTAGTCAGGGTGAGACTACCTATGTTTTTCCTCTAATGTATTTCCTTTTAAAACCATCAATTGAAATTTGACATTTAAAAATAAATTATTTATCTTTTTTTTATTATATTTTTTTTTCAAAACTGAATTTACTTAATATTTTTTATAAAAAATTAAGTTAAAAATCCCATAAAAAAAATTATTTTGAATAGATAGATATGAGACATATGTTTTTAATACATTTTCAATCTATATTTTTACAAAGTTATTGAAAATATTTTGAATAGGTGCTTACAAATATTGAACTTAATTTTATAACAAATAATTATATCTCACTAATATGTATTCAAATTAAGTAAACCTATAATCAAAATAAAATTAAAAAAGAAGAAGAAAGAGTGAGTTTAATGTGGTTTTATTTAAAAAACAAATCATAGCTCTAATTTTGCATAGCTCTAATTTTTTTTTAATTAAGAATTGTTTTATTATTATAGAGATCTATTTTATACTTCAAAATTTCTCAAATCTAGGAGGTGTTTTATACTTTGATTTTATTTTCTATATTCAACATGTTGAGTGAAGCATTACGGTGAGCCCCAATAACATGTGTAAACATGTGTAGTAGTCAGGGATGGACGGCTCAATGCATCTCCCTATTTATGGCAGTAGCTTTAAGGATTTCTAAAACCTCTTTCTTACACTGCTTAGAATCACGATAATTCAATTAGAATGCCTCTACATATATATGTTCAGGAAGCCAACCTATTTCCTCTAATTTGGGTTCAGTGCTTGGTCTAGTAAATAGAAATGTCATAGTTCGTTGATGCTAAAAACTAATAACATTATTAATTTACTCCAGGTACCCAAACCCGACATTTAAATGCACCCTTCCTAGTTTTAAAGGATTATGTAGGGTCTTTTTCATTATCATATTTAGGTATTCCTATGTTCTTCAATCTTCTCATGACATTGGACCTAAATTTTCTTGAATTTTCACTATCATATTTTTATTTCTCAAAATATTTACAAATACATATTTCTCAAATCAATATTTGATATTTATTAATATTTGGATAACCTTAGATCTCAAAAGAAGAGTGATGATATAAAAATTTCAATGTAAAATATGTTAATAGAAATTCCTTAATATTCAATTACATTTTGGTTCAAGGGTTAAATTTCCGTTTAATGGTAAGAAACATTCTAAACTACAAAGCATAGAACACTGCAACATAAATAAACTCTTAAAAAGTCTATTTATATCTGATATATATATACACATAGTTGAATAAAAAATATTAGCAATAAAATTGAAAATTGAAACATTCAAATTACAAATCTATCCATTAGATCATAAAAAAAAATTACATTATCTCAAAACTCAATCATCAAAATCACTCAAACATGCTAGGAAACCAATGAGTGGATAAGACCTTAATTGTAATAGCCCTAGTGAAAAGTCCCTATCATAAAGATAAAAATAATAACCATGGTTGATGGGATAGGTATTCCATGTTCAATGTTGCGAAAAACGTCATTGTGGGTGTTCATTTGGTTTATTATGGCTAAAGGAAATTGCCAAAGGAAAAGGAAAATGAAAAAGGATTTGGAAAGGAAAAATGACATTTTTGGAACATTTATTTATGAAAATAATGGAAATGAGGAGAAAACGAAGATGAAATATCACAGGTTGCATGTGACGAGGAACATGAAGGAAAAAATTTGAAAATGAAGAAAATAAAGGGTTGCTTTATAAAAAGGCTTATGAGGATCAGTTGGTACTTTTTGTGATTTCATTTTTTTGCAGCTCTCTCTCTCTCTCTCTCTCTCTCTCTCTCTCTCTCTTGGAAACTTGGATTTTCTTGGAGAATTTTGGCATTTGACCCAGAAAAGAAAGAAAGCAAGAAGGAGGAAGAAAGTAAGGAGGTTCAAGAATCAAGCAACTACATTAGGGTTCCTGGAAGGTATCGATTTTCACGTATTTTTTCCTTGCTAAATATGGAATTCATGGTATTTCATGTGGTTATTTCTTATCTTGTCGTGGGTTTTTGCGAGGTGTGCTAGTATTTTTACCCTAGCCTTTCCATTTCCAGATAGCCATGGTGTTATGGAGTTATCATGTTTTTCTTTAGCTGGATTAAAGGATGGATTCAAATCTAAGTGGGGTGGATATTCAAATTGATATAACACATGTTATAGTAACCCTGAACCAAACCGTGGGTTGCCGAAAAGTCAGATAGTGTGTTGCCTTGGTAGCCTCGGAATCCTTGACCAGTGAATGGCGGGATATACGGTAAAGCCTAGTGGTGGTTTTCTCTCCATCAAGTCTAGCAATCTCGGGTTTGTGATATATAATAAATCCTGGAGAGTATTTATTGGTTGAAGGCCTAGTGACGCCTCATTCAAACTATGGGTTACAGTAAAGCCTAAGAGACTAAGAGAAAAAAAAATTCCTCACAGTTTAGGCAGAGAGAATCTAGTGATATCTATTATTGTATTGGCATAGTGATCGGATGTAGATCATGGTAAAGCCAGTTATTACATGTTTATTGTGTTGGCCTAGTAATCCGAGATGGATCATGGTAAACCCTAATTTTTATTGACGAGGGTAAAGTGGTTTAGCCTCAGGATGCCCTGGTTGGGTATTTTGGTTTGAGTCCCACATTGATGCATGGAACATGGCACGAGGGTGATTGGTTGAAGAGAGATTTGGGTCAACCAATATATGGTTTGGAGGAACATGGAACTATGAACCATCATTGGTTTTTACAATCAGTAATGAAGAAACCATTCCTATGGTATTTGGTATGCAAATGTACTGGTTTTTATGTGGATTTTATTGTTGTTGTATCCACTGTACTTTTGTTATTACTACGTTGGTTATAAGCATGTATTTTATTAGTGATGATGTATGGCTCTCTCCATGTTTTTACTTTTAAATGAATACACAATGTATATTTGGTCTAATATATTGTATTACAGCTAATGATGTAAGGGATAAATTCTTATTAATGATTCTCAAACAAGTACAATACCCCTATGCTTAAATATTTTGTTTACACCTATAGATTAAATTTTTCTGAGATGTTTCAAAAAAATCTTGTCATGGATAGCAGGGGTATTGTTGAGTCCTTAATGATATTCTCACATCTACATAATTTTCTTGTTGTTAGTTATCATCCCTTAATTTTTCATGAAGTTCTGGGCAGTGACCTTGGCTTTGGTCCTGAGAAAGTGGCTCAAATTTGGAGACGGATGCACAAAACTGAGCATTTGGGGCCCTAGTCATTGGCATGTAGTGTCAAGCCTGCGACCATAGCCTCCTATTCATTGGCTTGTAATGGTATTCCAACAGTTATAACTCAAAGAGGTCAAAAGGTTAGTTTGAACCTGGGGCAAGAGGCTTGGAAGGTTGGGTTAGCTTCTGGGGGTGTCAATGTTGATGTAAAATGTATGTATGTTATGTTTACGATAACTCTACTTCCTTAAGGTCACCTAGGAGATCGAATCTCATTATAGTAGCTGATGGGCCTCTAAATTAGACACAAAATAAGGCCCATATGACCTTTCTTGGGCCGATAAAAGGCTATATTAAATCTATACTTCTACACTTAATAATGTTTTCTTATGCTTTAATATGTTCTTAAGAAGGATTAAAGGTAGTTGGATATTTTTTCCTAATATTGGTTATTTTTCTAGAATATTGTGAGAATATTTGGAAGATTATAGATATTTGGAGAAGGAGATGATTTAGGGACCTGCTCCCTGCCACTGGAAGATCAAGATTGGAGAATAAATGAGTAGAACATCAGGAAATTAGGGAGAAATCTTGGAGATATTCAAGGGGATTTTCCACCCTCCTTAACTCTCAAAGGCAGCCAAAGGATCCTCATGAGATCCCCCTCCAGCAATTTGAATTCCAGAGGCAACCAAGCAACACAAGACCAAGTTCACTCAAGCCATACTTCACTTGGAGTCTCCAACAAATTGAATTCCAAGAGGCAACCAAGAAACTGAAGATGAAGGGCACTCAATCTATGTTTACTTGGAGTCAAAGTGGACACAATCACCATTTTCAAAGGACTTTTTGGTAGCTTCCCTATAGAATAAATAGAGCAGAGATAGAGCTAGGAGTTAGTGAGTTAGTTATCCAGTGGGTCGACTTCCATTCAATTCTACTTCCATTCCATTATTCGATTCCATTCCATCCCATGCCATTAATTTTTCATTATCTTAGGATTTTGTTGTTTAAGACCTTTATGATGTAATAAGACCCTATCTTTTGTAATGGAATGAGTAGTCAGATGTTATTTTTTTGATCTAGTTCCAAATAGCTGGGCTCGTGGGTTAGGGCCCAACCCATGTGCCTCATCTTCTCTGTTGTTTCATGATTTTCTTTCATGTCATTTAGCTATTTTTTCTTCTGATCATTTACCTAGTTTGTTGGTATTTTTATTGATGTTTTATTTGTCTTCCCATTGTATTTTATTGTAGATTTAATCTTCTTACCCAGTGGTAGAATAGTTGATAAACTCCATAAATATGTGAGGGTAGCCTTCTTCTCTCAACTCTGTAGAGATAGAGGAGGGTAGAACTTTCCCCACAAACCAAAAATTCTTTCTCGCTTATGATTTACTAGAAATAGATCAAGTCAGTGCCTATATTTTCATGAACATATTGTCTACCTTTCTTGAATAATATGGTAGGTTGATTGCAGGTACGGGGAGCATAATCAAGGAGATGTTTTCCAGCACCTCCCACTTCATCCTCCATCTCTGTGTTATGCTCCTGAACCTTCCCTTTACACCTCCATTCCTCCTTTTTTTCTCTCATCGCAGCTACTGCGCCCACCTTTTCATTCATAAAAACACTTAAAACCATACAGCTCATCTTATTCCTCTCTTTTTATTTGTCTCGGCTACTTCACCCTTTTAATGCTAAACGCTTGAAAAACCATTGAAACTCATCTTCGACCTTTCCTCCTCAAATTTCCTGCTACCATAAATCACAATCTGCAAATCGTAGACACATGACAGATAGAGTATAAAAAATGAAAGATGGCAGGTTGTTGGACACTCTGGATAGGAGGGGTGATGAGTAAAGGTACCATTCTAGTTCTGGCACAAATACACATCATGATCATCATTAGTATCATCCTTAATAGAGGAGTGACAGGGGATACTTTCCTAATGAATTCAAGAAATTAAAACCAACTACTTTTGATGGAGACTTGAAAAAACAAGAAGATGTAGAGGGTTGGATACCTAGAATGAATAAATTATTTGAGTTGCATGACTACACAGATAACATGAAGACCATAATTTATATATTCAGCCTGAAAGGTAAAGAAGACATAGGGTGGGAAGATGTGAAGTGGGTCAGAGATATCAAAATAAATCACGTAAATTGGCATAAGTACAAAAGGATTTTCAGTAATAAGTACTTGTCAGAGAGGTACTATGAAATCAAGGCCAAAGAATTCTATGAGCTAAGGATGGGATCAATGACAGATGGAGAGTAAAGGACAAAATTCTTGGAGCTATTGAGGTATGTAACATATATTGAGGATGAGAAGGATAAAGTTTAGGGATTTTTCAGTGGTTTTCCAATAGCATTTAGAGATCGGATTTAGTATGATGAGCCTCGATCACTTGGGGAAGTCATTGGGAAGAAGAAGCATATCTATGACTAATAAAAGTGCAAAAATGAGTCACAACGAGCATGAAAAGTGAAGGAAAAAGGTAAAGGTAAATGGAAGAATAAGAGGGAAAGGCCTCAGAATGTCGATGATAAAGAAAATGTGGCACCGCAAAAGAAGTTTGATGCAGTTGGATAGGACCATAGACCACAAAAACAACATGGAGGTAATGGTACAGGATCGTTGGAGTGTTGGACATGTGGTGAAGAGCATCTTAACATATATTTTCCACAGAATGAGGGTGGTAGGCCTAATATATATAGAGCACATGAGGAGGATACTTTTGGGGATGTTGGGAAGAGCATTCCTCATATTTATGCAGTCGTGGAAAATAGGCATACATATCACAAGGCTTCTATCATTCATATGGACGGTAATATTTGTGATCAATTTATTTCTATTTTAATTGGATTTGGATCTAATTATAACTATGTTAGTCCTAATTTTGTGGATAAGTGTGGTTTGAGTAAGGAAATGCATGTAGAATCTTGGTTAGTGTAGTTGGCCACATGTACAAAGAAAATAGTTCACCATTTGGTAATAGCTTGTGCATTTTAGTTAAACGGTATGCCTACGGAAGCACAATTGAACATATTTCCATTGGGATCACACAATATGATTGGGGGTATGGATTGGTTATATTTTCACAAGACCAAGGTAGATGTCTATGGAAAATATATTGAATTCTTATATGACAATGGGGAACCAAAAGTTTTACTGGAAAAGAAGGAATCCACATCAGTTAGGATGGTGACAACTATGCAGGCTAATCGTAGTCGTAGGAAATGGTGTGTGCTATTTTTAGTTCATATATCTAGTGACAAAGGTAAAGAAGTTGATGATGTAGATGTTTTGAGTAGGTATCCAAATTTGCAACAATTTCAAAATGCGTTTCCAACATAGATTTCAAAGTTGCCACATCACACAAAGAGTTTTTTATTGAGTTGATGTCAGGGGAAACTCCAACACCAAAGGCACCTTACAGGATGAGCATGTTGTGAAACGAGCGCCAAAAATAGAAGAAAAGAGATATCAACACCTTAGAAATAAGCAACTTCGAGTGGGAAACCTCCCATACTTTACATAAATGAAAAATTCTTGGATGATACAAATGACCAAAACCTCCTTTTATATATAGGAGTCCATGGGGACACAATGTAATCCTAGTGGGGCCACAATGTAATCCTAGCCAACCTAATAATATTAATTTAAGGGCAAACTAATAACAATATTGGGGTTATAGGGGTACAACAATAACAATAAGAGGGGCTACACTAAAATAATAAGGGACAACACTATTAATATAGGGACCTAACATGCCCCTCTCCTTCAAACAAGTATTTTCCTCAATGCTTCAGTAGCTCAGGGTGATTTTGTATAAAATTCTCATCCTCCCATGTAGAATCTTCAGTGGGTAAGTTCTTCCATTCGATGAGATACTTTGAAATTGTTCGATTTCGTAGTTGTAGAGTTCTTATTTCCATGATTGCTTCAGGTTTGAATATGGTTTTTCCTTCCTCGTCAAGTTCTGGAAATATTGTTTGAACTGGAAGTTTGTCCCCTATAACCCTTTTTAGGCACAAAACATGGAAAACTGGATGCACTCGCGAAGAAGCAGGAAGCTCTAATTCATATGCCATAGTGCCAATATTTTGCAAAACCTTGTAAGGACCATAGTACTTTGATGATAATTTATTATCCTTCTTAGCTTTCTTGAGTGACATTTGTTTGTATGGTTGTAGCCATAAAAATACCCAGTCTCCCACATCAAAACTTCTCTCACTGCGATGTTGATATACCTGTTGTTTCATTCGATTTTGTGCCAAATTTAGGTTATCCTTTAAGAGTTGGAGAACTTCTTGTTTATGCTCGATGTGATCCTCTGCTACTTGAACCCTAGAATTTTCCCTTAAATAAGATGTGATGGATGGTGGATGATATCCATAAATTTCCATAAATGGGGTCATTTTTTCTGCAGTATGGAAGGAAGTTTTATACCACCATTCAGCCAGAGGTAGCCACTTGACCCATTGTGCTTGCTTATCAGATAAAAAAGAATGAAGATATCCTTCCAAACATTTATTGACTATCTCTGTTTGACCATCGGATTGAGGATGATAAGATGGGCTATGAGCTAGTTGAGTACCCAAAAAAAAAAAAAATTCCGTCCAAAAATTTCCTTTAAAAATGGGATCTCTATCACTTACAATAATCTTCGGGTCTCCATGTAGCTTTTGAATTTTTTCCATAAATGTGATAGAAACTGTACTCGCTTTAAATGGATGAGATAATGCACAAAAGTGTGCATACTTGGTAAGTCTATCAACTACCACTATGATGACGCTCCTTCCTTCATACTTTGGTAAACTTGTGATAAAATCCATTGAAATCTCCTCCAAAAGTTGACTTGGAATGGATAAATGTTGTAGAAGACCTGCAGTCTTAATTGTCTCAACTTTATTTTGCTGGAAAACCAAACATTATGCCACAAAATTTTGAATATCATATTTAAGTCCATCCCAAAAAAATTCTTTCTTCGCCCTGTGGTAAGTTTTTAAAAATCTTGAGTGTCCTCCTAAAGGAGAACTGTGAAATTCCAAAAGAATCTTTTGTTTTAGTTTGGAATTCTTGCAAATATATAAGCAATCTTTGTACCATAAGAAATCATTTTTCCAACTAAATGTATCAGATGTAGAAGGATCTTGCTGCAACTTTTGAATGAGAGTCCACACTTCTTCGTCCTTCTTCAATTCATCCCTTGCTTTAGTTATCCAATTTGGTTGTATAATTGAAATGGCACAAAGCAATGCTTCCACCTCTTCATCCTTTCTTGAGAGTGCATCTGTAACAACATTTAGCTTTCCTTTTTTGTATACAATTTGAAAGTCATAACCCAACATCTTTGTGACCCATTTTTGCTTCTCTTCTGAAGATAGTATTTGTTCCAAAAAGTGTTTAGGACTATCATGATCATTTTTTACCTTCAAGTCTCTTCCCATTAGGTAAGGTCTCCATTTCTTTAGTGCATGTAGTATTCCCAACATTTCCTTCTCATAAATAGACTTTTGTAAATAATTTCCTTTGATTGAACGACTTTCAAAAGTAATGGGTTTTCCTTCTTGCATTAAAACAACACCAATTCCATTTCCTGAGGCATCACATTCCACAATAAAGGTTTTTGTGAAGTCTGGCTTAGCTAAGACTAGTGCTAGGCACATTACCTCTTTAAGATGTTCAAAGGCATTAGTTGCTTCAGGAGTCCATGAAAATGCATATTTCTTCAATAGTGTTGTTATAGGTGCTGCTATTCTCCCATAATTATTAACAAACTTGCGATAATACCCTATTAACCTGAGAAATCTGCCCAACTGCTTTATGGTTGTGGGGATTTTCCATTCCTTAATGGATTTAATTTTGTTGGGGTCTACCTTAACACCCTCGTGAGATACAATATGACCCAAATATTCCACCTCTTGTACTCCAAAGAAACATTTGGATGTTTTTTATATAATTGTTTCTACTCCCATATTTTGAGCATCGTGACAACATGTTGAACATGATCCTTCCAAGACCTACTGTAGATTAGTATATCATCAAAAAATACTGGCAAAAGTTTTCTAAGGAAGGGTTTGAAAATGGAATTCATCAACCCTTGAAATGTAGAAGGTGCATTGGTAAGGCCAAAAGGAATGACTAAAAATTCATAGTGCCCTCATGAGTTCGAAATGTTGTTTTTGCAATATCTTCAATCTTCATTCTAATTTTATGATATCGTGAATGAAGATCCAACTTGGTAAAATAAATTGCTCCATGTAATTCATCCAATAATTCATCAATCACAGGAATGGGAAATTTATCTTCAATAGTGAGCTTATTGAGCTCCCTATAATCCGGACACATGTGCCATGATCCATATTTTTTGTGCACCAATATTACTGGAGAAGAGAAAAAACTTTGACTAGGTTGAATTATATCAACCTTTAACATTTCTGCAATCATACGTTCAATTTCGCTCTTTTGGACATAAGGATATCTGTAAGGCCTGATGTTTGGAGGAACACTTTCTGGAATCAAATGAATAGCATGATCATGATCACGAATAGGTGGGAGTCCTTTGGGAGTATCAAATACCTTGGAATGATTGTCCAAGACTTTCTGGAGATCTAGAGAAATAGATAATTTTGATGTTGGAACTTCTAGTGAGCATAATTGTGCAATTATGCACTGTTGTTCTTTCTTTAGAAGCTTTGTCATGAAATTTGAGCTTATTAACTTTCCTGACTTCCCTGTGATACCCCATAATTCGATTTCCTTTCCTTCCAAAAAAAAATTCAAGAAAATTTCTTGAAAATTAAAAGCTACCATCCCCAAAGATTGTAACCATCGTACTCCTAGTACAACATCAACAACTCCCATTGGGATGGAAAGCATTGGGCTATTCAATACATATTCCCCCATGGCTAGCTTGATATTATGGAATTTTCTAGAGAAATTTAAAGTTCCTCCATTTGCAACCATCACTTGACATTATGGTGCTGGGTATAGGAAACATTTCAATTCCTTGGGTACCCTATTATGAATAAAATTATGGGTACTACCTGAATCAATCAACACTATTACCTTTTTCTTCTTGATATGTCCTTCTATCTTGAGAGTTTGAGGAGTGGTAATTCCTGCCAATGCATTACCTGATATGGTTGGACTCATTTCTTCTTCTTCTAGGGTTGGTTCCTGGTGTATATCCTCTTCTTGTTCATTTTCTTCTTCCTCTTCACAATCTATGTAAAATAATTTCTTCTCAGCACACTTATTACCTTTAGTGTATTTTCTATCACAACTGTAGGAAAGCCCTTTTTCTCTTTTTTCTTCCAATTGTTGTGGTGTCAACCTTGTAGGTTGTGGAAATCTAGGCGTAGCAACACTTCCTTCTTTATAGAAGTGAGTAGTAGGCTTCCTTGTCGCCATAATTTTACATTCAATTTTTCTTGCCAACCTAAATGCCTTCTCCAATGAATTAGGTTCCAAAACATGAACTTCATTTGGATGTTATCCTTTAAAGTACCTATGAAGAGATCAATCCTGTGTTCCTCTAGAATATCACTTACCCTTATATTCATTTTTTGGAAGTCCTTAATGTGCTCCCCAAGTAAACCCTTTTGTTTGAGATTTATCAATTGGCTAAAGAAGGTGTTTCTCTTTGTATCCTAATAATGTGCTATCATTTCCTCCATAAAAATTGACCAAGTGACAATTTTTTTATGGGATAAAAGCCATCGATACCATACAAATGTATTTTTTTCTAAATGTAAAGTTTCAATGCGTACCTTTTGTGTGTTTTGCACATTATGGAGATCAAAATATGGCTCCATCTGTGGTATCCATGTTACATGATCCTTTCCATAAAACTTCCTCATCTCAATTTTTGGAATATGGTGGTTCTTCCCGCCAACATTAGAGTTTATGAAATCATGATTAACATTTATTTTGTTCTCATCATGAGTTTCCTCTACTATATTTTCACCATTAGGAAACATTTCTTGTATCAAATTTGTCAAAACTTCCATGTCTTCTTTTAGATCATTCTTCATGTTTTCCATTTTTTCATCGATCTTAGCTTCCATGTCATCCATCTTAGATTCCATGCCAGCTTCCATGCCATCTATCTTAGATTTCACGCCTTTCTTCAAACCATCCATATTATTATTCAAACCATCCATCTTCGCTTCCATGCCTTTCTTCAAAACTTGCATTTCATTTTTTGCTGATCTTTGCGAGAGAGAATTTTGGTGCACTTGCTCTTGTAATTTTGATAGATCATGTTGCAATTATTCATCTTCATGAGTCATGGTAGAGGCTTCTGAAGGCTTAATGGGTGTTGAATTATTTTTACAGGGCATTTTTTAGAACCCAATACTGATATCTATTCTACAATATGCCCTTGGAATCAATTCCAATTGATCCTTCAAACAAGACTTATGCAATTCGGAAAAAAAAATACACACCTTTTTCTTGCTTTTGAGGAGCTCAATATTGAAATTGGATTATCTTTGTGATTGTGGCCCTTCAATATCTAAAATTTTGCACTGAGGGAGCCCTCTGAATTCTCTTTCGAATGCCACAGGTTTGACCTGATTATGATTCTACAAGGAAAAGTTATTTCCAATCTCCCACGATGACCTAATTATGGACTAGTTCAGTAGAGCGAACTTGTATGACTTGCCACATGTCACTGTTTCGCGCTTTAGCTCTGAAATTAAGATTAAAGAAAATATAGTATGTGTACTTGCAATCACTTTTTACAGCACTCCAATCTGATTCTCAGAGAGAGAGAGTGATGAATATTTTCCCAAAGTCACCTCTTTGAGATGAAATTTGGGAGCCTGAAAAAGCACTACATGCCACAGATCATATCTTCGAAAATATTGCGAACCAAGCTCTGAAATTTGGTGATGAGTTTCCTCAAGATTTTGGCTTCACGCCCTAAAAATTTCTGATTCTGACCCTTCACAGAAAAAAAATTATAGTGAAAATGCCACGTTGACCTATTTAGAGAAGCGAAACCCTAAAATCCAAAGCTCTAATACCAAATGTTGTGAAACCAGCTCCAAAAATAGAAGAAAAGAGATATCAACGCCTTAAAAATAAGCCACTTCGAGGGGGCAACCTCCAATACATTACATCAATCAACAATTCTTGGATGATACAAATGACCAAAACCTCTTTCTATATATAGGAGCCCATGGCGCCACAATGTAATCCTAGCTGACCTAACAATAATAATTTAAGGGCACAATAATAACAATATTGGGGTTACAGGGGTACAACAATAACAATAAAGGGGGCTACACTAACATAATAAAGGACTATGCTATTAATATAGGGACCTAGCAGAGCATACCTGAGTTGGTAGAGTTAAAGTTTTATCTAAAAGAGATGCTTGAAAAAGGGTACATTAGGCCAAGTGTATCGCTATGGGGTGCACAAGTGTTTTTCGTGACGAATAAGGATGGAACTCTTAGACTATGCATTAACTACAAGTAGATGAACAAATTGACGTTAAAGAACATGCACCCATTACCGAAGATCAATGATTTGTTTGATGAGATGAAGGGAGTAGGAGTGTTCTCTAAGATCAACTTGAGATCAGGATATCATAAGGTATGCATGAAAGAGTAGGCCATCTACAAGACCACATTCAGGACTAGGTATGGGGATTATGAGTTTGTTTTAGTTCTGTTTGGTTTAACTAATGCTATAACTACATTTATTTGTTTGATGGACAATGTCTTGTGTAATTATTTGGATAAGCTTTTTACTTTGTTCATTGATGACATATTGGTGTATTCTAAAAATGAGGAAGAGCATGTCGATCAATTGACAAAAGTGTTGAGGTAGTTAAGAGAGCATAAGTTGTATTCTAAGCTCAACAAATGCAGTTTCTTCCAAACTGGGGTACACTACTTGGGACATGTTATGTTGTCTCCAAGTAAGGCATTGCAGTTGATCCAGAAAAGGTAAGTTCCATCATGGAGTGGATAGCTCCTAAGAATGTAGATGAGGTGATATCATTCATGGCATTGGTAGGTTAGTACATGAGGTTCATCAAGAAATTCTCACATATTTCTTCTCCTATTACATCATTGCAGAAGAAAGGTAAGAATTTTGATTGGACATAGGAGTGTGAGGCTAGTTTTGAGTAGCTTAAGTAGTTGTTGACACGTGTTCCAGTGCTAAAGATTGCAGATCCAGGCTAGGAGTTTGTAGTATTTATAGATGCTTGTTAAAAAGGACTTGGCGGGGTCCTTATGCAAGATGAAAATTTGGTATGCTATGAGACATGAAAGTTAAATGAGAACGAGAAGAACCATCTGACACATGACCTTGAGCTAGCAACAATTATACATGAACTGAAGATGTGGATGCACTATCTTCTTGGAAAACAATTTGTACTGATGAGTGAACACATTGGGTTGAGATACTTGTTTGACCATTCAAATTTGAACTTTAGGCAGGCTAGATGGTTGGGCATGACCAAAACGTTTGACTTCAAGATCAAGTACATCAAGGGAAAGGAAAACAAGGTTGCAGATTCTCTTAGTAGGTGCATAAAGGTAAATAACCTAGTAGGGATGAGATCCTATGGGATAGACATACATGATAGGATCTTGCAGGCATGTTAGTAGGATCACAGGTAGATTGTGCACAGGTTGCAACAGAGTACATGTAGAGGTAGAGGTGTTGGTAGATGTACAAGTATAAGTGTTGGCATAGGTACAAGTATAGGTACAGGTGGTACATGTACATGTAAAAGTATAGGTATAGGTACACGTTTATACGATTTGGATTACCATATCACAAAATATCGATTGGTTAGATTTAGAGACATGATATATATGTCGGACAACAGTGAGTTCAAGATGGTGATCTTAAGGGAGTTTCATTCAAAACAATATTAGGATCACCGAAGTTACTAGAATACATTGATTGTAGTTAAGCTATTCTAGTATTGACAAGATCTAAAGAGGGATGTGGCAGAGTTTGTAGGCTGATGTTTGGATTGTCAAATGGTTAAGGAAAAGTGTAATAATCCAGCTAGCTTTCCACAATTGATTTCGATACCATAATGAAAATGGGAGATCATTTCCATGGACTTCATCAGAAGTTTTCCTAAGACAGCTAGAAAACATGATTTCATCATGGTTGTTGTGGATATGTTGACAAAGCTTACACATTTCATTCCAGTGAAGACTACTTATTCAACTAGTGGTGTAGCATAGGTGTTTATCATAGACATAGTCATATTGCATGGTGTTACAAAGAATATTGTATCCGAAAATGATGCAAATTTCACTTACAAGTTTTGGAAGGAGTTGTTTTTAGGTTTGGGCATTGAGTTGGCCTTCAGCCCAAATTTTCATCCATAGATAGATGGAGAGAATACGAGGGTCAACATGATACTAGAGGATATGTTGAGGATTTACGTGACGCATCAAAATCGGAAGTGGGAAGAGTATCTTGCACTGGTAGATTTCACTTAAAACATTGAGTATCAAGGGTCATTAAATGAGTCCATTTGAGGCTATGTATGGGCAGATTTACAACACTTCTATGACTTAGAGTGCTCTATTTAACAAGGTACTAATTGGACCAGAGATGTTGGCAGAAATGGAACAAGAAATGCAGGTGATAGAACTTGAAGGTAGAAAAATATATGTAGAAGAGTTATGCAGATAGGAATAAGTTGTTCAACGAGTTTCAAGTTGGGGAGCAAGTGAACTTCCACAAGAAGCCCAAGCATAGCTCCTTACGCATTGGATTATACACCAAGGTGGCATGATGGTTTTGTGGACAATTCATGATCATTGAGAGGATCATACCAGTGGCCTATAAACTTGCATTGCCTTCCGCAATGAAATTCCATGATGTTTTTGATATATGATTGATTAAGAAGTATTTTAAATATGTTGATAATGTGATTGACTGATCTGTATTGCAGGTGGAACTAGATGGAGAATTCTAGTTGGAGCCTAAGTGCATATTTCGAAAAAAGGTGTTGATGATCCAAAATCAAGAAATACAACAAGTTAAAGTGAAATGGAAGAACTTTGGACCTGATGAGACTACATGGGAGATGGCAGACCAATGAGGGCCATTTATCCTTCCTTGTTTTTTGATTGAGGAAAAATAATTTTGGTGTGATGCTGGTTTTCTTTGGCATATGTTTTGGTGACATTTTAATATATGAACTGTAGTGGGGAAGGCTTCACCCACATCTGGGAATGGAAGAGAATCTCCCCCTCCTCTGGATATTTAGGTTCTTCCTTATAGATCTTGGTGGTGGCAATGGTGGCACTGGGCTTCGCATTGATAATATGCTTCCCTTTGTCATACCCCTTGTCAAGTTTTGACTTAGAGTAGGAACATGCCTCTGATTTAGAAGCCTTCAGCTCAGCCACAAATGACTACTTGGGGTGACACTCACTTGTGTTGTGAGTGGAGCTATGATGGAACTCTCACCACTTTCCCATTTCCTTCTTTTCCCTCAAGGTGTTTTTCCTCGGTTGTAGCTTCGACGGGTTATCCTCAGCTGACCTGCCTTGGCCTTGTCCTTTGTTCAACGGTTTGGGGGTGCTTTTCCCTTGCTTGTGATCCATAGATCTAAAGTCTCACTTCTATTTGAATTTCTCCTCAACCTTGGAAATATGCTCGTATGTTGCACCAAGTGAGGATATGTCAAGGAACTCAATTTCCTTTTGGATGTATTTTTTCAGAAAACTACGTTACGTAAGCACCAAATGTTTCTCTGAACCTTTTGATACCCAAATTTGTGCAGAGGGTATGGAACAGATTCCTTAGATAATGAAAACCTTGATCCCTTTGTTGTTGTAGTGTAGTCCATTGTATGTACTTCTTCTCATAGCTCCCCACAGGGTAGTATTGTTCCTTGATGGCATCTCAGAAATAATTCCAAGTGGGTGTGGCCGAGAATAGGGAGGACTCCCCCTTTCCCCTTTGCTCACAATATGTTTCCCACTAGTTCCTAACATGGGGGTAGGTTTGAGGAGTTCAAAAGTAATATTTTCCCTATTGGAAAAGTATTGAACTGAAAAATATCCTTCTCATAGATTCATCTATTTATGTGTGGCATATGCATCTATTTTTCCCTAAAATATGGGAATGTTGAAGTTAACTTGTACCTTAAAACGATTTGCACCTCCAAATTGGCTGTTGGATGAATATTTGTCACTAGTGGGTAGTCGTCAAAGGATCTTGGAAAATATATCCATCATCCCATTCCTTAGTTTCATGAGGGCCTCCTCAAGCAATAATTTGATAGGATACACTTCTCCCTCATCTTTCTTTTCCTCCATTATGAGAGACCATCAGGGTTTGCGAGGTTAATCTTACAAAGGTCAACTAGATCGAGCCCTAACTCGAGAAATAGAACACTGCTCTGATATCACTGATCCATATTTATGTAGGAACGAAATAAAATACAAAAATTAACATAAACTCAAAGATGCAGCAGAAAATATACTTCATTTAATTAATATCAAATAACTTAAATAAGCTTAAAGAAAGAAGGGAAATAAAATTTCTCGGGAAATGGTAGATTATCTATGAGATGAGATATGGTGGTTACATGCCTCCGAACTGTGTTATAATGAGCCTTGAAGGCTTATTTATTATCGAGAGACAATGGAAAACGCTAAACATCGAAAAAACTAACCCTTGTAGATGAAGTGCCAAGACTATGGGCCTCATTTGGGTAAATTAGTACATCAACTTCCTGAGGTCGTAATTTTGGTATAGCATCTCTATTTAACGTACACACTACCTCGTTACAAAGGTCTATCTCAGGAATAAAAATTTCCTATGTCGGTCCCGATTTTCCCAAAAATGTTGTTTAGGGCTGCAAAACATTTCCAGAAGTTCAAGACCCGAAACCTGCTAAAAATAGTAAATTGTGTTACATTGAAGGAAACTGAAAAATTTAAAGAAACAATGGTGGGGGTCCAAGTGGAATAGGCTTATGGCCACCAATATCCACTTGGATCAAAGGTTGTCATGACATTATGATGTTATGTTTTCATGTTGGTTACTTCTCAGCGGGATGCTCATTGTAAATACTGCAATAGGCTATGTTATAAAGCTCCATGGGAAGTATATTTTGATTACAAAAACCTTGTTGGTTGTAGGTTTTGTTGAACACTAAGGATGGTGTTCCCACAAGGTCGAGGGTTCTGTAACAGCCCTAGTAAAATTTCCAAGTAATAAAGTTAGTAAAGGAAAAATAATAACCAAGGTCATGGGACATCTATTCTAAGCTAAATGTTGGGCAAAACATCCTAGTGCAGGTGTTTACGTGGTTTATTATGGCTATGGAAATTGGAAAAGGCAATGACTAAGGATTTGGAAAGGAAAGGTGGCATTTATTGGAATTTATTTATGAAAACAATGGAAAATATAATACAAGGGTGGTGAAAGGTCACAGTTTTCACATGAGTAGGAAAATGAAGGAAAATAGTGGAAAATAAAGAAAATAAAGGCCTCATTAATCAAAAGGCTTATGAGGATCAATTCATGGCTTCTGTTCAAGGCAGTTTTGGACCTCTTATTATTCTCTCTCTCTCTCTCTCTCTCTCACACACACACACACACACACACACACACACTCATACTCTTGGATAGAGTTTCCTTGAAGAAATATTGGAGAGCGTGGCATACTTGGTGATTTGGAGTAAGAAAGAAAAGAAAGAGTATGAAAGCATAAGAGGACATCTAGATCAGAAACTAAAACAAGTTTTGATTGCAGGGATTGTAGGCACGGAGTTGCATGCATGTTTTCCTCACTAGTTTTGACATTCATGGGGTATGCATGTGGTTTCTTGGTCATGATATGTCATTGATATGGAGGATTTCCTCGATTGATAGTGGATTTTCCTAGCCTTTCCATTTCCTAGATAACCATGGTGTTTTGGGTTCAGTTTCATTATTTTCTTTCTGTTTGGTTCTCATGTTCCTTTAGTTTTGGGTTGAGTTATTAGTTTCTAGAAGACTTGGTTAGAAAAAAAAACATGAAATCTCGACGGATAGTTTTGGGTTGAGATATTAGTCTTAGAATCCTTGGTTGTAAAAACACTCGTGAAGCCCTAGGTGGGTTGAGTTACTAGTCCTAGAATTCCTCGTTGGGCAAACCCTCTACAAACCCTATAACAACTAGGGTTAAGTTACTAGTCGTAGATGCCTTGGTTGGAACAAACGCTTTGTAGCCCTGTAACAACTTGGGTAGATACCAATCCCTGATATATGGGATGTTCGATAGTGAGGTGGAATCACTTATTGAGGGTTGAGGTCGTTTGGCCTATGGAAGTCGTAGTTTGGTTTTCATGGATTTGGTTCATGAGATCCCATATTCATGCTTGGAATATAGAAATGGGGTGACTGGATGAGGATACATTTGGCTCAGTCATGTTTATGGTTGGGGGGAACATGGATGTACCAGACTTGGTTGAATTTTTCTTATGGAAATAAGAGATCTTTTCCCCTTTTATTGATGGGTAAATATTCTTGTTATGTTCTAGCTTATATGGTTTTTATGTGCTTGTTATTTATGTTGCTTATACATAGGTTATGACTAAGTTTTATGATGGTGATGATGTATGGCTCTAATCATGTTTTGATTCGTAATTAAATGAACACTCTATATATTCCTAAATAGAATATAATGTAGTTAATGTGATGTAGAAATAATGCTTCTTAACGATTCTCAGATAAGTATGAGACCCCTATGCTCATATCTATTGGTTGAACTTGTATATTACATCCTTATGACATGTTTTACGAAATGCATGTCATGGCTAGTGGGAGTCCAATCAAGTCCTTGTTCGAATATTTTCTTGTGCACCATTGTTTCACTGTTATTTTTCATTTCTAAACTTGTCATTGTGTTCAGGGGTGTTGTAGCATGTCAGCCCCTCATTCAAATTTTGGTCTTCAACTCCCTCTGGAACCTCTCAAATTCCCTACCATAGCTTAAGAAATTCATTCTTGCCTACTGTTGCCTTTCCCGCCTCCTAAAACGCATTAGAAAGCATCACGAGCTCATATCCGAAGTAATGAAAATCCCAGCCCCTTCTGCTAAGCCTCTGCTCCTTTCCTCCACAAGACCAAAAGCCAGAGCCAAGAGTAATAACAATAGGCACTTATCAAAGAACATCGGGTCATTTTCTATCCGCAGATCACATTTTAAAAGGCTGAAAATTCATATGTGAAAATGTATAAAGCCCCAGCCCCTTTGCTACAAGCCCCAACCACTTCCCCACATGTGCCCCTAAACTAAAAACCGAGTGCCTACTCTTAAGGTGCTAATCGCATCCATCGCAGATCGCATTTTCATTGGTAATGACCGTTTGATCCATCGCAAATATTTGCGATGCGATCGTCCAATCCCGCCATCGCATTTTTCCGCACGATCGCATATTCTCCCGTCGCACTTCCGCTAGTCGCAATTTTGCGCATCGCGTGATCCCTCCATCGCAAAGCACAGAGCGCAGTTTCCTGTTGCACCACCATCTCCCCATCGCACTTTATCCATTTGTGAATCTACGATGCGCCCCTTGGGTCCCACCTTACTAATCCTCCACTCGTTCATTGCAAAACCCCATTTCTCCATTGTAAAGTCTAAAATGACATTTGTATTATTTATACAAAGGTTTTCCGCCTGATCGTGCAATCGCAATTTCAGTGCCCCCAATGCATTTTCCCCCCGCTCCTTTTTGCGATATTGCGATGGCCGTGTGGGTCCAGCCTAGTACGGTCATTCCCATCCACCTCATCACCTTCTATAACATTCTTCTCCTGCTGCATATTATATTATAAAACCTTATTATAAAGTTTATTTAACCCGGTGGTCCCCACGCCCGCCGCTCCGTTTCATTGTTTTTCCCTGATTTTCTTCGTAATTTGCTCAAATGAAGATCTTTGGGCCTTTACATTATAACTCTCTCTTCCACCACTCTTCACTGTTTTCACTGCTCTCAACTGTTCCGCCACCGTCCCATCACCTTTAAATACATTTGTAGCCGTGGATCTTACTTCGAAAACGGATGGTCAGGGCCCAACTGCGACCTGTTACTTGACCAAGTTCGTGTCTACATCACCACTCCATGGTCATCGCTGCATCCACCACCCCTGAGTCTGTTCTCCTTTAATATGTTCGTAGATTTTTGCAGGGTTTTCAATAACAA
This sequence comes from Pinus albicaulis, assembly GCA_034641835.2. Classification (NCBI taxonomy): domain Eukaryota; kingdom Viridiplantae; phylum Streptophyta; class Pinopsida; order Pinales; family Pinaceae; genus Pinus; species Pinus albicaulis. Next base: position 247,511,565 of record CM076583.1, on the reverse strand, counting down.
AGGATGATAATAATCTGCAGCCTCCATTACAAAGGTTAAATTCACTCCAAAGGACCATTTAGTAGACGTATAATTGTGGAACAAAGATCTGGAGAGGTATACAGACAAGACTTTCATTTAATGGAGCGAGATTGATATTTATCAAATCCCTCAAAGCAATTCAAAAGGCGTAGGTTATGTTAGATGAAAACATTAATGATGCCACAAAGAATATCAACAGAAGATTGAGGAGTTCGGTGTCCGGCATTGAGAATTTAAATTTCAGCTTGCGGCTCAAGGGATTGAGAGTACCATGCATAAACACCAATATCCTCCAGGCCTTATTACAAAAAGTTTCTCTTTCAGCCAAGTACAGAGTGCTTGTATATTTTAATTTGTATGTCTTGTTTACGAGGAGATTTTCATCCTCAGCATTTATTCCATAGAGCAGCAGCAGAGTACATACAGTACAGCATATTTACTCAGCAGTATAGGCGCGAATGTTTCCGCTATTTTGTTCAAATTAGGAAAATTTAATGTGCATCACCTACCTTGTTCTCCAGAGTTTTCTTTTTCTTCTATAAAAAACCCAGAAGAAAGACATTGTAAAGGTTTCAGATTTCTATCAGCATACTGTGCAGTGAGAAGTTCTTGTATACATCTTGTAAAGCTTCTGTATGAAGGCTCAGAGCCCGTAGGGTCTTAGTGAGGAGGAGTTATAACTGTAATGAGGATTCTGGTCTTTGGTATCCCACAGTATGTAATCTTTTCTTATGTGTTAATATAATATCTCATTTCATTGCATTTATCTTCTTGTATCATGTTCTAGAATGCGAGTGGCTCACTGATCTTAAGTAAGGATTCATCCTAGTTGGTGCCCATACTTGGATTATTCAAGCGCTTTAAATAGGCCTAGTCATGATATACTGTTCCATGTTCATGTCATTCATATTTTCTGCTATATTAGTTACTTGAGGAGGGTGCTTTTAAAACGCCATTTTCATGTATGGATTCTTAGTTGGATAAGCCCATATGTGGTTCTATTGTGTATCTGGGTATCAGCCTCATGTTAACTAGTATCTCCTTCATGTTTTCCTCACTGCGTCCACTTCCTGATATTTGATTTCTGTGGCATACTATTTGAACTGGCCCTCTTTGCAGTAAGCTGTCTCTTAACTATCTGATGCTTTTGTATTGGAGTTTTGCAGCTATTCCTACATTATTCTTATCTTTGTATCAACTTCTGAGAGAGTTTGGTTCCATTTAAACTAATTTCCTTGTTTTACAAGAGATAGTTAGAGAGCTTTTGGATTGACAACCCAAGATATATTATGAGCTCCTTGCTATGATAAGATGTCCTAGGCACTGGTCTATGGCAACTCTAGACTGTCTCTAGGGGATGAAAAAATTGTCTACAACATTTTTCTGGCGTCGTTGCCGGGGAACGAATTCAAGAAAATCATTTTCCCTGGGCCTCGACAAATTGTTTTCAGTCTCTAATCAGGTGAGCACAGAGAGTTGAAGAGTTGCATATCTCTCACCTTGGCGACTCCACTGTTGTTTATTTGATAAATCTATTGGTAGTCCTAGCTTCTCGTAAGCCACATTTGAGGTCAGATACGTCTTAGCTGAAAACACTTGTGCCTGATCCAGAGAAGAAATCTGTCCGTGCTGAAATCCCTGAGTTCCCGTAGAAGATTGTCCATCCTCTTCTTCTCAAGAAATTCCATTACAAAATCCCGACTCCGCTGAGGAAAATCCTGAATATTACTCAGATAGCCCACCCAGGGGAAGTGCTAGAACCAAAGAGAACTTTCATCCTACCCGTGAGGCTGAAGAAGTCAAAGAAATTGTAGAGGCAGCTCCTGTTAACCGCAAATTGTTTACATCCACACCTCAAGCTGCTGTGCATTATATTCCTATTGTTACTCATACCTCACTTCCACCTCCTCCGCTTCCTCCATTCGTACACCAAACTATTGCACGACCCCCACCTCCTCTGATGGCTAATGTTCCAGCCTTTTTGTTAAATAAATATGCTCCCCTAGCCCTACCCAAAGTGTTGAATGATATGCCTCAGGATTATTTGAAAATATTGCCCAGATTTAATGGCGAGAATGAGATTGATGCGCAGAAACATATTGAGACTTTCTGCTCTTTCATAGAAAACCTAAATGTAGAACATTTGGATGTCGTCTTAAGACTATTTGTTCAATCTCTGGATGGCGAGGCACGAAAATGGTTTAAAACATTGGCAGATCGCTCTATAAATACCTGGGGAAGAATGGAAAAAGTTTTTCTCAGGAAATGGGGAGAAAAGAAAGATCATGGGCTTTGTCTTATTGAATTCAATACTCTAAAGAAGAAACCAAATGAGGGGGTGGAAGAATTTATTAAAAGATTTAAAAAATTGTATTTGAGACTTCCTGCTGATATGAAGCCTCATAAAACTATTGCTAAAGTTGTTTTTGTAGTAGCCTTTGACTCAGAATTTGGTTTTTGTCTGCAGGAAAGAATGCCTGTCACTTTGGATGATGCTCAGACAGATGCTCTAGAATTAGAAGCAAATTTTGTAGCCACCGGAAAATAAAAAGGAAAAGTCAAGCAGGATGCCAGAAGAAGAGGTGAAGAGGAGTTATCTACTTCCAACCAGGATAAATATTTGGACCGAATGGAAGAAATAAGTAAAATGATTGAAAAGATAGTTAAGATTGAATGGGAAGCCCTGAATCCAGCCCCCAAAAAATTTCAGAATGTTCCGAACAGAGGTTATAATCCTCAGTATTGAAGACCACCATTACAAATATTGCCAAGGGAAGCAAAGGAGCAGCATGATCAGGTACTACACCCATTGCACCTGGAAGGTCTAGTAGATGACTCCACCGAAGGCGTTGCCTATGCACTGGAAGATGCGAATCTTTCCTTTTCAAATAGTGATGGAGAAAAATCCTCTTTTGCTTTCAATTTACAAAAAGAACTTGAGAAGATCAAAATCCCAGTCCCCTTGACTGAACTGTTGAAACAACCAGCATATCAATCTCAAGTCTCCTCTTTCATACTTCCTCCAGAAGCAGCATTCACCCTAGATAATATCAATACTTGGCAGGTCTTTGATGATGAAGAAAAGATGACGGGATTCCTAGCAATAGAAGGTGAATTCTCCAACATGGAGATTGATGCTGACGAAAGAAATTTGACACCACTTGATAGTCAAAGAAAGGAGGAAGGAAATTCGGTGAAGGACTTTAATCCATGGAATGAAGAAATAAGATTGCTGGAGAGCATGTTGAATAAATATGATTCAATATAGGAAGGAAAACCTCAATTTCTAAATTTGGAATTGCAGGATGTAAAGATACAAGGAAATGAAGACAGTGAAGACTTCCTAGGTCCTGGGAGAGACTTAAGATTTCTGAGAAAAGAATTGGTGACTGAATCATCAAGTAAGACTTTTGGGTCTCATGATTTCGGAACTGACAATTCAGCTGTGTTGACAGGTATTGCAGAAGACAATCCACCCTTTGGAGTTGTCTTGGATATAGATGAACTATCGCAGAAGAAGGAAGGTGAGGCAACCCTTTCTCATGTGAAGGAACTTGTTATTACTGATAATGACAAGAAGAAGCTGATGTATCTTATAGACAAAGAGAGGAATAGAGGACAGAATTTTGGAGCTACTACAGTGATGGGAAATCAGAATTCCATTCTGATAGAAGATAGGAGTCCAAAATCTGAAGAACTTGATTTGATTGCCAGAAGCAATCAAGCAGGTAAAGGAAAATTACTGAAGATTGTCAAGGAAGAAGAAGAAGAGTATGCTGAAACAAATATGTAGCATATTGATGAAATTCTTGTAGACAAATGGTTGAATTTTTTGCTGAAAACATTTAGAGAAGAGAACGAAATTGCAGGCACTAAAGTGAAAATGCCTGAAGTTGTGAAAGGAGCAGGAGTAGATACTAGTTTGTAGAATTTAAATATGCTTACTAGTACACAAGGAAGAATGAACGATTATGCTACTGCAGTTAAAGAATTAAAACGTAATTTACCTTTTAAAGGTAAATTTGCAGGTGATGAACAAAAGAATGTTGCAGAAGGAGGTATCCTGAGAGATATTCAGGACGTTTGTGAAGCAGCCACATTTTTAGCAAAAGAGGCAACATCGATAGTAATGTTCGAGACAGTAGCAGCAACAAAAATCGAAGACAGCAGTGGGCAAAGTAACTTCCAGACAAAAGAAAGGCTGGACATAGAGATTGACTGCATCAGAAGACTGATGATGAAGGTGTCTCAGAAACAACAGATAGCAGCAAGAAAGCAGAGAAAGTTTGGCAATGGAAAAACAAGAACAGAATGTGAAAGCATAGCTAGAGGCAAGTTGCAGAACAAAATATGGAAACATAGAAGGGTACAGTTGAAGAATAATGCAACTAATGGATACCAGCAAAGCAAAGTATGGGACCCAGGAGGCAAAGACAGCCTGGTGTATTATATTGTACATTAGTTTTCTTTTTGTTTCATCATTCTTTTAATAATGTGCGTGTGCTGATTAATTATGAAGTGAAAAGTAGAGGTGCTGAAGAGTAGAATCCACCTAGAGCATGATCAGATGGTTTGCAAGTTCTCGACACGTCCAGGAACGAATGTGTCATCCCCAGATGGAGCCGATGTTGTAGCATGTCAACCCCTCATTCAAATTTTGGTCTTCAACTCCTACTGGAACCTCTCAAATTCCCTACCATAGCTTAAGAAATTCATTCTTTCCTACTGTTGCCTTTCCCGCCTCCTAAAACACATTAGAAAGCATCACGGGCTCATATCCGAAGTAATGAAAATCCCAGCCCCTTCTGATAAGCCTCTGCTCCTTTCCTCCATGAGACCAAAAGCCAGAGCCGAGAGTAATAACAATAGGTGCTTATCAAAGAACATCAGGTCATTTTCTATCCACAGATCGCATTTTAAAAGGCTGAAAATTCATATGTGAATATGTATAAAGCCCCAGCCCCTTTGCTATAAGCCCCAACCACTTCCCCGCATGCGCCCCTAGCCTAAAACCGAGTGCCTACTCTTAAGGTGCTAATCGCATCCATCGCAGTTCGCATTTTCATTGGTTATGACCATTTGATCCGTCGCAAATATTTGTGATGCGATCGTCCAATCGCACCATCGCATTTTTCTGCCCGATCGCATATTCTCCCGTCGCACTTCCGCTAGTCACAATTTTGAGCGTCACGTGATCCCTCCGTCGCAAAGCGCAGTTTCCTGTTGCACCACCATCTCTCCATCGCGCTTTCTCCATTTGCGAATCTGTGATGTGCCCCTTGGGTCCCACCTTACTAAACCTCCACTCGTTCATTGCAAAACCCCATTTCTCCTTTGTAAAGTCTAAAATGACATTTGTATTATTTATATAAAGGTTTTGTGCCTGATCACGCAATTGCAATTTCAGTGCCCCCTAATGCATTTTCCCTCCCCTCCTTTTTGCGATATTGCGATGCTCGTGTGGGTCTAGCCTCGTACGGTCATTCCCGTCCACCTCATCACCTTCTATAACATTCTTCTCCTGCTGCGTATTATATTATAAAACCTTATTATAAAATTTATTTAACCCGGTGGTCCCCACGCCCGCCGCTCCGTTTCATTGTTTTTCCCTGAAGATCTTTGGGCCTTTACATTATAACTCTCTCTTCCACCACTCTTCACTATTTTCATCACTCTCAACTGTTCCGCCACCATCCCATCACCTATAAATACATTTGTAGTCGTGGATCTTACTTCGAAAACGAACGGTCAGGGCCCAGCTACAACCTGTTACTTGACCAAGTTCGCATCTACATCACCACTCCATGGTCATCACCGCATCCACCACCCCTAAGTCTGTTCTCCTTTAATATGTTCATAGATTTTTGCAGGGTTTTCAATAACAAAGGATGATAATAATTTGCAGCCTCCATTACAAAGGTCGAATTCAGTCCAAAGGACCATTCAGTAGACGTAGAATTGTGGAACAAAGATCTGGAGAGGTATACAGACAAGACTTTCATTTAATGAAGCGAGATTGATATTTATCAAATCCCTCAAAGCAATTCAAAAGGCGTAGGTTCTGTTAGATGAAAACATTAATGATGCCACAAAGAATATCAGCAGAAGATTGAGGAGTTCGGTGTCTGGCATTGAGAATTTAAATTTCAACTCGGGGCTCAAGGGATTGAGAGTACCATGCATAAACAACAATATCCTCCAGGGCTTATTACAACAAGTTTCTCTTTCAGCCAAGTACAAAGTGCTTGTATATTTTAATTTTTATGTTTTGTTTACGAGGATATTTTCATCCTCAGCATTTATTCCATAGAGCAGTAGCAGAGTACATACAGTACATCATATTTACTCAGCAGTATAGGCATGAATGTTTCCGCCATTTTGTTCAAATTAGGAAAATTTAATGTGCATCACCTACCTCGTTCTCCAGAATTTTCTGTTTCTTCTATAAAAACCCAGAAGAAAGACATTGTAAAGGTTCCAGATTTCTATCAGCATATTGTGCAGTGAGAAGTTCTTGTATACATCTTGTAAAGCTTCTGTATGAAGGCTCAAGGCCCGTAGGGTCTCAGTGAGGAGGAGTTATAGGCATGTGGTCAGTCTTTGGTATCCCCATTTTGTTTGTCTTTTCTTGCTGTTAATATCTCTTTTCATTTCATACATCTTCTTGTATCATGTTACTGGAATGCGAGTGGCTCACTGGTTTTAGGTAAGGATTCATCCTAGTTGATGCCCATATTTGGATTAGTCAAGCGCTTTAAATAAGCTCAAGCATGATATATTGTTTCATGTTCATTTCATTCATCTTTCTGCTATATTAGTTGCTTGAGGAGGGTGCTTTTAAAACGCCATTGTCATGTATGGATTCTTAGTTGGATAAGCCCATATGTGGTTCTGTTGTGTATCTGGGTATCAGCCTCTTGTTAACTAGTATCTCCTTCATGTTTTCCTCACTGCATCCACTTCCTGATATTTGATTTATGTGGCATACTATTTGAACTGGCCCTCTTTGCAGTAAGTTGTCTCTTAACTGTTTGATGCTTTTGTATTGGAGTTTTGCATGCTTTTCCTACATTATTCTTATCTTTGTATCAGCTTCTGAGAGAGTTTGGTTCCATTTAAACTAATTTCCTTATTTTACAAGAGATAGTAAGAGAGATTTTGGATTGACAACACAAGATATATTATGAGCTCCTTGCTATGATAAGATGTCCTAGGCACTGGTCTATGGCAACTCTAGATTGTCTCTAGGGGATGACAAAATTGTCTACAACAAAGGGAGTGACCTCGGCTTTGACCTTGAACAATTGGCTCAAATATCAGGGACGGTGGCATAGGTGTGTGGGAAAATTTCGTTGGATGTACACATGCATATGCTATGGGAGTGTCCAGAGCCTCTGAGATGCACCCATGCCTATAATGTGGGCATGTATGAGGGTTTGAAGGTCCAAAAACTCAATGGGACCCAAGGGCTAGATTATTGAGTGATTGGGTTGGATCGTGGGAATGTGGAAGCCTTTTTTGATGTATTTCCATTGGTTCCACTTACTTAAGGCCACCTAGGACATTGAATTATACCATAGTAACTCTTTATCACATGTTTACTCTGGTTGGGAGATTACTTGGGTAGATGTGGGAAGAGGGTGTCCGATATTATTAGCTAAAAATAAAATAACACATGACATACAATAATATTTTAATCCCTAAAAATAGCATGCATGGTTGCTCAACAATGCAAAAACTATTATAGTGAATCCGACTTGTGAATCCTGGATGGATACACCACACAATTTTCACTACGGAGTTTTCATCGTGGGCTCAACCTATAACTCGCCATGCCAAGTTCTCAACAAAAAACAATAAGACAAACAAACTCAAGATAATCCAAATGCCTAGTTCCTATTCCATTTAATGAGCTTAAGGGAATCTCTAGAAGCCTTATTTTATTATTTTCCCTCAAAAAACAAAGGAAAATACTATGGGTAGATCCCATGGGAAAATATCATGGTAATTACCATAGGTAAATTCCATCTATTTTGACCAAAATACTATGGGTAGAGCCCATGGGAAAATACGATGGTAAGTACCATGGGTAAATTCCATCTATTTTGACCACATTGAGAAAAGGGAATATTACAAATCCTCCCACCCAAATATTTCTTTTCCTCAATAAATCCACTTTTATCCACGTCAAAAGCATTTGTATACTCATACCTGGATCCTCTACAAACCAGTGTCTCATTCCATGCCTCCATGATAAATGATCTTGAATGTATGCCTTTATACCTGGATCCCAAAGAATCCTCTGCCCAATCCTGCCCTCAATAGATTCACCTAGATCATAATGCCACCTAAGTCTTGGGACATGTGGGTTATGATACCATTTCATCCCTCCATCATTGTCAATGTCTAAGGTCCCAAGTTGAAATATTCCCTTGGCTAAGGGTATCCTCGTAGGAATAATCTCATTGATATAGTTCTAACTCATAATCTCTCGCTAATCCATCTGATAGGAAGGATCTAATGTAGGAATTCCTGCACATGGAATAAGTCTATTATGTTTATGTTGCCTAATGTTGACTTCATGCTACTTCGATTGGTCACCCAACATGATCTGTCTAGAAAATCCTACCCTACTCTCCCCATTGTATAAAGGAAGGTTTGTAGTGATGTAAGCCTGATCTATGTACTCCTATCGAGGGTTGCTCTAGAACTCCCAACTGTACTCCTCTTGCTACCTTGTGAGTGTCTTGAGTCGTTCCTCAACACTAGACATCTTAGTCGTTGATTTGACACTTTCCCCTATGAGCTCCACAAGTTTCCTATTCTCTCATAAGACAGTGTGTCGTACTCTCTAGACTCCCAGCTTTAACATCATATGCTTTTTCATGAAATGCATGATCTTTTCACAAAAGTGCTCTATTGGAATTTTTGGTGCCCTATTAAATGCTTTTATTTTGTTCTACACTAGATGCACAACTATCATAGTTCCAGCTTGATCCTTTGACCAACTCTCTATAAATGGATCATCCCTCATACTATATTTGTCATGCTTCCCCTCATGATCATGCAAATCATCTTTGTTTATTACAACTAGCTCCTCACTTGAGTCTCCTTGAATGTCTTCTTCTTGGCCTTCTCCATGTGCGGGGATAATATATTGTTCACCCTCTCTGGTTATAAAAAATGGATGTACTGGTGGACCCTTATCTACATTTGATTGCCTATACACTTTATGGATGTGCTCTTGGATATCTATGGACTCAACTGTACAATATTTTACCACATTGTTAGGAGGAATTACCTCCTTCCTTTCGCTGTGTACTTTTTCAAGGTCACTGATTATCATCGACTTTTCCTACAAGTCTCTCTCGAAAAAATTGTGTTGGTGCTCATCATTTTTACTTGACTTCTTGGATCCTCCATGGGTGCTCTCCTGAAAACCGATGAACCTAACTATAGATGAATTTCCATGATCTGAAGGAATCTCCAGTTTTTCTACCCTTGTTTCCTGCTGATCACCTAGATATGAATGGTTGAGCTCCCAAGGGCTATTGTAGATAAAACATTGTCCTATCCTTATTAGTTCATTCTTGATGTACGTTTTACTACCTTTTTCTTGCTTTATTCATAAATAGTTTTAAGGTCCTTCTTAGTCAAAACCCTTATGAGAAATTTCATGTTTTGCACAGAAAAACATTGTGTTGTTGCTCACCATTTTTACTTGACCACTTGGATCCTTCATGGGTGCTCTCCTGAAAACCGATGAACTAAACTATAGATGATTTCCCATGATTTGAAGGAATCTCTAGTTTTTCTACCCTTGTTTCCTCCTTATCACCTCAACATGAATGGTTGAGTTCCCAAGGTCCGTTGCAGATAAAACATAGTCCTTTCGTTCTTAGTTCATTCTTGTTGCAAGCTTGACTACCTTCTCTCTTGCTTTATTCATCAATCATTTTAAGCTCTTTCTTAGTCAAAACCATTTTGAGAAATTTCATGTTTTGCGTGACCAACTTCTCCACTAGATCATAGGAATTTGGTGATAAAATTAGTTCCTTCCTCCAAATGGTCAAAATTTTGGATCTCAATATCTTGCAGATGTCAACATCTCCTTCAAGGAACATTGGCACAATATTTTGTATGTATATATTGATACTATCTTGATGATTCGATGTAATTCTAGTGTAAAAGTTAAAGAACACCTGAAAGATCAAGTCCTAGCATTCCAGATTCAACATGAATGTGCCAAAGCTAAACTTTGCTATGATTTTTAAGATTCTACGTCACTTCTGAAAGGTAGGAAGCCTGATGTTGTTGAACCCATGAAGGGATTCTAGTATCAGCTAGAATATTCTCTCTCATGATATCATTATTGTAAGGCAATAGTGGCAATGTTAAATATATGATCCCACTGAGCCAGAAAATAACTGTGATCCTGACCTATGCACAAGGATGCTCCCAGAGTTTGGGTTGTATTAATGCAAGCATGGATTGCTTGAAATGCCAACTGAGTTCCTTCCATTTTGTCAGCCCCACCCCATATAAACATGTGGCTAATTCCTCCAACTTACGAAGGTTTATGGCTGACTTTGTTCGTTGCAATTCAGATCCAAGTGTGAAGAGGTTAGCTCCTCTTCCTTGTGCTTCCTTCACTTCCCATGGTTGTTTCTACTACATAATGACATGGACCCTTTTTAGAATGGTGTGCTTCTTTGACCATCATTTTGTTCTATGGAGGTATTGTTGCGTAAAGGGCCATATATTCTCACTAGTTCATCAAGAACTTTCTGGGTGTTTTCCAAATTCTCTTCAAAACGATCCATCTTTTCCCATACTGTTGTAGGAAAATATGTAGGAATCCATTAATTCTAATTAAGGACATTATATCAAAATTTTGACAATTATGCCTTCATAAATATTTCACTTCAACAAATTTAGCCCAAATATAGCTGAAGCTAGAATAATTTTTTTCCACTCCTCGATAAAAAAAAAGATTAAAATCTCTTTGCTTTCCTTCCTTTTTCTTTTTCTCCCCACCTCTTTTTTTTTTCCTTCTCCAAATAATAATAGCGAACCCTCTTTTCCAAAAAAAAAACAAGACTCACCTACTTTAACTATTACATAAATATTACGCATCATTAGTTAGCTAAATAGGAGCCATATGATAGAGGGGTTTCAATCATTTGGGCACATGGATATACCTTGGTGCTACGGTTGCTTCAACGCACATCTAAAAAGGTTGCTTGGCTAGGAATTAGTTATGAATCACTATGGAGAGGATGCACAAGAGGTCCACAACTATGAATTAGTACTTTTGGTGGCTTGAATGACGATGCCAATACGTTTGACCAAGGTGACCTACGGTATCAACCACACCATATCCATTATTTTTCCCTGTAGACATGGTAGCTTCCTGGTCTCTTAGCGGCACTGCATAATTAATCGTGGCTCTATTGTTATTAAAGATCACTCCCACACCTGAACTCTATCGTTGCTTCCATGCAGACGGTGCAATAAAATGGCATGATCCAATCCCTGGACAAGCGATTGACTTGGTTCCACGTTGGTTCTATTGTTATTAAAGATCGCTCCCATACCTGAATTCTGTCGTTGCTTCCATGCAGAAGATGCAATGAAATGGCATGAGGCTACCCACTACGCCGATCCAATCGCTGGACAGTTGGTTCCGCGTTCTATTACGAAGAATCGACGTAAGTTGGATGATGTGGTGGATTTGCCAAGTGAAGTCTCCTGGGAGTGATTATGATGCCTAAATAGCCTCTCGTCCCTTGCCTTTGAGATATGTTCGCCCTCTGTAATTAAATGTGCCCTGTTCAGGCACTAAACTCTCCCTATGATGAAAATATGAATGGCAGAATTTAAATCAACCTCCTATTATTCATATATTTAGAGAAAACAACACCAGGGCGGATGCCCTGTTCAAAAAGGGTATCTCTGCTGAGTTTGGACAAATGTGTTTCTCTGGCTTCAAATATGGGGACGTGATATGGACCTCGACTGTTCCTATGCCATGAAACTGATTGCTGGGTGATGGTGCTTTATATTTTCTTCCTATGCTCTTACTATCTTATCATAGATTATTTGCTTATATATAGATTTTGGCTGTTACGTTCTTCTTTCAGCGCTCTCTGCCTTCATTATTTTGTCTTTTTATTGCGGATCTCTGTAAGCGGACCCCTTTCCTATTGACTGGCGAATGTTATTTTTCCAAGCGAGGCTGCTTCTCTATTGTTCCAGATGGCTTTGGAGACTACATTTTTGGCAGGGGTATACCGTATATGACTTTGCCACTTTTCTTCTCATCTGGAGGGGCGCCCTATCTTGTGCAACCATACACATTTTTTCTATATTGGTATCTGTCTGGTGTATTTGGATACGTATGCATCTAGCGAGCGGGACCTGGTTATCAATGTGAAGTTCCTCATTACATGCAAACCTGTTGCATAATGCCTTTCTCTGCACAAGCGAGCGGGATCCGGAATTTGCTGTGTTGAGCATAATTACAAGCGAGCCTGTTTTTATTTGCTACTCTCAGCAAAGCTGTCAATTTTTGTCATCTCTCTACGGTCTTGGCTATTTCTATGGGTTTTTATTTTTGTATTCGGGTGGATGTATGCAGTTACAGGTAGATTTTCATAGCCGGGTTGTTTATTGGCTTTCGCCTCCATGGTTTCGTTTTCTCTATACATACTTAGCCTCTATGTTACTTATTATGATGCTTCTGATATCACCTGTATGTATTATAATGATAACAGGGATGCTTTGCACATCTGTATTGAGATTGGTATTCCACCTGTAATTCTGCTTGCCACATACATCGAATATCCTTCTTCAAGATGTTTGTTATTGTAGTTTGGAAATTTGGATATCCTTGCTGTATCTACAGCAACGTTGTGATGTTGAATATCTATTGCTAAATTTTCACCTAATATACAGCGTTTTTTTTCTTCTGAAAAAAAAAAGTAATATTTTATGGGCTCTCATACTATGAAAATCCAACATTGTTGCAAACGGCCTCAGGGCCATGTCCGTCAGGCATACATTGATTCCTTCCACTGCTTCCATGGAGCTCAAATCCACTCTATAATCCATAAGTCATCGATCTTGGCTCTGATTCAGCAGCCCATATCAGTACCCCCAAAAATCTGTTGCACCTTTCCACCGTTGGAAACAGTGATATTTTGTATATATTTAGTTTTCTCCTGTGATTGGGAAAATCTTTGAGCCTCAACAACTAATTGGAACAACGATGACAATACCTTGAGTCAATGGAAAACAATCTCTTGTCGGCACAAAATTAGTTTGGCGCCCACGACCCTTGAACCCTGGTTTATTTGTAACCTCTGCTGATATTCACGAGAACCAAGATTTTAATCCACTTGAAAGCCTTCAACTCAACTAAATCACCTCCATGTTGAAAATATTAAAGTCACTTGCTAGCCTTTGAGTAGGAAAAAAGGAGTACAGAGGCAGCAGTAGAGTTTAAGTGCACAGCACTGCGTATTAAAGAAGAATGGGAAGAACCGTAAGGATGAAATCAATGTTGATGGGCCACACCCACTATTGCAGAGGAGAATTAATTTTGTTATGGGCATAGCCATTTTTGCAGAGGGATGAATATTTTTGTGGTTCTGAACTACGGAAGAACAGAGTTTATTTAAAATCAGTCACTTTGGGCTTTTAAGCCCTCAACAACTAGAAATGAAGAAAATGTGTTTAAATGGCGAAGTTCTTTAATTTTTGAAAAGGCATGACAAGTGGTCCCCACCACTTAAGCGTCAATCGGAATCGCAAGTTTTAACTTGCAGTGTCTTGTTGATGTGAAGATTTGTAATGTGATGCGATCACAGTCGCAATCGCATATCGCAGTTGATATGTTTCAAAACTTAAGTGTCTTGTTGATATGGTAGAGTTCCGCAAGCGGAACGTTTTCATATAATACTTAGTAACTATTATAATCACCCTCTGCTTTGTGCCAAGGTTTGCGGGTGGTCCCATAGACCACGCGGCATTATATTATACGATCACAAGTTGAATCACAATCGGGAGTGCTTTGTGTTATGGCCCGATTGGAACAATCATATGGCGGACCCGATCCAGTTTTTGCAGCGGAATTAAAAGGGGCAATCGCATCCGTCTCCCAATCGCAATCAGAACCTCTTTAGTACGAGGCCCGATCGCACAGTGTTTGAAGTCCGGACCCAATTGACTTATGAAGCAGATTTTATATTTCGTCATCACGTCCGTTTTATAATCACAATCGGAACTTTTTCTTTTGGTCGTTGTGTTTTGTTTTACAACTAGACCCGATGCCATTTTAAATGGCGTAGTTTATTTGTTAGATCGCGTCCGATATTCAGTCGGCAATCAAAGATTTTATTTTGTTGCTCATTTGTTTGGTTAGTCGCGGACCCGATGAATGTTATACAATGGATTTAAATTTTTTGATCGCGCATTCAATACACATTGTAAAGTGGGCCCCGACAGTCTTTTAAATAGTTTAGTTTTAAGTTTAAATTCATATATATATATATAGTTTTGTAATGTAATTTTTTTTACACATAACAGTGAATGAAAACGCACAGCAGTGCGGGAAATGAAAAACACAGTAGCATTGTATTTTGAGATACAGTTTTTTTTTGTGAGAGACATTGAAGTCTAGGGTGTGCACTGTGTTGTAGTAGCAGTCACTATTTTGAATTCCTCTGTTAGAGGAAGAATGTGTAACATTTTTTGAAGAAATAGAAGTTTGTTTTCAGAGTTGAAACTCTGTCTCCTGTCAAGAAATTTTAATATTTTCTCTGTGTTGAAGAGGAGAGTTTTATTCTCTATTTGTTGTTATGGAATTTTCAGAAATTCCAACATGGTATCAGAGCTAGTTCAATATCTTTGAAGGTTTTAAAGAAGATGAAAGAAAAAGAAGACTTATTGTAGCATTTCTCCAGCAGTGTGAAAGCTCAACAGAAGACAAAGTTCAGGTATTTCTCAAAAGAAAACAAAGTTGTTATTTTGTTTTAAAAAGTTTGTTATTTAGAAAAGGAAAGTCAGTTTGTCTAAGTTCAAAGTTCAGTTTAAAAGAAATGGCTGGACCAAGTATAGGTATAAGTATTGGAAATGGTTAGCTTTCACAATTTAATGGAAAGAATTATGATTATTGGGCCATTACCATGAGAGCCCTATTTGTCTCACAATAATTATGGGAATTTGTAGAAGATGGTTTTGATGAACCAGCTGATGAGCAGGCTTTTAATGCCTTAACTCAAGTAGAGAAGGATATATTGAAGAGCAATAGAAAGAAGGACTCTAAAGCCCTCTACTATTTGTATCAAGCAATAAATGAGAGTGTGTTTCCAAGGATAGTAGCAGCTAAGAGATCCAAGGATGCATGGGAAACTCTGAGAGTAGCCTATCAAGGTATGAAGAAAGTGAAAAAAATAAAACTTCAGTTGCTAAGGAGAGATTTTGAAACTCTCTGCATGAAAGAGTCAGATAATATGGACACATTTTTTACACATGTTATTGGGATGGTAAATCAGATAAAGTCCCATGGAGAAACTCTTGAAGAAAGAATGATTGTAGAGAAACTTTTGAGGAGCTTACCCTCAAAGTTTGATGTAATAGTTACCACCATAGAAGAGACCAAAGATCTCTCAAAGTTCATGGTAGATGAACTTCATGCCTCACTGATAACTCATGAACAGAGATTGAGCAGAGATGAAAACTCATATCTAGAGCACGCCTTCAAGACCTAGATGCCTTCAGGAAGAGGAAAAGGTCAAGGCAGAGGAAGAGGAAGAGGCAGAAGTCAAAAACAGAGGTGGAAGGAACAACCCTTCACATTCACATGGAAGGAGCAACTGTCAAAATCAGAGCCACGATCATTGCAACAGCTAGCAAGGTGGACACGAACATGGGCATGGACAAAGATATGACGAATCCAATGTCCAATGTCATTATTGCAAGAAATATGGGCACTATGCCAATGAATGTAGAAAGAAGCAAAATGACATGAAAAATAGGCAGAATTCTAATGTAGCAAAAGAAGAAAAGAGCCCAAGTAATGTGTTGTTAACATGTAATGTAGCACAGGATAGAGAAGATGATGTTTGGTTCTTAGATTCAGGATGTAGTAATCACATGACTGGAAACAGAGCAATGTTTGCCAATCTATATGAAGAGGTTAAATCAGAAGTAACCACAGGGACTAATACTAATATCTTTGTAAAAGGAAAAGGCAGAGTTAGTATTCGAGCAAGAAATGGTGAGCAAAAATTTGTTCCAGATGTGTATTATGTTCCTGGTTTGAAGTGTAATCTTTTGAACGTTAGGCAGCTCATAAAAAAAGGTTACAATGTAATTTTCAAGGATGATGTGTGCACCATAAAGGATATACCTCCAAGAAAGAAAATCATTGCTGAAATAAAAATGACCAGCAATAGAATGTTTCCACTCAAGCTCAACACTGACTTGAAAGGAAAAGGAAAGAGTATAGCAGCTGTAACTCAAGAAGCTTTTCAGAAGGAAGCAAAAGATGAAAATTGGTTATGGCACCTGAGATTTGGACATCTCAATTTCGGAGGATTAAATTTGTTACACAGAAAAGGAATGGTAAGAGGTTTGCCATTGATTGAGAAGCCTCACAGCCTATGTGAAGGCTGCATCTTGGGAAAGCAACACAGAGAAAATTTTCTATCAGGGAAAAGCATAAGGGCGAAAGCACCCTTAGATATCATTCACTCAGATTTATGTGGACCAATGAAAACAACATCATTTTCAGGCAACAACTACATGCTAACCTTCATAGATGACTTTACAAGGAAAGTGTGGGTTTATTTCTTAAAATATAAGAGTGAAGTCTTTCAGAAATTTTTCTATTTTAAGGCTCTTATAGAGAAACAGAGCAGGCTGCACATTAAAGTTCTCAGAACTGATAAAGGAGGAGAATATATATCAAAGGAATTTATGCGTTTTTGCAGAGAGAATGGCATACACAAGAAGTTTACCACAAGGTACACACCGCAAAAAAATGGAGTTGCTGAAAGGAAGAATCGAACCATAATGGAAATGGTGAGAAGCATGCTAAAGGAAAAAACACTTGCCGAATGAGTATTGGGCAGAAGCAGCAAACTGTGTTGTGTATATTTTGAATAGATGCCCTAAAAAAGCTGTGATGAACAAAGTTCCAGAAGAAGCGTGGAGTGGCAGAAAATAGGGAGTCACCCACATGAAAGTTTTTTATTGTGTGGCATATACACACATTCCTGACAAGTTGAGGAAGAATTTTGATAGTAAGGGGGAGAAGTGCATCTTCCTTAGATATTTTGAAGATTCCAAAGGATACAAATTTTATAACCCGTCCAAAAAGAAGTTTGTAATAAGCAGAGATGTGCAGTTTATTGAAGAGGAAGCATGGGATGGAAGCATTGAGAAAACAGTCAATGTTAGAAGTTGTTTATCTCATGATGAAGATGAGGAATATGTGATTGAAATTAACAACTCATCGGTAGCACAACCTCCACCAACACAAGGACAACAATGGACACCTCAAGTAGCAGCGAGAACACCCTTGAGAAGAAATGGGAGTGCATCTCCAAGAACACCACATGGAGCAGATTCAAGTGCTTCTTCAAGCACGACTACACCAAAGGAAAGAGGAACAAAGTTCAGAAGTATTAATGAAATTTATGCGCAGGAAGCAGCAAATGAAGGTGTGAATTCCTTATTTGCCTTGTATTGTCAATTTGATGATCCTATTCATTTTGAAGATGATATCAAAGATAGAAAATGGATAGAAGCTATGGATGAAGAAAGTAATGCCATAGAAAAGAACAAAACATGGGAGTTGGTTGATCTCCCAGAAGGTAAAGATGTCAATGGAGTTAAATGGGTCTACAAGACCAAAAGTAATGCTGAAGGTAAAATAGAAAGACACAAGGCCAGACTTGTTGTCAATGGATATAAGAAGAAGCATGGGATAGATTATGAGGAAAATTTCGCACCGGTTGCAAGAATGGAAACCGTGAGAGCAGTGTTGTCCATAGCAGCACAAAACAAGTGGAAAGTTTACCAAATGGATGTGAAGTCAGCATTCCTAAATAGAGTGTTAATGGAATAGGTTTACATTGAACAACCTCTCGGATATGAAAAAAAAGGCCAAGATCACAAAGTGTGCAAGTTGAAGAAAGCTCTTTATGGGCTGAAGCAAGCGCCAAGAGCGTGCTACAGTAGAATAGACTCCTATATACTGGAAAATGGATTTGAAAAGTGTGAGGGAGAACCCACCCTCTACATCAAAGAAAATGATGGTAAAATGTTGATTGTAGTTTTATATGTTAATGATGTTATTTTCATAGGTAATGATGACTACCTTATTGAAAATTTTAAAACAGTCATGAAAGAAGAATTTGAAATGACTGACATGGGTTTGTTGAGATACTTCTTAGGAATAGAAGTAGAACAAGATGAAAATGGGATTTTTATCTCATAGGAAAAATATGTTAATGAAGTGCTTGAAAGATTTAATATGCAGGAAAGAAAAGCAGCAATCACTCCCATAGTGATGGGATTAAAACTCAACAGAGAGGATAGCAGCAAGGATTTTGATCCTAGCTTGTACAAGAACATAGTTGGCGGCCTCATGTATTTGACTGCAATCGCATATCGCAATCACAATATCACAGTCGCAATCGCATATCGCAGTTGATATGTTTCAAAACTTAAGTGTCTTGTTGATATGGTAGAGTTCTGCAAGCGGAACGTTTTCATATAATACACAACAACTATTATAATCGCCCTCCGCTTTGTGCCAAGGTCCGCGGGTGGTCCCACAGACCACGCAGAATTATATTATACGATCGCAAGTTGAATCACAATCGGGAACGCTTTGTGTTATGGCCCGATCACAACAATCATACGGTGGACCCGATCCAGTTTTTGCGTGGAATTAAAAGGGGAAATCACATCCGTCTCCCAATCGCAATCGGAACCTCTTTAGTACGAGGCTCGATCGCATAGTGTTTGAAGGCTAGACCCGATTGACTTATGAACCAGATTTTATATTTGGTCATCGTGTCCGTTTTATAATCGCAATCAGAACTTTTTCTTTTGGTCGTTGTGTTTTGTTTTACAACCGGACCTGATGCCCTTTTAAATGGTGTAGCTTATTTGTTAGATCGCGTCTAATCTTCAATCAGCAATCGAAGATTTTATTTTGTTGTTCATTTGTTTTTTTAGTCGCGGACCCGATGAATGTTATACAATGGATTTAAATTGTTTGATCGGGCATTCAAAGTTCATTGTAAAGTGGGCCCCGATAGTCTTTTAAATAGTTTAGTTTTAAGATTAAAGTCATATATATATATATAGTTTTGTAATGTAATTTTTTTTACACAGAATAGTGATTGAAAACACACAACAGTACGGGAAATGAAAAACACAAAAACGTTGTCTTTTGAGATACAATTTTTTTTTGTGAGGGACAGTGAAGTCTTGGGTTTGCACTGTGTTGTAGCAGTAGTCACTATTTTGAATCCCTCTGTTAGAGGAAGAATTTGTAATAGTTTTTTAAGAAATATAAGTTTTTTTTCAGAGTTGAAACTCTGTCTCCTATCAAGAAATTTTAATATTTTCTCTGTGTTGAAGAGGGGAGTTTTATTCTCCATTTGTTGTTCTGGAATTTTCAGAAATTCCAACACTCCATGAAATCGAATAGATGGAAAATGAATCGGACTAGCTAAGGTGATATATTGTTTCATCAAAGTTGGGAAATGTCATGTAGGGTGAAAAGAAATCGTGACAAGGATTCTTAATTCTACTTCCAAAAAAAAACAATGATATGTTGAATAAAAAATTCTAAAAATTTAACAGTTTTAAGAAACTTAGTGTTTTAGAGTTAAAATAAATTTTTAACAAAAACAATAACACAGAAAAGGATCTAGAAGTGTAAATGTTTATTTATATTATTATATGAAAATAAAATAATACTTGCTCATACAATAACATTGAAACTTTTGCAAATGACATACACAAATGCTCAACAATGAGAAATCTAAAATAATAAATCTCACTTGTGAATTTTGGATGGATCCACAGCACAAGTGTCACAGCAGAGTTTTCATCCTAGGATCAAGCTAGAAATAACCACTCCAAATTCTCAACTAAACACAATAATACAAATAAACTTTAGATGATTCAAATGCTTAGCTCCTATCCTCTTTTATAAACTTGAAAGACTCTCTAGAAACCTTAGTTTATTATTTTTTCTCAAAAAAAAAATATACTATCAAAAAATCCCATAATAAATATTATGAATAAATTCAATCCATCTTAACCACATGAAAGAAAAAAATATTATACTGAAAGAAGACTCCAAATTTCTTCATGTCCAAATTAGGAGTAAGAATAGGCAAAGGGAAGTTATGGTTACTGCTAACAAGGGTCCATCAAAACCATCTATACAAACATATTTTTCTTGAAATGATACATGCATAGGGAGATGTCACATTTCACCAAAGTCGAGAGGTCAGATGAAGAAAACATATAGAGTTTGATACATGCATAGGGAGATTCCACATTTCACCAAAGTCGAGAGGTGAGATGAAAAAAACTTAGAGTTTGAGAAATTAACGTTTGATTAATATAGTCTATTCATCTCATAAGAGCGTAATATTTCCTAATCGTGCGCATAAAGCATAAAGTCATAGGGTGAAATTAATTATAGGAGTTGTCTAATGAGACACAGAAATTGTTTGGATAATTAAAATTGGCTCGAATTCAGGCTAACATTTTTTAAGAAATCTTATAGTAACACTATTTCAATCTGTTTGAATCATGATTTTGGTGGTGTAAATAAATTCAACACCATCAAAAACCTCCAAAGCACCCTAAATATTAAAATTTGATAGTTATAACATAGATTTACAAAAATCTTGCGAGATTTTCATAAAATCTTACCAAAATTTCCATAAAACAAAAATCAAAACCCCTATAATGTAGGTAGCATAATAGTCACATTTCCATTTCGAATTTTGAAAATATATTAATAATAAAATACTATACAATATGTCTCACTAATAGGAAAAGTACCAAAACCTTAAAAAGTACCAAAACCTTAATTGCAATAAAAACTTTAAGATCAAGCATTGAAATATATATAAGATCAAAAACTTAAATATATATAAGATAGGAGTGGTTGCCATAGTAGAACTCTTATGCTATGTAAAAAAGAAACAACTTTGGGACACATGAGAGATTCTTTGGTTCACATGGACTAGCCGTTACTCTCATAGCTTCGGTAAAAAATGTTTTAAAATTGTTTTGGTGGATGCATACATGTAAACCTTCATCAATGGTACTGGTACGTATATTTAGGTCCATGTAGATTTAATTTTCAAACTAATTTCTTGATGTATTTGTTGGTTTCTAAATTTCTCATTCTCATTTTTATAAGATTCTGTAATGTGTTTATAGAGTTGATTAATATTTAATATTTTATGTTATATATAATATTTGGTTTATTAGAAATTGGAAATTGGAAATTTAAACTTATTTTATTTTTGTATGATTGAAGGTCATATTATATAGTTACTATAAACCTAGTTTGACCCTATGAACTTGTGTTTGTGGTCCAATGCTTAGCTCATAATTTTATGAGTGTGGTCCAATGGTTAAATGAGGAGGTTTGGTCTTATAAATCTGGTTATAAAATCTTAAGCAAAAATATTTTATAGAATTTGAGAATAATAATCTATTCATATTTCTTTTATTATTGGTATTTCTTCTATCCCACACTGAAATATTTTGAAAATTAAATTCAAATTAGCACAACTAATTTTAATTAAAAACCTAATTAAAAGCCTACCTATTGTATACTTTTGAAAATTGTATTCCTAAATAAATGTTGCTGATGTAAATATACGCAGATACGCTGCATCAGCTATCCTAAGAGAATGTGATAGGTTCAATGAAAATTTTCAGGTTGGTTTTATGTATATGTCTATAGCTGTCTTTAACATTTGTAATAGACTGTTTGGCACTGACGATATGGGGAATTAAATTTTCAGGTTGGTTTTTTGTATAGGGCTATAGCTATCTTTAACATTTGTAATAGACTGTTTGGCACTGACGATATGGGGAATTTTTTTATTTTATTTCGGTGGAATCCAAAAGTACCAGTATTGAAAGAATTAGCTAGTTCTTCCATTGATTTTTTTTTACTGATCTTGATCTTTTTCTCAGTAAATATGATTAAAAAAAAATTTCAAAAATGAAAATCAATATCTATTAAGCCAGTAATTTCCAAAATAAAAAATCAAAATCCATGAACCAAACAATTTCAAAAATAAAATCAGGCTCCATAAACTCACAATTTAAAAAATAAAAATCAAGATCCATAAATGTTCATTGTCATGCTAGTGCACTCAAAGTACATAGTAAATTCTCCTAGTGACCTTAGAACTAGAACTTTGCATATTTGTTATCCTTATTCATTTCATGTGAAATTCATGATCATTCAGAAACGGTATATCAGCCGGGTTTTCAACTATGATCCTAAACCTATTGTCAGACATATGCATTAAATATGGGTGTTGGTTTACATGCACCTAGATTAGCTTTAGTTCAACTCTAGAGATTGCATGCAATGTGCACTTGTTTTTAGCTAGTTAACTCGAGTTCTTACATGCCATGTGCATGTGGCTTAGTTAGTTAACTTACTTCTTGCATGTGGTGCATGTGCACATTAGCAAAACATAAAGCACACTTAGCTTCAGTTAGCTTTAACTATCCATAGTTATTGCATGTAAAATTAAGCTTAACTTAATTGCTTTATATATTGATTCTCAACCTAATATTGATGAATCAATTTCATTCTTAATTCTAATTGTTTTTCTTTTTCAACTTGGCAAGTTTGTGCAATTATTCTTCAACTAGATCCATATTTGTGCTCTAATAATTTTACATGGTATCAGAGCTACAAGGGTTTGGAGAAGTTGCATGAACAACTTTTTTGCAGGTTTGAAGAGCATAGAATTGGAAATTGTTCGAAGATTTGATTTGAAGATCCAAATATTAGATAATTTGCAGCAATGGACTTCTCATCTTCAACGATTCTGACTCCATACAATTACCATGAATGGAAGCCAATGATTTTCCTTCATCTTAGGAGCAAAGTCTTGTACCAAATAGTCATGGGAATTGAGACAGAACCAATCTCAGAGGATGAGAAGTCATATTGGCTTAACAGATCTGACAAGGCTTATGGAAGATTGTGTTTATTTGTGTCTCGTGATATTCTTTGTGAGATCATAAATATTGAAACACCGCAGGAAATCTCGACTACATTGAAAGGATTATATGGTGATGAAAATGATCTAGAATAACACCATTTGGAGGCAAAGAGATTGACTTATTATAGCAGTCATGAAAGTGGCGAAGAGTCAAAAAATGTGGAGAAATATTTTCAAGACAATGTTGAACAAGAAGATTTTGCTTCTTCTATTGTTAATGGACCTGTTGCAGATGAGAATTTTATCTTATCCAATAACGAAGACATTGCACATGAGGAAATATATTCCTCTGCTAATGATGAAGACACTACTTTCAAAATCATAAAAGAGGACTTTGATTCCTCTACTATGACACAGATTTGATGTAGTTTCAATTTAATGATGCCCCACATTCACTCTCAGTCACAGAGCCATGCATGCCCATGCATGCATCTAAGGAGGAATTTATAGCACCATATATGCACGTATATGCAACCACAAAGGCATCTCGAAGGCCACACATGCACATGCATGCATCCCTAGAGACAACCATTCTCACGCATGCATATAGGGTACATGAATTTGATCATCAAATGCATGACGAAGTTACAATGAATCCATATTGGCATGCAACCATGTAGAAGGAAATTCAGTCCTTGATCCAAACATGGGAGTTGATACCTCTACTTCCAAAAATGAAGCTTATTCCTCCAGATCCAAGATGGGATCATCGATCTTCAGTATTTTCCAAGTCTGAGCAGACTATTGATATCTTCAGCAAGAATTTCACTGAGAAGAAGTTTCGATTTCAGTGATATCATCTCGGGTGAAGGACACGACTGCCTAACAGTTGTCTTTTCTCTACTTTTCACTTATATTTTGAGGGGGGGTTTTTCTTCCCACTGGGTTTTCCCTCTTTCCTCTGTTCATGCATTGTATATGGGTACCTAAAATGGCCATGTTTCTAGAATTTATTCATTTTGCATCACACTCACCTAAGTTATGCTTAAGGGGGGTGTTGGTGTACATGCACCTAGATTAGCTCGAGTTCAACTTTAGAGATTGCATGCAATGTGCATTTATTTTTAGCTAGTTAACTCGAGTGCTTACATGTGATGTGCACATGGCTTACTTAACGTTCACATTAGCAAAACATAAAGCACACTCAGTTAACTTTAACTATCCATAGTTATTGCATGTAAAACTAAGCTGAACTTAATTACTTTATATATTGATTCTCAACCTAATATTGATGAATCAATTTCATTATCAATTATAATTATTTTTATTTTTCAACAACCTTGGTTCTCTTGGGATAAAGACTCTTGATTTCCTTTGATGAATGAGGGTCATTGCGAATGTGAAACCGGACAGCTCCGATTCCGCCAATTGGGTCTACTAAAGACCTACTTGTTTTAGACCTGCGCTACTAAAACACCCTCGTCCTCCATATGCCCAATTGGCAGAAACGGAGCAGGAAATTCTCAAACACCCTCGTCCTTTGTAGGGTCAACTGGCAGAAGTAGCGCAAGTTCTTCGTGTTCGCTGGAAGGGCTCGACCCTATAGCCTTGAGCGAGATAGAGTTTGACAGAGAGCAGCGCAACCATGTGCTCTACGGAACTCTCTGCGCTGATGCCTACAAGTTGGTCAGTGTGATGACTGTGCTGGAGGAATTGCTATCAGGTTGTACATTTACAATGTGCCTGATTTGTCAAGAAAAATCGAGAGCCTTTACCCAAAGGGAACCAAGGTGGGAATTCAGAATCCCTATTTAATGCGTATGCCTGACGATAGGTTTAGGATCATCGTCGAAAACCCTTTCGATATACAGATTCTGAATGATCATGAAGTTCACAGGAATTGAATAAGAATAACAAATATGCAAAGTTTTGAGATTTTATTATGTACTCTGAAAATTTATTATAGTTTTGTAGATTGGGTATTAAGTTAAGTGAGGAAAACTCTACATTTGAGCCAAAAAAAAAAGTTTTGGGATGGTTAAGTTGTAGTTGAATTTCAAAAATAATATTTAGAACTAATTAAATTTGTTTTTTTTATTATTGAAATATTTTTTTTATTATTGAAATATATACCAACTCCAGATTTAAAAAACATTTATTAATATAGAAACCTCTTTATCCACACACATACACATATATGTACATAGTTGTTATTAAAATATTTTTCTTCATATACTTATTTAAATACACATTTTTTTAACAAAAATCCAACAATTTTATATTAATATGACATGAATCAAGTTATCCACTGGATAAAATCTAAAAAAAATATACAAAACACAAAATCCCATAAAGAGAGCACCAAATATAACCCACCAACGTGCAACCATAAATTACTATGGCAATGTCGGAAGATACTTTGAAGGACGAGGGAAAAAACACTCGGAAAGAAAAAACAATGCCTGAAGATACTCTCGCCACCAAGAAAGAACAGTCCCTGAAGATACTCTTACTGAGCCGCATACATATTCCAGGCTGATAGCAAGAAGTAAGACATAAATTTTAAAATAAGAAATCAATTTTAAAACATGAAATAAATAACATTTTCTGTTAAACAGTTACCACCAGAGACATAAAATATTTACTGAAAAGAACATTAAACTAACCAGAAGAGATAATACATAAATACAATTAATATAGTATTTATTTTAGAAAAGCCTCAATTCTAGTGAAAATCATAGTTAAGTCAACTCCATTAAATCTATTAGCTTGGAGTCTGGAGTTAGCTTTTTAAAGGCTTCATTATAGGAATCCTCGGCTAACAAAAATCTATTCGATCTCTTCGCCAAACTCATCTCCTCACCTATTACAATAGAGTCTTCATTTAACCTTTTAAAGACTCCGTTACATGAATTTCAATTGAAATAAATCATGGGTATGCTAAACCTTGTGCTCAAAACGATTATCATTTTACCCTATCAAATTTGACTCGTTCCTCTAGTCAAGTGTACCAAAAGCTTAAAAGGAATCAAATCTCACTCATAGTAAAATGTAAAAATCATCTATAAAATAAACCAGCCTAGATCCATCTTAAGTGTGGATCTACCAAATCTCTTTTAACTCTACAAAGGTTTGCATCTCACTAGATTTGATCCCTATAGGTGATTGGTAGCTAAGGAGTTAATATGGATCAAGTCTAGCTTAATTCCCATCTTGAAATAGGCTATATTCCACATGGATACCATGGGTCAATACTATGGGCATTTTTTTATTTTTATTATTATTTTATTTTTATAGGGTTAGTTTTATTTTTATTTTTTTATTTTAATTTGA
This sequence comes from Pinus albicaulis, assembly GCA_034641835.2. Taxonomy (NCBI): domain Eukaryota; kingdom Viridiplantae; phylum Streptophyta; class Pinopsida; order Pinales; family Pinaceae; genus Pinus; species Pinus albicaulis. The sequence continues at coordinate 247,484,965 of CM076583.1, read as the reverse complement.
TAGAGTTAAAATGTTTACATTACATTATATTAAACTTTTTACTTAATTTGTTTTTTTTTAAATTTGATTTTGATTTTTATGAAATTTAATTTAGTCAAAATGTTAAACATTACATTATAACATCTCCTCCATAGTAGTTAGTCTATTTTTATTTTGTTTTTATTTTAGTTTTGTGCAATGAGGGAGTCAAAATGTTGTATTAATAATTATTATTACATTATTTTCCATGCCTGATTTCTCATAGGACGCATTGGTCTTAGGGGACGTTCATCATCATCATCAAAATCATTTTATTTTATTTTTTAATTTAATTTATTTTTGTTTTATTGTATTTCAACCAATTGAAAAATTTTAGGGGCATTCCAACATCCTCATGGCTATGTTTGCTTTGATTTAATTTAGAAGATATAAGATAGAAATAAAATAGAATATAAATAAAATATTTTGATTTTGAAATGAGTTATGGTTTTTGGACATGTGGTATTAATAAACCATGGTATTGTAAAAAAACCTATATGAAAGTTAGTAATATCATGGTAAAATGAGAGTGAATCTAGATAGTTACGATTTTTGTTATATTTTAAGTTTATTGTAAGAATTAAGTTTTATATTTAATTTTAAAAGTGTTATAAAATTAAAATATTCAAAAAATTGTTGGCATACAATCTTTCTTACATTAGATATAAAGCCTACACATTCCCCTTAGAATGTTTATGCACATCTACTTGGTTTCTTATTTATAAATTTATAGAAATTAAAATAAATTTAATGAATTAATTAATTATATAAGTAATTTATCAATCCCCGATGGGGGTGAGGAATGGAGAAGAGGATGTTCCCGTGGGAATGTGGGGACACAAATGAGAAGAAAGTGTAGATAGAAGGGGGGGTTGGACTCACGAACGCATCATATTACCTCCAGTACGAATACGTTGAATACCGGCATGGGAAAATTCATATTTCATTGGGTCTCACGGAGGGTGGTGAAGCCATGAACGTTATGGAGGGTCGTGGGGGATTTCGATGGAAATTATTTAGTGGTGAGAGTTCTGGAGTCTGCATATGGAGTGTTGGGATAAGAGGAGGGTGTTGTAGAATTTATTAGTGCCAGCCGAAGGGGCGACATAGTTGTAGGATTCTCTTCCCTTGCTCGTGGGCAAGGGGAGCTCTAATTTAGTGAAGTGAGCTTGGTAAGGGTTAGTCTGCAAGGAAAGCGGTGTATGTGCATTTGAGGAGGTTGGTCTATTGTTTTTTCTGGTTTTTTAGAGGTGATTTCAGTATAGGTGGGATGTGAATTATCATTTGGTGTAGCAGGAGTATTGTAGTGTGCCTCCCCTATCTAATTAGTAGGTCCTAGGCTATGGGGTGGTTCCATTGGCACGAAAGTCATGGTTTATGTTGGTTAGTGGTGATTATTTGCATTAAGATTTGTGGGTAACTAGCGCTAGAGGGAGAGGAGGCTTAGTTGGAGCTGGTGGTCTTTCCTTTTGCATTATTTCTTCTGGAAATTATGGATGGGTGGTCTTTGTTACACTATGGTGGTGTCGTGGGTTCAAGCATGAGGTCGGTTCCTCTCATAGGGAGGTCCTCTGCCGAGGTGCCACCTAATTCAAGAAGTATTGGCATGGCAAAGTCTCGATCTCATCTTGTGCTTGTGGCTGTCAATAGTGATGGTATTCCGGAAGTTCGAAATGCAAAGGGGTTGAGCCATGGGGTTTATAGAGGTAGAGGTGGTGTCACCTGTGGGGGAAGACGCGAGAGGCCAGCCACTCATGGGGGTGGACCAGGGTTTTCTGCTAGGAGTCAGGGTCACCTCTCTTTGTAAGTTCTACCGAGATGGGGTTCGGATCATTGTGGTGCATATAGGCATCCTGTGCTAGTGTGTTACGGTGGTCATAGTCCACAACAAAGTTGTTACATGGAGCACTACTGTAACACTGAGATTTAATTTCCTTAAATGATATTTCAATTTAGGCATTGGATTTTATTTGAAAATTAAATAGGATTAACAATCATGTTAATAAAGCTATGACCAAGAGTTATTTTCTTTGAATAAAATATTAATTATGGTATGTTTCCATAATGTGATGGTTACAATTTTCCAAGATTCCAGAGTAGTTATATTAAGCAATTATTGGCAGTTACCTTTCCTCTGAGGATAAAAGGAAAATCCTAGAGAAGGAAAAGGGTTCTATTCAAGAGAAGAGAAACAGCTAGAGAGCTAAAATGTGAGAGTGTTGAGAGCTGGAAGAAACCAATGGAACTCTTCTACCTAACAATGAACGAGAGACTAGAAAGGCATCTTGAGGTCTACCTCCTGGAGAACTGCTATACAATCCTGCTCTGGTGAGGAGCACGGGGGGAGTTGAGGACGTCATTGCCTCTCTCACGGTTGAGAGGATGCCATCAACCTTACTTAACAAAGATAGGTATACAAGAGTGGAATGAAATAGAAAAAACAAGTTCTCATAAAGTATTTATAATTATGTTAATCTCTATAAATAGTTTTCTGTGCAATGTAAAAGCCTGGTTACAAGAAGTAGATAGGGATAACTTCTTAGATTTCTAAATTTTGTATAAAAAAAAATTCCTCGAATAGTTTTGATGTAAGATAAGTCTTGTGGAAGGGTAAAATACTGAATATTTAATGATATCTAGAGGTAGAATAGTGGAAATCCTATAGAAAACAAATGACAAGATGGACAGTTAGTCCATTCAGCGAGGAAAATGCCCAAATTGGACATTCTGTCCTATGAAGAAGAACAAAAGTAAATACACAGACTGGGGGTTTGGTATTAACCCTCTTGAGGTGGTCTGGTCACCTATTTATTTCTTCCTACTATGAAATATTATTACTGAAGAAAAAAACACGAAAATAAATTGAATAGGAATAGAAAGCTATAGAACTATTCGCCAGAATTAATTATTTGCAAATACATTAAACATCTATTCATTAAATAAGAGAAAAAAGAACATCTAGTATTGAAAGAAAGTGATGGATAAATAAATACAGCTACAACACTAACCCTTGTGGGGGAAGAAAACCATTGTGATAAATATACACATACGATAGTATGCAATAACTTCAAAAAAAAAGCAAGATGAGCGAAAAATGTTTGAACAAAGAAGAGTACGGAAATTTAAAGAAAAATACTTAAGAAAATAAGGGATTCTTTCATGGACATTATCGGTGTTGCGAATTAAGTATCAGCTAAGCCGAATCCACATGACTAAATACAACCCATATACCAAATAAATTACCAGAAAAATAATAGCATAGGGTTGTTAACCTAAATTTGCCCAAAACATCTATATTTAACAGAGATTTTCAATTTAACAATGAATTTATATTGCAGTGGAAAATCAAAAAAAGAGAAGAAACAAGGAGGTGGTTCCAAAATTTCTCATAAATTAAATACCGTTACTCAAACAAGTGTTAAGAGATTTACTAATATATAACCAATGCAACTCAAAAAAAACAAACAAGGATAATCATAAACTATTCAATGTGTACATTAAACCCTCAACGGGTTATGCTATAGAAATGGAAATGAAATCCAAAACTTCAATATCATATAAATAAAATTCAATGTGTTAGAAACCCTTAAGAGCATTCCTCTAATGAAATAAGTAACCTAGCTATCTGGAATGGATCCATAGTACCTGCAGCAAGAGTAAAGGGCATTATACCGAGAGAGAAATTGCAAGGATGGAACGCTGAGGGTATTTTGGGTTTTAGAGTTACCTACAAGATGAGAAAAATACAATGTTAGCTCTCAGAAAATATAATGAATTAAACCCAAAACAGAGAATGAAAACCCCAAATCGGGACACAAGAGAGGGCTTACCTTCTGTGGTTGAGAATGCGAGCTCCTCATATCTGTCAACAAAATTTTAATTAAAAATTCAAACAATGGTGAAATTTACTCATTTAATCCGAGAAAAGATTAGTTGAAGACCACTGAAGCAAGCATAATTTTCTCACCTGCTTTGATAGTTTAGGTTGTGTTTCCATTAACGAAGTTCAAACCCTCTCGTAAGCTCCTCTACAAGATAAGTGTAGTACAATGAACACATAGCCCTGTCATAGAGCACAATCATCATAGTTAAGAAGACTGTGAAGGGGAGAAGAAAACAAACCCTTAAACCTCAGAAAAACCATTACATGTAGACCTGTAAGTGAAATATATCTTAGGGAGAAAAACATGATAATAATGGAGGCGTCAACATCATACCGAGTTAGGCAGAACACCAAGAAGAAGGCCACATTATGTAGGAGTTGTAGAGAGGGGGTTGCCAATAGCGACACCAAATGAAAAAATAGTTAGGGTTCGTGGGGTAGGGAAATACCCTAACCGCCCCATAACTCATTACATCCACTGACCAAATGAAATCATCGACGGTGGAGAGGATTACAATTATTGCTCACTTAAATGAAATACAAAACCAAAGACTATGGAGGATCCCAAATATAATAAAACAATTTTCATATATTAATTTTTCCAAGGCACAAGGTGCTATAAATTTATCATAATGGTCTTGTATATTGGAAAATCATTTCAACAATTCCGCTGAATTAAATCTGAATATGTTATTTAATAATGCAATTCTGAACCTAGGGCTAAGAGCATGCCTTAAATAACATCGCCTTACGCCTAGGTGTGAATATACATTAGTTCAACCCTTGTTTTGATTTGTGAATAAGGCATAATGTTAGAAAAGTTAATTGATAAGTTCTATGGAAATGTTATAATTAGTAAAAATGATTAAGAGGATATCATCTTAATAAATGCTACAATATATAGTTAAAAATTGATGAATATGTATAATTATATATAATTTTGTTAAGTTGTAATTATCTGTTTTTGTTTTATTTAGAGTATTAATTTAGGAATTAATGCTAGAAGTAAACACTTTTTTATGAGGGTTAAAGAGTCTATGATAAGATGTTATAGGTGGTATCATAGCATCGTTCAAACACTGGGACCTAGAAGGGTCACCTAAATAACATTTGGTGTCTATAAAAATTTGCACATAATTGGGAAGAAGGGGTTGACAAAGTGAAATGGGGAGGGTTATGTACACCAATCTCCCAGGACTACAAGGGAAACTCACCCCAAGCCTAACCCAAAAATGAATCCAGAAATGTGGGTGCAACTAAGTGTACACCAACATCAACAAACTAGTAGATTGCTCGAAGAATAGTAATGGAAAACCAACAGACGCCTGGATACTGTGCAACATCTACAAGAATAAATGGTTCAAGTAAGAAGTGATAATGAGAGGTTTATGTGAGAACAGGAGAGGATCCTTAAAAGCCTCTTAGATAAATAAAATCAAAGGAAAAGTAAACCAAGCCTAGAAAGAAACTCCCCAGAAGAAGGTGAGCAACAATAGCAAGCAAATGATAAGTTGGAAGGTAGCCAAACCCAAAAAAATAATAAAAACATGTCTTATAATGAAGTAGAGTCAGGAAATGTCTCAAACCAACAAGAGATGAAAAAGTAAAAAGTGGATCTACAAGGTGAATTCCGAAAAATTAAACCTCTCACATTTGATGGAGAAGTCTAAGAAGTAGCATAAGCATGGATAATTAACATGAATAAATATTTTCAAGTCTATGAATACAACAGAAAACTGAAGGCTTGCCTAGCCATTTACCAACTGAGGGAAAAAGCCACATTATGGTGGGAAGAAGTAAAAAAAGTGCGAGAAATTGAGGACCAGAATGTGTCTCGGGACGAATTCCAGCAATATTTTAAACACAAATATCTAAAAGAGTGCTTTTACGATGAAAAATCTAGAGAATTTCATGACTTGAGACTGGGTGATCCAGATATTGGGGGGAAGCCCCCAAGATATAAAAAATTGAAATGGATCTGGAAAGATCTTCGAAATTATAATGCCATAAAAAAGAGAGAAGAACACATAGTAAATAAAATAACAAAGAAACTTTTAATTAAAATAGAGAATAACTGTAGAAGCTACATTATGTCCTTTTATAAAGTGAGGCTAACAAATTTGTCCTTTTACAAATTTGTGGTGGAAAAAACTAACACTCCCTCTCAACTAAGAATAATTCCACCTAGAAATATTTGTATGTTGATCATCACATCATCTTGTCATGTTGTCATCATGCTGTGACCATCTCAAGTACCTCATCCTCTCAAATAATCAATGTTCATTTTGATCCATCACTTTATTATTATTTCTTATCTCTTGATTTTCCCTACTCATATGCTGAACATTATTGAATCTGAAATAAGAATAATTTGTTATCGGATGGGAGCATAAGATACCACCCTTTATTTATCGAGCTACTATCCAAAATCTCTATCAGAGGGCTACTATCAGAAATCAAATAAATGGAGCGTCAATTCATCATCATCAAAGAGAATATCATTTGGGAGAACATTTTAACCAGGAATCATACGAGGCAGCATATATCAATCCAAAATATCATGGTAGAGCTACTACTATGACCCCATATCGAACAAAAGAATATACAAGCACAATGGGGAGCACATTTCAACCCTGGAACTGCATCCAGAAGTTCATTCTCAACCCGTAATCATGTAGGGGAGAAAATATCAGCCCAATCATATTTCTTGTTTATCTTCCCATCAATGAACCTGAATATTGATGTGGTAGAACACCTACATCATAAGAGAGTTTCGTTGTACATCCCAATCACACTGTCAACCTGTTTGCTAGACAGGGGATGATATTCCCAGCAAGTCTTCCTTATGGGTATGATGCCAACTCAAGTATACTCTACATAGACTAGATAGGGGAGAAGAATATTCAAACCTATGAAGATAGGTTAGTAGCATCTCCAACCCTATGGGTAACAGATACAGGTGATACCCTATTTTCTAGAGTACCCTCAACTCCAGGATCTATCCATGTCAATTCTACACCCTGAGATCTCAAACAGGGGAGGAAGAGTTGGCTCAATATCCTCGATAAGTTATTCTCTCTATCAACATATATTTGTACTCGTATCTATAAATCATCATGTCTCAGTAGAAATTGTCTCCTACTCATAAAGGGCATCAAATAAAATATCATATTAAAAAATAAACAATTATACATATATATATATATATATATATATATATATATATATATATATATATATATATATCACGAAAAGGATATCATAGTCATCTTCCCTCTCAACGAAATTCCAACTACAAGCCTAAGCTTGTCTCATACAACAACATCGTCTCAATGTATGAAGGTAACGCAATCCCAAATACATGTGGTAATCTCTGTCATTTGGATCCCATTCTATTTCATCACAATGTATACATTTTATATCCATATCATGCTCAAATGAATCTCTAAGGCTTCTGCATTCTGCCTCATAGTTAGCCATGCTAGAAACATCATACTCAACCTTAGTCATGTTAGGGACCTTTCAAATATCATGGAAGATCTCATATTAAGGAAACATCCAGATGTGCTCATGTCATCAATAAAGACACCAATCATCATCATTACATTCATGCAACCTCATATTGTAGGATGAATATCTCATATCAAGATTAAGCGTCTCATGCAAGTCTCTTAAAGGATTCCCACCAACAACTCAATCTATATGAAGCGGCTCATTCATGAATTCACTCAAGTTCTATGCACATCACACACACACACACACACACACACACACACAAATATATATATATATATATATATAGAAAGACGTTCAAGACGAAAAATCAATGGTTCAATCAACTATCAATTGGAAAGTTGAGTTCAACAATAGTTATTCACAACTTCTTGAAATTCAATCAAAGTGTCCAAGCATTTGCATTTACACTTTTCAAAAATAGATTTGCAATATAGATTTTTTATTTATCATCCCATGATTCTTCATTATTACGAGCTTCAAAATCCATCTCCCTCTTACTTAGATTATCATAGGCTCATTACCTATCAATAATAAACCATTTATATAAATCCAAAACAAAAATCAAATCCATATCTTGGAACACTTCTGAAGTAGAGGTTTGGATTAACACATCATCCTGGCTTCACCAAATAACTGTCAATGTGGACATGTCTCGATCGGGGAGCTTTTTGCATGTAATTCTCTTCGAAAAAGTAACAATTTACCAAACGAGCATGCTTAGGCTTACATAAATCAATATTGTGCAATCAAATCAACTTAGAGTCTAGATAATAACTAATATCAAAGTCATCAATATCACAGTATCAAGATATTTCGACCAGGTGTGAGGTAGAGCTCATATCAAGTCTTCATTTCATATATTATCATGCCAATAGGTTATCATCGACCCCGCAATATCAATCCAAACTTTATCAGGTCATTCTCATGATCATAATGAAAGTAACTTCTATCACTAGATGCATATGCATGCACCAAGGATAATTCATGAAGGTTCCAACCATTCATTGAGAGATAACATCATATTCAATCAGAATTGTCAATAATTCAATCAATGTGCTAAGAAAGAGGAGGCCAATACAAATCCTTTATTGAATACCCATATAAGTCATTGGAGCTCTTACATAATTGTTATCAAGGAAAATCGTCAATCATAAAATAAAATATTTAGTCATCAAGTGGATTCCAAATTTTCTATCATAGAGATATATATAGTTCAAAACATGTCTCAATCATCAAGTCAAAGTTCCAATACATTTTGAAGCATCATGAAAAAACTCCAAATACTACTCATCTATATCAATTAGTCAAATCATGTCAAACTCTTGTAACACCAAATTTAATAACAATGACACATCTATTTTCATATCCCAGTCACCTACCAACACAAGTTCAATATTCATATTAATATTATAGTAAACATTGAAACTTTCCTTCTCATAGATCTTTCTGTTGTCTGCTTAATATTTGTAGGACTATTACCCTTCATGAGAATATCTTATTTTACACACAAAACTTCATTTTTATGTGCAACAGGCATAGTCGCGACCATAGGCCTTCCTCTAAATGGTTGGGAGATTAAAATCTCACTCTTCAAGATGTTATATGAGTGACTTTGACTCCCTAATTTCCAAACCCTTGCTAAGAAATGTCTCAGTGCCACGGTTGATCCCTTGAGCTTGCATTTATGCGGCTGAGGGGATATTGCTGCACCTATAGGCTTTCTTTCATGCGTCTGAGGCTTAGAGTGAGATAAAACTATCTCACCTCAGATCAGACCTTTGTTGCACATCAACAATGTCAAATATATATCTATTCATGCCCATAAATCATATTTCAACAGTAAATAATATACATATAATTCCAATGGTAATAGGAGTAAGAATCTTATGGAGATATTTCCCTCTAAATTGGAAACCACTTTAGTCATCTTCATTCATCCTATCAACCTATCTATAATGCCAACATACATCAATAGATCTGTTATATCGTAAAATTAGACTATATTACATATTCATCATGGTCATATATGTTATCATATGCTAATTGACCATGGCATAAATATTTCATCAAGGGTTATATTTAAGTGATTAGGGAAGCTAAAAAATGAAACATCATACTTTCAATACGATGAACATAATATTAATTTTATCAAGTCAATCCATCAAGTTAGGGCATTCAATTTTATCATATGCCATAGTTAATAATCACATCAAAACATAATCACGATTAGTAAAAGATCTAGAATATAAATCTCATAGTTATACTTCTATCATCATGTTTATGATGCTTATCATGATCAATAGGATCAAATCATGTCATTCAATAAAACTTTACAAAAACAATAAGAGTGTTAAAACTTTTTCCATACTTTCCTTATGATGATCACAAGCATCATCAATAGTATTTTATATAGAAATAAATGAGCTAACCTTCTATATTAAATCCATCATGTCTTATGCATGAGTGTAGATAGTATCATCTAATGTAGTTAAGGTGCTATCCTTTGTTTATGGGATCAAGATATCTAAAAGATAGACGTTAGCCAAACATCAAGTATATCAATATCTCAAATACCAATATTAAGTGGCTTCATAAAATCAATAAGTTCATCATGATTAAGAAGTAAGAGACTTGTTCAATACCAAATGCATAATTTTATCATAAGAAACATGAATCCAAATCACTTTCATATGCATGAACCATATGTGAAGGAGTTATTCTCATTACCTTGTCATTCAATATTACAGCTGAAACATAACATTAAAATAATATATCATGCATACCTTGTAGTATTCAAATACCTGTGCACCTTCTCATTTGACATAGATAGCGTGTAGCACTTTGTCACATTTTCATATAGTGCCTCTTTACCTTTTCCATCTCTAGCCATCTTTCATGCAACTCAAATTATCCTTAAGAAGGATCCACTTATCACATATCATCAAGGAGGTTAGAAACATCTAAGAACTCAAATATATATGCAGGAAGTATAATTAATAATAAAAAAATTAATCATATATATGCATAAAGACATAAAGTAGTGTCATAAGTCAATAAATACTTATCTTCAATGAGAAGTGATACTCTCCCTCTTGAACCAACCTTCAAGATTCATTAGTGTCCATAAAAATGCATCCTTCACTATTTCAATCAGTAGTCAGGCTTAATAGAGACTATCCCGTATAGGGATTCATCAAATCTGTCACAGGTGCTTGAGAATATTTATTTTGACCATGCCAGAATTTCATATATCACATCTTTACCGTAAACTAGGTTTTCAAACCTGAACCTAATGATATCCATCAAACCCTAATACATAACTTTCTTAAGGTTATATTCAAACCCTAGAATTCTTTTAGGTCTCCACCATCCACATCTTGCTTCCATCAAAGGTGTAATCCATGACTTTTTTTCAACCTACCTCTAATACCATGTTAATTTTTCATAGGGATATATTTTTATTTTCTTTGGCATTTTTATTTATTCATTAAAAAATTAAATTCATCCCATAGAATCATAACATTATTTAGATTTGCATCATTATTCACCATAATATGCAACTATATAGAAATAAAAATATCATCATCATCAATGTAGAGAAACATAAAGGAACAATAGAATAAAATAATTCACACATAGAGACATCACGATTGGTTGGATACTATGGAAAAACCCACTATTGGGAAAACGCTTTCAAATTCTTCTTCTTATTAGATCATTATGAAATGATTCAACAAAAGAGAGTATAATGATCCATATCTTCATTTTTACAATTATCCAACAAAATAACTACAACATCCATGAAATGATCCCAACAATCCTTAAACCCAAAACTTTTATTCTAAAGACTATAATTAAATTTCATTATATACGGTCTCTTTATTCAATCAATGAACACTGTGGTCACTGAGTGAAATCTTCGGAGGGATGAGATTTCATATTTTAGATCCGAGTCACAATAAGGGGGATTTGTGTGAGAAACTATGGCTTCCCACTTGCTCTCTTAAGCCTCGCATGTGAGCAACTACGGTCATATCTAGAATGTGGAATCCCTAAACCCCCAGTCGCATGGATGGTGAGTTGTTTGTGCGACTAGAAAGCTCCAGTCACAATGTTATGAAACTAGCTCCAAAAATACAAGAAAAAAGATATCAATGCCTTAGAAATAAGCCACTTCAAGGGGGAAACCTCCTTTACATCACATAAATGAACAATCCTTCGATGATACAAATGAAAAAACCTCATTTCTATATATAGGAGTCTATGGGGTCACAATATAACCCTATTTGAACTAACAATAATAATTTAAGGGCACAATAATAATAATATGAGGGTTACAAGGGTAAAAAAATAACAATAAGGGGGGCTACACTAACATAATAAGGGACTAGACTAGTAATATAGGGACCTAACCTCCCCCTCTCCTTCAAACAATTGTTGTCTTCAATGCTTGATTATTTCTTGATGCTTATGTATAAAATTTTCATCCTCCCATACAGAATCTTCAACAGAAAATTTCTTCCACTTGCTGAGATACTCTAAAATTGATTGAGTTCTTACTTGTAGATTTCTTGTTTCTGTGACTACTTCATAACTTCTTTCATTGTGATGTTGAGCTTCATGTTGTTTCATTCGATTCTGCACCAAAGTTAGGTTATCCTTTGAGAGTTGGAGAACTTTTTGTTGATACTCGATGTGATCTTCCACTACTTCATTATCCATATTATCTTTCATTTGATCCTTTAAACCGTTCAACTTAACCTTCATTTTTTCTTCTAAACCATCTATGTCATCTTTTTATTTCTCTTTGTAAGATCGAAATTTGTTGCAGTTGGTACCGTAATTTTGATATCTCCTACTCCAATTCTTCCTCTTCATGCGTCATAGTATCGCTTTCTAAGGGCTTAATGAGCATGGAATTCTTTTTAGGAGACATTATAGAACCCAAAACTGATAAAAATGCTTCAACATGCCCTTGGAATCACTTCAAAATTATTTTTTAAACAGGACTTATGCAATTTGAAAAACAATACACACCTTTTTCTTGCTTTTGAGGAGCTCGATATTGAATCTGAATTATCTCTGTGAGTTCGGATCTTCAATACCTGAAATTTGGTGCTATAGTAGCCCTCTAAACCTTCTTTCGGAGGCCACATGTCTGACCTCATTTGGATGTTTCAATTCAATTCTATGCATAATTTCCCACAATGACTTAATTATGGACTCGTTCAGTAGAGAAAACTTGTACGGAATGCCACGTGTCATTGTTTCCTCTTTCAGCTCTGAAATTTATACACAGGAAACTATAGTTCATGTACTTTTGGCTACTTTTTACAGAATTCCAATCTGATGCTCAGAGAGAGATTTATCACGATTTTACCAAGGTCACCTCTTTGAGATGAAATTCGGGAGCCTAAAAAAACAATAACTTCCATAGATCATATATCCGAAAATATTGTGAACCAAGATCTGAAATTTTTACAAGAAGTTCCTCAGGATTTCAGTTTCGTGTGATAACAATTTCAGCTTCTGAACCTTTGTAGAAACAAATTACAGTGAAAATGCCATGATGACCTATTTTGAGCAGTGAAACTGTAGAATCCAAAGCTCTAAAACCAAATGCTATGAAACTAGCTCCAAAAATAGAAGAAAAAAGAGATCAATGTCGTATAAATAATCCACTTCGAGGGGGAAACCTCCTTTACATCACATAAATGAACAATTCTTCGATGATACAAATGAAAAAACCTCCTTTCTATATATAGGATTCCATGGGGTCAAAATATAATTCTAGCTGACCTAACAATAATAATGTAAAGGCAAAATAATAACAATATGGGGGTTACACGAGTAAAACAATAAAAATAAGGGGGGATACACTAACATAATAAGGGACTACACTAGTAATATAGGGACCTAACACACAAGGATGAGCTTCTTTACGTGTGATTATGGTTGAATCCTTCCTGTGTTATGCCTACGACTCAGACCCAAAACCCTAGATTTGAAATGTGAGCTTCAAACCCTGCAATTTCACCTCAAAGTGAACATAATATTTCGAGGACGAGCCTGAGACCCCATGCGAGCCAAAATCCAAGATAGAAGAGTGTCTCATAATGGTGTCCAAATGAAGTAGAGGTAAATTGTAATTATAAGATTCCATGGGGGTACACTTGATGTTAGGAAGGTGTGTCCAATTGTACATGTGTGTGAGACCGACCTGATCAAATGTACATGAGAAGGTTCATAAATTCAAAAAAAAACTTTTCCTTGTTTAAATGAGGTGATATTTAGGTTGATTTTTGTCCTCTCAAAAATAGGAATTCAATGAAATCATTATCTCTTTCATTTGAGTTGTCTAAGGTAGAATTTGACCATAGTTTCAAAGATTAATGGTGGTCCACAAACTTAAGGTTATGGGTCAATTACACAAAACCCTCGTCATTGAAATCCATTTTTTAGGCCACAAACTGTTATTATCACAGTTGGCCACAAGCATTATGAGATATCTCCATCCTCAGATCTTCATTTTTCATGGTTATGGGTCATCCAAGAACCCACGCTTCATCGAAATCCATTTTCAAGGCCGTAAATTTTCAATATCAGAGTTTTTCACAAGAACTGCATGGAATCTCTATCCTTGATCTTCATTCATCATGGTTATGAGTTAACTACACAAAACCATTTTCTTTAGTGGCTATGTAACACCCCTAGTTTTATGTTTTCTTCAAGATTAGACATTGAACTTAAATCCAAAGGGGAGTGGACCCCAATGGATAAGTATTTTGTGGATGTAATTAAATACTTAATTATGATAAATAAATAAAATAATTCTGTGCATATTGACCAACTGAGAATTATGAGATCACTTGCTAAATCCATGAGGATGGAAAGAGGCAAATAATTTCCCAAAAAAAAAATCTTTCAAAAATCCTTGAAAGAATTTATTTCCAAATTAGATTTTGAGGAAAATCTAGTTTCCCCAATGAGGTGGAGAGTAGTTGGGAAGAGGTAAAAAGCCGGGAAAAGTAGAAAGCAGCTTTTAAAATCCCTAAATAAGGGAAGCCTTGGCAAACAGGAAGATAATCATCCTGATATTCTGGATGCAGAATTAGAAACAGGCTTTGGGGAGCAAAAGCTTAAATAAGCTATTCCTGAATAGATTAGAAGTTGGTCTGTGATGGAGGTGATGTTAGCTCGGGGGTAAGTTCTGGAGATAGAGGGACTCTAAGGTTGGGAGGACTGGTCAAGTACCGAAGCGGTGTGCTCACAGTATTTATGTATGATTAAAAATTTAATTGTTGTTAGGGGTTAAGGTTAACGACTATAGCTGCATACTACTTGCAATGATTTTTTTTTTTTTGCTGGTGTTCCATACATTTACAGAGTGTAGAGGAATTAAATCCTCTCAGTTCTGCATAGTTGTAGGAACTAGAATTATGAGGAAAAGTCAACCATAAACACTATACCAGTGATTGGTTTAAATCTAGATATTTATGCTACCCCAGAATTCATAATTGTGTAACTTTATTCTATTTCTGTTAAAAGTATAATTAAATCAGTGAACACTAGAAAAAATCAAACCATGTATGAATGAGTGATTAATTACATGCAATGCAGATCTATTGATTTGTCGAATATACAGCTATAAATTTAACCTCTATGAAACAAAAAGAGATGGATGAGTACCTTTAATTAAGTTAAAGACATTCAGGAATAAGAAAAGCTAAATATGGGTTATTAAACCTGGAACAAAATCTGGCCTAAGAAATAAACATAAACTAGCACATGGCTTACCTCCTTTACTGGAGAAGTTTATTAACTGAATGTACTAATTGAAATTAGATAGAAGAAAAATTATATGAAGCGCATGTAGATTTTATAAGCTGTGAGTAATAACAAATAATTCACCTACCAGATGAGTATAAAATGTCAGTGGAAGTGTTAGCTAGAGAATAGAACATACTGAACATGTTATAGAATAAAACAATAATTCCCAGAGTCTATTATTAGTTACACCAGTAAGTAATACTCGGAAGCTTTAAGTCAAGAAGCAAGGGTAAAGGTATACTACTAGAGTAGAATAATACATATAACCCCATAAACCAGATGTCAAGAATCAATAACTTATTGTAGATGCATATACTCTAGCAGTATAAATAGTTACATACAATTATGGAAATAAAATTTGGAGGAAGCAGAAATACAAGATAAGACTAGTAAAATTATCAGCCCTATCTAGCAAATGGAAACAGACATATGCAGTAGAGATAAAATGTTATCATGAGCCTCAACAGAAACTAGCCATCTGAAATCACCCGAGTATATCATAACTCTGTTCCTTGTCAAACAGGAAGGGAATACATATATATGACATCCATAGGTAAATTCATGAACCAAACGAGATAAATTATGACAATCGTGTCCCCTGACAAATTAATTGAAAGTATGTGGTCTCAGAGACCATATTAGTATAGTCTTAGTAAGACATACCAAGTCTTCATTATTTTTACAGTATCAAAGAGAAAATTTATGAAAGTAAGACTCGAATGGGCTGAACAAATATTATGTATAATAACGATATGAGGGTCTAGCTTCACTTCGACCCATATGTTCTTGATACCGACCTGAAAGCACAAGGTGAAGAGAAATTAAAAACAAATGAAACAACCATTTCACTGTATCACCGAGAAGGAAATTCGTATGGAATTCGGATTACGTGCATAAAACAAGAGACAGTGAGAATACAAATCGATTAACCGATATGAATTATATCACAAATAAAATAAAATAAAATAAAAATAATAATAAAGGGTTACCTGGCAAATGAGAAACTCCTTTTCTTAAAAATAACCTGAAACAAATATAGCTAAAAAATATTAAAAATTCGAAGAACACGATGATCAAATGGGAATGAAAAAGCCACGGGTCAAGTGATATAATCAAATCGATTACTTGCCTAGGGTATGGATTTCGCGTGGTAGAGGAGACGAGTTAAATCGACACATCACCATTTGAACAACATCAGTAAAGTCATGAAAGATGATGAGGAGTAAGCTCCTATCAAGAAACGATGGAGTATTGGTGCCATACATCGTCAACAGAAAGATACACGAAATGTAAGAAGACAGGTTGGAATAAAAAAAAAATCAACATACTAGGACAAAAAAATCTCCACGAGAGATTTTTCCAGCTAACCCAAAACGAGTTCTCGACAGTAAACGAGACTATAGGAAAGAAATTGTTTTATTTAAACTCAGATCTCGCACTATCAGTAGAAAATATTGCTATGGAGAAAAATACATATCAAGGTATAGTTCACAGAGCGTAAGCCTCACAGCAAAGTTAGTGACATGCATAGAAGTTCATACCTGAATTTAAAATACGATGAGGAGATAGATACGATAGAAGTCTGGGCGAGCCGATGCTTCGTTTCTCCAACATGTAGGGTCTCAACACCAGGAGACGACCAGAACAACTGAGGGGCGAAAGAACCACTTGATAATAACACATAGATTTATACAAATGTCTCAAATCCAAAAACCGACGAAACCCTAACGGATAGGAACAATCTCCACCGTCCAAGTGGCCTCGGATCGATGGCCTATACACGGATCGAGTGGGTGAAATTGGAATTAAATACCTGGTGATCCAACACATAAATACATATATCTATGAAATCGATTCCAACAATACTCTCACTAATGTCATATGGCCGACGTAATTGAAAGAGTATTTTGGCGTGGCATCTATAACTGAAATGTAGATACATACAACCCTGCGTGTGGACGCAATGAAAGCTAACAAAATGGAAAAAAATAAATAGAGTTCCATCGAATGAGGTGACGTGGAAATTTGAAATGGGTTGCAATGGCCAAATACCTTGAGCCAACTTTGCCAACGAGACGTAATGAATGCATCAAAAATTTAATACGCCTATCTCCACAGTAAACTCACCATAAATTGAACTGTACGTGAGAGATCAATGATGCGATGGTAACGCTCATTCACATTGGAACAGTGGCCACAAAACTATAATAAATTCATATAAGTGACATAAGTTGTAAATAGAAATAGACCATTCAATGCCTTGAATAAATTGAAATGCAACATAATATTTAAATCTTGGAGTTATACGAAGATTAAAATCCAACGAATCATATACCAAACTTAAAATCCATAAGAATATGATATTGGACACTAAAGCGTAGGTATGGTGAACCCTACAAGTGTTATGTGAAAACGTTAATGAATAGATCGAAATGTGTGGGTAAATGTACGCATAGATAGAAATGCGTAGGAATAAACGCAACCATATAACAATGGTATGGGAAATATATATATATATATATATATATATATATATATATATATATAGGGTGATATAGATAACAATGTTAACAATGAAGTAGGTAACCACACTGTTACCTACTTTTTTTTGGTAGCATAAAAAACACCCGATTTTGAAAAGTGGTGATGCAGAATCACTTTTTTTTTTTTTAGCACATTTTTTACACTCTAATATTTTTATTTATGAAGTATGAATATTTGTTTTAAAATGTTAGCAATTTTCATGCTAATTTTGAAATGTATTGATGCAGCATCAACTTTCTTTTTTTAGAGCGGTGATTTTCATGCTAATTTTGAAACGTATTGATGCAGCATCAACCTTTTTTTTTTAGAGTGGTGATTTTCATGTTGGTAATAAAACACAAAACTTAGATAAAAAAAATATATATATAAAAACAATATAAAAAACAAATAAAAATGTAAAAAAAAAAAAATTAACTCGTAAAAATAAAAAAATTTAAAAACAAAAAGAAATAAATAAAACAAAAAAAAAAACAAAAATATTCGAAAATTATATCAAAAGAAATGACAAAATTTGAAAAAAAAACACATAATTTAAAGAAAAAAAAACAAAAATTAACAAAAAAAAATTTAAAAAAAAAACATCAAAAACATTTTTTTCTAAGTTATTAAAAAAATCCATATAATTAAAAAAGAAAAAATTTAAATAGAAAATTTAAAATAATTTAAATTACAAAATTGGGATTTACATAAAAAAAAAAAAAAAAATACAAAAAAGAGAAAATTAAATTTAAAAATTTAAATTAAAATAATAATAATAATAATAAAACAAAAATACAAATTTTAAAATTAACAAAAAAAAACAAATTAAAAAAAAAAAACAAAATTTAAAATTGAAAAAGAAAATTAAAATAGAAGAATTATAATAAAAAAAACTATCATTAAAAAACAAAAAAAATGAAAAAAACCATGTGCAAATAGTTAAAAAACAAATATCCATAAATTTACTGGTTTTTTTTTAATGAAACAATTTATAAATTTTAAAAATGAAAAACCAAATAAACTAAAAGATTTTTAAAAAAATAAAGTAAATTAAAATTTAATAAATTTAATGAATAAATTTAAAATTTAAAAACAAAATTAAAAAAAAAAAAAAAAAAAACAAATTAAATTTAAAATAAAAAACTTGAATTAAAAAAAAATATATTAAAAATTAAAAAAAATAAAAATAAAAGAATAAAACAATTTTTTGATCGTGGTGGTGCCGCCAGTCGGCCTCCCGCCCAGGTGGCGACGAAGGTCGGCCGCTGGGCGGGCGGGGGGCTGTAGCCGCCTGCTTGCCCAGCGGCTGACCTCCGCCACCACCTGGGCGGGAGGCCGATTTCGGGAATCGCCCTCCCGCGGTGGGAGTCCGATTCCGGAAATCGCCCTCCCACCGCGGGAGTCCGATTCCGAAAATCCCCTCTCGCCGCAGGAGGCCAATTCCGGAAATCGCCCTCCCGCGGCGAGAGGCCAATTCTGGGAATCGCCCTCCCGCGGCGAGAGGTCGATTCTGGGAATCGTGCTCCAGCGGTGGGAGGCCGATTCCGGGAATCGGCCTCTCGCCGCTGGAGGGCGATTCCCGGAAATGTCCTCTCGCCGCGGGGGGAGGGCGCCCCGGGTGGCTCCGAGAGGCATTCCCGAAGTCTCCCTCCCGCCGCGGTCGGCTTGATTCGAGAATCGCTCTCATGGTCCTCGAAGTTGATTAAGGAATCACCCTCCTGAGCGGAGGTCGATTCCGAGAATTTCCCTGTGGCTTCGATTAAGGAATCGCCCTCCCGCCGCGGGAGGCTGATGCCAGGAATCGCCCTCCCGCGTCGCGGGAGGACGATTCCCGGAATTGGCCTCAGGGCGATTCCCGAAATCGGGCTCCCGTCGCGAGAGGGCGATTCCTGGAATTGGCCTCCTGCCGCGGGAGGGTGATTCTCGGAATTGGCCTCCCGCCTAGCGGCCGACCTCTACTGTCACCTGGGCGAGAGACCGATTGGCTACGCCACCACAATCAAAAAATTCTTTTTTATTTTTAATTTTTTTAATTTTCAATATATTTTTTTTTTAATTTGATTTTTTTTAATTTTTTTTTAATTCAAAAAATTTAAAATTATTTTTTTTTTAATTTAATTTTTATATTTGAAAATTATTTTGTTTTAAATTTTTTTGTTTTTTTTATTTTCATTTTTTAATTCTATTCATTTTTTGTTTTTAATTTTTTTTTTCTAAATTTTGTTAATAATTTTTATTAAATTTTGTATTTTTTTTTATTTAATTGATTTTTTTTTTAATTTTTTCATATTTTTTCTTATTATTAAATTTTATGTTTAGTTTTTTCATTTAATTTTTTAAAATTTAGTAAATTTTGTATTTTTTTTAATTTATTTATTTGAATTTAATATTTTTTTTTAAATTTTTTTTTTAATTACATAAAATTTTTATATTTTTTTTAATTTCAATTAAAATTGTGTATTTAAAATTAGATTTTTTTTAAGTTAAACTTAATATTTTCAAATTAATTTGTTTTTCATTTTATTTTTTATTTAATATATTTTATTTTATTTATTTTTTTCAATTTTTCAATTTTAATTGATTTTTAAAGTTTTTTAACTTTTTATTTTAATAATGGTTTTTTTCTTTATATTTAGAATTTAATTTTTATTTCAAAATTTATTTGTTTATTCATTTATTTATTAAAATTTAATATATTTTTTAATTTAATTTGTTATTTTAATATTAACATTTTTTTTTAATTTAATAAAATTTAATATATATATTTTTAATTTAAGTTTATATATATATATATATATATATATATATATATATATATATATATATATATTAAATTTAATATATTTTTAAAATCTATTTGTTTTTTTAATATATATTTTCTTAAATTTAATAATTTTATTGTATTTTTTTTCACTTTTTAATTTAATTAATTTTTCATTTTTTTTACTTTTAATTTCAATAATGTTGTTGTTGTTTTTTTTTTTAATTTTAAATTTATTAAAATTTAACATATTTCTTTAAATTTAATTTTTTATTTTAAAATTTTAATTTTTTTTTAATTTAATAAACATTTTCTTTTTCTTTTTTAAATTTAATTTCTATATTTTTTTTTATAATTTCTTTCCTTTTTTAACTTGTTTTTCTTTTTAATTTAATATTTTTATTTCTTTATTTCTATATATTTTGAAATTTTTATCTTTAATTTTTTTTTAATTTTTAATTTTTAATGTCTTTCTTAAATTTTAGGTTTTTTTTAATGTTTGAATTAAAAGTTTTTATTTTTTAAAATGTTTTTATTTTTTAAATTTATTTTTTTCTTAAATTTTAGGTTTTTTTTAATGTTTGAATTTTAAAAATTAAAAAATGTTATTTCTATTTTTAAAAATGTCAAAAATATGACAATTTTTTTTTTTTTTTTGTTATTCCGGCGTCAACTGGTTTTGTTTTGAGAGTGTTTTTTTGAATCCTTTTTTCAAGAAACAATTTTGTTTTTAGCATAATTTTATAAAATGTTGAAATTTGACCTTCAAAAAAATCCAAGTGCGTTCTGGAATACACTTTTTTTGTTTTTGTGGTGTTTTTTCATGTTTTTTGAGTCTTTTTGGGCTAGAGTTCCCATTTTGAGGTCAGGTTACCTATTTCATCGGTAACAATGTTAGATATATAGGTATTTAACATAAGCCACAAACAATTTTGTGGAGGAGAACAATAAAAATTTCCATACAAGACTACTAGGAGGAATAGGAACCCTATTCCATGTTAGATCGTAATGGACGAAATTTGAAAGTAAAACTGAACAGTTGTGGCGAAGTTAAAATCTAAATAAAAAAAAAAATAAAAAAAAAAAAAAAATAAAATTAAAAAAAAAAAAAAAAATTGGTGGAAAGGAAGAGATGTTACAAATGGTATCAGAGCCCAAGTTAGAAAAACTGGGCTGTTGTTGTGTGCTCACTGTATAATTTTTTTTTTTTGAAAATTTTTATTACTGATATGTGTTGTTTAGAGTACAGTGTTGCAGAAACAGAAAAGTAAAATGGCTGGAAGTGATGAAATTTATGTTGATCTGCGTGATGAAGATAATGCACCAGATCCCAACGCTCCGGTGATGGCTATGTTGCACAGTTTGCAACGAGAGTTGACTGAACTAAGAAGCCAGAATGACAGATTTTCATTAACCAGTGAGGAGCAAGAAAAACTCATTAGAGAATTGACTTCACGGAACAGCCAGGAAGGTGAAGGTTCCGGAAAGAGGAAGAAGGGAAAGTTCTCTACTAAATCTGAAGAAGAGGACACTACTAGACATCAGTATAAACAGAAAAAGGAATTACAAGGGGAATTCTGAAAGATCAAACCTCCCTCTTATGATGGTGAGAAGGAGGAAGATGCTGAAGCCTGGTTGTTGAATATGATTAAGTATTTACAGGTCTATCAATATGAAAGAAATCTGAAGGCCAGATTAGTTGTCTACCAGCTATAAGGTAAGACTACCTTATGGTGGGAGGAGACAAAAACGGTCCATGCCATTGATGAAAAGACAGTGACTTGGGAAGATTTTCAGGTTAAGTTTAAAAACCGCTATTTAAATGAGCGTTATTATGATGATAAAGCAAAGGAATTCCATGAACTCAGACTGGGACAACTAACTATCGATGAGTTTGTCACCAAGTTTAGAAAACTGTTAAGGTATGTTCCTTATATTCGTGAGGAGAAGGCAAAGGTGCAGAGGTTTTTGAACTATTTGCCTACTGTGTACAAGGAGAGGATCGAATTCGATAATCCAAAAACTATGGACAAAGTAGTGAGGAAAGAAAGATTATGCTATCAGCAGTTTAAAGAAAAGGGTGAACATGGTAAAGGCTGGGTAAACAAAGGTGAAATCAAAGGAAAGATACATAAACCAGCCTACTTAATGAACTTTGGTAGGAATCATCAATGGAAAAAGTTTAATAAACCAAAGGAAAGTCAAACTGCACAGTCCCAAGTTGGTTTCAAACAATTAGATGGAGATAATAAGAAGGAAGGAACAGTCAAAATGAGGGAGCCTTTGAAATGTTGGGGTTGTGGAGAACCTCATATTTTGAGTGATTGTCCCCATCGAAACATTCAGATGATTGTGAGAGATCGAGAAGCGACCACAATAAATGACATAGCAAGAAATACACCCACTATCAGTGCAGCCTTGGAGAATCGACAAGCAGAACACCAAGCTACCATGGTTGAGATGGAAGGTAAGATTTCTGACCAATCTGTTATGGTTTTAATTGATCTGGGTGCTTCTTTGAGTTACATTAGTCCAAAAATTGTAGAAAAATTGCAATCTCAATACTGAAAAATTTCAGTAGTCTTGGTTGGTCCAGTTAACCACTGGTACCAAGAGGAAGGTAACTCATAATTTACCTCAAACAAAAATTAAATTAAATTATTTTTAGACAGAAGTGAATTTAAGCATTCTGCCCTTAGGCTCATATGACTTGCTGATAGGAATGGACTGGCTGGAAAAGAGGAAGGTTATGATGAATTGTTGGGATAAAACTTTACATGGCATAGATGAAGAAGGAAAACCTTTTATTCTCAAGGGAAAACCAAAACCCATATTTGTCAGACAAATATCTGCACTGCAACTAAAAAGAACAGCTAGGAAAGGATGTCAAGTATATGCAGTACATGTTGAAGAATTAGAACAGCAACCTGAAGAAAACCTGTTAGATACTCTGCCAGTAGTGAGAGAGTTTAAGGAAGTTTTTCCAGATGAGATTCCTCATCTCCCCCCAAAAAGAGAGATTGACTTTTCTATCGATTTGGTGCTGGGAGCAACACCTGTTTCCCAAGCTCCTTATCGAATGAGTTCCCCTGAACTCATGGAACTGAAAATGCAATTGCAAGAATTGCTAGATAAGGGTTATATCCGACCGAGTGTGTCTCCTTGGGGAGCACCGGTGATTTTCGTGAAAAAGAAGGATGGAACCTTTAGAGTGTGCATTGACTATCGTCAACTGAATAAGTTGACCATTAAAAATAGGTATCCTTTGCCCCGAATTGATGACCTTTTTGATCAAGTAAGGGGAGCTTCAGTATTTTCTAAGATTGATCTAAGGACTGGTTATCACCAGCTCAGAATTAAGGAGGAAGACATTAGTAAAACAACTTTTCGAACCAGGTATGGACACTACGAATTTGTAGTCCTACCTTTCGGTTTGACAAATTCCCCTGCCACCTTTATGTGCCTAATGAACAGTGTGTTAAAAAAGTACTTGGATAAATTCGTACTAGCATTCATAGACGATATTTTAGTTTATTCAAAAAGTGAGGAGGAGCACAAAGAGCACTTGAGGATAGTGTTGCAAATTTTGAAAGAAAACCAATTATATGCCAAATTCAGTAAATGTGAATTCTATAAGGACAAGATCCAATACTTGGGTCATATTATTTCTGAACAAGGGTTGGTTGTTGACCCTGAAAAGATAAAGGCTATTAGAAACTGGCCGGTGGCAAATGATGTTTCAGCAGTGAGATCATTCATGGGGATTGCAGGTTACTATCGCAGATTTGTGGAAAGATTTTCTGCCATAGCATATCCCATAACATCACTACAAAGAAAAGGTGTCAAATGTGAGTGAAATAAAAAATGCCAAAACAGTTTTGAAAAATTAAAATTAAAACTCACTATAGCCCCTATACTAAAGATTGCAGATCCTAATAAGGAATTTGTTGTATGTACGGATGCCTGTAGAGAGGGGTTGGGAGGAGTCCTGTTACAAGAAAATTCGGTTATTGCATATGAGTCTAGGAAACTTAAGACACATGAACACAACTATAGTGCATATGATTTGGAGTTGACTGCTGTAATTCATGCCTTGAAGATGTGGAGACGCTATCTCCTTGGAAAAAAAATTACATTGATGACTGATCATATTAGTCTTAAATATTTCTTTCCCCAAACTGATTTGAATGCTAGACAAGCCAGATGGCTGTCT
Source organism: Pinus albicaulis (assembly GCA_034641835.2). Lineage (NCBI taxonomy): Eukaryota > Viridiplantae > Streptophyta > Pinopsida > Pinales > Pinaceae > Pinus > Pinus albicaulis. The sequence continues at coordinate 247,460,221 of CM076583.1, read as the reverse complement.
TTTCTGAGTGAATTTGATATGGACATAAAACATATCAGAGGGAAAGAAAATAAAATTGCTGATTCCTTGAGCAGAAATGCTTGTCAAAATATAAACAACATTGGAAGTAGTGCCAAGTTTGATTTAGAAGATCTAGTGAAAAAAGTAGTAGACCAGGATTCGAATTATGAGAATCTATAGGTGAAAATACTAAAGAAGGAGATGTCTGACTACACTCAAAACCAAGAAGGGTTGATCTGCTACAAAAATAGATTGTATGTCCCCAATGTGGAAACTTTGAAAAAAGAAATCCTAGATGAATATCATAAACAGCTGTATGTAGGGCATCCTAGTTATCAGAAAATGTTAACAGCTTTGAAAAAGAAATTGTTTTGGCCAGGAATGAAAAGAGAGGTAGCGGAATATTTAGCTAGGCGCATGGAGTGTCAACTAGTTAAAGTTTAGCATCAGCATCCTGCGGGACTTTTAATTCCTTTGTTGATTGCAGAATGGAAATGGGACACAGCTTCTATAGATTTAATAACAGGGCTACCCAAAACCAAATACCAACACGACTTAGTGATGGTGGTGGTATACACCTTAACAAAAGTTGCACACTTTATACCTGTGAAATCTACTTTTGGGACAGCCCAAGTAGAAGATGTATTCCTGAAGGAAGTATTAAGGCTCCATGGGGTCCCAAAGATGATTGTTTCAGATAGAGATGCTAAGTTCACAACAGCCTTTTGGAAAGGTCTGTTTGGGGGGAATGGGCACTAAACTGAATTTTAGCACTGCATATCACCCACAGACAGATGGTTAGATAGAGAGAAAAAATCAGATTTTGGAGAATATGTTGAGAATGTCTGTGATGGATAGGCCATCAAAATGAGAGGACTACTTGCACTTAGCTGAATTTTCCTATAATAACAGCTATCAATCCTCCATCAAAATGAGTCCGTTTGAGGCACTCTATGGAAGGAAATGTCATACACCTTTGAGCTGGAGCCAACCTGAGGATAAGCTAATGTTGGGACCAGATGATTTACAAGAGATGGAAAGAATTGTTAAACAAATACAAAGAAACATCAAGACAACACAAGATCGACAGAAAAAATATGCTGATAAGAAGAGGATACATCGAGAATTCAAAGTGGGGGAGCATGTGTATTTGCATATTAAACCCAAAAAGAGCACACTTTATGCTGGAAGTTGTGCAAAATTGGCTCCTAGATATTGTGGGCCTTTTGAGGTGTTAGAGAGGGTGGGACCAGTGGCTTATAAGCTGGCCTTGCCGCCCCATGTTGAAGTTCATGATGTTTTTCATGTTTCATTATTAAAATTATATATACATGATGCTTCGCATATTTTTGATTGGAATGTGATATAGGTGGAACCAGAAGGGGAGTTCCTTCTAGAGCCGCTTCAGATATTGGGGCGGGAAGAAATTGAATTGAGGAATCGAACAGTAGCAAGAGTAATGGTGGAGTGGAAGCACTTTACTGTTGAAGAAGCTACCTGGGAAAGAGAAGCTGCGATGATGGAAAAATATCCATATTTATTTGGAAAATGAACTTTAGTATTTAGTTATCAACACCGAGGATGGTGATTGCTTTCAGAAGGGGAATATGTAACACCCCTAGTTTTATGTTTTCTTCAAGATTAGACATTGAACTTAAATCCAAAGGGGAGTGGACCCCAATGGATAAGTATTTTGTGGATGTAATTAAATAATTAATTATGATAAATAAATAAAATAATTCTGTACAGATTGACCAACTGAGAATTATGAGATCACTTGCTAAATCCATGAGGATGGAAAGAGGCAAATCATTTCCCCCAAAAAAACTCTTTCGAAAATCCTTGAAAGAATTTATTTCCAAAATAGATTTTGAGGAAAATCTAGTTTCCCCAATGAGGTGGAGAGTAGTTGGGAAGAAGTAAAAAGCTGGGAAAAGTAGAAAGCAGCTTTAAAAATCCCTAAATAAGGGAAGCCTAGGCAAACAGGAAGAAAAGCATCCTGATATTCTGGAAGCAGAACTAGAAACAGGCTTTTGGGAGAAAAATCTTAAATAAGCGATTCCTGAACAAATTAGAGGTTGGTCTGTGATGGAGGTGATCTCAGATCGGGGGTGAGTTCTGGAGATAGAGGGACTCTAAGGTTGGGAGGACTGGTCAAGTACTGAAGCGGTATGCTCACAGTATTTATGTATGATTAAAAATTTAATTGTTGTTCGGGGTTAAGGTTAACGACTATAGCTACATACTACTTGCAATGATTTTGTTTTTTTGTGTTGGTGTTCCATACATCTACAGAGTGTAGAGAAATTAAATCCTCTCAGTTTTGCATAGTTGTAGGAACCAGAATTACGAGGAAAAATCAGCCAGAAACTCTATACCAGTGATTGGTTTAAATTTGGAGATTTATGCTACCCCATAATTCATAATTGTGTAACTTTAATATGTTTCTGTTAAAATTATAATTAAATCAGTGAACACTAGAAAAACTCAAACCATGTATGAATGAGTGATTAAGTACATGCAGTGCAGATCTATTGATTTGTTGAATATACAGCTATAAATTTAAACTCTATGAAACAAAAAGAGATGGATGAGTACCTTTAATTAAGTTAAAGACATTCAGAAATAAACAGAGCTAAATATGGGTTATTAAACCTGGAACCAAATCTGGCCTAAGAAATAAACATAAACTAGCACATGGCTTACCTCCTTTACTGGAGAAATTTATTAACTGAATGTACTAATTGAAATTAGATAGAAGCAAAATTATATGAAGTGCATGTAAATTTTATAAGCTATGAGTAATAACAAATAATTCACCTACCAGATGAGTATAAAATGTTAGTGGAAGTGTTAGCTAGAGAATAGAACATACTGAGCATGTTATAGAATAAAACAATAATTCCCAGAGTCTATTATTAGTTACACTATTAAGTAATAATTGGAAGCTTTAAGTGAATAAGCAAGGGTAAAGGTATACTACTGGAGTAGAATAATACATATAACCCCATAAACCAGATGTTAAGAATCAATAACTTATTGTAGATGCATATACTCTAGTAGTATAAATAGTTACATACAATTATGGAAATAAAATGTGGGGGAAGCAGAAATACAAGATAAGACTAGTAAACTTATCAGCCCTATCTAGCAAATGGAAACAGACAAATGCAGTAGAGATAAAATGTTATCATGATCCTCAACAGAGACTAGCCATCTGAAATCACCCGAGTATATCATAACTTTGTTCCTTTTCAAACAGGAAGGGAATACATATATATGACATCCATAGGTAAATTCATGAACCAAACGAGATAAATTTTGACAATCGTGTCCCCTGACAAATTAATTGAAAGTGTGTGGTCTGAGAGACCATATTAGTACAGTCTTAGTAAGACAGACCAAGTCTAACAAAATCATTATTTTTACAGTAGCAAAGAGAAAATTTATGAAAGTAAGACCCCAATGGGATGAACAAAAATTATGTATAATAACGATATGAGGGTCTGGATTCATTTCGACCCATATGTTGTTGATACCGACCTAAAAGCGCAAGGTGAAGTGAAATTAAAAACGAATGAAACAACCATTTCACTATATCACCGAGAAGGAAATTTGTATGGAATTCGGATTACCTAAATAAAACAAGAGACAGTGAGAATACGAATCAATTACCCGATATGAATTATATCACAAATTAAATTAAAATTAAAAATAAAAATAATAAACGGTTACTTGGCAAATGAGAAACTCCTTTTCTTCAAAATGCCCTGAAACAGAGATAGCTGAAAAATATTAAAAATTCGAAGAACAGGATGATCAAATGGGAACGAAAAATCCATGGGTCAAGTGATATAATCGAATCGATTACTTGCCTAGGGTATGGATTGCTCGTTGTAGTGGAGATGAGTAAAATCAACACATCACCATTCAAACAACATCAGTAAAGTCACTAAAGATGATGAAGAGTAAGCTCCTATCAAGAAACGATGGATTATTAGTGCTATACATCGTCAACAGGAAGATACACGAAATGTAAGAAGAGAGGTTGGAATAAAAGAAAAAAAATCAATATACTAGGACAGAAAAATCTCCACGAGAGATTTGTCCAACTGACCCAAAATGAGTTCTCGACAGTAAACGAGACCATAGGAAAGAAATTGTTTTATTTAAACTCGGCTCTCACACTATCAGTAGAGTATATTTCTATGGACAAAAATACATATCAAGGTATAGTGCACAGAGTGTAAGCCTCACAGTAAAGTTAGTGACATGCGTAGAATTTCATACATGAATTTCAAATACGATGAGGTGATAGATACGATAGAAGTCTGGGCGAGCCGATGCTTCGTTTCTCCAACGTGTAGTGTATCGACACTGGGAGACGACTAGAACAGCTGAGGGGTGAAAGAACCACTTGATAATAACACAGATATTTATACAAATGTCTCAAATCCAAAAATCGACGAAACCCTAATGGATAGGAACAATATCCACCATCCAAGTGGCCTCGGATCGATGGCCTATACACGGATCAAGTGGGTGAAATTGGCATTAAATACCTGGCCGTCCAACACATAAATACATAGATCTATGAAATCGATTCCAACAGTACTCTCACTAATGTCATATGGCCAGCGTAATTGAAAGAGTATTCTGGCATGGCATCTATAACTAAAACGTAGATACATACAACCCTGTGTGTGGACGCAATGAAAGCTAACAAAATGGAAAAAAATCAATAGAGTGCCATCGAATGAGGTGACTTGGAAATTTGAAATGGGTTGCAATGGCCACATACCTTGAGCCAACTTTGCCAATGAGACGTAATGAATGCATCGAAAATTTAATATGCCTATCTCCACTGTAAACTCACCATAAACTGAATTGTACGTGAGAGATCAATGATGCGATGGTAACACTCATTCACATTAGAATAGTGGCCACAAAACTATAATAAATTCATATAAGTGACATAAGCTGTAAATATAAATAGACCATTCGATGCCTTGAATAAATTGAAATGCAACATAAGATTTAAATCTTGGAGTTATACGAAGATTAAAACCCAACAAATCATATACCAAACTTAAAATCCATAAGAATATGATATTGGACACTAAAGCGTAGGTATGGTGAGCGCTACAAGTGTTATGTGAAAACGTTAATGAATAGATCGAAATGTGTGGGTAAATGTACACATAGATAGAAATGCATAGGAATAAACGCAGCCATATAACAATGGTATGGGAATAATATAATATATATATATATATATATATATATATATATATATATATATATGGTGATATATATATATAGGTATTTAACATAAGCCACAAACAATTTTGTGGAGGAGAACAATAAAAATTTCCATACAAGAGTACTAGGAGGAATAGGAACCCTATTCCATGTCAGATCGTAATGGATGAAATTTGAAAGTAAAACTGAACAGTTGTGGCCAAGTTAAAATCTAAATAGAAAAAAAAAAAAAAATTGGTGGAAAGAAAGAGATGTTACAGGCTATTAATATTTAACAAAGGATTCTCAAGAGGGAAATCCACACAATGGGGACTATTTCTTCTTAAGGGGGGAGGAATGATCTGAATGGAAAGTGGCATCCACCCATGTAATTTACCCATGGTATTGTAAGTCGCTTCCATCCATGGTATTTTTTCAGCCATGGTATTTAACCAGTCATGGAATTTACGGTTGGTGTTGTAACTAAAAAATGATCTTAATGGAAAGTGGCATACACTCATGGTATTCATCCACCCCTGGTATTTATCTACCCATGGAGTTTGTCCATGGTATTGTAAGTGGCATCGAGCCATGGTATTCATTCACCCATGGTATTTACCCATCCAAGGAATTTACCCATGTTATTGTAACTGGAAAAAAAACTATAAGTAGCAAGTCGCATTATGTAAAAGGACATAGTGTCCACCACAATGTAGCTTTTACAATTATTATCTATTTTAATAAAAAGTTTCTTTGTTTTTTTTTATGTGTTTTCTTTTCTCTAGAATTCGAATTTTGTGAATTAATTTTGTATTTGCAATTTCATGGATATAAGACATAATGAAAAATTAAAATACTTGTGAACATATAAAGAAAAATTTATATGTGATGTTGCAAACAATAAACTACATTATATCTGAACTCAAAGAAGATAAACGGATCATTTTGCATCGTTTTCTAGTTGATATGTTCTCATTCTTTAAATAATTAAGAATAATTCTCATTCTCTAAATAATTAAGAATTTTTTTTTCCTGTGCATATAAAAGAAATTCAATATCGTTTATGTACACTGGAATTTTTATATAATAAAATTTATTTATCATTATGCTCATTTGTATACACTATTAAATTTCCATATAATTCGTAAGATTTGAAACTTAGTTTGGGGCGTTATAAACCAGACCCTATTGTTAGTGGAGGGGGAGTTTCATGTTTGTTTGCACTATTGTAAGTCTCCGATAGGCGTGGTGTATATTTCAAGTCAAGGTGGATGTGGGGTTGTGAATTTTTTTTTTTAATCAATGAGAACTTATTTATTGTCGATTGAATATGCTTCATATGATTGTGTGATGGATGACTCTGATCTCTAGAAGTGCGAAACAATCTTTTACGTGGTGCTTTTGCTCTTTCCTCTGGTAATGTGGTGATTTGGGTAATGAAGACAATTTGTGCGTTTCTCCATCTCCGCTACAATTTATTCGGTTTATCGTCATTGCTCCATTTTTCTACTCATATATTATTGGGATCAAAATTGTTTTTCGGCTCGGTCGCTTTGTATTTCTTTACTCGATCTGTGTCATCATACTCAATAAGAAAAATGTGGCTGGTAAAACACCCACCATATATGTGTTTCCTCATCCTTCATCCCACCCATCCCATTTGCATTACAATGGATCTCGAGATAGAGCTCTGTTATACTTTCTAGAGAAATTTCAATCTATCATTTGACTTCTATGAATATATTTGGATCATTGTTATCTGTATCATTTGACTTCTATTAATATATTTGGATCATTCTTATCTGTAAGTTTTCCTTATGGGGAATGTTTTTGCAGGAATATTTTCTCCATAATTAGATTCACTTGTAACCCCCTTATGATGATATGTAGTACCTCGAGAGGGCTTTCAGGATTGACGCTATTGTGAAGCTTCTTCCTACTCTGTTGGGAAAAAGCCTTGCGCGTACTTTGGAATTTTTTACTTGCATTTGCACTCAATTTTTTTGGTAAGTCAGTGGTTGGAGTATGTTATTTATTTATTTAGTTTTTTCCTTATATATAGAATTAATGAAATAAGGAGAAGAGAAAATAATTAAATCTATTTGACTAAAAACTAACAATAAATCAATGTTTGAAACTTGTACCAATGATGTAATTACCATCATCAACTTATAACAAGCAGCCATCTAAAAGACCAGTAAAAGGTAAATCTTCTAAAAACCAACCATTATGAGAATTCTAGTGGAAGAAAAATATTAACCTCGGCTAAGCCCTAAATATTCTTTCCAAGCAAACAAAATTAATTAAAGAAGTTACAACAATTATACAAGAAGAAAAATTGGATCGAATTCATATCTTTCAACTAGAATATAATAGTAATCATTGTAACTAGATAAATACAAGAAAGAAATGTACAACCTAGGGTTAGAACTGGTTACCAACATTAAAAGAAATGTACAGTTACGTATGACAACACAATGGTCTCTTTGAAGTTTGAATCATAGTAACCGTTAAACATAATTCCACGAGAATGAGAACATGCAGTATAAATTCATTTCTTGAGATAAGTTATGGAAAACGAAAATTGAAGAAATTCCACTAAAATAAAATTATATGCTCGAGTTGCTCGAATAACGAGTTCAGATAAACCCTCCACACCAAAATCTTAAAATAGAGATTTCAATATCCTTTGAACCATAACATTACACGCTGACTAGTTTTGATGGCAAAGGAGAAAATTTTCGCTCAAAACCCTAGGGGCTCGCAACCCATTACTATTTAAATATCTCAGAAAATAATGAATGAGAAACTTTATTCTAATTGGGTATAAAATTGGAGCACCTGGAATAATGAAAAGAAAATTGTATAAGGATGACATGCAGAGAGTTGAATCTCGTTAACTTCAATGGTATAATCAAACAAGAAGTGATTGGTATAACAACGACACCCTCACCTCCACAGATAACTCGAAGAAAATAAATATACAAAAGTATCCCATGCCCGGATGGAACGACTTTAAGTAAAGAAAATTATGAAAATCATTGGACTTAGAAATCAGTAACATTACCTTGACCTAGATCGTTGTTGAGAGAGAAGGTATGTAACACAAGAAACGAGGAAAAAAAAATATTTTAGTGATTTGTATAAAATACCCAGTGTGTACTTTAAATAGGAGCATACTGAAGAAAACTTTTAGTGTTTTACCTAGAACCAACGCCTTGAAACCCGTTGCACAAGAAATATTCCTCCTTCCTTTCTCGCCATAGTTTCAAGGTAGGGCTTCGACAAACCAAAAAAATAAAAAGTAAACATTGTAGTTAAAATGGAGCTACTAGAGTTAGGGAAGAAAAGAAACACAAAAAAAGGTGAGCTTTAACTTACATGGATAGTGTCTACAGAGAGAAGGGACCCAAACCCATTAGGAATTGTTGTAGAACCACTGTATAAAAATGGAAGAATTGCATTGATGACGACGAGGCACGGAGAGGGGAATTTACCCTTAATAACCTTACTCGAAGAAGGTTTGTTGGATGAAACCCCAAGGGAATCAATGGTGAATTTTTGCAGAGAAACTGTAGAAAAATGGAAGAATTACATTGATGACGACGAGGCGGGGAGAGGGGAATTTACGCTTAATAGCCTTACTCGAAGCAAGTTTTTTGGATGACACCCCAAGGGAATCAATGGTGAACTAGTAGACAGGTGTTTCATATGGAAAAGGTGAATTTCAATGAAGTGGATGTCATATGGAGGTTCGAGAGACTTCGACTTTACGCTCAATACCCTAGTAACTGTTGAAAGATAATGGAAAATCCTTAATTAGTGAGAGTTGGTTTAGGATAGGAATTAGTTTCTATTTCTTAGGGTATGGTTATAACTTCCATACATCTATGTATGCTATATAATGGTTGAGTTGTATTGAGAATGTAGAGCATTCTGCAGAGCCATACTCTCCTAGTTCAGACTCTCTTTCGTAGAGCTGACGAGTGAGTTTTTTATTTATTAGTTGAAACATGATATTTTATCATGGTATCAGAGCTCTAGGGTTGAATCATATCTGAAGTGTTGTGATCTCTGTGAGTATCCAAGTGGCAAGGGAGAAGCCCCTGATGACTAAGTGAATTTTTTTTAGGTATTGAGCGGATCAGCATGGGTTTTTGAGCAACAGTCGCGATGACGTCGCAGTTCCTGTAGTAACAGTCGCGTCGATAGTAGCGGATTGGAGAAGAACATAGGCATCGTGTAGTGACAGACTAACTGTGTTTTATTTATTGTGAGAAAGTCATGAAAATTGGGTTAGTAAGTGCGCCGAGGAGATCTCAAATAGATCTAAGCCAGTGGTCACCACTGATGAAGGAATAGATTTGGTGAAAGTTCATCGATGAAGGAAGAGATCTCAAGCAGATCTTGCTGGTGCTGAGGAGTCGAGAGCCCGTTTCACAACGTGTAAAGAAACCTGCTGGATTGATCATAGATCAAGTAGATATGGATCACAATATTTCTTTCTCTAAGGATTTGGGGTAGATCCATCATTTTTTTCCTGTCAAGTACTCAGTTTTTTTTTTAATTACCGAGATGAATAATCAAATAATCGAGGCATACTTGAATGATAGCAACAAACTCGATGGTTCCAATTACTCTATTTGGAAGTTTAAGATGAAAACTATGATAAAATCGTAGAGTGCTTGGACGATTGCAAATGGGGATGCGTCAAAGCCAGCAACGGGAGCCATGACAATTCCAGGTTGGGAGAAGAAATAAGGTAAAGAAAAGACACTGTTGAACATGTCATCGAAAGACTACATCATACCGCATATTAGAGAATGCAAATCAACGAGCGAAATTTATACAACGTTGAAGGATCTGAATGAGATAAAAAATACAAACCATTTTTTGTTCTTGAAGAGAAATATTCTATCCATAAAGATAGAGGAGAATGAAACAATTTCTTATTTCATATCGCGGATTAAAGATCTGAAGAACAAATTGGCAGATATCAGTGAGATAGTTACAAATGCATATTTGGTCACGATTATCATGAATGGTATGACTGATGATTACGAAATCTTCATCAATGGGATAAGTGCGTGAGAGAAAATCCCAAAGTTTGAAGAACTGACAAGAATATTGATGCAAGAAGAAGAAAAAATGTTGACTCTAAAACCCCATAGTGCGGATCTTGCATTAATGGAAAAGAATAAATTCTTCAAAACAAAAGGAAATCCATCACAGAAAAACAGAGGAAATACACAGAAAAGACTGAATCAATCTCAAGGTATGTATCCCAATAAAAACAACTCTATAATAAAATGTATTTATTGTGGAAAAATCGGTCATATGGCTAAGGAGTGCAAGAAAAAGAAATTTCATGAAGAACAATAGAAACATAAAAGAAATGCAGGGAATTTCATAGATAATGATCATGTTCAAGACTTCAGTTTTTTCATGGCAGAATTTGATTAAAATGTCGAAGCAAACATCTAGTATGTGGATTCGAGACCATACACACATATGACAGGGAACAGAAAATGGTCTAATGATTTTAAATAAACCAACAACAGAGCACAAATCTACCTTGGTGATGATAGAGGCCACCGGATCAAAGGCTATGTGAACATTCATGTTATTTTGCCTAATGGTAATATCAGACATATTCAAAATTTAATGTATGTACCCGGAGTTACAAAGAATATGATTTTTGTATCCATGATTATAGATTAGAATTTCAAGGTAGAAATTCTAAATTTAATTGTTATATTAAACAGTTGGATGGTTGAAGACTATTGCTTCAGGAATTCGAACATGAGGTCTATAAAAATTGAACATGAGGACAGCACCAGATTGAGCATTGACAGCATCAAGTTTTACTACAGAAGAGCTATGGCACCAGAGACTTCATCGCATCAACTTCAACGATTTTTTGTTACTTCAGAAAAAGGAAATGGTAAGAGGTCTTCCTACAATAAAACAAGTGCATAATGATTGTGATTCTTGTGTGTTAGTAAAGATGCATAGAGAAGAATTCCATGTTTGAGTAGAAAATAAAAAGTGAGATATACTTGAATTAGTGCACACCAACCTATCTGGACCCATGCAAACAAAGTCATTAGGAGGTGCAAACCCAGAATCTCTCCAACACTATGCATATACAAATTCATCTCAAATAATTTCCCAATAAAAAACTCCAAGTCCGGCAATTATATACACTATCATTAGTGGAAGCTTGTAACCTTGATTCACAAGTTAGTATGGTTTATGGAAACCATACCTCAAATCAACTCGTTCATTCAATCGAACCCAAACTTCAATAAAATCCCACTTTAAAACTTCATACAGAAGCTCATCAAAACATATGATTTCAACACCACTCAACCCATAACCAAGGTTTTCTATAAACCCAACAAATCTCATTTCTCGATTCCCATTTAAATCCAAACAAGGTTATTTCACAGACACACCCTTAAAACCCCAATGGTTTTATTTAAATTATCAACTTTAATTAAGCCCCAAACTTAATCTATCTCAACTCAAAAATTTGGATTAATTAAACCTCAAGACATATGAACATTATTCAAATTCAACAACCTCCATGCATTACTCAAATTTGACCAACGCCCACATGCCAATATAAAACCATGTTTGAAAGTTCAACCTGGCAATTTAATACCATTGCATATCGATTTTATGCATCACAATATCAATGAGGTTCGAACTTTTTTTATTTAATGCCAGTGAGATATTTTTAAAAAGAAAGCGAGTGCTCACAATTAATTTCAACCAGAATTCACTTTGATGAAAATTCAAAGTCCAACACAAAACGACAATCTAGCCCATGCATTTACTTACCTTCTCCGTCGCTTTTCAACGCTCCATGTATGATCCATTGGCAACCATGATTGTCTATCCAATGCTGTCAACAATCTCTGCAATTTTAATTTGTGTCAAATACAATAAAATCGAACGCAAACAGCTTTGCGCCTTATACAGCTCTCACTTGCAATTAACACAAATTCCATTTCCAGATCTACATTCATTTCTTATTGATATTTTTATGGTCAATTTTCATTACACTCCCAACACCGGTAATTACATAACACAGCCATCGAACTGAACATATGTTTAGCTTTGGACTCTAGTGGAAGGCTTATAACTAGCAATAAATTCCGCCTCCCTAATTCGTTTGTTCTAAATGCGCCATCAACACGCATTCATGGTTCAATCGACCCAGAAAAACCAGTCTTCAATCTTCAGTTATGCCTTTGTCCCTTCAGTGTTCGATTGTTGTTAACACCGCTCGAAGCAAATGGAGGGTTTCACGCTGATTCCAGTTTGTATGCTTGCTTAGATTCTACAGACTTTCAATTCCATCGAGCTATTCCGCTCTGCATTTAACTCTACAAATCAGACTTGGGTTAATGCTGCAGTTTAACGCTCTTGTCCTACATTCTAGAAGTTTCATACAACTCCAAATTCTTCACTTTTGTACCTGAGATCGACTTCATCTTTATACCAGTTAACGCTGCGCTTCACATATGACATCTTCGTGGATTTCTGCATAGATTAATCACCCAGAATACTCGGTATTGATTTATGCCCAATTTTTGTTTATAATGAACCTTTTTAATATGAATTTCACTTTCATTCCCTAAATGAACCACTCATTCCAACTGTAGTTATGAAGTCTGTTCAGTTGCAAACTACACTTCATCGATTACTTCTGAATTGAGACTCAATTTCTATTCTCTCTTAGATTGATCGATTGTTTAAATGATTGATCTTCTCAATATGTGAGTAACCTTCAAAAAGAAATATGTCCAGCTTCTAATATTTCCATTTAGAATTCCATGGCCATTCCTTCAATGGCATCGATCAATTGCGAATATCTCATTGCAAATTCAAATAATTACACAATCTCATAATTCATAATTTATATAATCAATTTTCATCCATACCCATATAATTCAAAGTGGAATATGACTCATAAATCAAGTGTTCACATTAATATAAAAGACTTACATAGTGAATTCTCCTTCCCGGCCTGATCTTTGACTCAAATGGCCCTTTAATTTCCCGTAGGCTTACAAACTTCTTTCTCTATTCTGTACTCCTCCCCTGATCTATTTTCCTTTGAGGCATATTAATTTTTACAAATTTTAATTGAAACAATTTTGGTTCACATCCATTTAATAACTCAACAAGCCCTCAAATATCTCAACAAATCCTACAATCTAGAGTCTTATCCCTAAAATCTTGAAACTAAAATCTAACTTAGGCCTCTTAATTAATTCTTAGATATCTCAAGTCTAATTTCTCTCATGTTTTCCAATTATTTGGAAACATTACAAATCCCCACATATAATTAATTAAAAATATAATTTAATCACTGAAAAATAATATTAATATTTACATGAAATTAATATTTTCTCAAAAACATGAGACCCCTAGTTTAAATAAAATACAAGGTATTTTTCCCAGCTAATGCTCCTGCATCAGACTCCCAAGGTTGAAAATGATCATGATCTCTTGATCATGCGTTTTAAATCTGTGTCCACCTGGATCCCACAGTTTGTTCTGTAAATCATCATCTATATCTGTTGTCTGCTGCTTTTCTCCAGGTCTCCATATCTTATGCTATCTTGCTCCACTTGCTGCACTTTCACAATCTGTGTCCGTCTTCATTTTGCTGCTACTGCTTCTCTTCCTTCCTGATGTCTTCCTCTGAGACACTTTCAACATGATTCTTCTGATTAATTCAATTTCTCGGTCCAATATATCTCTAGGATGCTGATTTCTTGCTTCCTCAGTTCTTACTTGCTCAATTATAACTCGTTTAGTCTTTACCGCCACCCAATCATCCATGCCCTCTTGTCTTCTACAACGGAAAACGTTTTCTCTGCCTTCTCCTATTAGCAACTTACTAGACTGGTACATTGTACACTCCTTTCTGTTATCTTCATCTCTTTGCATCTGCAATCCCCAATTCTGAAATTGAGATTCCTCCTCCATTGAATTTTGACTATTCATCATCATTTCCAGCAACATAATGTCCTCATCCCATGGATTTGAAATTTCCACAGAATTCTCGTCTTTCTCCTTCATTTGATTGCTCAACTGAGTCAAATGTTTTTCAGCACCTGCAATAACACTTGCATTCACAAAACACTTGTTAAAACAAAAATCATAAGGCCTCAGTGCCTTATCCTCCTTTGTCATCATTTCAGTACGTTGCCCTGAATTTTCCATTTCAATCAGCACATCAATATGCTGATTCTCTCTTCCCAAAGAATTCTCTGAAGAACTCTCAAGACTGTCAACCAGTCTTTCTCTCACACCATCTGTCTCCATGATACTAAAATGAACTTTTTTCTTCTGCTGCAATCTCTCTATCATACTCTAAATTTTCCAACAAGTATTCCAACAATGCAATTTCTTTGTGGCATTTCTGAAGCATATCATCATCACTTATAGTCCCTGCATTCACACACAAGCTTTCAGTTTGAAAATCAAAAAGTTCAACAGTCTCAAATGTTACTTCACTTATTAGTTCTTTAGACTGATTCACTTCTTCTGCATCCACAAGAACTTCCTCTTGTACTATAACATCTTCACAATATTGCGCATCCTCCTCAGTAAAACCTGTAATCACATCACAATTTTCAGCTACAAAAATACAAGATTTCACATTATCCAGCTGATCTGGATTTTCCCAATAACTCATCATCTGCTCGAGCTTCTTCAGCTCTTCTGTTAACTGCATGTTTATCTGTTGATCCATATTTACTTGTAGTTTCTGCCATTTCACTTTCTTCCTCATGGTCCAACCATGTCTCTGGCCTTTCATATTTTCTTGTAACAACTTCATCAATAACTCAAGATGAACTGTTATCTCAGCTTTCTCTTTCTCATACTCTTCATCGGTGAACTGTTTCAATATTCCATTTGCTTTGGCATCTTTCTCCCTCTTTCTACTTTGGCCTCTCTCTGAACCTCTGCTCTCTCCTTTATGACTTTCAGTAGTCATTTTCCTCGCCATGAGTTTCTCACTCATGAGTTGCACCAAGACTCTACAACAGCAAACTCTCCTTCTGCCACTTACCTCACCAATCCCTTCCTCCGGATCTGGTCTTTTGGTAATCATCGGTCCTATGCTGGAACCTTTCGAGCATTCTCCACTGCTCCTTCAGGCTTCTCTCATTTGCAACTTTATTCAACCTCTGTTGAATCTTCAGGTTCTGCCACTCTTTCTTAGAATCCATCGCTAGAATCCTTCATCACTGCACTCCAGCTGTGATATGCTTCTTCTCGCTGAGATTTTCTCCAACCTGCTTGCAACCTGAACTTTGCAAAAAACCTTCAAACCAGAGTTAAATATCATCTGTCATCTCACCTCTAAGATCCTGTTGATCTTGCTTCACTTTTTCAACTGCACTACATCCCTATGCTGCAATCTTCATCAGTTTCAAAATCAGATATTTATTCATCACATGCATTCATTCAAAAACTTGAATCTTCACACAGAGCTATTCCAGCTTTGATACCAAAATGATGCAAGAAAACCCTGCAAACCTAGAATCTCTCCAATACTATGCATATAAAAATGCATCTCAAATAATTGCCCAATAAAAAACTCCAAGTCCGACAATTATATACACTATCATTAGCGGAAGCTTGTAACCTTGATTCACCAATTAGTATGGTTTATGGAAACCATACCTTAAATCAACTCGTTCATTCAATCAAACCCAAACTTCAATAAAATCCCACTTTAAAACTTCATACAGAATCTCATCAAAACATATGATTTCAACACCACTCAACCCATAACCAAGGTTTTCTATAAACCCAACAAATCTCATTTCTCGATTCCCATTTAAATCCCAACAAGGTTATTTCACAGACACCACCTTAAAACCCCAATGGTTTTATTTAAATTATCAACTTTTAATTAAGCCCCAAACTTAATCTATCTCAACTCAAAAATTCGGATTAATTAAACCTCAAGACATATGAACATTATTCAAATTCAACAACCTCCATGCCTTACTCAAATTTGACCAACGCCCACATGCCAATATAAAACCATGTTTGAAAGTTCAACCTGGCAAATTAATACCACTGCATATCGATTTTATGCATCACAATATCAATGAGGTTCGAACTTGTTTGATTTAATGCCAGTGAGATATTTTTAAAAAGAAAGCCAGCGCTCACAATTAATTTCAACCAGAATTCACTTTGATGAAAATTCAAAGTCCAACACAAAACGACAATCTGGCTGACACATTTACTTACCTTCTCCATCACTTTTCAACGCTCCATGTATGCCATGACTGTCTATCCAACGCTGTCAACAATCTCTGCAATTTTAATTCGTGTCAAATACAATAAAATCGAAAGAAAACAACTCTGCGCCTTATACAGCTCTCACTTGCAATTAACACAAATTCCATTTCCAGATCTGTATTCATTTCTTATTTATATTTGTATGGTCAATTTTCATTACACTCCCAATGCCGATAATTACATAACATAGCCATAAAATTGAACATATGTTCAGCTTTGGACTCTAGTGGAAGGCTTATAACCAGCAATAAATTCTGCCTCCCTAATTCGTTTGTTCTAAATGCGCCATCAACACGCATTAATGGTTCAATCGACCTAGAAATACCAGTCTTCAATCTTCATTTATGCCTTTGTCCCTTCAGTGTTCGATTACTGTTAACACCACTCGAAGCAAATGGAGGGTTTCACGCCGATTCCAATTTGTATGTTTGCTCAGATTCTGCAGACTTTCAATTTCATCGAGCTATTCCTCTCTGCATTTAACTCTACAAATTAGACTTGGGTTATAGTTGCAGTTTAACGCTCTTGTCCTGCGTTCTGGAAGTTTCATACAACTCCAAATTCTTCACTTCTATACCTGAGATAGACTTCATCTTTCTACCAGTTAACGCTACGCTTCACATATGACATCTTCGTGGATTTCTGCATAGATTAATCACCCAGAATACTTTGTATTGATTTACGCCCAATTTGTGTTTATAATAAAACTTTTTAATACGAATTTCTCTTTCATTCCCTCAATGAACCACTCGTTCCAACTGTACTTATGAAGTTCGTTCAATTAAAAACTCCACTTCATCGATTACTTCTGAATTGAGACTCAATTTCAATTCTCTCTTAGATTGATCGATTGTTTAAATGATTGATCTTCTCAATATGTGAGTAACCTTCAAAAATAAATATGTCCAGCTTCTAATATTTCCATTTAGAATTCCATGGCCATTCCATCAATGGCATCGATCAATTGCCAATATCTCATTGCAAATTCAAATAATTACACAATCTCATGATTCATAATTTCTATAATCAATTTTCATCCATACCCATATAATTAAAAGTGGAATATGACTCAGAAATCAAGTGTTCACATTAATATAAAAGACTTACATAGTGAATTCTCCTTCTCGTCCTGATCTTTGACTCAAATGGCCCTTTAATTGCTCGTAGGCTTACAAACTTCTTTCTCTGTTTTGTACTCCTCCCCTGATCTATTTGCCTTTGAGGCATATTAATTTATGCAAATTTAATTGAACCAATTTTGGTTCACATCCCTTTAATAACTCAACAAGCCCTCAAATATCTCAACAAATCCTACAATCTAGAATCTTAACCCTAAAATCTTGAAACTAAAATCTAACTTAGGCCTATTAATTAATTATTAGATATCTCAAGTCTAATTTCTCTCATGTTTCTCAATTATTCGGAAACATTACAAATACTCAAATATAATTAATTAAAAATATAATTTAATCACTCAAAAATAATATTAATATTTACATGAAATTAATATTTTCTCAAAAACATGAGACCCCTAGTTTAAATAAAATACAAGGTATTTTTCTGAGCTAATGTGAGGACAGCACCAGATTGAGCATTGAAAACATTAAGTTTTACTACAGAAGAGCTATGGCACCAGAGACTTCATCGCATCAACTTCAACGATTTGTTGTTACTTCGGAAAAAGGAAATTGTAAGAGGTCTTCCTACATTAAAACAAGTGCATAATTATTGTGATGCTCGTGTGTTAGGAAAGATGCATAGAGAAGGATTCCCTATTCGAGTAGAAAAGAAAAAGTGAGATATACTTGAATTAGTGCACACCAACCTATGTGGACCCATGCAAACAAAGTCATTAGGAGGTGCATTGTATTTTCTACTATTTGTTGATGACTGCACAAAGTCTTCTTGGTTATATTTTATGAGCAATAAAGTTCAAACATTTGAATACTTTAATTATTTCAAATATATGATAGAAAAGTAAACAGGGAAGCACATAAAAATTCTCCACTCCAATCAAGGGGGAGAATACAGGAAGGATGAACTTACCAAGTATTGTAAAGACCATGGAATATTACAACAATTCACAGTACCCCATACTCCTCAGTAGAATGAAGTAGCGGAAATAAAGAGCAAAACATTGGTGGAGTGTGCTAGGAGCATGTTGAAAGGTAAGGATCTCTCCAATGGTTTTTAGGCTAAAGCATTGAATACTACCGTTTATTTGAAAAATAGGAGTCCTACAAGAAGTGTCTAGTTTTAAAATCCTTTTGAAGAATTATATGGATTCAAACCTGCAGTTAAACATTTGATAGCATTTGGGTCTAAAGCCTTTTCCCATATTCCAAAGGAAGACAGAAGAAAACTAAATTCAAAATCCATTATATGTACCTTTGTAGGGTATTTTTCACAATTTAAAGCTGATAGATTATTTAATCCCTCTACTCACAAGATTTTTGTTAGTAGAGATGTCGTGTTCCATGAGCAAGTTTATGATGAATCTGATAAAAGAAATGAGGAATGGGATATTCCATTTTTGGTGGAAGGAAGTGAAGAAACAGGTAACAACCATGAGAAGAAGAAAAAAATAGAATCAAAAAGTTCAGATACAAAAATCGAGCCAAGTCCTTCAAAGGAAATTCAAAACAGGTTGGAAGCCACACCAATGCTCAGAAGATGAGGTAGGCAGATTCAATTTCTTGCTAGATATAGGTAAAATGCCTTTATAACTAGTATTATGAATGTTTTTGAACCTTCTAGTTATAGAGAAACAAAGAATTGTAGTAAATGGAAAGAAGCTATGGAACAATAATATGAATCTATTCTAAAAAAAACACTTGGGAGCTGCTTGAACTACCTGAGAGGAAACAAACCATAGGTTGTAAATGGTTGTATAAACCCAATATTAATGCAGATGGAACCATAGATAAACTAAAAGCGAGATTGGTATCAAAGGGGTATTCACAAAATGAAGGTATTGATTGCGAGGAAACCTTTGCCCACGTAGCTAAAATAAACACTATCAGAATGATGATTGCTTTAGCTACTAGAAAACACTGTATGATTCACCAACTAGATGTAAATTCTACATTCTTAATTGGGGAGTTGAAAGAGGAGGTTTACTTAGAACAACCTCACGGGTTTATCCAGAAAGGGAAAGAAAATTTATTCTGTAGATTAAGGAAAGATTTATATGGGCTGAAACAAGCACTCAGGTCATGGTAGGAAAAGATAGATTCATTCTTTCTGCAACATGGTTACAACATAAGTAAAAGTGACCCTAATCTATATACTGTGAAATATGAAAAGGGGCGTATAATGTTGATTTCTTTTTATGTACATGATTTAATTATTACAGGTGATGTTGTTTATATAATCAAAGAAATCAA
This sequence comes from Pinus albicaulis, assembly GCA_034641835.2. NCBI lineage: Eukaryota > Viridiplantae > Streptophyta > Pinopsida > Pinales > Pinaceae > Pinus > Pinus albicaulis. The sequence goes on along the minus strand of CM076583.1, from coordinate 247,440,251 downwards.
GCAGCAAATGTCACAAATGTTCGAAATGAACAACCTCGGTGAGCTAAGATATTGTTTGGGTCTTGAGATCTGGAGAGATTCAAGACAAAATTTTCTATCCTAGGGTAATTATGTCATAGGTCTACTGGAAAGATTCAGGATGGATTAGTGTAAGGCTGCAACAATACCATTATAACAGAACATTAAACTTCAGATTGAGGATGGCTCTAAAGAGGAAGATGTAACACTCTATCGATAGGTGGTTGGGTGTCTAATCTATGGGTAAACCCATAAAGTTGGGTTACACTTTTGTGAGAATCGGGGGAGGAAATTTTTTTTCTCAATAATTTGGCCAAAATTTTATAAAATTTTGGCCGAACTATTTGAGAGTTCAGTCGAACTATTCGAGAGTTTAGCTGAACTTTTGAAATTAGTTCAGTCGAACTCATTTTTCTGTTTACATTGACGGCATACTGACGGTGTGGGCAAACAGATTTTTGGTCGGAGATGGGAAAACTAGCAACAAAAGTTCGAACGAACTTGTTCTTATAAATATATCAACCCACAAACCTTAATGGGTTTCTTATGCACATGTGTCTCGCGTCTGTCTCTGTCTCATTCTATTGCGCTGTTGCTATTGCAGTGTTGCTCTATTGAGTTCTATTGTGGTGTTTCTTTGTGTCTGTTAGGGTGTTGCAGTTGCTCTGTTGAGGTCTGTTGCGGTGTTTTTTTTGTTGATTTTTTTTTTTTTTTAATTTAATTGTTTTTTTTCATAGGGAATTTGTCCCGCCTTCACCCTCATTGTAGCTTCATCTGCAAATTTCAGCAAATTGATCTCCCGACTTCATCCTTATTACGACTTCGGCTGCTAATTTCTGTGTATTGATCTCCTGGCTTCGTCCTCGTTGTAGCTTCGTTTGCGAATATCTGTAAATTTCCAGGTATGAAATCCTGTCATTGAAACCATGTTAACCATTAAATGGTTAAATTTGGATATGATACCATGGTAATTTTTAACTGGTATGTTCTATTCTTGCAAAAATTACTTTTTCCTTTTATTATCCCAATTACAATTCTACTTTAAATAGAAATCCAATTAACCATTAGAGCAATCTTGACAGTAATTGTATACATAACATAGAAACTATCGTCCAAAATCCAAACGACGGTTGACCGATCGAAAGATGCTAAGAAAACCAATAAAAAAAACCAAGTGTCACCTCTGAAATCTCTTAGGAAACCCAAATTTAAGCCTCTGCAATTTGCGTCAACGATCTTGACAGTAATTGTATATAGAACATAGAAATAAAATGAAAATCTCTTAGGAGTCCCGAATTTAGCCTCTGCAATTTTGGTCAAAGATATTAACAGTAATTTTATATAGAACATATAAATAAAATGTAGAAGACAAAACAGATAAGGGAAAACCCAACAGATCTTCTTCTTCTTAATAGATATAAATGTTTAGAGAGAGAGATAATCAAATTGTCCCGACTTTCAAAATGTCCTCCAAAATCCAAACGACAGTTGACAATTGTATATAGATAATATTTTTTGTCAAGTACCTTGACAATAATTGTATATAGAACATAAAAATAAAATGCAAATCTCTTAGGAAACCCGAATTTAAGCCTCAACAATTTTGGTTAAGGATCTTGGGAGTAATTTTATATAGAACATAAATAAAATGAAGAAGAAAAAACAAATAAGGGAAAACCCAATAGATCTTCTTCTTAATAGATATAAATGTTTAGAGAGAGAGATAATCAAACTGTCCTAACTTTCAAACTGGTAGGTAATAATTTTGGTCAAGGATCTTGATAGTAATTGTATATAGAACATAGAAATAAAATTAAAATCTCTTAGGAAACCCAAATTTAAGCCTCTGCAATTTTGGTCAAGGATATTGATAGCAATTGTATATAGAACATAGAAATAAAATGCAGAAGACAAAACAGATAAGGGAAAACCTAACAGATCTTCTTCTTCTTAATAGATATAAATGTTTAGAGAGAGAGATAATCAAACTATCCAGACTTTCAAACTGTCCTAAAAAATCCAAACAATAGTTGACCAAAATATGCTCAGAAAACCAATCGAAACAACCAAGTGTCACCTCTGAAATATCTTAGGAAACCCAAATTTAAGCCTCTGCAATTTTGGTCAAGGACTGCATAGTTGAATTTCCTTCAATGTAGGTCAATAGAGGGTCTAAACCTACAATCGATAATCTCAGAGCTTCATTCTTTCATCCTTCAAGAACTCACTCAAGATTCCTCTCAAAATATCCTTCTAGAAAAAATATAATATTTCTTATGCATGCATAATTATAGTAGTGTTAAAGGGAGCAATTTTTTCTTTATATGTTTTTAAGGTATGTTACAATCTTACCTATCATATCAGATAGTTTAGATTCTTGAACTTCCTTAAATATCTATGGTTTCTCACCTTCGTTCAATATTGGGTAAAAGGTCATGGTCTTACCTTAATTTCTATTCTAATTCCCTTTCCTAACTTTGATTTTCCTTTTGACGTTAGAGATAAACCAAATCATTAAATATGATAGTCATCCCTTCTAGGGAACTTAGTATGGGTTGCTTAGTGGTTTCTGACCCTTATGATGATGTGATGTGGTGTTTCAAATGTGGGAGTAACTTGTGTTTGCATGTGATGCTCATGGGCCATTGTTTATTTTGTGGGTTATAGACGGTTTAGTTCTACCTCCTAAGATAAACTTTCTAAAAAACATGAAATATTTCTTAAAGTCAAAATACATCTATACTAAGGATTAATATTTATATGTATTTCTACCATATAAATTCTAATGATAATTAATCACATATGTGTTAAAGAATAATATGAAATAATCCCTTTTTATACTTGGCTTGGCTCTTAGGTACATAGATGGGTGAGATTGGGGATGCGGTTCACATCAAAAGTAATAGTGAATGGATTTAGTGGAAACATTTTATAAGATCGGGACTCAAACAATGAGAGAGATAAAAAACCTTTTATATTCAATGTAAGACACATGCATTAACATATAATGGTGATACTTTCCCTTCTTTCCAACTTAGCCCATCCTTCTAGAAAAATCCCTTTTAATGAAGCAGATACATCCATAGTGATCCACTGATATTTTTTCATGAATAACTATTCCATTTTGGACTTATATATCTAAAAACTGTGCTCATTGAATTTATGCATCTATATCTTTAAACTACTTGATACTATTTTATTACACCATAGGAATCGTTTTGATATATCTCCCATTTTAATGGGGTCTATCACATTTCAAGAAAAACACATTAACCATAAAATTTTCCCATTGAAACCAAAAATTAATTTGATACAAAACATAGGTTTTAACCTTATATAGTTAATTGTTTCAAATAGATTCTTAATAAAATGAAAAATATTCAATGTAAAACACATGTACATTAAAATATAATTGTGATATTTTCCCTTCTTTCCAACTTAGTCCATCCTTCTAGAAATATCCCTTTTAATGAAGCAGATATATCCATAGTGATCCACAGATATTTTTTCACCAACAACTATTCTATTTTGGACTTATATATCTCAAAACTATGCTCATTGAGTTTATGCATCTATATATTTAAACTATTCAACTATTTTATTACACCATAGAAATCATTTCAATATATCTCCCATTTTAATGGGGTCTATCACATTTCAAGAAAAAAGCATTAGCCATAAAACTTTCCCATTGAAACAAAAAGTGATTTGATAAGAAACATAGGTTTTAACCTTATATAGTTAATTGTTTCAAATAGATTCTTAATAAAACGAAAAATGTTCAATGTAAAACACATGCACATTAACATATAATTGTGATATTTTCCCTTCTTTCCAACTTAGTGGACATCCTTCTATAAAAATCCCTTTTATTGAAGCAGATATATCCATAGTGGTCCACTAATATTTTTTCACAAACAACTATTCCATTTTGGACTTTTATATCTCAAAACTATGCTCATTGAATTTATGCATATATATCTTTAAACTACTTGAAACTATTTTATTACACCATAGGAATCATTTTGATATATCTCCCATTTTAATGGGGTCTATCGCATTTTGATAAAAAAACATTAGCCATAAAATTTTCCCATTGAAACCAAAATTAATTTGATACAAAACATAGTTGTTAACCTTATATAGTTAATTGTTTCAAATATATTCTTAAAAAAATGAAAAATATTCAATATAAAACACATGCACATTGAAACATAATTGTGATATTTTTTCTTCTTTCCAACTTAGTCCATCCTTTTAGAAAAATCCCTTTTAATGGAGCATATATATCCATAGTGATCCACTGATATTTGTTCACCAACAACTATTCCATTTTGGACTTATATATCTCAAAACTATGATCATTGAATTTATTCATCTATATCTTTAAACTACTCAACTATTTTATTACACCACAGGAATCATTTCGATATATCTCCCATTTTAATTGGGTCTATCACATTTGGAGAAAAACACATTAGCCATAAAATTTTCCCGTTGAAACCAAAAGTGATTTTATATAAAACGTAGGTTTTAAGCTTATATAGTTAATTTTTACAAATAGATACTTAATAAAATGAAAAATACTCAATGTAAAACACATGCACATTAACATATAATTGTGATATGTTCCCTTCTTTCCAACTTACTGGACATCCTTCTAGAAAAATCCCTTTTAATGAAGCAGATATATCAATAGTGATCCACTGTATTTGTTCACCAACAACTATTCCATTTTGGACTTATATATCTCAAAGCTATGCTCATTGAATTTATGCATCTATATCTTTAAACTACTTTACAATTTTATTTCACCATAGGAATCAATTCGATATATCTCCCATTTTAATGGGGTATATCACATTTTGAGAAAAACACATTAGCCATAAAATTTTCCCATTGAAACCAAAAGTAATTTGATACAAAACATAGCTTTAACCTTATATAGTTATTTGTTTCAAATAGATTCTTAATAAAATGAAAAATATTCAATGTAAAACACATGCACAAACATATGATTGTGATATTTTCCCTTATTTCCAACTTAGCCCATCCTTCTAGAAAGATCCCTTTTAATGAAGCCGATATATCCATAGTGATCCAGTAATGTTTGTTCGCCAACAAATATTCTATTTTGGACTTATATATCTCAAAACTATACTAATTGAATTTATGCATCTATATATTTAAACTACTCAACTATTTTATTACACCATAGGAATCATTTTGATATATCTCCCATTTTAATGGGGTCTATCACATTTTGATAAAAACACATTAGCCATAAAAGTTTCCCATTGAAACCAAAAGTAATTTGATACAAAACATAGGTTTTAACCTTAAATAGTTAATTGTTTCAAATATATTCTTAATAAAATGAGAAATTTTGCAATGTAAAACACATGCATTAACATATAATTTACTCGAGAAACCCAAAATGAGAAGATCACTTTTTTTATTAGTATATTAATTTTTAGACCATAAGACACACACACACACATATGTATGTATGTATATATGTATATATCCCACGAAAATTATAAAATACCAATCCATTACCTTGGATCATATAAAACTTTAGTTCTTTAACCGAAACTGTAGAAAAATGGCATAAACTACCATGCACTATAAAAATGTTAAAAGAAAAAACCATGTGATGAAAACCATCATAAAGGGAGATTTGTTTTTCCCAAAAATGTTTTTTTGGGGCGCTACCCTTGAACACCTATGTGTGGGGAATTTTTCATCTATATGAAACCCTAAAGTGGGGGTCCTTTCCTCCCATTTTATTCCCACCACTATGCCTAGAAAAATATATAGTGCATGGGGGTATTCACATAAAGGATATAACACATACCAAACATCCAATAATTCTCCTTAATGTGACCATCAATGTTGCAATGGTTAGAATTATTTCTACTACCCTTGCATGGATGTGTAGTGGCTATTTTATTCTTATCCTCCTATTTCCAGTTCTTATTCCCCTCCTTCAGAGCTTCTTGGTGCTATTTTTTTCTTCAAACCACTTAAGTACCATTTATTTTGGCCTACGGTTTCTAGATAATGTGCATATACACATGTCTCATACATTATCCTTAGCTTGGAAAGAATCACTTTTTTATGTAGATGGTTATATAGACCCCACATATACATGAGGAGTAAATTTGGGCTCTTGGGAAAGGTATCCAATAATATTACCATATTTTTGAACTTCGTACACTCTTATACACCCTTATGTCTATGTAAATTAGTGTGAGTGATTCTACGGGTCCTCTACACACTTCATAGGGTATAATTGGGAAAGGTAGTGTCAACTTCTACAAGTTCTTCGGCAGAGTCTGTAAAGGGCCGAGTACCCTCTGGATCTCATATTTTATGAAAGCTAACATATCCAGTAAACTCCCCTAGAGTTAATCTCTAGAATAGATCTAAATAGAAGTTCTTCATTTTAATATCCATAAACCACAACCACTTTAAGGAAAACTGTGTAAATGTGCCATTTCTCCCATAAATTCTTAGGAAACATTTTTAAAGCATACATGTCATGTTGGCTTTCTTCCATTAACTTTAAAGCATGTTTTTTGTAAGTGCATAAAATAATGTTTTGAACCATGTAAATGTCATTTCTCCCACAAACTAAATGCTTTATATCATTAATTCAAGGCAAACATTAAGGCCTAAAAATTGAACCTAAAGTGGTTGAACTCTGATAGGATTTTTATCTTCCACAGGATTTTAGTCTGTCTGTTCAATGTTAAATTCTATAGGTTCTAAAGGCAGAGTTTGTAAAGGGCCAAGTAGCATCTCGATCTCAGCTTTTCTCAAAGTTGACATATCTAGTAAATGCCCCTACAGTCAATCTCCGTAACATATCTAAATAGAAGTTTTTCATTTTAATATCCATAAACCACTACCACTCTAAGTCAAACCTTGTAGATGTGTCATTTCTCCCTTCTCCCATAAAATTTTAGGAAAAACTTAAGGAAAACTAGTTGTTTTAGTAAGTGCATAATTTTTTTTTTCAAACCATGTAAATGTCATTTCTCCCACAAACTAAAGCCTTCCTCCCATTAATTCAAGGAAAAATTGAAGGCCTAAAAATTGAACCTAAAGTTTTTGAACTCTCATAGGATAGTATCCCCCAAACTCAAGGCTTTCCCCCATTAATTCAAGGCAAACTTTAAGGCCTAAAAAATGAACGTTGTTTTAGTAAGTGCATAAAATAATTTTGGAAACCATGTAAATCTCATTTCTCCCACAAAGTAAATCCTTCCTCCCATTAATTCAAGGAAAAATTTAAGGCCTAAAATTTCAACCTAAAGTAGTTGAACTCTCATAGGATAGGTATCCCCAAATTCAAGGCTTTCCCCCATTAATTTAAGGCAAAATTTGAGGCCTAAAAACTGAACCTAAAGTGGTTGATCTTCCATAGCATTTTAGTTTGTTGGTTGAGTCTTAACTTCTACAAGTTCTAAAGCAATCTGTAAAGTTCTAGGTAGCCTCTGCATCTAATCCTTTCTTAAGGCATGTTATTGAACTAGATGTGATTTATGCCATAAATTTTAAGGCAAAATTTCATGCAAACCTTGCATGAACCATGTATATGTGTCATAAATCTCCCCTAAACTCTAGGCAATGCAATCTTTAAGGCATCTCATTTCTAGATGTGAATTCTACCATGAACTTTAAGTCAAACTTTAATATAAACCATGCACATGTCATTTATCTCACGCACATGTGTTATTTCTCTCATGAATTCGCAATAACTATCAATTTAATACATTTTTATTCAATTTGTTTTTTTTTTCAGGGATAAAAAAATCCACTAAATATGGTTGAAAAATGGAAATTATGCATAGATGTTTCTTTCTATCCCAATCCAGGGAAAGCAGTGATTACATATGTGCTTTCCAATATTGTGACTAGCAAATTCATTCAAATGAAAATGAATATACCGGGGAGAACAACAAACAACGAGGCATATTATATTTCATTGATAGAAGGCTTGGGAACATCTATGGAGTATGGATTAAATGGAATTGCATTTTTCATCAATTCTGAACTTGTGTGCAATCAGATGAATGGCGTGTACCAAGTTAAGAGGGAGAGGCTAAAAGAACTGCTTGGAATAGAAAACAATATTGTTAGCCAATTTCATTTTTTTAGTATAAGACATTGTACAAATGTGAATAAGATGTATGTTGATCTATTGTGTGGGGCAATGAAAATTCAGGATTCATCTATCAAAGATGAATTAATAGATGAATTACAATTATACGGGGAAATGCCAATGCAAGATTCATCTCTCAAAGATGAATTAGTTTTGAGACGCTCTTCTTAAAAAATTCAAGATTCATCTCTCAAAGAGGAATTAGTTTTGAGACGCTCTTCTTCAAAAATTCAATATTCATCTCTCAAAGATGAGTTAGTGTTGAGACGCTCTCCTTCAAAATTTATTGATGAACATTGTAACATATCTTGGATATGTGTGTGTTTTGTAATTATAAATGCGTCTTTTTTTAATGACCATGTGTTTTTTTCAATCATATACCAAGTGTGCTCCCACCACACCATGTAAAGCACAACTTGGTGAACTTCACATTTGCAACAAGTGGTGAAATTCACATTTTTATAGAATTAAAATGCGGGGACTTCAACAATTTTTTTTTTTAAATGGAGTTTCACACTTTTTTTTAATGACCATGTGTTTTTTTCAATTTTATACCAAGTGTGCTCCCACCATGTAAAGTGAAATTTGGTGAACTTAACATTTTTATAAAACAAATTCGTAAATTGAGTTTCACACATCAATTAGGGCTTTAGAAGTTGTGTTTTACATAATTTGTGTACACTAAATTATATTAATTTTCTAAAATTTATTTTGAATTTATTTTAAATAGTAATTTAAAAAAAAAAATTGTAAATGTCCACTGTAAATATATATATCATGGTGGGTGAACAACGAATATCAACAAAATCCCATATCTCTACGAGAGAGGGGGATCATGGATTGAGGGGTGTTAATGGTATTTAAATATAATCTTAAATCTCCATACATATACATACATGTGTGTACATATGGAATTGATTTTTTATCAATTTTGTGAGTTAAATTAGTTGTTAATAAGTTTCATTTTTTATTTTTAGGAGTCAAAAGGAAAATGGTGTCTACTCCATCAATGGAGCATGGCCATGGTTCACGCAATCGTGGTATGGTTCATGCAATTTAATCAATGAATATATATATATATATATATGAATGTATTTTTGAATTGATTATAAATTCATATTTGTTTATGAAGCTTCTCTCTCATCTTGTGAGGTTGGTGGTGGTGCAGATTCCCTTAGAGGGCCATTAGTAAGTGCTGGCGTGTTACATGAAGGTGGTGATATGTATTCCCCTAAAGACCAATCAACAGATGGTTGTGTTGTTTCTTAAGCAATCGGTGTTCATGTTGGTTCTCAATAAGCTCGTTCTAGTTCTCAACAGTCTCGGGGTGGGAAAGATGCTAGCCAACCACATCGAGGTGGCCATCAATTTGAATATTTTTTTCATTCAATTTGTACAAATTTGATTACATGTGTTTTTTTACTATAAAATGTTTTACATATTGATGCAGAGGCTGAAAATGTTGCTCCAAATGTTGCTCAAAAAAGACATAGGAAAGAACGTGTCATTCAAGAATAAGGTTGTCCACCAACCATGACTTATCTGGCTGACCTTTCCAATATACCTTGGGAAACAAACACGTAGAAATGCACCTTAGAAAGGTGTCAACATCTTCATGCAAAATTGCAGAAAGATCTTGTGGCTTTGACTCTACCTGCTGAGAGTCGACAAAGCTTCGAATTGTTACACACTCTTTAGGAAAACTAGTATAGTTATATCGAAAGCTTGTGCAAACCACTGATAATTTTGTAGAAGTCATGAGAAAAAGAAAGGAAATAGTGATGGGTCTTGATAAATTGGAAGTTTTTAAACAAAGAGTTACAACATATTGGCCAAGTATATGTTTAATTTCAAAGAAGGGTCGAAAGGAAAGATGCTGAAGGTGCAATATTTCAAGCATCCCAATATAGCTCACTATTTGTATGATAGAAACCTTGTGTCCTATGGAAGACTTTCATGGAACGATGAGGTTCTGCTTTATTTTGAAAATTTATTTTATGTAGAATTCTTTTTTCAAATGAAACTCAATTACAATGACCTTCCCTCTGAATGTTTTGGTCCTAGGAAAGGTCAATTGTGTGACCATAGGGGCGCTAAGCGTGATGTTGAATTTCCTCGCCCTGAGCTACCATTGGTTAGTCGACCTTTTTGTATCGAAAATTTGCGATAAGATATGGAATCCACTTCTCAAATTAGTCGAGAAGCGAGGGATGCCATCATTGACAATGTTCATAGTGGATTGGGTGGAGTCAATGTTTGTATGAATTGACAAAGAGCACGTGAGAATTCATGCGCAAATTTTGTGTATTGTACAGATGAAGATATTGACAACATGAGTGTTGAATATCTCAAAACATATGAAAATAATTGTCGCAATGGTTGGCAGGACCTAATTGTTCATGAAGAAGAGGGCATCAGAGCAGTATGTGTTAATGTTTAGGGTTCAATTATTTTAACACATGTAGAATTTTTAATAAATACATATATACATACATTTGTTTGTATACATTAATCTAACAAAAATGTATCATAATATGTTAACATCATTTTCAGTTTTCACGCTTTATGAATGAAGAAAATGTTAGTATCGTGGTCAGAGATTCTGGTTCAAACAATCAAGATGGGTCTCACCATAAATCATACAATCAAGATGGTTCTCACCATCAAGATATGTTGGAAAATGTTAGTGTTTTTTAAGTGAACATGGTCATGTACAATTATTTTTTATCTATTATTAGATATATCCAAACATGATGAGATATTTTTAAAATAAGTAATTGTGCACACACACACACACACACACACACACACACACACACATATATATATAATGAAATGTTTTAACAGATTCTGATTCTGTTCGATGTTTTTGGGATGGTGGTACCTTCTTCTTCTTTAGGATATGTACCTTCTACTTCCTCAGGAGATGTGCCAAATCCATAAGTATGGACAATTTTTCACTTTTAAAATTTATGTTTTTAAGTTATATATTCCACCTCAAAAAGTTCTATTAAAAAATGAGATATATCTATATCTTGAGTTATTTTAAATTTTTTGAATTTTAGGTTTTTGGAGATTTTCTTTCTGAACCACTCTTAGCAGATGTGCCAAATCCACCAACACAAGTATTCAATTTTTCACTTAAATATATATATGTTTTTAAGTTAGAATTTATAAATTGAAGTTTAAAATTTTTATTATAAATTGAGATCTAGATATTTTGATTTATTTTAAATTTTATATTTTTGGAGATTTTTATTTGGAGCCTCTCTTAGGATATGTCCCAAATCCACCAGCAAAAGTATTCAATTTTTCACTTAAATATATGTTTTTAAGTTATAATTTATAAATTGAAGTTTAAAAGTGTTATTATAAATTTAGATCTTGATCTTCCTTTATTTTATACTTTTAATTTTTTTGAATTTTAGGTTTCTATAGAGGATTTATTTTCTCCACGGACTCTAGCGATGGAGATAGGAACATCCATACCATTTCAACCATTTGAAAAAGTTGTCTAACTTTTTTTAATATTATTGAAAATAAGTTTATATATATGCATTTTCATTTGAAAATTTTTAATATATATATATAACTGTAAATATATATTTTACAGTTTATTGTTGGAGATGTTCCTATGGGGGAAGTTGTAGTGGACGAGCAACAAATGGAGAAGGAAGCTCATGAGTTATTGCATGGTTTTTTTTACATTTTTTTTTTTACATGAAGTTCTATATATTCTCACTCAATTTTAAAACAACAAATTTTAATGTTTGTACACATTTTGTACGGGTTCTCCATGCTTCGCAAGATAACTCGAGGAATGAGACTTTGTTGGGAAAGACACTACATCCATCTGTATTTGATGGATGATGCACATGCACACGTGCAACATTATATTTTCAATTGATTTAGTCTTAAATTTAATTTTTTATATATCTAGTCATATCTAGATGCAATCATATATAACTTGATACTTGATACTTGTGATGTCTACAAATTTTAGACATATTTTATGTGAAATAAATTTCGTACATGTGAATGTGATATATAATGTTTTTAAAACTTAAGTTTTGGATGGTTGAACTACATTGGCATGTGAAGTAATGTTACAGTGTTATGTATAATTTGTTTCTTTTTCTTTAACTCAAGTTTTGGATGGTTGAACTACATTTAGCATGTGATGTGAAGTAATGTTGTGTTAAATAATTTTTATTTTTTTTTAAGTGTTATGGTTTAACTACATTTGGCATGTGAAGTAATGCTACTTGATACTTGATACTTGTGATCTATGATGTTTTGTTTTTAAAACTCAAGCTTTGATACTTGTGATCTATAATGTTTTGTTTTTATAACTCAAGTTTTGGATGGTTGAACTACATTTGGCATGTGAAGTAATGTTGTATTATAATTTGTTTTGAAATTAAAACTCAAGTTTTGGATGGTCAAGAACTACATTTGGCATGTGAAGTAATTTTGTGATCTATATTAATTTTTTTCTTTTGAAAAACTCAAGTTTTGGATGGTTGAACAACATTTGGCATGTGAAGTAATGTTGTGTTATAATTTTTTTTGTTTTTAAAACTTAAGTTTTGGATGGTTGAACTACATTTGGCATGTGAAGTAATGTTGTGATCTATATTAATGTTTTTCTTTTGAACTACATTTGGCATGTGAAGTAATGTTGTGTTATAATTTGTTTTGTTTTTAAAATTTAATTTTTGGATGGTTGAACTACATTTGGCATGTGAAGTGACGTTGTGATCTATAATGTTTTGTTAAATTAAAACTTAAGTTTTGGATGGTTGATCTACATTTGGCATGTGATATAATGTTAAATGTTTTTATTGGGTATTTGAACTACAATTGGCATGGCATGTGAAGTAATGTTTTGATATAATCAAAAAGTTTTTAAAACTCAAGTTTTGGATGGTTGAACTACGTTTGGCATGTGATTATGATATTAATTTTTTTTTTTTTAAATTCACGTTGTCGTTTTCCAAAAAAAAAAAAACCCCATGAATATATGTACATGTAGAAATGGTTTTACACATGTTTGAATATATATGTTAAAACAATTGAATTACAATACATACATACATACATACATACATACATACATACATATATATATATATATATATATATATATATATATATATATAAACAATCATAAGACTGTAGGTCTTGTTAGATGCTTCAAACAATCATAAAATTTTAAAAATGCATTCTATAATGTATATATATCCAGTATGTGCAACCTTTTTCATCAACGCATGTATAGAAAAGCTACTTTGAGTTAATTCCATTATAGAACATATATATCCAGTACATGCAACATTTTTCATCAATGCACATAGAAAAACTACTTTCAGTTAATTTCATTTTAGAACATATATATCCACTACTTGCAACATTTTTCATTAATGCACATAGAAAAGCTACTTTCAGTTTTAATTTCATTCTAGAACACACACACACACACACACACACACACACACACAGATATATATATATATATATATATCAAATACTTCTAGAACATATATATCCAGTATTTGCAACATTTTTCATCAATGCACATAGAAAAGTTACTTTCAGTGAATTGCATTCAGCAACATATATATATCTAATGCATGCAACATTTTTCATCAATGCATGTATAGAAAAACTACTTTCACTTGATACTAGTGTGCATGTACCAAAACAATGTACATGTGCCAACACTTGCACAGATAACATAACAAGGCAACTCAATTTTTAGTTGAGTTTTGGAAGTTCTAAAACATGAATCCAAAGAGAAGAAATTGTTGGGCAGTTCAATCAAAAAAATTCCAATGGAATGTCATCTTCAATGATCCGTTCATGATCCAATTTTGACATTTTCCATTTCTTAATTTTTATTTTTTTTCTTTGATTGAACCTCTTTCAACTTTATGCATGGTACACACACCAAGTGACTATATTGACAACTTATGATATCAGGTTCATAGTCTTCAAAGTAAACAAAATCCCCACTTTGATTAGTTTGTCTGACAGAATAACCTTTCATTATAATAGATCCTCTTTCATATGGAAGCCCGTAATCATTATAGTTTTCTAATAATTTTATTTTTCGTTCAATGCAATGCATCAAATAATAATTCACATTTTTATCGTTGTCAGTAGGTGCAATTACAACAAAAACATCTCCTGCACAATAAAACAAACTTAAAAAACTTATTTATTTAAATTTATTTCTAGATCACTATAATTTGAAAGCAATTCAAATGTTACCTTCTCTAACAAGATCATAAAATCAATCACCATCAGATGATATTGTAGTCTCCTTTGATTGGATTTATTCAAGAATTTCAATAGAGATTTTCCCATTTGTATTTAGCTTTATATGTTTCCAAACTTTTACATACATTTTTTTTTCACAAACGTCATTGGATTCTATGTTGTCTATGCAAACATGAAAAAAACAATAATATTTTCTTTTATCCAATGAAAAAACATCTGTGGACAACTTTGTTTTAATTGAATGCAATTTTTGAGTCCCTTTTATTGTTTCAACGTCATTTCCAATTGATCTATCTACATCTTCGATCCCAATATGCCAAAAAAACCTATATATGGAAACTTCAAAGAAGAATGTAAATATGATATCAAAATACCATGAAAGATAATCATTGTGATAAATGTAAAAGGTTTAAAATTAGATATCCAATAAAAATTAAATTGAATGTACCTTCACACTTCCCTTGATCAGTTAGTCTTATGGCTTAGAGCAGTGATGCACCATTGAACAACTTCCTTAGCATCCATAAGTTGGTTTACATAGGGATTCATTTGATATCTTTGAAGTGCTCATTTTATGCATGCCCCTCCACCATCATGTTCTCCTTTTCCATGGCCAGTCTTAAAGAAATTCCAAAAATGTTTAATGCAGGGTTTCTGATGAAGACAACACAACCAAAATAATGATCGTGAACATTTGAATTGACTTGCGCATCCATCTGAGCATATCCAATGTTCATTAAATTTTATTCCATGACTTTTCAAGGAGTCATAAATCTTTCCAAAACAATGTTGAACATAATATCTATCATGTGTACGGTCGTCACTAATATAAAAGTGATATTCTTTAATAACATGTCGATTTTCACTAGTGCTTTCTATATTATCGATCTTTTATTATAGAGCCTAAGCCACAAAACCCACATTAATCATATACTACATGTCCCAAGATTTCAATATTCTTTATCATGGTGAAGATCCACTTTATCCAAAGGTTAAACCTGTAATTAAAATCAAGTGGAATACACATAATATACACAGGCATTGTGGAATTCTGGTAACTACATAAGCTACAGACCTTGGTTTTAACCAAACATTAGTGTATAATAACTTTCAACAATAAAATAATTTGTTAAAACCTATAAACAATATCTTAATAAGAACACATAAACCTTTTAAACTTACCACTTCCACCTTTCACATGGAATTGCACACTTACCGAGTCTCTGTATAACGCTTCAAACTCGACCGTAGATTATCTTATCGGCAATCCAACGGTTATCTCTCTCCAACTAACCCAATGATTAAAACTTTGAATTCTTGTGAAATAAGTGGTTTTTGGTGTGCGACATTGCTTCTCCACATTTAATCGCACTCTCACGAAAATTACCACTCACCTCTTCTTGACTGCGATATACCATTACTGCCTTTTGAAGACAGCTTCACTAACATCCACTGAAACGTGGTTCCCAATTTCGCAACTTTGACTCATTGCATTTTAAAAACTTCGCCATTCCATGCAATATGGGATTTAGATATCACACCTTTTTAACTTTGACAACTTAAATACACTACTCACCGAAATACGAATGATGATGTGTTCTCCAGCTGACATATGGCTGGATCTGAGTTGTCCTTCCTTAACCTTTAATTTATGCGACTGAATCTAGACTAGTGATCCCCCACGAGTCTAGACTTTTGATTTGGATATCCAACTACTGTTGTTTCTTTTCCCGTAAGCTTTATTTAGTGTAATTACTTTCTTTCCTTAGTTCTTTTCTGTGTCTCTTCTTCTGTGTATTAGTTTTCTTCGAGATTTGGTCTTTCCTTGTTCCTTCAAGCATGAGTCCCTCCTGTGCTTATTCTATATTATCTTAAAGGACGAATCCCTTATTGGCTTCGTTACATATCTCTAAAGCTATCTATTTCTTCTTGGATTCCCTGTACATATATATTATGCAAAACACTTTGTCCATTTAATCACATGTGTACTCTACACAGTTTTTGAAATCAAATTTTTATATTCGTAAACAAGTATTTACACAAGTACTTCTCTTAGGCCCGATTTCCAATATTATTGGCCTCTATATATCTATCTTCCCACAGGCTTACAAATCAAACCCTATCTATTCCCTATTCTAAAATCCGAAATATGATCTGATTTTGATCCTTGTTTTTTCCTTTGAGGCTTACATTTATACAAAATGATTCTATAACCAGTTTTGGTTTTGATCCTTATTATTTTCAACTAAATACTAATATTTTTCTCAATCCCATAAATCATGAACTAATTCCTAATTTAAAATCTACAATTAATTTCCAAATATATCAATCCCTATGAACTCTCAACTATCTTAATTCTCTCATGTTTTCCAACATTCGCGAACATTTACAATATGCATCTGAATACTTAATTAGATCATATTCTCCTAGAATCACTAAAAAACATTAAAATTACATTAATTTCATGCATAGGAAACCAACTTCCTTAGAAACAAAAGACTCCTATGTCTACTAAAATACAAGGAAATTTTTGAGTTGGATGCTCCTAAATCAAACTCCCAGCGTTAGAATTAACCATGATCTCCAGATCTTGTGCTTCTAATATTTGTCCTCCTAGATCCCATACTTTGTTCTGTAGTTGTCAAATTGCATTTTTCTATTGTTGTTGTTGTATGTTTGTTATCTTTTGTTTCATCTTCATCTCCTTGTCAATCAATATCAAATTCTGATTGATCACTTTTCCTATTACTATTAATCTTCTCCATCTGAGCTTCTTCATCAGCAATTTCCATAATTCTTCAATCTCCATTTCCAGCACATCCTTGGGCTAGCACATACTCTGCCATTTATTTCTATCTCTTCCTTGTCTCAGTTCTTTGATGCTATCCACTAGTTGTTGCATATTTTCATTCTGATTATTTCTTTGAATTGCTTTAGATATTGTTGTAGATATTATTTTTTCTACCACCCAAAATTCCTGAATATCCTTGATGCAATATCCAATTGATGCTCCTTGTCTTCAAATTTACTTTCAAAACGTAAACGGCTCTCCAATTCTTTGACCGCGATAACATGTTCACTTACACTTCTCTGTATACTAGCAAACATAACATAGTTTTGTAAACTTGTACATATCTCTGTCTCAACTACAACTTGAGGCATTCTTCTATCAATGACTACAATCCCTTCCTCATAGTCAGATGCTTCCATAAAAAATTTGAACAATTTACTTTCTACATGATTCCTTTGAAACAGCTCATCACTATGCTACTTATTAATTCGAGCATAACTCTCTTCCTTCTCATTGACAACATTCCATAGTTGTGCTTCAATTCCTTGACTAATCACTGTATTCATTTCAGTTTCCTTTAGTTATAAGACTGACTCCTCTTTAGCATAAGACATATATGCCTCACCTTTGCCCAATTTCAATTGTACAATTGGAATATTCATTCTATGGTTTGCTACTCTATTTTCTAGAAGGCTTAGATCATGCCACAAGTCTGCCATCTCACTTGGAATTTCTTCCAAAAACTCTATACAATCCTCACTATCTTCTTATTTGTCACAAGTCAAGTTTCTTAGAGACACTACCTCTTCATACTTCATCAAAATAGAATTATGATCCTCCATCTCTGTAATAGTTTTAGATGTATGTCCATCACTCTTCCTTTAACCATTTAAGAAAATCAATTTCTCTTTGTCATTACCAATAACAAATTCCTCATCATAAGACATAACTGTCTCACCTCCACTGAAATAATTTCTTTCATTAAACAAGGAATTTAGGAACTCCTTCTATTGCAATAATGCAACTTGATCTTCATTTGAAAGACAGTCATCATTATAATTTTCTTGGAAAATTTTACCCTCACTTAATATAGTTCCATAAGATGGTTTATCTTTTGCGATACCTGCATTCACACACAGCTTGTTAGTTTTAAAACCATAAGACCTTATGGTCTCATTTGATGATTTAATCACCAAATCTTCCTGCTGTTCCAAATCCTCTATATAATTCAGAAATTACTCAATGGTATTCTCTTCAATCCCCTTAAGCCTTTCAATTGATTGCTTGATATCCTTCTCCATTTATTCCTGCTTTTGGCCATCATCACGAGTTAAATTTCCTCTAATTTCAATATGTTGGAAAGTAAAAATTTTCCCCAACTGTGCATGGGCATTTACATGAGATCTGACTATCCCATCTTCTTTTTTTCTGACAATATCAACAATTTTTCCTTCTTTACATTTTCCACCTGTATACATACATATATTATTAGATTTAAAATCATGTGACCTCTTGGTCTCACTTTAAGTTTTAGTCTTCAAGTATTTTCCCAAATACTCATTTATTCTGAGTAATTTTTCCTTCAGCCGAGCATTTATAATTTTCTCTTTCTTCATCTGTAGCTTATGCCACCTTATCTTTCTTCTTACAAGAAAACCACACCTTTGTTCTTACTCATTCCTCTATAACAGCTCCATCAGTACTTCAAGATGGACTACTATATTAGCCTTCTCTTTGTCAATCTCTTCTTGAGTCATCTTCTCTATGCCCTTTACCTTGGCACATTTCCTTTTTATGTGGATTTCCTCTGAACCTCTATAATGACCTTTAGTAGCCATTATTCTCTCTCTTGTGAACTTCAGTTGTTCAGTTGTGAACTACATTAATCCCTTTTTCCCAGAAAGTCTTCATACCTACTGCAAGTACCTCACCAAGACTTCTCTTCTTTGAGCTCGGTATTTTGATAACACTGGTTCTCTATCTCTGGAACTTCTATTTGAGCAACTCCTTTTCTCCTTGGCTTCTACAACTTCACTTCCTTTTGAGAAAAATCTTGTCCTCTCTATCCAACCTTCAGCTAGAACGTCTAGGTTCTTCACCACTTCCTTCAAAGTATCCACTTACTATGTTTTTAAGAACACAACTGATTCTTCTGCTCTAGTGCCTCTGTTAATCCGTTGAAAATGAAATTTACTGTTCCTCTTTCCATTAACTTCAATTTCCATTTACACAATTTCACAACATAACTTTGTTTACGCAAAATATCTTATACCGCTCTAATACCAAAATAATGTAGCCTAAGCCACAAAACCCACATTAATCATATAATACATGTCCCAATATTTCAATATGCTTTATCACGGTGAAGACCCACTTTATCTAAATTTTAAACCTTTAATTAAACTCTAGTGGAATACACATAATATACACAGGCTTTGTGGAATTTTGGTAACTACATAAGCTACGGACCTTGGTTTTAACCCAAACCTTAGGTTATAATCACTTTCAACAATAAAATCATTTATTGAAATCTTGTAAACAATCTCTTAATCAGAACACATAAACCTTTTAAACTTACCACTTCCACCTTTCACGTGGCTCTACACACTTACCGAGTCTCTTTATAACGCTTCAAACTCCACCGTAGATTATCTTATCAGCAATCCAATGGTTATCTCTCTCCAACTAACCCGATGATTAAAAATTTGAATTCATGCGAAATAAGTTGCTTTTGGTGTGTGATGTGGCTTCTCCATGTTTAATCGCACTCTTAAGAAAATTACCACTTACCTCTTCCTCACTGAGCAATATACCATTATTTCCTTTTGAAGACCACTTCACTAACATCTGCTGACACATGGTTCCCAATTTCGAAAATTTGACTCATCACATTTTAAAAACTCTGACATCCCATGCGATATGTGATTTCTATATCACAATATCGCATCACACCTTTTTAACTTTGACAACTTAAATCCTCCACTCATCAAAATATGAATGGCGATAGGTTCTCAAGCTAACACATGGCTTGATATGATCTTTCCTTCCTTAACCTTTAATTTATGCGACTAAATCTAGACCGTTGATACCCCACCAGTATTCACTGTTGATATGGATATCCAACGACTATTTTTTCTTCTCCTGTAAGCTTTATTTAGTGTAATTATGCGTTTTCCCTAGTTCTTTTCTGTGTCTCTTCTTTTGTGTATTATTTTTCTTCAGATTTTAGTCTTTTCTTGTTCCTTCAAGCATGAATCCCTCCTGAGCTTGTTCTATATTATTTTAAAGTACAAATCCCTTATGAGCTTCTCTGTGTATCTCTGAAGCTATCTATTTCTACTCGATTTCCCTGTACATATATATTATGCAAAAGACTCTGTCCATTTAATCACATATGTACTCTACATAGTTTTTGAAATGGGATTTCTATATTCGTAAACAAGTAGTTACACAGGTTCTTCTCTCAGACCTAAATTCCAATATCAATGGCCTCTATCTCTCTATCTGCCCATAGCCTTACAAATAAAACCCTTTCTATTCCCTATTCTAAAATTTGAAATCTGATCTGATTCTGATCCTTTTTTTTTCCTTTGAGGCTTACATTTATACAAAAGGATTCTATAAACATTTTTGGTTTAGATCCTTATTCGTTTCAACTAAATCCTAAGAATTCTCTCAATCCCATAAATCATGAACTAATTCGTAATTTAAAATCTACAATTAATTTCCAAATATATCAATCCCTATGAACTCTCAACTATCCTAATTCTCCCATGTTCTCCAACATTCAAAAACATTTACACTATGTATCTCAATACTTAAATAGATCCTATTCTCATAGAATCGCTCAAAAAATTAAAATTACATTAATTTGATGCATAGGAAACCAAATTCCTTAGAAGCACAAGACCCCTATGTCTACTAAAATAAAATGAAATTTTTGAGTTGGATGCTCTTGCATCATTTTGTTGAACATGTCTATATAGAATATGGAAAAGCATGGAGACTTGGTCAGAATGATAGTATTCACTCTAAATTTCCTTTTGTGGAACAAATGTGTATTTTTCTGCAAAATAAATTATTGAAAAAATGGTCCCTGCTGGAAAAAATTCACGTGATTTTTTGAATTGTAAGTCTTTCCATGGAGCTCTATGGGAATGCTTGGTGTATTTATAAATTTATGCCTCAAAATTTTTCAAAAAATCTATCACAAAAATTTCTTCTTCTTGTAATTCAATTCTTTTAGCACTATTTGAACCTTTAATCGATGTATGGATATATTCATATCTCTTCCATTTCACCTTCATGGTGGACAATGATTGATCATTTATATCAATACAATATTTGTTTTGAATTTTAGTCAAATTTCCACAATCATCATATTTTTTACCACGAACACTTTTATTTTCATAAAATAATTCATCGCTTTCTCTTTCACATAGAATTTGAGATATGAAATCACGGATAGTGGAAGGAGGAGGTGAATCTTTCCAAAATGTTCAACCAAAATTAAGTAATGTGTCATAATATAACTCAAATTCCACATGATAATGACAACAACAAGTGTCGTGTACGGTGATAGGTTTTACATACCATGGTTTTTGTTTAAAAAAGCACTGATTGAGAGATAAATTTCACGATTCTCTTCCTTGAACTTGTTGAAAAACTCTATTTGAGTGGTTTCCAAGAAATTTTTTGCATGTTGTTTGTACTGATTTCATGCTATTCTTCTTCGCATCGCATCCCTTGCATTTCGCGAAACACGTGAGTTTTTCTTTCAATATTCATATATATATATATATATATATATATATATATATATATATATATATATATATATATATATATATATATATATATATAACATTTTCTCCAAGCCTATCTTTGTATGCTTGCCTACAAATAGCACTCCAACAAGCGATTTCATCATTTACGTCTATTTGCAACTGAAATTTCTAATCTTTGTGCAAATTTTTTTGTGAGGTTCCTAATGCTCGTACCATAGATTTTACCAAGAGATTCTCTTTAGAACTTGATGAAACCACTGTCATATTTATTTCTCTACGACAAATCGAAACATTTTTCCGTCTAGATCTTCTAATTGAATTTATAGCACTATTTATATTTTGTATCACATTTTCCTCTTCATTTTTTTTATTCCTTTTTGTTGATTTCTATCACCCAATAAAGTCTTAGCTTCTTTTAATTCCTTAACGATAGGAGATCTTTCAAATATTTTTGGGCTTGAACCTATTACATTTTCCTTTATGCAGTGGTCGCATCAAAAAATGCGGTTAACACGATATCGTATATAATGGTCAGCTTTTTTATCTCCATATGTATGAGTGTCAACATTGTCTAACATCTCATCATCGACATTGATTTCATATGTACATATTCGAATGAATAGTACATAATAAGTTTACATATTCAATAAATAACTAAACTAATAAATATATGTATAATTTCAATAATACGTGCATGTGTTCAATATATATATATATATATACGTGGTGATTCAATTTCTTCACTTGAATTTATTTCAACATTATCACCATCTTCAATCATTGGTTCAATATCTCTTTCACTTTCTCTTACAATTTTTTTAATCTCATCATCAATGTTTTGAGGAATGTCTCTCTCTGTTTACATTGCAAAATATTTTTCAAATTAGTTCATTAAATTGAAATGAAGCTTCACATTTTACACTAGGAAAATTTTAAATATCAAATTCATAATATTTACATTTACATGCCTGCTTCAAATTCTAGTTGAGATTGATTTTCCCTTTCAATATTTGAGAGTGCTTCTCTCTTCCTTTTTCGATATTCTCTCGTCTCTTCTCTACGTTCCTCAGGTTCTCTTTTTCGATCATATTTTACTGCGCAATTCCTTCGATTTCCCATGATAATAGAGTATGAAGTTCAAAAAATTTCCTTTAAAAATTTAGACAAAAAATCAATTAAAAAAAACATCACAAAAGTTTTAATTAAAAAAAAAACTCATTTCAAATATTTTTCCAAAAATACATACTTCAATCCAAAACACTTACTTTAAGAAATCTGACAAAAAAATGTCTTATAAAAATGAAACGAAGCTCAAAATATTTCCTTCTAAGTCGTGCAAAAAAAATTAATTTAAAAAGTTAGACAAAAACTAATTTTAAAAAATCATTATAAAAGATTTACTTTGACCCAAAACACGTACTTTAAATAAATTTCACTTCAAAAAATACCTCCAAAAAATGTCCTTTGAATATTAAACTTAAAAGGAGTTCTTTAGAAATTAAGCCGAAGCCCAAAACCTCTAAAAAAAATGAAAATTAAGCCCAAATCCTCTAATAAAAAAATACCTTAAAAAAAATTGAAGCCCAAAAAACATCCAAAAAATATATCACGTACCTCCAAGAAATGTCCTTTGAATGTACCTCCAAGAAAAGTCCTTAAACTCAAAACAATCCTTTGCAAAAATATCCTTTGAATGTACCTCCAAGAAAATTCCTTAAACCCAAAACAATCCTTTGCAAAAATGTCCTTTGAATGTACCTCCAAGAAAAGTCCTTAAACCCAAAATAATTCTTTGCAAAATCAGACCAAGACCTTTGCAAAGTTGAAAAACCAAATGTGCGAAATTATGCAAAAATAATGAATGTTTTCGCGCCAATTTATATTTCCATGAAATTTTTTTTTGGAGGGGTTTCATTGTATTTTCCGGCCAATAGAAAGTTAGGTAAAAGTTTGGCTGAACTTTTTTGTTGTTAGACTTGACGGGCCGTCGGTGCAAAAAAAAATTGGACCGAACTTTTTTTAAGGGTTCGTCCGAACTAACACGTCTGCAATTATGCAGAACCAAGCTATGAATACATATCTTCAACTTTGGACTGATTAAAATCCATGAAACATTCTGAATTAACTATCAAAACCAAGACAAGCATTTTTAGAATTAAATCTACTTTTAGGAAATATAACTTTTATGGAATTTCATAAATATTTACTAATTTTAATTAATTTTGTAATAAAACGGGTTCAAATAATTTTTGAAGGTCATTATGGTGTAGGGAAATCATAATTTTGTATCTTCCAAAATACACTGTAAAAAACTTGAAAAATTATGGTGCATTGCATTGGTCCGTCATCTGTAATGGGTAGTTTTTAGATTTTTAGTTTATAACTTATATGCTAAGAAATTCCATGTGGCGCGAAACATATTTGAAATATGCATTTTTTTCATATTAGACCAGTTCAAAAAATTCTAGTAATTATGATATGCATCAGTTGGCTTTGTAAATATAACGAAAACGAAGTAGACCCTGTCTAGATTGTTGTAACATATTTTGTTTCTCGAAAACACAAAGTTTCAAAGAATACAACAGTGCATATTAACATGAATTCTTATGAATCATTTGATTGTTAAAAAATACACACTCAAACAAATGCTAAGTTGACATATCAAATATGTATAAAAAAATTCCAAAAAATAAGTAATAGAAAGATAATAAAATTTCTGACAACTTTTATTTTTATCGCAAAATGAAATTATAAACAGAAAATTTGTTTTCACTTGCAAAAAGTTGAAGAACAGAAAAAAAACAAATTTTTTTTCTCAAAAAAGGGAAAAAAGTGTAACCCAACTTCACATTTTAGACCTATTAACCAAGTTACCAGACCATATTTGGCTTATGCAGTTAGTGTGCTAAGTCAATACATTTCCAAGCCACTTGAGAGTCATTGGAATGTAGTGAAAGGCATTCTAAGGTATCTACAAAGAATTGTAGACTATGGTACTATTTATACTAATTCTTCTGATGTTAGATTGACAGGGTTCACAGATTCCATAATAGGTTATGCATTTAGCATTGGATCTGGGGTGATTACATGGGGCAGTAAGAAACAGAACACAATTTCCTTGTCCTCAGTGGAAGCAAAGTGTCAAGCTAAAGAAATACATCTTGTAGATTGTAAAACTTGTGATAATGTTGCAGACATTTTCACAAAGCCTCTTGGAAAAATCAACTTTGAAATGTCTAGGGAGATGTTAGGCATATTTATGAACCCCTTCTCCATTAAGAGGGAGTGTTCAAAGATAATGGAGAATTCTTAATTAGTGAGAGTTGGTTCACGACACCTTAGGATAGAAATTATTTTCTATTTCCTAGGGTATGGTTCTAACATCCCTACATCTATGTATGCTACATAATGGTTGAGTTGTATTGATAATGTAGAGCATTCTGTAGAGCCAGACTCTCATGGTTCATACTCTCTTTCGTAGAGCTGACCGCTGAGTTTTTTATTTATTAATTCAAACATCATATTTTATGAGTAACCAGATACTATATTCGTGCTCCGTTAAACCAACTCAATCATAACTTATAACTACAGAACTTTAGAAAATGTTAATTGATATTTGCACCATAGGTGCTAAATTGGTGAGACTGTGGTATTTCGAATTAATAATAATTACCTAGTATTTGTGCATAAGGTAGAAATTCAATGAATATATTTATATTCCATTATTATAAGATAAAGGAACACAACACATGCCTAATGGAATGAGTAAAAAGATTATAATTTTACATCTGTAGCATAGTAACAAAATAACAAAAAAAATTATTTGGGAAGGGTTACAAGTGGTATGTGCGAAAAGTAATTTTAATAATGTTTTCCGTTCCTCACAAATTATTGACTTGAGATCATAACTTCACCAAAGTCAGGAAAATAATTTTCATAATGTTTTCTGATAAGATTATAACTTTTAGATGAACTTCACCAAAGTCAAGATTATAACTTTTATAATTTTTTCAATTCTTCACAAAATCTAATTAATAATTTATAACCTTTTATAATAATTTATGATGTTTTGAATTATTGTGAAGAACATTAGTACAAAAATATTCTCTTATTATTAGATGAATAATATTCCCTCGAATTTAAATTTCAACTTTACATCTAATATTTTGTATAATTTAATTAAAATTTTGGCACTTTTTATATTAATATTGATTTTAAATTTGTACCATACAACTAATAATTATTAATATAGACTTATATTAACCTATTTAATAATGTAGTGGTCATAGTTACTATTCGTACCTAAATATTCATTAAAAAAAAGACCGTTGCAAAAACAATAAAAAAAAAATTATAGAAAAGGAAAAATAATAGGAGTTGAACTTTACTTTTTTATTTATAAATAAATTTTAGAACACCTTTTGTTTCTAAAAACATATCTACTCAATTTTAAATCATAAAATAAAAATAAAATACTAAAACATAAAATTAATATTAAGCTATTAAATTGATGTAATAATTTTATTAAACAACATATCATATAATCTTGAATTCATGTGGTTATACATAATACATAACATACTAAATGCATAAATATAAATAAAAAAACATATATATATATATATATAATTTTTTTTTTTTTAATTTCAATATTAGAAAACTAAAAAAAGAATTCTAAAATTTTTTAATCGATTTATAGACTTTTATAAATCAGATTTACAAAATTATGTTGTGAAATATTTCTTTTTTATTATTTTTATAAAAAAATAATAACTACTAACGCGCACACACAAAACATAATAGGGAAAGGAAAATAATTTAATTACATGATTTGCATTCTATCTTCATTTATTTTAAATTTGAAAAAAATTGAATACAATAAAATGATATGATTTTGTAACGATTTTTAATTATTTTGTTGCATCCTTAATTTCATAAAAAATTTCCCAATTATGACCTATAAAAACTTTCAATATTTGAGAATTTTTTTAAGGAAAACTAATTACTACACATAAATAATGAGAAGACATATTAATGAAAATGATAGCAAAATAATTTAAAAAAAAAATCTAATAAAATTAGGTAGACAAGAGATTGATAAATGAGAGGATTAAATTTATAAATATTCAAGGGTAATGCACGCATCTATTCAATGTATCATTGTGACAAATATTGTTGCAATGTGACAATCAATTTGAAAATCATTGTCACAACATTACATTACATTCCAATTTATTCAACATCGCATTGTGTCTTTCAGAAATTAGGGTTTAATATATTATTCTAAGATATTGTAATACTAATCATAGGGTTTATATTGTTTAGATTTAATATATTAAACTTAGAGTTTAATAGATTAATAATAAGGTTTATAATATTAATGTTAGGATTCCCCCAGATGCGGGTGTTTAATAGCATAAGGGAGATGGGAGGCCCACCATGCACCACATGGCCATGCCACATGGCCATGCACGGGCTCTGTCTGGCTGCATTTAAGTCAACCAGTTGCTCGCCTCACTCCTAATTATTGCTCTCAGTATGATATGTCGCCCATCTTTCCTCTTAATGGCTCTGCACTTCTTCATTCCTCCATTTCCCTCCCGTTGCATCTGCCCCTCTATTGTCTCAAAGCCGAGCTCTGGAACGCACACAGGGAGGCATTGTAGCCTTGAGTGCTGCCTCATGCTAGCTCTGGATCTCCAATTCACCAACAGTCTCTACTACAGGCTCACATTTGCTCCTTTGCCTCTGGAATTCAGCTCCTCCGACCGTTCTATCACCCCGCCTCCGCTCACAAACCTCCCAAACAACTATGAATGCTCTAGTATGCCCAGATGGCACAGAATGCGCTACCGCCAAGGCAGTGGTCGGGGTCAGGCTTCTTGTCCGCCTCTGTTCATTCACTCGGAGTCTCACTCCCCGCCGCCTGAAGAAAATTCCTCTCAATACCCTCCCACATGCCGAGGCAAAGGAAGGGGTCGGGCTCCTTGACCTCCATTGTCCATTCATCCTGAGCCTTGCACCCTGCTGCCCGAAGAGATTTCTACCTAGTGTCATTCCACAGGTAGAGGCAGAGGATGAGGCTGGGCTTTTCTCCCTCCTTAGTCAATTCACTCTGAGGCCCGCTCAGTGCTGCCTGAGGAGACTTCAATGCATTTTCATTACAATTGTGCTTTGGACAGACCCTATCTCACAGCCACCATTACTACCAGTTTCCAAGAAGAAGCCTCCTTCTCTGTAGAGCGTAGCACCAGGAAAAGACCAAGAAAATCCACCATAGCCACTGTGCCCCTGCAGCTCTCAAGGAAATCAGAGGTCTTACCCGTCAAGCCTGATGCTAATTCATCTAGTAGCAATGGCAATGGCAGTAGCGGCAGTGGGAGTCCTGAATGGTTGGGTGAAGAATGCAGAAAGGGCATGTCTAGTGTAGTTCACACCGCTACAATGCCCGAACCTGCAGCCCATCAATTGAAGCTCATAGATGATTCCTCTGACGACTATAGGTGCCTCATTGTGAATGAGCCACTGCCTCAACAAAATGACATCTAGCATGGAGTACAACGACCACATGGAGAGGTATTTTTTCACTGTTATGTTTATTTTCTATGTTAACATGTCTTTCGAGAACACTTTCTCAACTTTTACGTCTTTTTTATATGAAGTTGGTTTCCCCATTGAGGGAAGTTGCTTCATGACTAGTTTCCCCTTATGGGGCTGTCATTATTTTGTTTCTTGGACTTATAATGCCTCCAGAATTGGCTAGTATAGCAATTTCGGATGCCCAACACATCTTGTATATTATGTTACATTAATAGAATTTAGTCCAACTTGGAAAAAAATTTATTGATGTTAGGGTTTATAATATCTATCATAAGTTTTATAGTATGAATCCCAAGGTTTATTTTATTAGTACTTAGGTTTAATATTAATGGTTTACAATATTTAACAATACTCAAACTTAGAAATATTTAACAATATTACCATATTTGAATGGTATAGAAATCTATCCAACACCGCATTATAACAAACATTGTCGCAATGTGACAATCAATTTGATAATCATTGTTTCAACCTTACATTACTATGCATTTTATTCAACCACATTAATAAGGTTCATAACTCGAGGGTATATAATATTAATATTATGGTTAAAATATTAATCTTAGGGTTTATAATATTAATATTAGGGTTTATATTCGTAGGGTTTAATATATAATATTAGAGTTTATAATCTTAAGTTGGTAATAATATTAATCTTAGGTCTTATTTTATTGGGTTTTATAATGTTAGGGGTTTATATTAGTGTTTAGTATTCTGACATTTGAAACTCTGAGCTTAATATTATGGTTTAATATATTAGTCTTAGGTTTTATAACTTTAATCTGTAGGGTTTATAATACTAATCCTACGGTTTATAATATTAATATTAGGGTATATATTCCTCAGGTTTACTATATTAATCCTAGTGTTTGATATTCATGTTATGGTTTACCATACTTCTCAATACTCAACCTTAAAATAATTAACAATATTGTCACATTCGACTATTATATAAATCTATAGAACAACCCATTATTAGAAGAATTATCATAATGTGACAATCAATTTGACAATCATTGTCACAATGTCACATTACAATCCAATTTATTTAATGTCACATAACAAAATTACAAAGTTAGGGTTTATTACATTAATATTAAGGTTTATAATAAATTAATCTTAGGGTTTATAATTTTTTTCTTAGGGTTCATAATACTATGGTTTATAATATTAATCCTTGGGTTTAATGTTAATCCTCGGGATTCAAATATTAACCTTTGGGTTTACATATTAATATTGGGGGTTATATCCTATGATTTAATATATTAAACGTAGGTTTTATAATCTTACTCTTTATAATATATATCTTATGGTTAATTGTATTCGGCTTTTAACATTACATTGTTGCAATGTTACATTACTATGTGATTTATTCAACCACATTAATAGGTTTCATAATCCCAAGTTTTATAATATTAATATTATCATTTATAATATTAATCTTAAGGTTTATGTTCATAGGGTTTAATATACAGCCTTAGGGCTTATAATCATATTGTTAATAATATTCATATTATTGTTTATTATATTGGGTTTTATTATGTTAGGGTTTTATATTAGTGTTTAATATTATGACATTATAAAACTAGGGTTTAATATATTTAGAAACCAATCCAACGTCACATTGTGACAAGAATTGTTGCAAAGTGACAGTGAGTTTCACAATAGTTGTCGCAACATTACATTACAATGCAATTTATTCAACATCCCATTAGGACACTGCAAAATAGTGGTTTAATATATTAGTATTAGGTTTTATAAAATTAATCTTATGGTTTATAATAATAATCGTAGGGTTTATAAAAATAATATTAGGGTTCATATTCCTCACATTTGATATATTAAACATAGGGTTTGACATATTAATCTTAGGACTTATAACAATAATTTTAAGGTTTACAATATTTATCCTTGGGTTTATAATATGAATCCTAGAATTTATTTTACTAATATTTGTGTATAATATTCAAGTTAGGGTTTTCCATATTTATGAATATTAAAACTTTAAAAAATTTAACAATGTTATCACATTGAAATGTTATAGAAATCTATCCAACGTCGCATTGTGAGAATAATTGTTGTAATGTGACAATCAATTCCACAATCATTGTTGCAATGATACATTTTAATGCAATTTAGTTAATGTCGCATGACAAGACTGAAAAATTAGGGTTTATTGTATTAATATTAGATTTTATAATATCATCTTACGTTTTATAATTTTTTTTATAGGGTTCATAATCCTAGGGTTTATAATATTAATCCTTGTGAAAAATATGAATCCTAGGGTTTAAAAAAATCACAAAGAGATAAAACCTAGGAATAATATTAATCTAAGGGTTCAATCATGGTCAACAATTGTTCAATATCACATTGTGATAAGGATTGTCTCATTATGAATATCAACCATGGTCAACCTGGATCAACCATGTTTATTTTATGGTTTTTCATATTCATATTAGGGTTTATATACCTTGCATTTCTAATATTAATCCCTTGCGTTTAATATTATTTCATTGGGTTCATAGTTCCTTGGGTTTTAGTATTAATCCCTTGGTTTTATTATTTTGTTGAGTCTATAATATCAATCCCTTGGCTTTATTAATCAAAGTGTTCCCATTCCTAGGGTTTAATATTATTCCCTTGGGTTAAAGACTATTCCCTTGGGTTTATAATCCCTTGGATTTTGAGTGTTAATCCCTTAGGTTTATTATTACCTTGGGTTTATAATATCAATCATGGTCAACCATGGTCAATCTTGCTCAAACGTGGTCAACCATGGTTAATCATGCTCAACCATGCTCCAACTTTGCATTATGAAAATGATTGTCTCACTATGAAAATCAAACATGGTCAACCATGGTCCAACGCCCCATTGTGACAAGGATTTTCTCAATATGAAAATCAACCATTGTCATCCATGTTTATTTTAGTGTTTATAATATTTATCTTAAGGTTTATATACTTTGGGCTTTTAATATTAATCCCTTGGGTTTAATAATATTCCCTTGGGTTCATAATCCCTGGGGCTTTTGGTATTAATCTATTGGGTTTATTATTTCCTTGGGTTTATAATATAAATCCATTGGGTTTATTCATCTAAGGTTTCAACCATGGTTGAAAATAGTCCAAGATCCCATTGTGATAAAGATTGTCTCAATAAGAAAATCAAGCATGGTTAACTACAATTAGTTAAGGTTTTATAATATTTATCTTATGGTTTATATGGGTTTATATGCCTTTGGGTTTAGTATTAATCCCTTGGTTTTTTATTATTAATCGCTTGGGTTTATAATATAAATAATGGTCAAACATGGTCCAAAATGGTTTAACGATGCATTGTGACAAAGATTGTCTCTATATGAGGATCAATCATGGTCGAGCATGGTCAACTATGGTCCAACGTCACATTGTGACAAGGATTGTCTCAATATGAAAATCAACCATGGTCAACCTATTTATTTTAGGGTTTATAATATTTATCTTAGAGCTTATATACCTTGGTTTATAATATTAATCCCTTGGGTTTAATATTATTCCCTTGGGTTTAATATTATTGCCTTTGGTTTATATTCCCTTGGATTTTAGTGTTAATCCCTTGGGTTTATTATATTCTTGATTTTAAAATATCAATCATGGTGAACAATGGTCAACCATGGACAATTTTTTTTAATAAAATCAATCATGGTCAACCATGGTCCTACATAGGATTTTGGAAAGGATTGTTTCAATATGAAAAATCAACCATGTTCCAATGTTGAATTGTGACAAAGATTGTCTTGATATGAAAATAAATTGTGGTCAATCATGGTTAACGATTGTCCAATGTCATATTGTGACAATAATTGTCTCAGTATGAAATTGAAAAATGGTTAACCATGGTCAGCCATGCTTATTTTATTGTTTATAACATTTATCTTAGGGTTTATATAACTTTAATTTATAATATCAATCCCTTGGGTTTATGATACCAATCCATTGGGTTTATTAATATAAGGGTTCATATTACTAAGTTTTATTATTATTCCCTTGGGTTTCTGATATCAATCCCCTGATTTTATTAGTCTAATCGTTCATATTCCTAGGTTTTATCGTTCCCTTGGGTTTAATATTATTTTTTTGGGTTTATAATATCACTCATGGTCAGCCATGTTCAATCATGGTCAACCATCAGTAATCATGGTCAACAATAGTTAACCATGTTTCATAAAATCAATCATGGTTAGCCATGGTCCAATGTCACATTGTGACAAAGATTCTCTTAGAATGATAATTAACCAAGGTAAAAAATGGTCTAATGTCACATTATGACAAAGATTATCTCGATATGAAAATCAATCATGGTAAACCATGGTGAACCATTGTCCAACGTCACATTGTGACAAAGATATTCTTAATATGGAAATCAACCATGGTCAACTATGGTCAACCATGTTTATTTTAGGGGTTACAATATTTATTTTAGGTTTTATAACATTAATCTTAGGGTTTATATACCTTCGTTTTATAATATCAATCCCTTAGGTTTAATAGTATTCCCTTGGGTTCACAATCCCTTGGGGTTTTAGTATTACTCCCTTGGGTTTATGATTCCCTTCAGTTCATAATCCCTTGGGGCTTTAGTATTAATCTCTTGGATTTATTATTCCTTTCAGTTTATAATATCACTCCCTCATGTTTATTAATATAAAGGTTCATATTTCTAGGGTTTAATAATATGCCCTTAAGTTGATTATTTCCTTGGTTTATAATATGAATCCCTTGGGTTTATTAATCTAAGGGTCCATATTCTTAGGGTTTGATATTATTCCCTTGGGTTTAATATTATTTCCTTGGGTTTATAATCCTTTGGTTTTTTAGTTTTAATCCCTTGGGTTTATTATTCTCTTTTGTTTATAACATCAATCATGGTTAAACATGGTCAATCATGGTCAACCATGTTTTATAAAATCAACCATGGTCAAGTATGTTTTGTAAAATGATTCATGGTCAACCATGGTCCAATGTCGCATTGTGAAAAACATTGTCTCAATATGAAAATCAAACATGGTCAAACAACCCGTTATGAAAAATATTGTCTTGATGTCAAAATAAATCATGGTGAGCCATGGTCCAATGTTGCATTGTGACAAAGATTTTCTCAATATGAAAATCAACCATTGTTAACAATGGCTAACCATTTTTAGTTTAGGGTTTATAATATTTATCTTAGGGTTTATATACATTAGGCTTAAAGTATTATTCCATTGGGTTTCATATTCTTTCCTTCAGTTCATAATCCCTTTGGATTTCAGTATTAATCCCTTCGGTTGATTATTCCCTTAAGATTATAATAGCAATCCCTTGTGTTTATTAATCTAAGGGTTCAACCATGGTTGAGCATGGTCCAACATCGCATTGTGACAAAGATTGTCTAAATATGGAAATAAAACATGGTCAAACATGGCCAATCATGGTGAATATGAAAATCAACAATCGACATCATGGTAAAACATGGTCCAACGTCACATTGTGACAAAGATTGTTTCAGTATGAAAATCAATTATGGTCAACTACTGTGAAGCATAGTCAACCATGGTCTTATGTTGCATTTTGACAAAGATTATCTCAATATGAAAATCAACCATGGTGAACCATGACCAATCATGGTCAACAATATTCAATAACCATGGTCACATTGTGACAAATATTGTCTCATGCTCCAACATCACATGTGACAACCATGATTACCCATGGTCTAACATTGCATTGTGACAAATGTTGTCTCAATATGAAAATCAACCACAACCAACCATGGTCAATCATGGTCAACCTTGGTCAACCATGGTCCAACGTCACATTCTCACAAAGATTCTCTCAATATGAAAACCAATCATGGTCAACCATGATCCAACATCGCATTGTGACAAATATTGTATCAATATTAAAATCAACCATGGTCAACCACGTTTGTTTTGGGGTTCATAATATTTATTTAAGGGTATATATACCTTGGATTTACAATATCAAATTGTTGGGTTTAATATTATTCCCTTAGGCTTTTAGTATCAATCTCTTGGGTTTATTATTGCCTTGGGATTATTATATCAATCCCTTGGCTTTATTAATCTAAGGGTTCATATTACTAGGGTATAATATTATTGATAATGTTTATAATATTAATGCCTTGGGTTTATAATATTAATGTTTTGTGTTTAATACAATGTCATGGGGTTTAAATGCCTTTGGTTGCTAATATTAATAATCTATTTGGTTAATAAAATCAATATTTATTATAATACTGATAATATTAATAATAATATTATGATAAATTATCATTATAATTGTTATAATTATTATGATATTTATAATATATTAATAATGATATTTTATAATATATTAGTTATTATATCAATATCAATATCAATATTAATATTATATCCATATCTATTGAAGCTTATTAGCATATATCAACCACATTTATTAATGTAATTATGCTAGTTAGTATTATTTTATTTCTCCTTTTTTGTAACTGAATAAATTCAAGAAAATTTGATTCTATATTTCAATAGGGGACGAATTGATAAGTGGTACATGATGTAATTTAATATAATGAAGACAAGAAATGGCATTGTTATATTCCAGTACTCTTGTCTTTCGAAGTCATCTATTTAAACTTAATGTGGTGACCTCTCACTCAGTCTTGATGATGAATCATGCTTATTGGTTCTAAATGTGTCTTATTGACAATCTTCCATTACATGTGATTATTACTATAAAAATTTTGATAATTTATATGATGAATCATAGAAACCTAAATTCTTAAAATATCACAAATACTAATAAAAAACTAGTCTAAAAATACATACCTTTTCCTCAATAAAAAAACTTATTAATTATTATAGTATTGTTAATAATAATAATAATAATAATAATAATTTGAAAATAATTAAAAGAGTATGACTCAAACACTTTATTAATGGTCAACCTAAGTCACAAGTCACTCCAACTATTTATTACACAAGTCACTCATTAATTAGATGCATAATCTCTTAAGGTTACCTTGGAGCTCACGGTGCCATCTAATTATGAATGTGTGGGTACTTGCACTCATGTTCGTTGAACGTAAAATCATCTTGTGGTTTGATTTGATCGCCACATAGCAATATCATTTATTTGATAACATAATACAATAGGTTTATGTTTTAGGTTTACAGTTTGATTGTTAATATATTATTAAAATTTATATAATATTAATACATAATTGTTATTATGTATAATTATATTGTCATATTATACTAAATTATTAATTTATTTTATATAAATAGATAATGTGTATATATATATATTTAAATTTAAATTTGAAGTGTATATATATAAAAGTAAATAAAAGTGACTTATAGTGAGAATATTGAACCATAGTAGGTATTCATGACTCATCATGGAGGTGTTTAGTCGATGGTTAGGGTTAACCATAATCAATTCATGATTAATTATCAACCACCGCCATTCCAATGGTGACGGTAGTCAAATCATGGTAAATTGTAGACAAATCATTGTCAAAATATGGTTAACCATAGTGAAATACTATGCATACCATGGTAAACTGTAGTTAATCATATTGAACTAGGATTGAACATAGGCAAACCATCTTCAAATTTTGGTTAAACATAGTTAACAAATGTTCAACCATAGTCACGTATATTAAAAACATAGTTAGCGATATTTAAATATGGCGAACATGGGAAACTATAGTTAGTCTTGGTGAACCATAGTCAAACAATTGTTAAACAAAGTCATTCTAGTCAAAACATAATCAATAATGTTTAAAGAAGGTGAAGATGGAAAATCATAGCCAACCATGGTCAACAATAATCACAGAATCATAAACCATAGTCAAGACAGAGTCAGTGATGTTTAACAATAGTCACACATGTCAACCACAGTTTCATCATGGTCAAACATTGTAAAAAATGTTACATTTAATTGCAATTTCTCCAACATGACAATGCAACATTAAAAAATTATTCGATCACATTTACTAATGTGGTTGACTTTGTTCGGCTATGTTTGACTATCTTTAACAATCAACACTCTTGAAATTCAATTAAACATACTCCCTTATTATTTTTATTGATTAATATTAATAATTAAAAATAGCCAACCACATTAGTCAAACAATGTCAATTTTGATTAGCAATGTTTAAATAATTGACCATGATCAAATTTGGTCAAGCCTATAACAGTGACATTAATAAAGTTGACTAATAATAATATTAAGGTTGACTTTATTAACCATATTCAATTATAGTTAACCATGATTTTCAACCTCTAATATTTTCAAGTTTAGTCAATGAAGGTTAACCTTAGTCTCACACATTGAAGATTAAAATAAATAAATTCAAATAATAATAATAAAAGTTACTATATTATTATTATATGAAGTTGACACGATCATTATCATTGTCATTATTATATGATTGAATATATTATTAATATTTAACCATGATTAAATATAATCATCCCTATAATAAAATTTTTATAGGTTGACCAACCTTATTCACAAACCTTAATAAAAATAATTTTAGGATTTTGGAATAAGGTTTAATATTTTTTAATGTTTAATAATAATAGTATTAATATTAATATAGTTGACAACTATTAATATTAATTCTAATCTTATTCTTAGTGTTGATTGTATTATTCTTATTATTCTTATTATATAATTGAATATATTATTAATATTTTATTATCACTTAACTTGGTCAACCCAATGTTTATCATATTCAATAACTCACACTCATCTTAGCTAGCATAAATACACCATATCCAAATATAGTAAACCTTGATGACCAGAGTCAACTAAGACCAACCTTAATCAACCAAGGTCAACCTTGGTTGGTCGGTCATAGTCATGGTTTAAAAATGAGTAAAAAAAGTATTATTAATATTAATAAAATTTTCCATTAATAACAACAATAATAATAATATTAATCATCTACAATTAATAATATTATTATGAATATTGATAATAGTCATCTAGTCTTTCTCCAGTGCATGTAGACCTTCAACCACATTTATAAATATAGTTGTGCTAATATTAATCTAATTTTAATTTATTATAATTTATATTGATTTAACCTAAATACTTTACCTTTTCCCTATTCTAATTGAAAACTTCTCTATTCTATTCCAATACTATAATTTATTCCAAATCATTATTAATTTAATATTATTTAATACTAAATATTACTTCATACAAAATTATAAATTTTAATTTTTATTGGAAAGAAAATTAAATTCTCTATAATAATAAATTTTAGTTTTCTAAATTAATTTTGTTATATATTTTTTCTATTATATTCCCAACCTTCAATAATCAATATTAATATAAAATAAATGAATTATTATATTATCAACAATGCTCACATCTTTTCACTATCCCTAATTTTTTATATATCTTTAAAGTTTACATTCTATCCTCAGTAGCCATACTTCCCATAATCAAATTAATTTTTTTGCTCCTTAAAAATAAAAATAAGTGAAGTATAATGTATAACATCCCAATTAGAACAGACAAATATCTAAAAATCTTCAACATCATCAAATTATAATTAATATAAAAATAATCATTAAATATTAAACAATTAAAACTAATCCAGTAAAGACAATTTGTGTATACATTTATATTATTTAAATGAATCTATATTTAAATTCTAATATGAAAGAAAGAAACATATTAATTTAAATGGTAAAAACCTTATACAAAATTAGATTTAAGGAGCACTTTGCTACATTCTGTCACATGCGATCTAAACCAGTTTACAAGGAACGAGCGTCCATGAATTGGAAATTTCTGTTTAATCAGTTAAACAAATTAGTGAATAATGGGTTAAGCCACATCCTTTCCATAGTTATTAGGTATTCCAATGTGTTGGGCCACATCTTTTTCATACAAATTAAACCGTACTCCAATTTGCTAGGCCACATCTTTGTCACAGCACTTTGTTAAGTATTCGAATTTGCAAATGATAGCCCAAATTTTACATACGTTTATTTACGACTGAAATTAAAAATTTCTTTAAAAAGTTTTGGTGGCTGCATGAAATAAATTACCTATAACAAAATACGATCTATAAACCTAAACCTCGATAAGTAAAAAAGCTACATATTTTTGGCTGCATGCAGACATAATTATTAAACTAATCTCTTGATGTAGTGGTTGGGTCCAATGATAGGCTGAGATACTGTGAAAAGTTCAATGAAAGCTTCCAACACTCTCATAAGTTCAATGAAAACTTCCCGGTTGGTTTTATGTGGAGGCCTATATTTGTCTTCAATAATTTTAATATTTTAAATCTTAGAGAATAGAGTTCATCTTTATTATTTTTTCTTTTGACAAACTCTATTTCGCAGACTGTTTCGCATAGAAATATGGAGATCTCTATTTTATTTTAATAGAAACGAAAAATACCAGTATTCAAAGATTTCGCTAATTCTCCCATTGATCTTTTTCTTTTGCTCAGTAAATTCGATCGAAAATAAAAACCGTTTCTAAAATAAAAATCAAGATCCATTAACCCAGCAATTTCGAAAATAAAAATCAAGATCCATTAACCCAGCAATTTCGAAAATAAAAATCAAGATCCATGAACCAAACAATTTAAAAACATGAAAATGAAGATCCATGAACCGAACAATTTCTAAAATAAAAATCAAGATCCACAAATCTGCATTGTCATGTTCGTGCACTCACAGTACATAGTAAATTCTCCAAGTGACATTAGAACTTTGAATATTGCGTATTTTTAATCATTTCCTGGCAACTTCATGATCATTCAGGAAGTGGATAGTGGCACGGTCTTCGACAATTATCCTAAGGGTATCGTCAGACATACGCATTAAACAGGGGTCTCGGACGCCCACCTTGGCTCCCTTTGGGTAAACACTCTCGATTTTGGTGGGTGACTCAGCCACATTTATAATGTTCAACCTGACAGCAACGCCATTATCCTCCTCTAGCACTGTTCTGACGCTCATCAGCTTGAAAGCATCAGCGCATAGAGTTCCATAGAGCACACGGCCGCGCTGGACGCTCCCAATTTCCATCTCCGTTAAGGTTATAGGGTCGAGTCCTTCCAGCGACGACAAAGAACCTACGGAGGACGAGATTGTTTCAGTACTGCCTGATCCGCTAGCGCGAGATGGGTTTGTCGAGGACCAGGGTGTTTGAATAGTGCTTGCTCGCAATTTTCCAATTTGGTCTATGGAGTACCCAGTTCTATTAATAGCGGCTTCTACGATTTCGCCAAGTGGGTCTATGGAGGACCAGGGTGTTCGACTACTGTCTGCTCCGCTACCGCCAGTTGGGTCTGTGGAGGACCAGGGTGTTTGAATAGTGCCTACTCCGATTTTGCCAATTTGGTGTACGGAGTACCCAGTTCTATTAATGGCGGCTTCTACGATTTCGCCAAGTGGGTCTATGGAGGACCATGGTGTTCGACTACTGGCTGCTCCGCTACCGCCAGTTGGGTCTGTTGATGACCAGGGTATTTGAATATTGCCTGCTCCGATTTTGCAAATTTGGTGTACGGAGTACCCAGTTCTATTAATAGCGGCTTCTACGATTTCGCCAAGTGGGTTTATGGAGGACCATGCTGTTCGACTACTGCCTGCTCCGATTTTGCCAATTTGGTGTACGGAGTACCCAGTTCTATTAATAGCGGCTTCAACAATTTCGCCAAGTGGGTCTA
The DNA here is from genome assembly GCA_034641835.2 of Pinus albicaulis. NCBI lineage: Eukaryota > Viridiplantae > Streptophyta > Pinopsida > Pinales > Pinaceae > Pinus > Pinus albicaulis. Next base: position 247,399,871 of record CM076583.1, on the reverse strand, counting down.
TGGAGGACCATGGTGTTCGACTACTGCCTGCTCCGCTACCGCCAGTTGGGTCTGTTGAGGACCAGCGTGTTTGAATATTGCCTGCTCCGATTTTGCTAATTTGGTGTACGGAGTACCCAGTTCTATTAATAGCGGCTTCCACAATTTCGCCAAGTGGGTCTATGGAGGACCATGGTGTTCGACTACTGCCTGCTCCGCTACCGCCAGTTGGGTCTGTTGAGGACCAGCGTGTTTGAATATTGCCTGCTCCGATTTTGCCAATTTGGTGTACGGAGTACCCAGTTCTATTAATAGCGACTTCTACAATTTCGCCAAGTGGGTCTATAGAGGACCAGGGTGTTTGAATAGTGCCGTCACCGCTTCCGCCAAATGATTCTATAGAGGACCAGGGTGTTTGAGTATTGCCAAATCCAATTCCGCCTTCTATGCAAGACCCGGGTATTTGAATACTGGTTGCTCCGCTTCCGCTTCCGCCAAATGGGTGTATGGAATACCCGGGTTTCTGAACGGTGCCGCCTCCGCTTCCGCCAGACGGATGTATGGAGGAGGACCCGGCTGCTTGTCGACTGGAGCCTGCCCCGCTTCTGCTATTTTGCAACTTAGTCAACCAGAATCTATGTTTCGGAGGCGTGTTCAGAAGTGGTTCACGGGATGCATTGTGATATCGGAGAACCGCTTCCTTGTCCAAGCTCTGGGAGGAGTCTAGATAACGGGATGCATTGTGATATCGGAGAACCGCTTCCTTGTCCAAGCTCTGAGAGGCGTCTAGATAATTGTTGCGCTGTTTCTTCACTTTCTTCATATCTACTTTCCTCGCCATCACCTTCGTTTCTAGTTTGCCGCTATCGAAATCAACCTAACGATCACCTCTGTTTTCCTTTCTTGCGTTACGATTATTTTAACTTCTCCACGAGTTTCATTTGAAGGACAGCATAAACCTAACCCAATCACGATTAACCAAACCTTAACCCTTCCAATGACGTGTGATAGTTCAGCCTCTAACATGACGTGTGATAGTTCTGGCATTTGTTTTCCTTTCTTGCGTTACGATTATTTTAACTTCTCCACGAGTTTCATTTGAAGGACAGCATAAACCTAACCCAATCACGATTAACCAAACCTTAACCCTTCACATGACGTGTGATAGTTCAGCCTCTAACATGACGTGTGATAGTTCTGGCATTTCATGTGATAGTTCTGGCTCTAAAATGTCAGGGAGTTTTTTGAAATTTTGCGTGTGAAAATTAGGTGAAAAAATTTGAGGTAAAATTTTGATTTCTGTTATTTAAACTGATTTCTTTTATTATATATGGATTCACTATTCTAAAAAACAAACTTTTAAAGCATTTAGATTGTGCAAAGTTAACCACCAAATTTCTGTTTTCAATAAATTTTTGTCAAATTTTAAAAAAATTAGACCAAAAAAAACCACTATTAACCAGAAAAAACCACCCTAAAAACTTTCAAAACTCGTGGGAATTTGCAACCTGAATTCGATGTGCTGATTGCGATCGAAGTAACTGCATATGCATGCCACGTATCCATATAAATGAATTGGATTGTTTCACTATTTTATGCAATTATATATAATAAATTGTAATTATATATATAATAAATTGTATTAGTGAGCAAGTTCATGTTAGTTTATTTGGATGTTAATTATTATTATTATCTATTACAAATTTATAGAAATAAAAAATAATTTATTTCATTAATTAATTACAAAAATTATTTATTAAATTAATTATGCCCTAAAGTGTTACTATTTGAAAACAACTTTTCTCTATGCATCGTATCATAATATGAAACCATTAGATTATAATTATATGTTAGATGATTAAAACATATTCAACTGTTTATGAAAAGACAAACATAGTTGCAAGCATTTAGTTTATAATACAATTATGATAACTCACAGATTGCTACGGAAGGTGTGCTCTTCAGTATGGACAACCCTTTGTTGGACATCTCTGTGAATTTTTGAACAAGTGAGCGTTTTTTTACTTGAAAACTTCTGGGTTTTAGGGTTTTAGATTTTGCAAATCGAACTACAGAGTTAAGGATTTATTATCTGCCCATTTCAGAATTTAGATTGCTTAAATATGTTTGCAGTTGAAGGTTTTAGGAATGTGAAAAATGTTGCGGTGGCTTTCATTGTGCTCTGGCCTTCCATTATCTTCTACATTGCATTCCTCAATGTGGGAAATTCATCCTCCTGGGAAATATGGAAATGGTGTTATGCTCATCCCATTTCTCTACTAAATATATTATTTTTCTTCAATGTGGATATCATATTCTAGATAATCAACTTACTAGAGAAGAGCCTTTGGGTATCTTCTCTTTTTCTAGTTCTAATCCTATCGAAACTCTTTATTTTTGGAGCTATGGTACACAAATTATGGTAATGATATTACTTAATTCGTGATTCATGATGTGTTCGCAGTTGATATATTTGTACTGGACTATATTACTAGTGATGATGGCTTACTATTATGCTACTCATCCCTATTCTCAGACCAATATATGGAGATCGAGTGTTGTGATATTTCTAAAAATTGTATGGAGCATTCATCTCACACATAGCTACTTTAGAAGGGAAGAATGATAGTGGGGAGCGAGGGAGGACTGGAGATTCGCTGATTTGCGAAAGCTCTATGCCAAGAATTAGTGATGGATGTCCTTTTTTGCTATATTTGTCTCTCAACAGGTACAATACGATTTCTCTCTCTTTATTCCAATGTTGATCTATGCCTATCTATTGTTTTTAATGTAATTTCAGACTTCCTAGCCTCATTGTAAATAGGCCAGAGATGAGCAGGTCAATTGTAATCCCTCCTTTCCATCCCAGACGTACACACACAGACTAGAGGCCCAGTACACTATAACCATGCCAAGGGAATAGTCTCAATAACAATTTAAGTTTCCTATCCAAATAAGGAAATTCCCTGTCACTAGTACACTGATATGAAAATGGTGGCAACTACCATCTCACATGGAGCAACAATTGAGGCAAGCACTCAAAGGTCTTGTAGCAAGCGCAACTCAAGTAGTGGAGGTATCATTGCAAGCATGGCTTATGCTTCAGGTTCCAACTATGAGTGAATACATGATAGAGTCACTTAGGAATGCTCCCACTTACTCCACAATACTCAAAGAGGTCAATCAATACCCTAATGAAGATACATAAGAAGATACAACAATGTATATTTCTGAGGTAAAATCTGGTTCAGAATAATGCACTCTTATATTATCTAAACTATCCATGTCAAGCTGGGATGCAAACGTTCTAACTGAGTGTTTTGTCAAGCATTATTCAGTGTATTGATGGAATCACTACAACTGTCATGACATTGTCAGGTTAGAAGCAAGTAGCTTAAAATTAGGTGAGCTATTTTTCAATGCATCAATAGTGAGCAATTATGCGGGTTCCAAATAAGGAGTTTCCCTATCACTACTACACTGATATGAAAATGGTGGCAGCTACCATCTCACATGCAGCAACAACTGAGGCAAGCACTTAATACAGAGAGAATAGTTGCCATATTGTTGTAACATTAAATGACTAAGTTAATATTTTCTAACTTTCCTCAACATTTGTGCACCCTCCATTTTCTCATTCCCTCAAAATTTCCATTCCATTCTGTTAGGCTGGAGAGTTACATAATACATGGCTTTGAATAAATGAGATTGAACATATCCTGACTACAATGTTGCACATCATGAATTTGTATGGGTGGAAGTAAGATATTTTTTATCCAATTTACATTGCTCCACAGACCCATCCAATAGAAAAAGACGATAGCCATGCCTGCAAGAAGACTTATTTGAGGTAAACAAAAATCTTTGTCAATGCATCGTCAGTAAGAAATTATGCGGGTTCCAAATAAGGCAATTCCCTATCACTACTACATTGATATGAAAATGGTGGCAGCTACCATCTTACATGGAGCAACAATTGAGGCAAGCACTTAATATAGAGAAAATAGCTACCATCCTGTTGTAACATCAAATGACTAGGTTAATATTTTCTAACTTTCCTCAATATTTGTGCACCGTCCATTTTATCATTACCTCAAAATTTCCAGTCCATTCTGTTAGGCTGGAGAGTTAAATAATACATGGCTTTGAATATATTAGATCGAATATACCCTAACTACAATGTTGCACATCATGAATTTTTATGGGTGGAAGTAAGATATATTTTCTCCAATTTACACTGCTCCATAGACCCATCCAATTATGTTGTTTCTAGTCATATGATTCCCATGAATATGGTTATGTAGTAGCTTAAGCATCCACAGTTTCTGACTTTCTAAGACTTGAGTTTTCCTTGCTCATACTTACACTTTCTTAAGGGGCAATACCATTGCAAGAACTAGTTGAGATTCTTCTAACAATAGCCATTTTGTTTTTCAAAACAAAAGAAAAATATGATAGCCATGTTTGTAAGAAGTCTTCTTTGAGGTAAACAAAAATCTTTGTCAATGCATCACCAATGAGAAATTATGTGGGTTCCAAATAAGGAAATTCCCTATCACCACTAAGCTGATATGAAAATGGTGGCATCTACCATCTCACATGGACCAACAATTGAGGCAAGCACTTAAAGGTCCTATACCAAGTGAAAATCATGTAGTGGAGGTATCATTGCAAGCATGGCCTATGCTTCAGGATCCAACTACGAGTGAATACATGATAGGGTCACTTAATAATGCTCCCACTTACTCCACAATACTCAAAGAGGTCAATCAATACCCTAATGAAGATACATAACATGATACAACAATGGATATTGCTGAGGTAAACTCTGGTTCTGAGCAATGCATTCTTATATTATCTGAACTATGCATGTCAAGTTGGGATGCAAAAGTTCTAACCGAGTGCTTTGTCAAGCCTTAGTTAGTGGATTGATAGAATCACTACAAATATCATGGTATTGTCAGGTTAGAAGCAAGTATCTTAAAATTAGGTAAGCTATTTGATTGTAGGAAGTCAACAACGGTCAAAGTGTCTAAGAAATTTTTTATTCTCCACACAAAAGGTAGTTGTGAGCATAAAACATTACGTAATCCTACTTTCATCTATGTGGCGATATACATGTGGTGTCATTCATGTGAAGCAATGATTCCATGGAGTAAGTGAAATACCTTTTAAATTTTTAATCAATTTACTTTCTGGTAACTTATGATCTGTGGTGAACCGTCCTTGGGAGGTTATGATTGATTTGAGAAACTTTTATTTGTTATCATACAAAATTGCATTTGAGACACTTTTATTTGTTACCAATGTATGATGTAAGAGTTTGATTGGGCGATTCCAACAACATATTATCAAGCGCATTAGAGTGCTCACATTAGATAATTAAAGCAATACAAAGTTTGATACATATCTTTTTAATAAATTAAAAGCTCAACCACATCTAATGAGTTATTTTTTAATAAATTAAAGATGGGAGCATAACCAAAAAAAAAAACTATAAAATCATTCATATACATCTTTTGAAATAATATTTTGATATTATTAGATCTTAAGTTATTCATAATTTAAAAATTAGAAATTCCTTAAATTTATTTTCAATATAAAACACACTTTCTTTTATCAAAATGAAATTTAAATATAATTTTTTTTTAAAATGTAAATTAAATTAAATTTCATAAAATATAAATATAATTTGTTTTAAAAATGTAAATTAAATTAAAAAAAAAAATTGTTTGAATAAATATAAAATATATATTTTTCCTATATTTTCCATTTTCTTATGAATTTATTGAAAATATTTAAAGCTATTATTTAATTTTTTCTATAAATGACAACATTGATTTTATATGTAGTAAATTTATCTCAATAATATCTATTCAATTTAAGTAAACTTATAATAAAAATAAAAATAAAAATAAAAAAGTATTTCGTCTCTTTTTGTTTTAAAGTTCATCATTCCTATTCTCTTCTTTTTTATTAAATATTGTTTTATTATTTTAAAGATCTATTTTATACTTCAACATCTCTGAAATATATAAGGATTGGTACTTTGATTTTACATGTTAGATTCAACATTTTGAGTGAAACACTATTATTAGCTCCAATAACATATTTGGAAGACACTCATATATTACTGTCACTCATAGATTACTCATGACATATCCCTATTTATGGTAGTAATTTTCAGATTTCTAACTCATACATTAATGTCACTCATAGATTACTCATGACATATCCCTATTTATGGTAGCAATTTTTAGATTTCTATGTCATACATTAATGTCACTCATAGATTACTCATGACATTTCCTTATTTATGTTAGTAATTTTAGACTTCTAAATCTTTGGGCATCCTTGACACTAGCTTCCAATGATGATAATGCAATTACAACTAATCTACATATCTATTCTCAAGAAGCCACTCTCTTTTCCTCCACTAGATATCTATGTTCAATAAGCCACTCTCTTTTCCTCGAGTGAAATTTGGTTGACTAATTAATGTAGTAAGAAAATAGGAATGAGCTCTTTGATGCAACAAAACATAAACATTATTAATATCTTGGAACTATCCCATCACAATATATCATTGCAACTTTCCTAGTTTATTCTTTAGTCTCCTCTTGACATTGGACCTAATTTTTTTTTCTTCACTATTTATAGTTTTTTCTTAAAATATTTATAAATACATATTTCTAAAATGAAGATTTGAGAGTTATCAATATTTAGATAACATTAAATCTCAAAACATATAGCAATTATAGTTATGGTATAAGAATTTTAAAAATTACAAGCTAATAACAATTCAATAATATTCAATTAATTTTTTTATTAAAAATTAAAATTGATATTTAATGTTAAGCTATATTGAAAATTAAACTGCAAACATTACCATATAAAGAAACTCTTAAAAATACTATTTATATCCAAAACGTATACATTACACTATAAAGAAAACATAAAAATGACTATTTATATCCCAAATGTAGAACATTACAATATAAATACTCTTAAAAATAATTATTTATATAGAAAATGTATACACATAATTAAATATAAAAAATTAAAATAAAAATTAGAAATTATTATATTCAAATAACGTCTCTACCCATTACCTCAATTTCACAAAAATTACATTAACTCACATCCTAGGAAGTCACTCAATGCAAAATACCTTAATTCTATCATTCTTTTCTAGACTAAAAACATTGTAAGATTAAGAAAATAAACTACCCAGTGGCATTAAAATAGCAACTCTATTCTCCCGCAACAATGCGCAACTCTATTCTCCCGTAACAATGCGCCCTTCTTGCATTATTTGTTTTGTTAAATTTATATCTCTCTAAATAAATTAAATAAAGATAAAAGATGTTTGCACTCTTACATATTGTACCTTAATTAAGTACTTACAAATAAATAGAGACCCTAAATGAGAAATGCTCTTAAAACTAAACCAGTGCTACTCCTAAAATAGGAAAATAAAAAAATAAATCAACTTTCTTATAATTAATGAAAACATAAATTTAAAACTTAGTAATATGACTACAAATGCATTCATTTACTTACTAACTCTACCTAAACTATACTCTCCTACAATGAAGCACCCTGAGAGGCACCCTTTCAACATTATTTGTTTTGTCAAATTTAGATATCTCTAGATATATTAAATAAAAATAAGCATGAGTGCACTCATCTTTCTATATTATGTTTTAATTAAACACTATAAATAAATAAAGTTTATAAATTAGAAATTTTCTTAAAACTAGGGCTACTACTAAAAGTGGAAATGGAAAAAAAGAATCAACGTTCTTATAACTAAATAGAATAAAAATTTAAAACTATGTAGTAATAAGACTACAAATTCATACGTGCACTTAGTATCAACTTTAAATGACCATATGCACTCACTATTGTTATTTACATAGTTTTAGATTTCTCCGTTAATGTCACTAATCGACCCTATAAAATTAAGACCATAAAAATGATTTTGATACAATCTTTCAACAATGATAAAGTATTTAGAGTTGTGCTTTCTTGTCACTGACCCACCCTAAATTACTATTTCTCTATCCCTTTTACTTACAAAAACCAATTTATTATGTAGAAAAACCTATTGTCAAAAGCCCTTATTATTATTATTAAACATGTTAAACATGTTAGAGTAAATGTGTTACACCTTAAATAAGAACCCAACCACAACAATAAATAAAATTAGTGACTATATAAATGATTTTGATACCATCTATCCACATCAATGAAATACTTAACATCTCAAAATAGCTAAATTACATAGTATATATTATTATTATGACAAACACTTTCTACAATTCAATATGAAAAATGGAAATTTAATGGAAATTTAAATATTAATTGAAATATAATATTATAAAAATATTAACAAAAATTTGTATATTAAATTCTATATAAATATATATAATATTTTTTTTAATAATTTTACTATACCTTGAAAAAATGTATGATTCCTTTACTACCATTGATATTTAAAAATATATTAAAAATATATTATAATAATTTTAAAAAACTATATATTTATAATCATCAAAATTATAATTAAAATATTTTTAAAAATTACAATTATTACTTTTATATATAGATATATAAAATATATTTTATACTTAAACTTTATAATTAACAAATAATAATTTATTTATTTAAATAAACATATATTTATTTTATATATTATCATTTCTTTTTTGGTTCATTAACTCATTTTATAATTTTTAAAATCGTTTATTCATTTACAAATCTAATCGTACTATATAATACAAACTTAAAAGCTACCAAGTACAAACTGTTTCCTTGGACAATTACATCAGAGTTAACAAAAAATTTGGCAACAAAAAATTTGGCAATACAATGGTTTCTTGGATGCCTTCAAACCAATAAACTTTTTGATTCACATATTATTTTCAGTGTTTTTTTTCCACAGAAAAAAAAAAAATCCAACTTTTTATAATTAATCACAAAAAGTTACATTGGAGGTGTTGCATCATTCCATAAGTAGTCATTGCCAACAGAGTATGGCCAAACCATGAGATTCGTCCAAAATCAGACAGAGCCCAATAAAAAAATTACTTCCCATGGACCACTACCCATGACTGGCTAAAGTGTAAACATCATGTTAGTGGGAGCAAGAGCTTCAACTTGAGATCAAAAAGTTTACTAGAACGGCCTCCATATTCGGGGAAACACCCTACAGAGAAATCCACATGTGAATATATACACATGTCTCTCAAAAGAGAAGACAACCCAAAACATAGTCAAGAAAAAAGCATGATATGTCCCAAAATATTAACCATAGCAGAATATGTTCTTTTAGAGTAGAATATACATTCATTTCAAAATATATAAGCTTTGTATAAAAATTCTTCCAGGAGATATAACATGGATGGAGGAAAATCTAAAAATCAGCATGGAAATGAAGGAAAAAAGAGCACCAATCAGTATGGGCACGTGTCCGACACAAGGATCACCATAACATTTCTCTCCTTTATTTTCCACTCGCTCGGATCTTGTCGAAGGCTGTTTTTAGACAAATGGTCAACATCCCCATTGCATTCCCTATAAATATGGCATACAGAAATAAATATAAAATGTGTTTTTAGAGCCTATATTTCTTCAAGAATAATAAGTAATAAAAAAAATTGACATCTCTAAGAGTTGTTAAACCTGTTTATGACATTTAGAGAATCCTCAAATATTTCGATTGATTCAATGCCTAGATGAGTAAGTCAACAGATAATAAGTTTTAGTGTTTGTAGTTCAACAAAGTTGTTTGTGCCATCATGAAGGCCGATAGAAGTAGCCAGGGAAGAATTGTGATTTCTGTTAGTAATCATACAAGCACCAAAGGAACCATGATCCACATCCCCGTCAAAATAGGCTCAGGGAATTTCATAATCAATAACCTCGATCCTAACCCTCCTAGGATTATTTGAGATGTTGGACAGCGGCTACAAAGATAAAATAACAGCACACTTTGTCGCCACAAGAGAAGGAGATGTAAAAGTATCCATAAAAACACCTTTATTTCTTGCAATCCATATACCCCAAGAGATAATGAGAGGGATACATCTGTAAATATGATCATTACAATTTTCCCACCAACTTTGCATGCCTTACAACAATTGTCACCTCTCCAACTACCATCAATGTTGTAGAGAGCCAGAGTGAAATCACATACCTTCTTGGAGAAAGTACAAGAAAGGAACAAATGGTCAATAGTTTCCTCAACCTCTTTGCATAGTCAAAACCAGCCAAGACCATACATAAACCTCTTTTGGAGAATGTCCCATGTGGGGACTTTCCACCTCATGATGCACCAGAAGAAGATTTTAGTTTTTTCTAAGCCCTCCAGTTTACGCAGCGCCTCAGACCACCAATCAATATTCCCCCTTTAATTTGTTTTCATAATTGGAACATAGCCTTATTTAGGGGAATATAGCCCCCACTAGTCATCCAGACCAATTTGCTCCAGATTTTTCCAAGCCTAAGCCAAAATAGTGGTACCCTCCGAATCACTGATATGATTTAGAGATGTTATCTCTATTTGATGAAGGGATTTCATTAAGCCATCCGATAAAATTTACCTGTAATTACAACCTACCCAAGGGTCCAAACCAATGTGGCACAACTCACCATTCCTAATTCTCCATGCCAAGCCTTTTTCCACCATACCAAGTGAGGAAAAAGTAGCCTTCTAGATCATGGATGCTTTGCGAGTGTCTTTTTCTGAGAGCCTAATCCAATCATAAACTAGGGTGGGTTCGATCTATTTTATTTTCACCATCGACATCTAGAGTTTATTTGTTGTTAAGACTCGCCAGCCAAATTTTGTAGCCAGAGACGTAGCGAAATGTCTGAGATATTTGATACCCCAAGCACCCCACTGCTTTGGTTTGGAAATTTTATCCCAAGCCGCCTAAGGGAGGATCTTCTTATCCTCCTTCCCTTCCCATAAGAAATTGTTGCAAACACTTCTAATCTTGTTAATAATACTTATGGGGACCCATGCCAGAGCAGTCCAATACACTGGAATAGCCATCAAGAATGATTTAATAAGAACCATTCTCTACCCTGGAGAGCCACTTGTGACTCGAGACATTTATCCTCTTTTCAATCTTTGAAACCAACAATTAACAGTTTATTTTACGATAGGAGTCTATTTTGAGGAAGTACCTGAGGTATTTGATGAAATTACCAACAGAGGGCTGGTTGAAAGGGAGAAGGTTGAAATTCAAAGCCATATCAACCTCCAAAATTCCCTCATGAGTGAGTAATTACTTCTAATTGTTGATTCTCATACTTGTAGCCTTCATAAAAAGGTCTAGAATAATTTTAAGGTTCTAAATCTCAGATATGATCCCATTATAGAAAAATAGGATGTCGTCCATGAAAAGGAGGTGAGATATGAAAAAATTTATGGCCACTTCAACACCTCCAAAATCCTCGACTCTCCTAGCCTAATGAATCAATCGACCTAAGCCCTCAACCACAAAGAGAAACAACTTAGGGGAGAGGGGAAAACCTTGTCTCAACCCTCTTTTTTTGAGGAAGTAAGGAGAGGCTACCCCATTAATAAGAACAAAAAAAGACACCTTAGTAATACAACTCATGATCCAGTTGATAAAATCAATGTCTAAGCCCATATGAGTAATAATAACCCTTAAATAGGAGTTGATACGATCATAAGCCTTTGAGAGTTAAATATTCACAATCATACATTTTTTGAGAGATAATTTAATACTGTGAAGAGTCTCCTGAGCCACACCAACGACTTCATGAATTTGCATACCATCCAAGAAACCAACCCGTTCTTTAGATATAGACTTAGATAATATGGGCTTTAACTTGTTAGCAATAGTTTTTTCAATGAATTTGTAAATAAAATTAGATAGGGATATATGTCTAAAGTCATCGAAAGAGATAGGAGAGTCCTTCTTCGAAATTAGTGGCAAGAATTTTGACTTGAGGCCGTCATGGATGTGACCAAGTGTCCTATATTATTTCACCACATTCATGATGGAGTCCCCCATCAAATTGAAGAAATGTTGAAAAAATTCCACCATCCTACCATCCGGGCCAGGGCTTTTATATTTTTGCATGACCTTTAAAATTAACTTAACTTCTTTTTTCCTCCACTAGAGCCAAGAGATGGATATTTTCCTCCTCGTCAGCATAATGAGGGAACATTTTGGAAACCTATATGGTTTCGCCAATTAAGACGCCTCCATGATCATCATAAATATTCTTAATATATTACTTCCCCAAATTTGAAAGGTCTTTGAAAGATTTCGGCATACCTCCCTTCGGAGTTTCAAGTTCCCAAATGGTATTTGAATTCTTTCGACCTTTGGCATAATTGTGGGAAATTTTTTTTCTTGTCACCAGCAGCAAGCCAAATGACTTTTCCTTTTAACCTCAATTGTTATTCATTGCCACTCAATATTTTTCCTCTCCTATGTTCTAGATCTTTAATCCTACCTCTTGAAACTTCATCCAAAGAGCCCTCATCCCATTTGCCATACATCTGTTCCAGAGAGTCTAAAATATCTTGAAGGAATTTTGAATCATTCTTCTCCTTCTCCTTTTTCCAGGTTATAATAGCCTTCTTAATATTCTTCAAGTTATTAAATAGAGTCTGGGCATAGGAACCACCCTCATTTACACAAAAGGGTCTCCAAGTGTCAATCACCAATTGGTGGTAGTCCCCCTCTTTCAACCATCCCACATTAAACTTAAAAGGTGAGGTTGGCTTCTTGTTTGGACCAGATAGCTCCAACAAAATCAGGGAGTGCTATGATTCACCTCCCATGCCAACCCATTCACGAAAACTTGCAACATTATTGGAAAATTATCACTTAATAGAAAGTGTTCAAACCTTTTTTCAATCCGTGCCTCCCCCATCCAATTGTTTATACAAGTAGGAACTAACTTGATCATATTTGAATCAAGCAGGTTGCCTTCCCTTAATTTTTAAAGAAAAAATTTCATAAGGGAGTCTGCCCTAGCATTCGGACCCCAAGCATCCAATCTTCCTACAGAGAAATTAAGGTCCCCTCCCACAATCAAAATCGAACCTTTCATATAATATTTTTCTAGGAGAGTATTCAAAAACCCCACTCTATCAGAACAGGGGCCATAAATTAGAACTAAAGTGAAATTTTAGATGATTTCCATGGAAAAACCCTCCACCCCAATCAAGAGCTTAGAGGTCCAACAATTATTAAGTTCGACAGTGCCCTTCTTTAGACCTATATTCAAACCTTCGAACCACCCCCTAACATCATAGGTGATGAAGGAACACCTTGGAAGGAAAAAAGAGAGGAAGTTTGATATTTGCTCTCCAATTCCCAAAGTCTCTTGCAACAACAAGGCATTCAATTTATAGTGTAAAATGACAATTTTAAAAGCTAGTTTTTTGGGTGCACTAGCCAAATCCCTATAGCTAAATGATTAAAAAATCATTTTTTCACTAGATCCAGGGAAGCCACTTCTCTAAGCACCCCATTAAGGGAAAGTTGTCTTCCATCAACAATATCAATTATAGCTTTTAACTGAGCTTTGGATAGGTTGGATTTTGTCCCCCTCATTCTTTTTAATTTTTAAATAGGAGTTGATTTTCCTCTACCTCCAAACATTTCCTTACCCAACATCTTCTTATCTCTAGTTCTCAGGTTGTAGGAGATAGTGTCAATAGAAATTTTAGGAATAGTAGTTATAATTCTTTCCATAGCCAAAGTAAGGTTGATGACACAGAGTGAATAAATTCGATCCCACCTAGAAGGACGAGGAATCCTCATACAATTTAATGAAAGTTAAAAAGAGTTTAAATCAGTAGAGGAGGGGCAAGGGGTAGTACCTAGTAAATATGACGTTGGATTAGTAGGGATGAACACCATTTGCTCCCGGATGGGCTCCATTACCTCTTCCTGAATTTCCTCTTTTCCTGTAGTGGTCGGATTGTCCCTATGTATCTCTTCAACTGTGTGACGGATACCATCCATGGCCTCCCCTCGCAACTTTTCATCCAGTTCCTTGTGATGATTGATTTTATTTCTAATTCAGGGGCCATGGTTTGTACCGCTTTTTTGTCTCCTACTTTTCTTGAGGCCAAATGGGCAATCCTGGGCCAGATGTCCCAGCTTGTGACATATGTGGCACCGAAATGGTAGATTTTCATAATTAATCAACTGCTCAAAAGCATGACCATACATGTTTAGTATAATATTCACAATCAATCCTTCTCTTGGAGCCAATTTAACCAAAAAGTGCACAGTGTTCCTAATTCGAGTTTCCAGAAAGGACATATCCACCTCCAGAAAATACCCCAAGCTATTTCCAATTTCTCAGAAAACTTCCATCATCCAGAAATGTGGAGGAAGTGTTGGAAGTCTAACCCACATAGGTATCTAATCCACCCTCTCTCTATTTGCATCGAATAATGAAGTCTGTTTCTTAAAAAGGATTGGGACTTTGCCAAAGTCCTATTGTCTCTCTAATACCCAATTCAAAGTAGTTGGATTATTGAAGTACACCATGAACCACCATTTAGATAGGGTAATAACCTCCACTTCCCTATCAGGAGCATCAGCTGACCTCCTCTTAATCAATTTCGAAATATATTCTACAGAGAAAAGCTTCCCTTTAGCTCTCCGCACCAGAATATATTCAAATTTTTCCATCACATTATCAAAATGTAGGTCTACACCGAAAACCAAATTTGGGTATTTAGAGCTCTCCTTTATAATGTTCCCTTTATTTCACTTTACTCTTTCCTGACCATCAAATTTCACAGAAAAATTTGATGATTTAGAGAATCCCCCCAAAGCCTCCCCCTGCTTAGTGCTATAATAGGGGTTCCCCCCCAAGAAGAACATCATCTCCTTCTAGTCTCAGAAAAGGATCCAAAGTACCAGATATCAGGGCCCCAGTTTCACCTTCCATTTCACTAATAAAACCCGGTTAGAACGAGAGTCCACCACTCAATACTGTAAATGTAAAACTACCAAAAGCAGCTTGGGTACCCCGTTCTGAGCCTTTGCGCCCAGTGGCTCCTTTCACAATGAAATACTCTTGAAGGGGTGAATCATTCCTCGAGATGGAGACAAAGGTCTCAACATTCACATGCCAGGATGATATTCCAACTTTGGTCTCATAAATATTCAGAGCCTCGACACCAAAAAATGTACCAAAACCCACCTTCCCTTCACTACTCGGTCCAAAAAATATGTCCTCCAGAACAACTGAAAGAATCAAAGCAGGTGGGATACATGGTTTTTTTTACCCTTTTATTTCCACTGGAGCTGTAAAAAGACAAAATATATCTGCTCCCATCCCAATCGAAACTAGAAGATGTGTTTACCCACGTCTGTCAGTGACTCGTGGGGATAGGGTTTTGAGGTCAACCCCCTTAATGGAAACAAACCCCTCCACAAGGTTCCACCTCAGATTCTCCTCCCGAGCTCTCTCATTATGTGACCGGCTCAGAAGGGAAACCTTTGCCATGTTTTGCCTTATCGGTTCTTACCACCATACTTACAGTATATCCTTAGCCACGAGCTCCATGTCAACAAACTACTTCTCCTTACCCATATTGAAAAAAACCTGGAACCGTTAGACGACCCCTAACCATCTGGTAAAGTCACTAAGTAAACTGACAAGATATAAACCAGGTCTCTTCCCTTGACAAAGAGAACAAATTATGAACAAAATAATTGTCATTCTGGGTTTTGAAATTCATAAAATATAATACCCAAAAAGCCTTAAAGGGCTAAACACTTATGATAGGCAAACCATAACCAAAACACAATAACCCCGTAGTGAGTAGTAGTGAAATGAGACTTACTGCCACCCAACGCAAAGAGCATGTGTCGCTAGACCCAGAGGAGACAACTAAAATTCGGGGATACTTCATAGAAAATTATAGCACTGCAACAACCCTCTCCAAAGTAACAAGGATCACAGACATCCCCTACAGAAAAAATGAAAGAGCTAACGACTCGTGATTAACAAAACCAAAAATAAAATTCCCATATGTCGAAATGTTGAAGGCCGATGAGTTTGGTGTTCATATTGCCAAGTGGTATGCATTCCACCAAACTGACAGCACCTTGCCCGCTCGTCAACCAGATACCCACCCCCATGCAAGCTTCAACTATGTCCACCCTACTGCACCGATACGACTGCCACTAAAATCACTATGGCTTCCTCCATTCTAGAATGTTAGGATTTCCACCATTATCGTCTAGCTCCACATATTCTTTTCAGTATTAATATATCCTTCCATATTATTAAGAAATAAGTTCCTCTTAATTTAAATTTGTACAAATTCTCATCCTTTTAATGTATAAAGAAATAACATTGTGTAATTTTTAAGTTAATCATATTTTATATAATTTTTTAATGGAATTCAAAGGTAGAGTTACTTTTTATTTATAATTTTAAGTTAGTTTCACTTACTCATGGATACCCTTCGTCACCTATTCAGTCGAGGTTTTCTTTATCAATTCACTTCCCATGACAAATACCCTTTTTTTAATACATATTTGCTATTATAGGGAAAGAAATATGAAACCTCAATTTATCGCAACCATATCATGGAAGTTTCATAATTAGAGCTTTAGAGTTTATCATGGCCATGGTAGCGAGAATATAAATTTGGTAGGCATTCTTAGTCATAATGAAAAAAAAAAATATGACAGGTTTGGTTTAAAATTGCCTTTCACATTATATTTAATTTTTATTTATTATTTATTATTTAAATAACATGTTATTTTTCTTTAGTAAATTTTTTTTTTTTTGTAGGATAATTTTTTTTTTTTTTTATGTGAAAGTTTCAATTAATTCCTGAGTATAAAATATATCTCTAAGTTTTAGGTTACTTGAAAAATATCAAATAATTTATTTTTTTATAAAAGAAGTTATTTTTTACTATGTATTTAATTTGTGAATTGTGAGAAGTTTATTTTTATTTTTCTTTTCCTTGATGTAAGAAAATTCTCTCACATATATTAGGAAAATAAAATTCCATATAAAGATATTAATTATTTTTGTTATGCAGAATTATGAATTATGGATAAAACACATTCCCTAAATTTGGTGATATGCATTTAGAACAATAGATCAAAGAATTTGCAGACACTTTTCCTAAGAATAAATAGACACACAGAAAGATGGAGAAACTTTCTTGGAGTCCAAGTGTTTCCTATTCTCCTTCTATCTCTCTTGCTATAGTTTCCAATCCAACTTTGATTGCCAGACTAGTTTCTGCAAGTATGAACACTAAACAACAAAAATATTGCAATATACAGATGGCTATTTATGTTAATTAGTTAAATCAATGAAACATGAAACATATACATCAGCTAAGCATCCATAATATCAAAGATAGAAGCTTATAGAGATACATATGTGGGAAAATGATCAACAATATTTATTAATGGATAGAAGGGGGAGGTTAAAACCAACGATTCATTTGATGTCACCAACTCTAGCATCACCCCAGCCTCATCACAATGAACATCTCTCTAGTATTATATCACTCAAATCAAATACTCAATTGAGAATTCAACATAATTTCTTTACCAAATTCTTCCTTTTCAACCACTAGGATCTATGCCCAATTTATAGATTTGTTGAAGGTAGTTTCACAATCAGTGAATTTATACTAATTGGAAAGACATGTTCCCAAGCTAAGAGGTGTTAGATGAAGACATGGATTAGAATTTTGACACATATGGACCCTTCTAGAAGTCACTGGCCATGTGGAGATTCTGTAAAAATGAGAATTTCGCTCCCAATTGACCAACACACTCTTGAATGTCGGGAAGTGCTTTGCAATGCACCCTTGAATGAAGGTAACTTCATATGCAAAGAAACTAGTCCCCTGAGAGGCTACATTGGTGAGCTCATAGGCAATATAATATCTACTTCAAATCTTGGAAACCTTATAATGGAATTCACGGATGACTTGTCTTTTCTCTTTGTCTCAAGGCATGTAGCAATTGAAATGATAGGGGATGATAGACCCTATTAATTGGTTCTGGGGATGATGTCCAATTTAACTGGGTCATTAGGAATGGTGCCCAAATTGACCTATAAAAGATTTCCCCCTAAAGCATGAAGTCAAAATAATAATAACAATATTTTTTTAATGAGATGATTTACACGATGATGGGCTGGAACTTAAGCAGAGTGGCGACCTGCATCAATATTACAATACATTACATCATGATATATCTTCTTGATCACAAATTACTGAGGGAAGGCATTCCCATGCTCAACACATAAACTATCTAATAACAAGTACATAGTGTAGAAAGTTGTCTACATTGGAATGTTTCCCAATACAGACGTACCTATAGATATAGGCACATGTTTAGATGCCGATCTGTATGTAAGGTCACCGTACAGATGATGTGTACAACAATCCTGGAATCACAGCCCGAATGGATGAAACTAGATCTAGGGTCTTGTTATCTCATTCACTCGATCATTCAGGTACAATTCTATCCATGCGAATATATGATTTGTAGTTGAACATGGTAAGACATCGCTTGATTACCAGCCAATTATGTGATATGTTAACAAACACGAGAGAACCACCATTGATTTTAATGGCTCTCAAGGTACTGCAGTACATTTCATAAGGCATGAATAGATGATTTGATGTCGAGCGGAAAACCAAACCTTTTGGTCAAAATTCTGCAAGAGCGGATCTTCTCGATGCCGTAACAAGCCTCATGGTATTGTAAGATAATGTTTCTATGTGAACTTCCTGGATGATTATTTGACGTCGACATTAAGTCACTTTATTTTCAAATGAGAGTTACTAATTTTGAAGAAAAAGTGTAACTTGATATAACAATGTTCAGGGATGACTATCATGAGAATGAATGTTAATGAGTTTTGCAGAAGGTTGATTATTTACTGTGTTGGGGTTCCCATTTTTTGGCAAGGTTGTCAATAAAAAAATATGAGACAACATCAAACCACTTTTAGACCTTAGGATCTAGCCCTCCTAGGTCCAGAGAGGGATCTCTCTATGATTGTCAAAGGTAAATGTCTTTAAGGCTTAAAGGTTAAGATATTAGGCTAGTTATAAGGCTCGGAGTTTTTTTGTTTGATTGTGAGTTTGGTTGTTGGGAATCAGGAAGGAAGGGTTCAGTGCAAAACAAGGATGAGCAAAGAGGATTCTAGGCAAAGGAGAGGTAAATCAGAGGACATCAAGACCATTGGGTAAATGGAGTCAGGAAATGGTTTACTTGCTTTTCAACATGCAGGCTTTCAATTGGGCTAGTCATCTAAAGCATTGGATCCTAAAATGATTTGGTGGAATGGAACAATTAGGAAGAAGGTGGAAGAAGGAGAGGATACCGATTTCTGTCTATAGATCAGGTCAGAGGTCATTTAACTCTAGACTTGCTTGGACATACTCAGAGGAAACTCTCAAAGGAGGGCAAAGAGAAACTTGAGGGAACTTAGAAAGGTTTAATTGAAGTGAAAAAGATCCTAGTGAGGCCAGAGACAAAGTCATAATCTCCCAGTGTTCTCAATTCATCCAATTAATTTCTAACAAGAACATCTAAGAAACAGATTCATCAATTCATACATCAGCTAGCAGGCAATGACATCCACTACACTGGTTAAATTAACTGAAACTAATTCTTAGATAACACATTTAGCATAAAACATTAAGGCGAGGAGAGCAGAAACATAGGGTGCCTAACAAGGGAAAATCCTATGCCAAATTTCTGATGCAAGCCAAAAGAACTGAATTGGAATGAAATAAAACACAGAGATAGAAAAACATCACCATAGCTTTAGATCAGGATCCAAAGAAATGTGCTTGTCATATTAAGTGCAACACCAGTCAAGTACAACATTACTTACAGCTTGATATTCGACCTAATAAACCTTCCTAAACCTATCTTACAATCTTACACAGAGAACTTGTCTGAAAAGAAACATCTTGCATTCTACTGATATCCAATCAACAACCTTTACAATAATTTTTTCATGAGTTTTATAGCTGAAAGAGAGCAGAGGAGGTAGGTGAAGAATTAAATGAAGAATTAAAGCTCAGAAAGGAAAAAGGGCCGAAGCCCATTCTGTTTAAATTCTGTGCATTAATCTGTAGCACTCTTGGGTGAAAGATTGGTCTTTGTCAGGTTTCCATTTACTCGAGGTATGACTCTGATGTACTCTGCTGCAGCATTCTGTAGTACTTCTGGTGAACTGAACAAAAATAAATCAATGATCCAAGTCTGCCATGTTGTGCAACTAATGCTTCTGATATCGTAGGACTGTTGTCAGGGTGCGAAATCCTCTAGGAACACGGTATAGAATAAAATCTGCATGGGCATTCTGTCTTTTATGGGGAGAACGTTATGTTGGTGTGCAAACTCTGATATACATAAATTTCTGCGTGTTGTACCTTCTGTGTACTCCGTGATGTCTTCGAATTGGTACCTTTGTCCTTTAAACACTAGATTAAGGCTCAAAATATTCTATTACGTGCCTTGGGCTTTTTGCTACTCTCGTACTTTATCTGTTGGTGAAAACTTCACTTTTAATGGCTCTGGGGGGGGCGTCTCACATAATTCAAACCTTTTTCTTTTAATGCAAGTCCTGTCATGGCTCCTACACAAGCCCTTTCTTCATAATTCCAGCGCCTGCAAATGGTATTTTCCTGTGTTCTGGTCGCTGTAATACAGACTTTGAAATCATGGCGGCTTATGGCCGTTTGAAACCCTGCAAAACATGAAAACGTGTTGAGAAAACACGTATGGAGGTGGTGAATGCAACGGGGATGGCAAGACTGACTATGCAGACTGGTGAAATGGCGAACAATTCTGTGGAATATTTTTAGTGTGGTGGAAACAGTGGGGACTACAGTTGGAAGGTGGTGTGGATGGAAAATTAAATGAAAAACCTTTGAACTCGACCTTTGAATGAAATATATAAAAGGATGGGCGACAATGTGAAAAAGCACATGGACAGATGATGTGGCGCGACAGGGTTATGACGGGACTAAGAATAAATCTGGGCCGTCCGATCTTGGGAGGAGATCGATGGTGGAGAACACATCGGAGGGTGATGGATAGTGGGCCAGGGGTACGGATGACTCCGATTAACCCGCGCGCAACTTCGTGGAGCGACAAACGTTGGATGGGCGAGTGCAGATCTGACGGCGCACAGCGATATCGCGTCGCGGCAAACACCGAACGATAACGTGCGATGAGACAGTGGTTTTCGAACAGTTCCACTGCCACGTGTCGTTTGATGAGTGGAATCGCTGCGAAAATAGAAATACCGCCCACCTCCGAAAAGTGGTGTGATAGAAATCGGATGGTTTTGAATAGTGTTAGAGCGGTTGCGGGGACCACCTAGCGGAGGGTGAAGTATGGACCGTTGGATCTGCTGGTTGATCGGGCGGTTGACAATGCGATGAACTGGTGGTGAAAGGTTGGGTAATGGGCACTGCAGGGCTCACGATGACCATCCGATCGGTGCAGATCGACGGTTCAAAATTCGCCCGATACATATCTGCGTTAAGCGCTCTTGTGGGCTGGCGCGTGGTTATAACACCAGGCTACATGGGGAAAATTATGCTTCTGGGGCTGGCCGAAGGGGGCTAAGACCATTATAGGGTAGAAAATGGATTTGTGGCCCATTTTAAGTGCATTTTCAGGCCAACCAAGGGTAACGATAGGCGAAATAAGGGGAAATAAAACTACACCAGGGGTGTGTGCTTGGTTTAGGGGGGATTTTGGGGAGGTTTTAGAAGGATTAGAGGAGGGAATTTGGGGTAAACGAAACTTTGAAAAATGGAAAAAGGGATGAAATGGACAATTTTGTAGGGGTACCAGGGGCAAATGAAGGCCATCAGGAGCACAATTTTTTGCAATCAGAGAGGATTCATAATGGGAATCAGCGGAGGGGATTTCATCACAGGGAAAAGGTACAGGAGACGTCAAGGATGATGTGTCTCCAAGGGAGATGCATTCATTGAAGGCTCAGGAACAGTTTAGCCCCTTACTTTGCTTGTCAAAAAATTTATAGGGGGCTAACAGTGGCTCCACATGTGGATGGCTTCTTCTTGAAGGAGTCAAGAATTCAGAAAATGATCTTTGGTGTAGGCCAGATGCCTTCTGCTTGAGCCACCTTTCTTCTTTGGTTTTCAGCTACCACAATTGTTGAAGACATCAATTATAAAAAACATTATCCCAACAATCTACCTACCCATCCTACAATCCTAGCATTTTTTCTTCTTCTAGGGCGCATTTCGACTAGCAGATCCTTTACATCATTTATTTTTATAAACATAAAACAAACCTATTCTAAATCTACCCTTATCACTCCATGAGACCAGATTAGACTGTTGGTCTCATATGTTTCTCTACCTAATCTAATATCTACTGGGATTAAACTGTCCAACAAATTTCTTCTCTATATTCTACAACAGAAATTTAAAAACAGTCAAACTAGGATTAGACAGTCTAGTTTGCTATTGATCCAAGGCATAAAGATAGTTGTACATGGATAGAAATTTGTAGAAAATTGAAAACAAAACTGTGAAGGAATGAAATCTGAAGCTTGAAGTATCCTTCTTTCTTTGTGACTCAAGTTTTGAGCTTGTTAGAGTCACTTTCTTTCTTCATTTCAGCTCTGGTTTTGGGCTTGTTAGAGTTGATTCTTCTTTCTTCTCTGCTGTTCTAGGTTTTGGGCATGTTTGGACCAGCTATCTTCACTTTCCTTGGCTCAGGTTTTGATCATATCAGAGCCAATATTTTGTACCTCAGAGGTTCATGTTTTGAGCATGTATGAACCTCTTTTCTCTCTGTTTTTTGAAGCATTTTCTCTTTTCTTGAAACAAAACACTGCAATGGTATGTACAATGCAAATGGAAACTGGAAATTGGAAATTAGCAGAAGTAGTTCTTGAGCATCCTGGCATTGACAGGACCCCCAAACACCTCTGTACCATCTAATTCTTGTAGAAAAAAGGCATTTGGACCCACAGTGGCCTGGATGATGTATGGACCTTGCCACAAACTGTCAAACTTGCCATGCTTTCCTTTATCCTCTCTCTTTGAGTCCCACTTCAAAACCTTATCTCCAACTTTAAAATCAACAGCTTTGGTTCTTTTGTCAAATAGCCTCTTTATGTTCTCTTGAACTTTCACTAATCTGTTATAGACCTCTTCCCTTGTTTGCTGGAGATGAATTGTTTGGTTTATCCTTCTCACCATACTGTCTTCTTCTGTCTGGATCTCTTGGACAAGTTTGATCACTGGTACACCCAAACTGGTAGGAAAAACTGCTTTTGTCCCATAGACCAGCTGATATGGTGACATGCCAATGGAATTCTTTGTTTTAATCCTGTCAGCCCACAGGTCGTGCACTAACTTGTTATGCCATGAATTTTTGTTCTCTTCCAACAGCTTCTTGATGATGGTCACCAGGCTTTTGTTTGATGATTAAGCTAAGCCATTACCTTAAGGATAATAGGAAGTTGAATGACCCAGTTTTATTTGATACCTGTGACAAAAATCAACCATTTTCTTGGACCCAAAAGCAGCAGCATGATCAATGATTATTTTTCTTGGACAGCTAAACCGAGAGAGGATGTGGTCTTATAGGAACCTAATGATGACTGAATCTGTGGAATTCCTGGTAGGTATGGCCTCTATCCACTTAGTGAAGTAGTCTCTGGCTGTTAAGATCCATTTGTGTTGTGCAAAAGAGACAAGATGAATTTCTCCTATGAAATCTAGGCCCCATTACATAAAGGAACCTTCAACAGTGATGGGTTGTAGAGGTAAGGGGAGGAGCTTTCTTTTTTCCTTCAAAAATCTAGCATTTGTTGCAGGCAATTATCATCTTATGAATGTCATTGAAGAGCGTAGGCTAGTAGTAACCAGCTCTGAGTATTTTGTTTGCAGTGGCCTTCCAGCTCAGGTGGCCTCCACACTCTCCTGCATGGAATTCTTGTTTAATCCTCCCTGTCTCACTTTCAGGCAAACATTTAAGCAATACGCCATTTGGATTTTTCTAGTATAAGCTTTCATTCACTATGCAATAGCTTCTAGCTTTTAGCTTTAAGAATCTGGCCTTGGTCTTTGATAGTTCAGGAGGGGCATTGAGGTGTGTAAGCACAAATAGACTGTCAGGATACCAAGGAGAGCTCTGAAAATTTTCTTCAACAGTGGGATCAGGAAATCCCTGCTGCTCATCCAAGGTATCTACCATGTTAATGTCAAGGGCTTGTAGATTTGATTCAGCCATTAGTCGAGCTAAGCCTTGACCTTTGATCAGTTTGGTGGGCTTTATCTCAAGGTCATATTCTAAGATCACAACAATCCATTTTCCCCTCTTCCCATCTGGGTCTTGCGACAATATATCTTTGACCACTATGTTAGGCACATAAGATATGGTGTGGGAATGCAATATGTACACCCTAAAGTATTTTAAGGCCTTGACTAAGGAGTTAGCCTATTTTTCCATTATGTTGTATTTCAAGGGTGCGTCTCTTAGTGCTTTGCTGGAAAAGTCAATTGGTTGTTCCATTCCCTCTGGATTTTTCTGCAGCAGAACTGCAGCTACTGTATGTTCAGAGGAAAATGAAAATATGAGGAAATCCTTCAAGAAATCAGGGCTAATCGGAACAGGAGCTTGGGAAATCAGGGCTAATCGGAACAGGAGCTTGGGTGAGTGCAAGTTTTACTGATTCAATTTTTTTTTTAGCTCCAACAGTCCATTTAACTCCTACACCTTTCTTCAGCATGTTAGTCATATTCCTAAGGTGTTCAGCTAAGTTGGGAATAAATCTCCTGAGGAAGTTGATTTTCCCAATGAAGGACTGTAACTCTTTGATGTTTCTTGGGTGTGTGATTTGTATTATTCCCTCAAATCTTTGTGGGTCTATCCTAATTCCCTTTTTAGATATAATGTGGCCAAGAATTTTTCCTTCTTGCAGCCCAAATACAGTCTTTTTGGGATTCAATGACAGACCAAACCTTATAAATTTTTCAAACACCTTTCTCAGATGTTTTAGGTGTTCTTCTTCAGTCTTGGAATAGACTGTTATGTCATCCAGGTAGATGACTATGAAGTGTCCTATTTCATCTGAAAAAGCTATGTTCATTGCTCTTTGGAAGGTTGCACCATAGTTCATCAGTCCAAAGGGCATTTTTACATACATAAAGGTGCCCCATGGAGTGGTAAAAGCTGTATTTAGCTGATCTTCTAGGAGTACTAAAACTTGGTTGTATCCTGAAAAACCATCTAACAAAGAAATCCTTTTTGAGCCTACTACCCGCTGTAGAATGTTTTCCATTTTTGGCAAAGGGTAATTGTCTTTGAGTGAGGCTCTATTAAGATTTCTGAAGTCTATACATAATCTAATGTCACCTATTTTCTTTCTCACAGCCACTAAGTTCGATACCCAATCAGAGAACCTCACAGGAACTATTATGCCTGCCTCATACATCTTTTTAATCTCCTTTTCCACTGCAGGCAATTGTTTTGGGTTTATCCTACGAAGTTTCTGCCTGAAGGGTTTTTAATTCTCTTTTAAAGGTATTTTGTGTTGTATAATGTTCGTGTCATAGCCTTTAATTCTTCATAGCTCCAAGCAAACACGTCAATGAATTCCCTGAAAAGGTCAATGTATTTCTTTTTCATGTTTGCAGGAAGAGAATTAGCCAATTTAATCATTTTGGGCTTATCTTCTATGCCTATGTTGCATTCCTCAACGTCAGAGTCCGCGTGTTCACAGTTTCCATTTAGGTTTCCAAACTGTTCATTCAAAGTGTCTATTTCTATGTTACAGGGTGTTTCTTCCTCGTCTGAGGGTTCCTCACTTGGGCAGCTATCGCTAGACATAGATTCCGAATCAGAAAATTCAAACTCATTCCTGCCTATTAGGAAATCTTCAATCTGCTTATCGCCCTCGAAAACCTGCCAATATTTTTCATTATCCGGCACTTCAGGTCTGTATTATGATTTGTTGGTCGTTTGGAGTCTTAGGGTATGAGCTGGCTAGGCAAGCTAATTCATTTGCAATGACGTTCTGATTTCTAGGAACAAACACTAATTCGTATTCAACAAATGTTTTCAATATATCCACGACATTGTTCCTATATGCTCTCAACCTAGGGTGTTTGGCTGTGTATTCACCGTTCACCTGTTTTATCACCAACTCCGAGTCTCCCTGTACGGCTATTCTACGGGCTCCTATTTTCTTTAACAGAGTTAATCCTAGGATAAGAGCCTCATATTATGCAATATTGTTTGTACATTTGAAGTGCAGATTGCAGGCATGGCTTTCTGCGTAATCACTCTCTACGTTATGTATCCACACTCCTGCTCCAGCAATTCTCTTGGTGCATGACCCATCGAAACTCATCTCCCACAAGGGTTCATTTTTTGTTTTATCACCACTTCCTTCCCTACAGCTGGGTTCGCCATCATGTAGCATTATAGGAGCTACACTAGGCTGTGGGTCGTTTTTTTTTTCATCATGTGTGTGGAAATCAGAGGGGTGACTAGTTGGCTGATTGCATTCTGTTTCTGGTTCACTTTGAGATTTTGTTACAGTGCACTGTTCAAATTTTTCTACGTCTTCCTCCTCTAACTCTAGAGTAGCCATTATGTTAAAGTCCATGGGCTCTGTTTCCTTGTTGGTATCTCTCTTTTAGGACTCTGACCCTTCTGAGGATTCGTCATTACAGAGGATGAAGGAGTCAAGGTCTGTATGTACAGAGTATAAAGGTGAGCTTTCAGGCTTATCGAGGCTACTGACCAGAAATTTCATTTGTGCCTCTCTATACAGTCTTCTAAGTTGGCCAAAGATTGGGATTGTAGCATAGGCCCCATCCATCTGCATTGTTCCTTGCAGCTTGGCTCCCCATGATCGTGATAATAGCATGCCATACTTGGGTGGTACATCTGCCACCACAACATCCATGACCATACACTTGGATGGAATCTGGGTAAGGCTCACACATAAGTATTTGATCAGGCCAAGACACTTTACTCTGCTAGAGTCAAATGAATATAGGTCTTTATAGGGACGGGTTATCTCTAGCCCTAACCTCTCCATCACTACTTTAGGCATTAGGTTGTGTGATGCTCCAGAATCATGCATTGCATTGTGGAGAATATTATCATGGATATTAAGACTGATATAAAAAGGGGGCACTACCCCTTCCTGAAACTTTCCTTCTATCTTTGGACCAAACAGAAGGGCAGGTTGATCATAACTCACATTTACAGTGTCACTGTTCTCACCTAGATTCAAAGCTTTCAAAAGTTTGCCTTTATATACATCCTGAGTGGCCAACTCAGAGAGTGGGACATAGATTTTAATTCTTGCAATCTCACTCTCTAAATTGAAAGTGGACTGACTCTTTGGAATGCTCAACTCTGTCTTGTTAGCCACTACCTTAGTGGCTGAATCAGTGGACTGGTTCTCACTATGTATAGTTTTTGGAATTGTTTTATCAGGAGCACTAACTGCGATGCTAGCGCCGCTAGCTGGTTGAACCTGTTTATCAATGTTTTGGTTGCCCTTTTCCTTTTTCTTCTTAGAACTCTCAGCTGCTGATTTGTTACTTTCAGCAGTCGCTTTAGAAGTTTTCTCAGGCCTTTTCTTGATGGTAATCTCAGAAGCTTTGGGTTTGGAATTTTCTAGGCTCTTTTTGCTCCTAAGTTCATATTGTATGACCTGCATGATGGCATCTTCAAATCTAAGTATGTAATCATCAGATTCTGATATTTCCTCATCCCAATATGAGGGTGAGGGCTGATCTTATTTTGTGTAATAGTTATGGATTGAATCTTCTGTTTCAAACATGTTTATTGTGTTTCCCTCAGACTCTTCTATGATTCCCTCATCTTCATCAAGAAAGTTCTCTTGGAATGGAGGGACAACGTGCTGATCTGATTCTCTTTATCTGTTGGGAGTGGCATTGTTTCTTCTAGAATTCTGGTTCTGGTTGTGATTTTAGTTTCTGTTTTGATTGCTAACTGTGACAACCATTATTTCCATCATTTGTTGTAGCTTTTCCATGTTTTTGGATAAACGGTCATATTTTGGATCAAATTTGGAAGCTACAACGTCATCTCTATATGTTACCCTCTTCTCAGCCCTCAATCTTACTCTTTTCTCAATCAGATTATCCTCTACACTCACTGCTCATTTTTGCATGTCTTCCAATGTGTTGTAATCTCTCTCTATAAGTTGGTAGGCCATGTCAACATCAAATCCCTCAGGGTATTTCGCCAGGTCCATGCCTTGGGGAGGTTTCATGTGTGGAGGAAGGGCGTTATAAATTCTGTTGAACCTTGTAGTGTATTCATGGACACTCTCTCCTGCATTTCTTTTAAGGTTCATATATTCTGCTAGGATTTGGTGAGGGTTGGCCTTAACCTCCCATTTTTTTATGAAAGTTCGATATAAAGCAGGAAGGTCTCGGATACTATTAGGAGGTAGGATCTTGAACCATTTCTTCGCATCACCTCCTAGGCTTTGGGAAAATATTCTCATTTTGACTGTATCATCATCTATTTCCATGTAGTCAAAAGAATCTTCCATCTTATCTACATGTTGCTAGGCTGTGATGGATTCTTTGGCAGTGAAATGTGGGATATTTGATTGATAATCATTTGGTAAGGGCACTAGAGGCTGAGGTAACATCAAAGGTGCATACCAGGCTACCATGATGATATTTTGATGAGGTAAAGGGTTAACTTGAGGAGCTGGTATATGGATGATAGGGATACTAGGACCAGCAGAGGTTTGTTGAGCAGATTTAGGGTGGGAGAGCCCCATGTTTTGAATGAAGTGAATATCAGGAGGTGTAGATGGAGGGGTTTCTCTGTCCCTAATGTGTTTACCACTTTGAGGTGGTGAATCAGGAAGCTCAAAGTCTGGTTGATCTAGAACAATGAACGACCTAGTTCTTGGTAATCTATCAGGTAGATCTAGGTCAAGATGAAAGTGTGATAGAGCTGTAAGGTCTTCTGGTGCAGAGTTAGCTCTATAGATGTGACTGGAAATAATTGATCTTCTAGGTGTAGGTGATTTCCTGAGGATGCTCTCAGGGTTATCAACTATTTCAGGTGGGTTTGGGTTAGGATAAGCTCTTGTGTGAATGGTTCTAGAAGCTAGAATGTTATTTTCCAACCAAGCAGCTTAACCTTACTTGTTCCTTCTATTGTAGTTGATGTTGCTTTTAGAGGCTGGTCTTCCAGTGGAGTCTTTGGTGAAACCAAGATAATCAACAGGCCTACTGATCACCAGTGGAGTCTTTTAATCTTTTAGGAACTATGGAGTCGCTAGGTGGAGGGTTTTAGGATGTTTCTGGAGGCTACACTGTCCACCACAGTGCTTATGAGATGTCCCTTTTCAAGGATATATTTAAAACACATCAAAACTCTAACCAGAGATTGACTGGGAGGGCTTTTACCAAATATGTCACCTCCAAAGAGTGTGAGATTTGGAGGCTACCTAGCCCTTTTCCAGACTCTGTCTAAGAGTGTGGGAGAAACACAAAAAATGGTAGAGAAGTCGTAATGCAAATGGAAGTGTTTCACTGCCAACCTGACCAGAGTTTCTAGGTTTTCTGAGGCTCTTGTGATGTAGTATAGTGGACAATACTCAGAATTTCCCCAGTGGAGTCACCATTATGTTGGTGACGATACTGGGAGACAGATTAATGTTTAGCAGCTATAGGCTCTCAGATTTTCCCCAGTGGAGTCGCCATTATGTTGGGGTTCCCATGTTTTGGAAAGGTTGGAAATACCAAAAGATGAGACAACATCAAACCACTTTTAGACCTTAGGATCTAGCCCTCCTAGGTCTAGAGAGGGATCTCTCTATGATTTTCAAAGGTAAATGTCTTTAAGGCTCAAAGGTTAAGATATTAGGCTAGTTATAGGGCTCGGAGTTTGTTTGTTTGATTGTGAGTTTGGTTGTTGGGAATCAGGAAGGAAGGGTTCAGTGCAAAACAAGGATGAGCAAAGAGGATTCTAGGAAAAGGAGAGGTAAATCAGAGGACATCAGGACCATTG
Organism: Pinus albicaulis; assembly: GCA_034641835.2. Taxonomy (NCBI): domain Eukaryota; kingdom Viridiplantae; phylum Streptophyta; class Pinopsida; order Pinales; family Pinaceae; genus Pinus; species Pinus albicaulis. The sequence continues at coordinate 247,369,794 of CM076583.1, read as the reverse complement.
GGTAAATGGAGTTAGGAAAGGGTTTACTTGCTTTTCAACATGTGGGCTTTCAGTTGGGCTAGTCATCTAAAGAATTGGATCCTAAAATGATTTGGTGGAATGGAAAAATTAGGAAGAAGGTGGAAGAAGGAGAGGATACCGATTTCTGTCTATAGATCGGGTCAGAGGTCATTTAACTCCAGACCTGCTTGGACATACTCAGAGGAAACTCTCAAAGGAGGGTAAAGAGAAACTTGAGGGAACTTAGAAAGGTTTAATTGAAGTGAAAAAGATCCTAGTGAGGCCAGAGACAAAGTCCTAATCCCCCATTGTTGGCAATTCATCCAATTAAATTCTAACAAGAACATCTAAGAAAAAAATTCATCAATTCATATATCAGCTATCAGGCAATGACATCCACTACACTGGTTAAATTAACTGAAACTAATTCTTAGATAAAACATTTAGCAGAAAACATTAAGGCAAGGAGAGCAGAAACATAGGGTGCCTAACAAGGGAAAATCCTATGCCATATTTCTGATGCAAGCCAGAAGAACTGAAATGGAATGAAATAAAACACAGTGACAGAAAAACATCACCGTCGCTTTAGATTAGGATCCAAAGAAATGTGCTTGTCATATTAAGTGCAACACTAGTCAAGTACAACATTACTTACAGCTTGATATTTGACCTGATAAACCTTCCTCAACCTATCTTACAATCTTACACAGAGAACTTGTCTCAAGAGAAATAGCTTGCATTATACTGATATCCAATCAACAACCTTTACAATAATTTTCTCATGAGTTTTATAGCTGAAAGAGAGAAGAGGAGGTAGGTGAAGAATTAAATGAAGAATTAAAGCTCAAGAAGGAAAGAGGGTCGAAGCCCATTCTGTTTAAATTCTGTGCATTAATCTGTAGCACTCTTGGGTGAAAGAGTGGTCTTCGTCAGGTTTCCATTTACTCGAGGTATGACTCTGATGTACTCTGCTGCAGCATTCTATAGTACTTCTGGTGAACTGAACAAAAATAAATCAATGATCCAAGTCTTCCATGTTGTGCAACTAATGCTTTTCATATCGTAGGGCTGTTTTCAGGGTGGGAAATCCTCTAGGAACACGGTATAGAATAAAAGCTGCATGGGCATTCTATCTTTTATGTGGAAAAAATTCTGCTGGTGTGCAAACCTTGATATACATAAATTTCTGTGTGTTGTACCTTTTGTGTACTCCGTGATGTCTTCGAACTGGTACCTTTGTACTTTAAACACCGGATTAAGGCTCAAAATCTTCTATTATGTGCCTTGGGCTTTTTGATGCTCTCGTACTTTCTCTGTTGGTGAAAACTGCGCTTTTAATGCCTCCGGGGGGGGGGGGTCTCACAGAATTCAAACCTTGTTCTTTTAATGCAAGTCCTGTCACGACTCCTGCCCAGACCCTTTCTTCATAATTCCAGCTCCTGCAAATGGTATTTTCCTATGTTCTGGACGCTGTAATACAGACTGTGAAATCATCGAGACTTATCATCATTCGAAACCTTGCAAAACATGAAAACGTGTTGAGAAAACAAGTATGGAGGTGGTGGATGTAACGGGGATGGAAAGATTGACTATGCAGACTGGTGAGATGGCGAAAAATGCTGTGGAATATTTGCAGTGTGGTGGAAACAGTGGGGACTACAGTTGTAAGGTGGTGCGGATGGAAAATTAAATGAAAAACCTTTGAACTCAACCTTTGAATGGAATATATAAAAGGACGGGCGACAATGTGACAAAGCACGTGGACAGATGACGTGGTGGGACGGGGTTATGGCGGGACTGAGAATAAATCTGGGCCGTCCGATCTCGGGAGGAGATCGACAGTGGATAACATGTCGGAGGGCGATGGACAGTGGGCCAAGGGTATGGATGACTCCGATTAACCTGCGTGCAACTTCATGGAGCGACAACCGTTGGATGGGCGATTGAAGATCTGACGGCGCACAACGATATCGCGTTGCAGCAAATGCTGAACGGTAATGTGCGATGAGACGGTGGTTTTCAAACAGTGCCGCTACCACACGTCATTTGATGAGTGGAATCGCTGCGAAAATAGAAATACCGCCCACCTCCAAAAAGCGGTGCGATATAAACTGGATGGTTTTGAACAGTGTTGGCGCGGTTGCGGGGACCACCAGGCGGAGGGTGAAGTACGAACCGTTGGATCTGCTGGTTGATCGGACGGTTGACAATGCGATGAACCGGTGGTGAAAGGTCGGGTAATGGGCGCTGCGGGGCTCGTGATGACCGTCTGATCGGTGCAGATCGACGGTTCAAAATTCGGCCGATACATATCTGCGTTAAGCGCTCTTGTGGGCTGGCGGGTGGTTATAGCACTAGGATACATAAGGAAAAATATTGTTCTGGGGCTGGACGAAGGGGGCTAAGACCATTATAGGGTAGAAAATGGATTTGTGGCCCATTTTAGGTGCATTTTCAGGCCAACCAAGGGTAACGATAGGGGAAATAAGGGGAAATAAAGCTACATCAGTGGTGTGTGCTTGGTTTAGGGGGGATTTTGGGGAGGTTTTAGAAGGATTAGGGGAGGGAATTTGGGGTAAAATGGAACTTTGAAAAAGGGAAAAAGGGATGAAATGGACAATTCTGCAGGGGTACCAGGGGCAAATGAAGGCCTTCAGGGGCACATTTTTTTGCAATCAAAGATGCTTCATAATGGGAATCAGCGGAGGGGATTTCATCTCAGGGAAAAGGCACAGGAGACTTCAAGGATGATGTGTCTCCAGGGGAGATGCATTCATTGAAGGCTCAGGAAAAATTTAGCCCCTCACTTTGCTTGTCAAAAAATTTATAGGGGGCTAACATACTGGATAACTTCTCTTGAGCATATCGACAACACTAAGATGAGTTGGCAACATTGACCCAAAAGCGAAGTGAATATATGATGAACCATAGGTATGAATGAACCTTCAAGAATATTACCTAACCCAAATAGTCATAGTGATGGAGTGAAGTGTCATGTTCAAGAGAGACCTGCTACCGTAAAAATTTCTGTTCACTTTTCCAAAATTTCCCAGGTCATTTGTCGACCAGTACCTCTTTATTTTTTAACAACCTCGAGGAGGATAACATATTTATGATCTATAATTGAACCCTTCGGGCGGATAATGTATCACTATTTAATAATTTAATGAGTCTAGCGATGAATGAAAATCGATTATTTCTATGATCGACAAGCCCGTCACTATTTTATTTTCTAATGAGCCTAACGACAATGAAAACGTAGTCCCTTTTCATATTTAGAGAGTCTGAAAAGGAGGATGAAAGAAAACTCCATAAGTACTTTTTCGTAAAGTTGTCGCTCAAATCCAAAAAAGTGTAAAATAATATCTAAGAGAACCTCCTAGCCATGTTTAACTAAGGGATTCCTTTTTTTTAAATAATCCATCTTAGTCCAGAAAAGGGTTTAAATTAGACTGAGTAGATATCAATGGATTTACTTTTACGAGCTAGAAAGGACAGGTGCTTGGATATATTTTCACATTATTGGAGTCTGAAAAGAGCTAAAAGAAGACTCTAGGGTTTAATTTTTGCTGTTATTGAAGCTCAAAAAAGAGATAAAAGTGCGCTTCAAGTCCTTTTTTATTTTTACCAAAGCTCAAAAAATAAGGATAAAAGTATGCTTTGTGGTCAAATCATTCTTGAAATAAATCTACACGACTAATCTTCTCATTAGTTTTAAAACCTATTCATAACAACATCAAATGGAATAAAAATACTTGTTTCATGATAAAAATAGAATAAAACCATAGTCACAGCAATAAATATGATTTGCAAATAATCAAATGACTAATTAAAAGAGTTTACTATTCAATTTTACCATTTGAAAGTTACCATTTGTATTTTGGAGCTCTTAACCTACTTTTTCCCCCGAACTTCAGTTGCTGATTGCGATTGATTCTCTAGACATTTTTCATTGCCATTGGATCTAGATTGGTGCCATAAACCCTATCTTTCTTTCAGTAGTCAATTGATTTTATTTCATTGCAAATTTTTATGGATTTGTTAGGTCCCTATATTAATAGTGTAGTCCCTTATTGTGTTAGTGTAGCCCCCCTTATTGTTATTTTTGTACCCTTGTAACCCCAATATTGTTATTATTGTGCCCTTAAATTATTATTGTTAGGTCGGCTAGGATTACATTGTGGCCCCACTAGGATTACATTATGGCACCATGGACTCCTATATATAGAAGGAGGTTTTAGTCATTTGTATCATTCAATAATTTTTCATTTATGTAATTTATTGGAGGTTTCCCCTTCAAAGTGGCTTATTTATAAGGCGTTGATATCTCTTTTCTTCTATTTTTGGAGCTGGTTACACAACATTTGGTATCATAGATTTGAGATTCTAGGGTTTCGCTGCTCCAAACAGGTCAGCGTGGAATTTTCGCTATAGCTTTTTTTATACGAAGGTTCAGAATCTGAAATTTTTAGAGTGCGAAGAAAAAATCCTGAAGAACATCATCAAAAATATTTCAGAGCTTGGTTCATAATATTTTCTGAGATATGATCTGTGCAAGATAGGTCATTTTGCAGGCTCCTGAATTTAACCTAAACAGGCCATCGTGGTAATTGAGTAATAACTTTTGTTCTAGGAAGGTTCAGAAGTTGAAATTTTTACAGTGCGAATCCAAAACCCTAAGGAAAATTGTTGGAAAATTTCAAATATTGGTTCGTAATATTTTCGGAGATATGATCTGTGGAATGTAGTGTTTTTTCAGGCTCCCAAATTTCATCTCAAAGAGATGATCATGGGAAAATATTCATAACTCTCTCTCTGAGCATCGGATTGGAGTGCTGTAAAAATTGGTCACAAGTACACAGACTAGTTTCTTGGCTATCAGTTTCAGAGCCGAAGGACAAAACATTGACACGTGGTAAGTCATACAAGTTCGCTCTACTGAACCAATTCATAATTAGGTCATTGTGGGAGATTGGACATAAATTTTCCGGGAGAATCCAAATTAGCTCATAACTATGGCATTCGAAAGAGAATTTAGAGGGCTAGCTTAGTGTCGAATTTCATATATTGAAGAGCCGCAATCATAGAGATAATCCAATTTCAATATTGAGCTCCTCAAAAGCAAGAAAAAGGTGTGTATTTTTTTTCCCAAATCGCATAAGTCTTGTTTGAAGAATCAATTTGAATTGATTACAAGGGCATATTGTAGATATCATTATTGGGTTCTAAAAAATGCCTCGTAAAAATAATTCAACTCCCATTAAGCCTTCCAAAGGCTCTACTATGACTCGTGAAGATGAAGAATTGCAACATGATGTATCAAAATTACAAGAGCAAGTGCACCAAATTTAGCTCTCGCAAAGAGCAGCAAAAAATGAAATGGAAGTTTTGAGGAAAGGCGTGGAAGCGAATATGGATGGTTTGAAGAATAATATGGATGGTTTGAAGAAAGGCGTGGAATCTAAGATATATGGCTTGGAAGCTGGCATGGAATGTAAGATGGATGACATGGAAGCTAAAATGGAAAACATGAAGAATGATCTAGAAGCAAACATGGAAGGTTTGACAAAGTTCATACAAGAAATGTTTCCTAATGGTGAGAGGATAGTAGAGGAAACTCATGATGAGAATAAAATAAATTTTTATCATCATTTCATAAACTCTAATCTTGGCGCGAAGAACCACCATATTCCAAAAATGGATATGAGGAAGTTTGATGGAAAGGATCCTGTAACATGAATACTACAGATGGAGCAATATTTTGATCTCCATAATGTGAAAAACACACAAAAGGTACACATTCCAACTTTACATTTAGAAAAAAATACATTTGTATGGTATCGATGGCTTTCCTCCCATAAAAAAAATTGTCACTTGGTAGATTTTTACGGAGGAAATGATAGCGCATTATGAGGATACAAAGAGCAACACATTATTTAGACAACTGATAAATCTCAAACAAAAGGGTTTAGTGGGGGAGCACATTGAGGACTTCCAAAAATTGAATATAAGGGTAACTGATATTCTAGAGGAACACATAATTGATCTCTTCATAGGTACTTTAAAGGATAACATCTAACATGAAGTTCGTGTTTTGGAACCTGATTCATTGAAGAAGGCATTCAGGTTGGCAAGAAAAACTGAATGTAAAATTATGGCAACAAGGAAGCCTAACACTCACTTCTATAAAGAAGTGTGTGTTGCTACGCCTAGATTTCCACAACCTACAAGGTTGACACCACAAAAATTGGAAGAAAAAACAGAAAAAGGGCTTTGCTATAGTTGTGAAAGAAAATAAACTAAAGGTCATAGGTGTGCTGAGAATAAATTATTTTACATAGATTGCGAAGAGGAAGAATAAAATGAACAAGAAGAGGATATACACCAGGAACCAACCCTAGAAGAAGAAAAAATGATTTTGACCATATCATGTAATGCAATGGAAAGAATTACCACTCCTCAAACTCTCAATATAGAAGGACATATCAAGAAGAAAAATGTAATAGTGTTGATTGTTTCGGGTAGTACCCATAGCTTTATTCATTTTAAGGTAGCCAAAGAATTGAATTGTTTCCTATACCCAGCACCAGAATGTCAAGTGAGGGTTGCAAATGGAGGAACTATAAATTTCTCTAGAAAATTCCATAATATCAAGCTAGCCATGGGGGAATATGTATTGAATATTCCAATGCTTTCCATCCCAATGGGAGGTGTTGATGCTGTACTAGGAGTAAAATGGTTACATTCTTTAGGGACGATAGCTTTTAATTTTCAAGAACTTTTCTTGAAGTTTTTTTTCGAAGGAAAGGAAATCGAATTACAGGGTATCATAGGGAATCTAGGAAAGATAATAAGATCTAATGTCATGAAAAATATTCTAAATAAAGGAAAATGGGGCGTAACTACACAATTATGCTCACTAGAAGTTCCAACATCAAAATAATCTATTTTTCTAGATCTCCAAAAAGTCTTGGATAATCATTCCAAGGTGTTTGATACTCCCAAAGGACTCCCACATATTTGTGATCATGATCATGCTATTCATTTGATTCTAGGAAGTGTTCCTCCAAACATTAGGCCTTACAGATATCCTTATGTCCAAAAGAACGAAATTGAACATATGATTGCAGAAATGTTAGAGGCTGGTATAATTCAACCTAGTCAAAGTTCCTTCTCTACTCCAGTAGTATTGGTGCAGAAAAAAGATGGATCATGGCGCATATGTCCAGATTATAGGGAGCTCAATAAGCTCACTATTAAATATCAATTTCCCATTCCTGTGATTGATGAATTATTGGATGAATTACATGGAGCAATTTATTTTGCCAAAGTTGGATCTTAGTTCAGGATATCATAAAATTAGAATGAAGACTGAAGATGTTCTAAAAATAGAATTTCAAACTCATGAGGGTCATTATGAATTTTTAGTCATGCCTTTTGGCCTTACCAATGCACCTTCTACATTTCAAGGGTTGTTGAATTCCATTTTCAAACCCTTCCTTAGAAAATTTGTGCTAGTATTTTTTGATGATATACTAATCTACAACAGGTCTTGGAAGGATCATGTTCAACATGTTAACAGGGTGCTCAAGCTATTGGAGGAGAAACAATTATATGTAAAAACATCCAAATGTTTCTTTGGAGTACAAGAGGTGGAATATCTGGGTCATATTGTATCTCATGAGGGTGTTGTTAGCCACCTATATTTTTCAATTATATCAGCTGGTGGCTAAATTTTCTTTGCAGCCTTCAAGAAACAAATTCAGGCCTAAAAATTGTTGGTACTTGAAGTCTGTTGGTAAGATCCTAAACTACTGGTTGGTTCTACATACTTTTCCCCCTCCCTGCCTCTGATATTCCATGAAAATCCTAGTCAAGTATTGCTGCATCCTCCTCCTTTTTTCCCCTCCCCTGCTTCTATCCTACCTTCATTCCTTCAGTTAAAATTCATCCATAAAAACCCCACCAAATCCTGTTATATTCCTTACCCCTTCAATAACTCTCATTTCCTAAGGTTGAAAACCTATTTTTTAGCCTATCGGAACCTTCTTTCTTCTTCAAAAATCATTGAAAAACATATAAAAAATGCCTATTTTCTATGCACCGGTTCTTCAGCCCCCTTGGGCTAAGCTCATGCCCGTATTTCTCCACATATTCGAGCGCTGGAACCAACGGTCAAGCCTTTAGGCGCTTAATCAAAAAATAACCCCTCTCCGCCTTGTTTTTCCTTTGAAATACCAAAAACCCACACTTCTAAAGTTTCAGCTGGGAAATTTTAAATCGCGTGTTTACATTTTGTGATCAACCAGAGCCGTCGATCTGCTCCCCAGATCCGACGGAGCGGAACGAGCCCCCACCTGGTGGACCCCCCTTCCCGCGCTATTTCCTGTTTCCGCCGGTTTCATCCCGCACCGCTTTCTGCGTAAAGCCGGTTTTCCCAGTCAACCAGCGATTCCACATGCTGGCCAACACGTGTCCTCCGCTTCGTTCCAAAACCGCCGTGCAAATCCCATCGCCCGTGCGCTAATCCTCGTACCATAGCCCAGCAGCGGGATCCACCTCCACCGTTGGATTTGAGCCCTCCAATCTGACGGTTGCCGATCGCCTGATCCTCCCGGTCTTTAATGAACTCGCCCGCCTGTTAAATCTCCCCTAACGCGTTTGAAAGTCGATCCCCACCGTCGATCTCCGCAGATCGACGACTCTCATTCATTCTCCCGATTCCATGGTACAAGTTCACTTTTTCTCCGCTGACTTTTCAGAAGCGCCCCCGACAGTTGATCACAGTACGATCAACGGCTCAGATTGCTCCATTTTCCCGCACGCCCTCCGATGCAGTCTATCCATATAACGCAGGATTTTCTCATTTTTATTGTATTTTGCAGGTTTTAAGGTTTTTTCGTCATGTTTCAATGAAAATCTAAAGAATGAGGGTGACGACTCCCGTCCTTCTGATTAATCCAGAGAATCGACTACAGGGTGAAGAATGAAGATATCAACAAGGTTTCATGAGCCTTGGTTGCTACGTGTCCCTGTAAAGCCTGAAGAATGCAGTCAACGTCGATGCAGGGAAGAGTATCAGATTTTGAAGACAGAATGAACCAGAGCAGTAGTTTTGTGGATAGATGGGCGGGGATTACGGCTAAGACGGTTATCAAAAGCCTAATCCCCAGCTTCGCGCACAGATTAAAGCAAAACCTAAAAGTGTTCATCAAATGTTGCCTCCACCGCCATACTTTGAGGCAAATTGATTCCTCAACCACCGCAGTGCCACCTATTGCCTCAGAACGCTCAATCAGAGGATGAATTTATTGAACAAGATTAGATATTGTGCCTCGGAACAACCAAAGGAGTTATTTATGCGCTAGATTTAATGACAGAATGTTTTCAGAGTAACCCTAACAGTACGCAGAGCCTCAAAGGTCAACAAAAGCTCCCTTCGAGCTTACTTCATAAGTATAAGCGCATAAATGCAGTAGAACACCTGTATAAATTCTTCATCGAGCCTCCCAGGCCAGGAAGACATTAATTCTGCATTAATTGTATTTGAGATCTTTTTTTTAGATCTCATGTCCTCATCCTTCTATAAATACTCCAGAAGAAGATGAGTGAGGGGTTGGATTAGTTGGTTGTCAATGTAATTGCTGAAGTGTTGTAGCTGTTTTTGAGTGGAAAAATCTTGACTGTAAATAGTGGTTTCATAGGCTCTTGGAGCTCTGCTTGTAGCAGATAGGTTAGATTGTGAAAAGAGATGGATTAAAACATTGGATTTGAATATTGTAACCAGTTTGAAGCAATCAATACAAGCTGATTTATGGGATCCTGGTCTATGCTGATGGTGATGTTATTCTCACCGTAACTTGTCATTTTATTTCAGTTTTCAATTTGTTTCATTTTCCACTGTAAAGAACAGTTTAAACAGTGTTAGAGCTTGCTGTATATCAGTGACCTTCTCTGGCTGAAAAATCTTTATCCCAATGTATTCTTCTAATTGTGTTATTTAGAAATGATTTAATTCAGTCTAAGCACAGAGATGCTGGCGTTCCCTCATCTTTTCGTCACTGCTGAATGTTGTTTTCAAATGTTACTTTCATGTATGTTGTGTAAGGAATGAATTGAGGAAATCAAAGGTTAGCCCTGAGTCCCTTTCTTGCCTGCTCAACTATTTGTCTGTTTCCCTTAGGATGTGTCAAAAGCTGACTAGTTTCGAAGTACTTATCAGATCTTGGGCCATTCTGTGTTATCTTGGTGATTGTCTTGGAAGTAACTAAGTAAAGAAGAACTAGGAGAGGATCAGGGTGAGTCCCAGCCCACTAGCTTCTTCTCCAAAGGTTTCCTTCAAGTTTCCCTTTGTTTTTAATCTGTGTTCTATTAGAAGTGTATCAAAGGCTGGATAGTTTCAAAGTACTTACCAGATCCTAGTTTGCTTCTATGTTTTTCTTAAGTGCCTGGTCAAAGGCTGGCTAGTTTCAAAGTACTTACCAGATCCTGGGCTGCTCTTTGTTCTGCATCTGTTAATTCCCTTTCTTTTTGTATCACCCCATTCCATAAATCAAACTTCAAAGAGATCCTTAGGCCCAGATGACTTGCCCCATAGATTACTCTTGAACCTGGATGTTTCAATTAAATTCTCTTATGACTCCATAGCCCAATGGATTGAAAACTTGCCATCATCTTTCTTTAGAATCAAAGCTTATTTTGTTCACTTGCAACTTCTCACCTTTGAACCTATTTGCATATAGATCTTTCCGCCTCAGACAGCAACTATGTTCAACCATCCAAGAAAACCAAACAAAACCCTTGGCCTTCATAACTAGCCTAATATCATCACCCCAAACTTCAAAGACAATATCCATCTTTGTACATATTGGAGAGATCCCTCTCCGGATTCAGGAGGGCTAGATCCTAGAATCCCAAAGTTGGTTGAAATGATGTTAACTCTGTGATCGGACTTTGCCAATATTGCTTGTTACAGAGACCCTAACATTTCTGGCGACTCCACTAGGGAACGAACCCAGAATCTTCCTAAGACCTTGAGAGTCATTAGCAGCCTTTTCAAGCACTACCGAGAAAATGGTAATTAAGATGAAGATCAATTGAATCAGTGACAAACTAGGTCAATCCTAGGATTCTTTTAAGTTTTTATCTAACCTTGGAAAATCAGCTAGCTTAGCCATAAGGATAGACTGTCTTTGTTTCATAACCATAGCTAAGTTTTGAGGCAAAGTTAGGACATTCTTTTAAACCACAAATATAAACAATTCAGAAAATACCAAAAACATTTCAGATTGGTAGTAAAACACTAGTTTTGATATCTTGTATACGTCTTTGATGTGTTTTACCCTATACTCTTAGACAGAGTCTGGAAAGGGCCAAGTAGCCTCTGGATCTCATCCTCTTTTAGGGGTGACATATCTGGTGAATGCCCTCCCAGTCAATCTCTGGTTAGAGTTTGTTGTGTTTTGAGATATCCTTGAAAAGGAATGTTTCACAAACACTGTGGTGGACAGTGTTCTCGTTTGAAAACACTCTGAACCTTCTGCCTGGCGACTCCACCATCCTGAACAGACCTTAAGACTCCACTGGGAAGAACCCTTATCTTTATAAAATCATTCAAACTCAGTTAGAGGGATGTGGGATTTAAAAATCGAGAAAAAAGATTAGTTAACCGTCTAAAGATTGTCATATCTGGTTGAACTTTTCTTGTTTAGTTGGGTCTAAACATATAAAAATTGTGGCTCCTAAAAAGATTCACACTAGAGCCCATCCTGACCCAGATCCTCCTGAAATAGTTGATAACCCAGAAATAATTCTTAGGAAGTCTCCTAGGATACAATCCTCAACTATCTTCAGACCACCCCTAAGAGCCAATTCAGTCCCTGAAAACCTTTCAGCTCATCATGAATCACAAATTGACTTATTAAACCCATTCAGAACTAGGTCATTTGGTGATTTAGACCAGTTAGATTCTGAGCCCACACTTTCATTCCCTGAAACAAGTGAAACTCTCAGGAATAGAGAATCAACACCTCCTGATTTACATTTCTTACATAATCTAGGTGTCTCTCATCCGAGATCAGCTCAGAGATCTACTGCTGTTCCATCCACTTCTGTCAATCTTTAATCCACTATTCATACCACTCCACTTCAACCCACACCTCCTCTTGTAAATCCACCCCCACCACATATCATGGCAGCATGGTATGCTCCCTTAGTCCTTCCTGTACCATTAGTCAATCTTCCACAAGATTATCAGTCCAAAATTCCATTATATGATGCTAGTAATACCATAACAACATCTCAACATGTGGACAAGATGAATGAATACTTTGACATAAATGAAATTGATAATGAATCTGTCAAAATCAGACTGTTTGCTCAAAGTTTGGGGGGAGAAGTGAGAAAATGGTTTAAAGGTTTAACCCCCCATAGTATTAACGATCTCCAAGCCTTCCATCAAACATTCTTAAACAAATGGGAAGTAAGGAAGAACCCTCTCCAAGTCCTTGCTGACTATAACAATCTCCATAGGAACCCTGGGGAAAGTGTACAAGCTTATTGTACCAGATTCAACAGTGTGTATAATGCACTTTCCCCTGAACTGAAACCTCCTCAGGGATCATCCTTAAACAAATTTCCTGAAGGGTTTGATCCAGACATGACGTATTCACTCAGAGAAAGAGTCTTTGCAACCCTTGAAGATATGCAAAGAGGTGCTTTTTCTGTGGAAGTGAACCTCATGGAGAAGAGAGCGAGGATGAAAGCTGAAAAGAGAGTATCTTTTAGAGAGGAATCCACCCCTTCTACTTCAAGCTCAAAGATGGAAAGAATGATGGAAGAAATGATGAAGAAAATGAGCATTCTAGAGAGGGCACAAGCAATTTTAAATCAAAGCGCTCCTCAAAACAGAAACCAAAACCAGAATCAGAATCTTAGAAGAAATCAGCCTCCAAACAGACCCAGGGAAGATGATCAGCAGGTCATTCCTCCCTTTCATCAGAACTTTTTAAGTGAGGTTGAACAAACAGATAAAATAATAGAGGAAGATGATATAAACTTATTTGGGGTAGATGATGATGACTTTGAGGTTCATTATGATGAAAAACAAGGTCTTTATACACCTTGTGATGACAGGAGAGATGATAATCATAATTACTATCAAAATATGGAAAACGTTGTCATAGAGCCTTTAAGGGAATATGAACTCAGAAGTAGATCTAATCAACAAACCCCCAACAATAAGACCTCTGATAAACCTTCTCAAAACAGCACTGCAGCCAAGTCTAAAACAATCAAACAAAAGGACAAAACAGTGGTTGTTAATTCTGGTAATGGTAAAGAGAAAGACACTCAAAATATCGAAAAACAGAGTGCAAACATTAGTAGTACTAGCACCTCGGTTAGTACTCCTGGACAAGCAACTGTTTCAACTGTAGATAAACCGAATCAGCAAACTGTCATTGCTGATAAAGCGGCAGCAAACAAGGCTGAAGTCAATGCTATGAAGAATCAAAACCTTTTCAGCCTAGAACAGGAAATCTCAAAGATCAAAATCTCTGTTCCTTTGACTGAGTTAGCTGCCCAGCATGTGTATAGGTCCAAAATTTTGAAGGCTTTGAACTTAGAAGATAACGAAGATACTCTCAATCTTAATGATGACCAACCAGAGCTTATTTTTGGTCCAAAGATTGAAGGAAAGTTCCAAGAAGGTCCTGTCCCTCCCTTTTATGTAAGCTTAAACATTCATGACAAAATTCTGCATAATGCTATGCATGACTTAGGCGCTTCCCATAATTTAATGCCAAAAGCTGTAATGGAAAGCCTAGGTCTCGAAATTACCAGACCTTACAAAGATCTGTACTCCTTTGACTCAAGCAGAGTTAAGTGTCTAGGATTGATTAAAGACCTCTGTGTTAATTTAGCCCAAATTCCAGCAAAATGTTTAGTCATGGATGTTGTTGTGGCTGATGTCCCCCCAAAGTATGGAATGCTTTTATCACGATCTTGGGGGGCCATGTTACAGGGGACCATGCAAATGGACATGAACTATGCAACTATCCCTGTTTTCAATCAGACTAGGAAGCTTTATAGGGAATCCCACATGCAGTACACAGTAACAAGTCAGGATCGGCCTCAAAACTCCCCTCTCTATGCTATAAACACGAGCCTCGATTCTTTTATCATGTTTAATAATGAAGCACTCACAGAACAAATCATGTCAACAAAATTAATGGCTGAAACAGAGAAAGAGGAAAACCACGCTGAAGTGCCGAAACAGTCTATTGTGTCTGAAGATCCTAGCAAACTGAACACAGGTCTCGAACTGCAAGTTATCGATCCTTTGAAATTAAATTTTGGTAGTCAGGGAGACAATCCTCAAACCGATGAGAAACTTGAGGAATAAAATGATACAAAGTCCACACACCAAACTGAAAATCTGCCTCTCTGGACTATGTATTTTGATGGGTCATGCACCAAAACAAATGCTGGTGCAGGTGTCTAGATCACTAACACTGAAAATAATCATACAGAATGTATCTCATGCAAATTAAACTTTCAGTGTTCCAACAACGTAGCAGAATATGAATCCCTTCTCTTAGGCTTGCATTTTTTGAAAAAATTAGGTGCCAAGAGAATCGATGTATACAGGGATTCTGAACTAAGCATTAGGCAAGTTAATGGGGAGTATAATGCAAATCACCCCAGACTTAGGGCCTACAGGAATGATGTCATTGATCTTTTGAAAACATTTGAGGAGTACACCTTATCTTTTGTCCCAAGAAAAAGAAACATTGCAACCCACAATTTAGCCTTTGCTGCTAGAACCTGTCCAATACTTTATGATGACACCTCTCAGATAAAATTTAGACCAGCTATCCCAGATAACAAGAAATATTGGCAGGTATTTGATGGAGATAAACAAATAGAAGACTTCATGCAATTCAGAAATGAGTTTGAACCCCATAGTTCAGATTCAGACTATGAGACAGACTGTAGTGAAGAAAATTTTCTTGGTGAAGAAGAACCATCTCCACAGCTGGTAGATATAAACCTTCAGACTATCAAATCTAGAAACCAAACAAAATCAAGTGTAAAATCTGAGACAGAGGAATTGGAAACTCTGCATTCTAAGGATGATAGTTTGCCCAAGGGTTTGGCCCCTTTAGAAGAACTGTTTGATTTTGATGATGTGGCCAACAAACCTAAACTGGAACCTGTAGAAACTGAAGTGGAGGAATGTAATATAGGCAGTGAGGAAAAACCGAGATTGATCAAACTGTCTAAAACTTTACCAGCTCACATTAAACTCAAATACTTAGAGCTGTTTAAAGAGTTTTCTGATGTTTTTGCATGGAGTTACGAAGATCTTAAATCCTATGACACTGAAATAATACAACACAAAATCCCTCTTAAAGAAAACCAAAAACCATTCAAACAAAAACTGCGCAGAATCAACCCTGTCCAGTTGCCATTAGTTAAGAAGGAAATCATGAAGATGCACGATGCTGGCATTATTGTCCCTATTAGATATTCTGAGTGGGTATCTAATCTGGTGTCAGTTAGGAAAAAGACTGGAGAAATCAGGCTTTGTATAGACTTCAGGAATTTAAACAAAGCTTCATTGAAAGACAACTACCCTTTACCCAAAATGGATCATATTTTGCAAAGAGTGGTGGGGTCTAAAAGAATTTCTTTGCTGGATGGCTATTCAGGGTATAATCAAGTCCTAGTCCACCCTGATGATCAATTAAAGACAGCCTTTACTACACCGTGGGGCACTTTCATGTATGTGAAAATGCCTTTTGGTTTAATGAATGCTGGAGCAACCTTTCAGAGAGCCATGGACATAGCATTCTCGGAAGAATTGGGCTTCTTCATCATTATCTATCTTGATGATGTAACTGTGTTTTCAAAAACAGATGAAGAACAATTAGAACATTTGAGGAAAGTTTTCGAGAAGTGCAGAAGGTTTGGGATATCTTTGAACCCCAAGAAGACTTTATTTGGTCTCCAAGAAGGTAAGCTTCTTGGGCATATCATTTCAGAATAGGGCATAAAGATAGATCCCATGAGGATTGAAGCCATATTGCAAATCTCCCATCCTCGAAATATCAAAGAGTTGTAGTCTTTCATTGGAAAGATAAACTTTTTGAGAAGGTTCATCCCCAACTTGGCCGAGCTCCTTAGGAATATCAAAAACATGTTGAAAAGGGAGCAAGGGGTAAAATGGACCTCCGAAGCAAAGACATCCTTTGAGCTGGTGAAACAAGCGTTAACCAAAACACCGGTTCTCATAAGTCCTGATTTTTCAAAATATTTTTATATCTTCTCATTTGCATCAGAACATACTATAGCTGCTGTCCTTCTACAGAAAAATCCACAAGGAAAAGAGTAGCCCATTGCATTCTTTAGCAAAGCATTGAGGGATGCCCCTTTGAGGTATAACATTATGGAAAAACAGGCTTTTGCTTTGGTAAAAGCTTTAAAGGACTTCAGGGTATACATCCTTCACTCACACATCATTGCCTTTGTCCCAAATTCAGTTGTAAAAGACATTCTAACCCAGGATCCAGATGGTAAGAGAGGTAAGTGGATTGCTGTTATTCTTGAATATGATTTAGAGATTAAACCCACTAAGCTCATCAAAGGCCAGGGTCTAGCTAAATTAATGGCTGAATCAAATTGTGAACTTCTTGATATTAATATGATCGATGCTTTGGATGACCAAGAAGAATTCTCAACTCCCATTGTTGAAGATCATTTTGCGAATTCTCCTTGGTATACTGATATTGTTTATGTTTTGCTTAATCTAAATACACCTCCTGGTTTATCTAAAACAAAGGCAAGATTCCTAAAGTTAAAAGCTGTAAACTATTGCATTATTGATAAAGGTCTTTACTGGAAAAATGCTAGTGGTATATTGCTTAAATGTTTGCCTGAGTTTGATGCAGAAAAGATTAAGCAAGAATTCCATGAAGGAGAGTGTGGAGGCCATTTGTACTGGAAGTCAACAACCAACAAAATTTTGAGGGCTGGTTTCTATTGGCCTACTCTTTTTCCTGATGTACACAAACTGACAACCACTTGCCATAAATGCCAATTGTTCAAGGGCAAGAGAAAATTACTACCCCTTCCTCTGCATCCAATTACTGTTGAAGCCCCTTTTCAACAGTGGGGACTTGACTTCATAGGAGAAATCCACCCACCATCCTCTGCCCAACACAGGTGGATCCTTACTGCCACATACTATTTCACTAAGTGGATAGAAGCCATTCCTTGTAGACAGGCCAATGATTCAGTTATCATAAAATTCATAGAAACCAACATCCTCTCGAGATTTGGTTGTCCTACCAAGATCATTACTGATAATGCAGCAGCATTTGGGTCAAAGATAATGGTATAATTCTGTCATAAATACCAGATAACATTGGGGCACTCCACAGCCTATTACCCTCAAGGTAATGGACTTGCAGAGTCTTCCAACAAAAGCTTAGTGAACATAATAAAGAAACTGTTGGAGGACAACAAGAAGTCTTGGCACATAAAGCTGGTCCATGCACTATGGGCCGACAGATTAACATTGAAGAAATCCATTGGTATGTCACCCTTCCAGCTTGTGTATGGTACAGATGCAATTTTTCCTAACAGCCTTGGTGTACCAGTTATGAAGTTAATTCAAGAGTTGCAGACTGAAGAGAATGACATAATCAGAAGAATAAATCAGACCATTCATCTTCAGCAAACCAGAGAGGAAGTGTACAACAAAGCATTGCAGAAGCAAGATAATATCAAGAAGATATTTGACAGAAGAACAAAGGCCAGCAATTTCAAAATTGGGGACAAAGTTTTAAAGTGGGACTCAAAGAGGGAGGACAAGGGAAAGCATGGTAAATTTGACAATCTGTGGCTTGGCCCTTACTCCATTCATTCAGTTGCTGGGAAAAATGCATTCTTCTTACGAGAACTGAATGAACCAGAATTGTTTGGGGGTCCTGTCAATGGCAGGATGCTTAAGCATTACCTTTCTTAAATTTTTTCATGTTTGAAGCCTTTTTACCTTTTTCCGCTGTAAATATTCCATCCACCATTGCATTTAAGAGTTATAAAAAATCAAAAAATACAAAAACAAAGAAAGAAAGAAAAGAGGGCAGAAATGAAAACAAGAAAGGCAAGGCCCCATGCCAAAAAGAAAAATAAATCTGAAAGTGTGCAAGCTTAAATGCCACTCCTTGAAACACACTTCTAATTGGTCAAACTGTTTAATCTTGACTAATTAGCTTTCAATTTTCTGCTGATAGGATAGCAAATTTGATTTGCCAAACTGTTTAATCTTGGCTTATCAGTAGATAGATTAAGGTAGAAATTAAGGTTCAAATCACCTCAAAATCTGAACCAAAGTTTCCAAAGAGATGACTCAAAACTACTCCAATTTCTGAGTCAAAGAGAAAAGACCTGGTTCTAATTCGCTCAAAACTTGAACCAGAAGAGAAGCAAAGACAGCTCACCAAAAAGAAAAACAGAGCTGTAAAGATAAGAGAAGGCCATAATGAGAAATTTTCAGATCTTAAGCCTTCTGTTTTGATTTAAAATTTTCTGCAAATAATAATCTATGTGCAGCTTGTCTTTATGCCATAGATCATAGCAAGTCAAACAACTCAATCTTGACTTGACTATTTTTAAATTTCTGTTGTAGAATTTAGTGAATGAAAGTTTGTTGGACTATTTAATCCCAACAAACAGTAGAATAGGTAGAGAAACATCTGAGCTCAATTGTTTAACCTGAGTTCAGGGAGAAATAAGGAGCAGAAATAGACTAGATTTCCTGCTTTCAAAAGAATAAAATGTTGTGTAAAGAGTTTGCCAATCCAAGTGCACTCTGATGAAGAAAAAATGTTAGATCAGTAGGATTGGGGTAGGTAGAAGTTGTATTGATAAAATCCATCTTTCTTTCATAAACTGATATTATTTTGTCCAAGGAAAAGCAAGAGCAAGCAATAGTTCAAGCACCAGTCAGCATCCCAGAGAAGTCAAGTCTGAATTCTTGATGCCTTCAAGAAGGCACCATCCCCAAGTGGAGCCACTGTTAGCCCACCCATATTTTTCAATTATATCAGCTGGTGGCTAAATATTCTTTGCAGCCTTCAAGAAACAAATTCAGGCCTAAAATTGTTGGTGCTTGAAGTCTGTTGGTAAGATCATAAACTGCTGGTTGGTTCATCATACTTTCCCTTCTTTCAGCCTCCGATATTCCATGAAAATCCAAGTCAAGTATTGCTGCATCCTCCTCCTTTTTCCCTTTCCCTGTTTCGATCTTACCTTCATTTCTTCAGTTTCCTTTCATCCATAAAAACCCCACCAAACCCTTTTATATTCCTTACCCCTCCAATAATCTCATTTCCTAAGGTTAAAAACCCACTTTTTTAGCCTATCGGAACCTTCTTTCTTCTTCAAAAATCATTGAAAAACATATAAAAAATGCCTATTTTCTATGCGCCAGTTCTTCAGCCCCCTCGGGCTAAGCTCATGCCCGTCTTTCTCCACATATTCGAGCGCTGGAACCAACGGTCAAGCCTTTAGGCGCTTAATAAAAAAATAACCCCTCTCCACCTCGTTTTTCCTTTGAAAAACCAAAAACCCACATTTCTAAAGTTTCAGCTGGGAAATTTTAAATCACGTGTTTACATTTTGTGATCAACCAGAGCCGTCGATCTGCTCCCCAGATCCGACGGAGCGGAACGAGCCCCCACCTAGTGGACCCCCCTTCCCGCGCTATTTCCTGTTTCCGTCGGTTTCATCCCGCACCGCTTTCTGCGTAAAGCCGGTTTTCCCCGTCGGCCAGCGATTCCACATGCTGGCCAACACGTGTCCTCCGCTTCGTTCCAAAACTGCCGTGCAAATATCATCGCCCGTGCGCTAATCCTTGTACCATAGCCCAGCAGCGGGATCCACCTCCACTGTTGGATTTGAGCCCTCCAATCTGACGGTTGTCGATCGCCCGATCCTCCCGGTCTTTAATGAACTCGCCCGCCTGTTAAATCTCCCCCGACACGTTTGAAAGCCGATCCCCACCATCGATCTCCGCAGATCGACGGCTCTCATTCATTCTCCCGATTCCATGGTACAAGTTCACTTTTTATTTGCTGACTTTTCAGAAGAGCCCCCGACCGTTGATCGCAGTACGATCAACGGCTCAGATTGCTCCATTTTCCCGCACGCCCTCCGATGCAGTCTATCCATATAACGCAGTATTTTCTCATTTTTATTGTATTTTGCAGGTTTTAAGGTTTTTTCGTCATGTTTCAATGAAAATCTGAATAATGAGGGTGACGACTCCCGTCCTTCTGATTAATCCAGAGAATCGACTACAGGGTGAAGAATGAATATATCAACAAGGTTTCATGAGCCTTGGTTGCTACGTGTCCCTGTAAAGCCTGAAGAATGCAGTCAACGTCGACGCAGGGAAGAGTATCAGATTTTGAAGACAGAATGAACCAGAGCAGTAGTTTTGTGGATAGATGGGCGAGGATTACGGCTAAGACGGTTATCAAAAGCCTAATCCCCGGCTTCGCACACAGATTAAAGCAAAACCTAAAAGTGTTCATCAGATGTTGCCTCCACCGCCATACTTTGAGGCAAATTGATTCCTCAACCACCGCAGTGCCACCTATTGCCTTAGAACGCTCAATCAGAGGATGAATTTATTGAACAAGATCAGATATTGTGCCTCGGAACAACCAAAGGAGTTATTTATGTCCCAGATTTAATGACAGAATGTTTGCAGAGTAACCCTAACAGTACGCAGAGCCTCAAAGGTCAACAAAAGCTCCCTTCGAGCTTAATTCATAAGTATAAGCGCATAAATGCAGTAGAACACCTGTATAAATTCTTCATCGAGCCTCCCAGGCCAGGAAGACATTAATTCTGCATTAATTGTATTTGAGATCTTTTTATTAGATCTCACCTCCTCATCCTTCTGTAAATACTCCAGAAGAAGATGAGTGAGGGGTTGGATTAGTTGGTTGTCAATGTAATTGCTGAAGTGTTGTAGCTGTTTCTGAGTGGAAAACTCTTGACTATAAATAGTGGTTTCATAGGCTCTTGGAGCTCTGCTTGTAACAGATAGGTTAGATTGTGAAAAGAGATGGATTAAAACATTGGATTTGAAGATTGTAACCGGTTTGAAGCAATCAATACAAGCTGATTTATGGGATCCTGGTCTATGCCGATGGTGATGTTATTCTCACTGTAACTTGTCATTTTATTTCTGTTTTCAATTTGTTTCATTTTCCACTATAAAGAACAGTTTAAACAGTGTTAGAGTTTGCTTCATATCAGTGACCTTCTCTGGCTGAAAAATCTTTATCCCAATGTTTTCTTCTAATTGTGTTATTTAGAAATGATTTAATTCAGTCTAAGCATAGAGATGCTGGCGTTCCCTCATCTTTTCGTCACTGCTGAATGTTGTTTTTAAATGTTACTTTCATGTATGTTGTGTAAGGAATGAATTGAGGAAATCAAAGGTTAGCCCTGAGTCCCTTTCTTGCCTGCTCAACTATTTGTCTGTTTCCCTTAGGATGTGTCAAAAGCTGACTAGTTTCGAAGTACTTATCAGATATTGGGCCATTCTGTGTTATCTTGGTGATTGTCTTGGAAGTAACTAAGTAAAGAAGAACTAGGAGAGGATCACGGTGAGTCCCAGCCCACTAGCTTCTACTCCAAAGGTTACCTTCAAGTTTCCCTTTGTTTTTAATCTGTGTTCTATTAGAAGTGTATCAAAGGCTGGATAGTTTCAAAGTACTTACCAGATCCTAGTTTTCTTCTATGTTTTTCTTAAGTGCCTGGTCAAAGGCTGGCTAGTTTCAAAGTACTTACCAGATCCTGGGCTGCTCTTTGTTCTGCATCTGTTAATTCCCTTTCTTGTTGTATCACCCCATTCCATAAATCAAACTTTAAAGAGATCCTTAAGCCTAGATGACTTGCCCCATAGATTACTCTTGAACCTGGATGTTTCAATTAAATTATCTTATCACTCCATAGCCCAATGGATTGAAAACTTGCCATCATCTTTCTTTAGAATCAAAGCTTATTCTGTCTGCTTGGAACTTCTCACCTTTGAACCTATTTGCATATAGATCTTTCTGCCTCAGACAGCAACTATGTTCAACCATCCAAGAAAACCAAACAAAACCCTTGACCTGCATAACTAGCCTAATATCATCACCCCAAACTTCAAAGACAATATCCAGCTTTGTACATATTGGAGAGATCCCTCTCCGGATTCAGGAGGGCTAGATCCTAGAATCCCAAAGTTGGTTGAAATGATGTTAACTCTGTGATCGGACTTTGCCAATATTGCTTGTTACAGAGACCCTAACAGGTGTTAAGGTAGAACCTAACAAAATTAAAGCCATTAAGAAATGGAAAGTCCCCACAACCATAAAGAAGTTGCATAGATTTCTTGCGTTAACAGGGTATCATCGCAAGTTTGTTAATAATTATGGGAGAATAGCAGCACCTCTAACAACACTATTGAAGAAAGATGCATTTTCATGGACTCCTGAAGTAGCTAAGGAATTTGAACATCTTAAAGAGGCAATGTTCCTAGCACCAATCTTAAGTACGCCAGACTTCACAAAAACCTTTATTGTGGAATGTGATGCCTCTGGAAATGGAATTGGTGTTGTTTTAATGCAAGAAGGAAGACCCATTGCTTTTGAAAGTCGTTCAATCAAAGGAAAGTATTTAAAAAATGCTATTTATGAGAAGGAAATGTTGGAAATACTACATGCACTAAATAAATGGAGACCTTACATAATGGGAAGACACTTCAAGGTAAAAACTTATCGTGATAGTCTTAAACACTTTTTGCAACAAAGAATATCTTCAGAAGAGAAGAAAAAATGGGTCACAAAGATGTTGGGTTATGACTTTGAAATTGTCTACAAAAATGGGAAGCTAAATGTTGTTGCAGATGCACTCTCAAGAAATGATGAAGAGGTGCAATCATTTCTTTGTGCCATTTCAATTATCCAACCAGATTGGATAACCGGAGCAATGGATGAATGGAAGAAGGATGAAGAAGTGTGGACTTTGATTAAAAATTTCTTGCAAGATCCTAGTACATATGATACATTTAATTGGAAAAATGATTCCTTATGGTACAAAGATCACTTATATATTTGCAATAATTATAAACTAAAACAAAATATTCTTTTGGAATTGCACACTTCCCCTTTAGGAGAACACTTCGTATTTTTAAAAACTTACCACAGGGTGAAGAAATAATTTTTTTGTGATGGCCTTAAATATGATATTCAAAAGTTTGGTTTTCCAGCAAAATAAAGTTGAGACAATTAAGACCCCAGGTCTTCTACAACCTTTATCCATTCCAAGTCAACGCTGGAAGGAGATTTCAATGGATTTTATCATAGGTTTACCAAAGTCTGAAGGAAGGAGCGTCATCATGGTGGTAGTTGATAGACTTACCAACTATGCACACTTTTGTGCATTATCTCATCCATTTAAAGCGAGTATAGTTGCCACCACATTTATGGAAACAATTCAAAAGCTACAGGGAAACCCAAAGATAATTGTAAGTGATAGAGATCCCATTTTTATAGGAAATTTTTGGACGAAATTATTTTCTTATTTGGGTACTCAACTAGCTCATAGCTCATCTTATCATCCTCAATCTGATGGTCAAACAGAGATAGTGAATAAATGTTTGGAAGGATATATTCGTTGTTTTGTATCTGATCAGCAAGCACAATGGGTCAAGTGGTTACATCTCGTAGAATGGTGTTATAACACTTCTTTCCATACTGCAGCAAAAATGACCCCATTTATGGCACTTTATGGATATCATCCACCATCCATCACATCTTATTTAAGGGAAAATTCTAGGGTTCAAGAAGTGGAGGATCACATCGAGCATCAACAAGAATTTCTCCAACTCTTAAAGGATAACCTAAATTTGGCACAAAATCGAATGAAAAACCAGGCAGATCAACATCGTAGTGAGAGAATTTTTGATGTGGGAGACTGGGTATTTTTATGGCTACAACCATACAAAAAAATGTCCCTCAAGCAAGCTAATAAGGATAATAAATTATCGCCAAAGTACTATGGTCCTTATAAGGTTTTGAAAAATATTGGTACTATGGCATATAGATTGGAGCTTCCCACTTCTTCGTGAGTGCATCCAGTTTTCCATGTTTCATGCTTAAAAAAGGTTATAGGGGACAAACTTCCAGTTCAAACAATATTTCCAGAACATGAAGAGGAAGGAATAACCATATTCAAACCCGAAGCAATCATGGAAACACGAACTCGACAACTATGAAATCTATCAATTTCAGAGTATCTCATCAAATGGAAGAACTTACCCACTGAAGATTCTACATGGGAGGATGAGAATTTTATACAAAATCACTTGGAGCTACTGAAGCGTTGAGGACAACACTTGTTTGAAGGAGCGGGGCATGTTAGGTCCCTATATTAATAGTGTAGTCCCTTATTATGTTAGTGTAGCCCCCCTTATTGTTATTGTTGTACCACTGTAACCCCATTATTGTTATTATTGTGCCCTTATATTATTATTGTTAGGTCAGATAGGATTACATTGTGGCCCCACTAGGATTACATTATGGCCCCATGGACTCCTATATATAAAAGGAGGTTTTAGTCATTTGTATCATCCAAGAATTTTTCATTTATGTAATGTATTGGAGGTTTCCCCCTCGAAGTGGCTTATTTCTAAGGCGTTGATATCTCTTTTATTCTATTTGTATTTTGGAGCTCTGAACCTATTTTTGGCCCCGAACTTCAGCCATTGATTGTGATTGATTCTCTGGATGGTTTTCATTGTTGTTGGATCTAGATTGGTGCCATAAACCCTCTGTTTCTTTCAGTATTCAATTCATTTCATTTCATTGAAAATTTTTAGGGATTTGGGCCCCTTAGGGTAAATTTATTTTCCAAAGAGGGCAAAGGATCCCTGAGCATCAAAAATTGTGTTGTGGAGCACCTAAAATGAAGCCTAGGTGCATATGCAATGCACTTTCTATGGTTCAACACTGTGTTGGGCGTAATTCACATTTTTTATTTTGTATTGTACCCAAAATTTGCCTAATTTTTTGCATGAAAAGGAGTCTAATGAGTCTTATGGTTATGTTTCAGGATTTCATCAGACTAGAATGATGATTACTTGGAGAGAAAGAGAGCATGAAGAAAAAAATATTATTTCCTTAAATGATGCAGGTACAGTAAGAGCCCTAGGAGATTGTGGGTTATTAAAGTATTTCTGCTTGTTAGGGATGACACAAAAAATAGAACTCTTAGGGTTCCTAGTTCGAGCATGGGATCTAGCTACTGAGGAATTTCACATTAGGAACAAAGTGATTCATATTACAGTGGAGGATTAATATTTTCTTACAGGCTTGTCAAGGAGAGGCTTGCTTATTTCTCTCTTAGGGTCTGATCTCGGAGGGGAGACAGTGGGAGACTATGTTTTTCAATATTTCTATCTAGGGCCAAAGACAGGCAAGTATGGGAAAATAAACATCTATGAAATTCGTGATTTTCCTTTGAGAACCATTATATTCACGTTAACAAAGCTTGCTGGCATCGTTACACTACATGTAGTGAATAGATCTTATATTCAATATGCGCTAGAGTGCATGGAGCCAACAGTCTTCAACTAGTATGAAGTCATTCTTTCTCAAATAAAAGAACAATTGAACAAGGCAAAGGGAGGAAGGAAGAAAAACTTCAGTTTTGGTTCCATCCTCATTTAATTTTCCTTAGAGCGGATTCCGCTGATGCAACCTCAGCATGTAACACTGGGTGTGTCTAACCCTAGAGATCTGAGGATGGAGAGATTGGTAGAACTAATGGCTAGGCATGAAGGCCAATCGTACATTGTGTTATCGACTGCATTGATATCTTCGTTCAGGTGATATGCTATCGACATCGGTGAGTATGCATAAAAAGGCATCGATTTCTGAGGAGATCTAGACTTATGTTTACTAGAACGCGCTTAGTGGGGTGCAATAGGTAAGAATGTTTTGACCATGTTTTTTATTTTTCTATGTTTTATACAATTTTTTTGTATTTTTATGTTTTCCAAAGAATAAACTAAAGTTTTAATGTAATGCAGATGTTGTTCGAGTTCAACCGGTGGAGGAACCAAAGCATGGAGCAGATGAGCCAACAGAGAGGGTTTTAGGGAGAGCATTCCTTCAGGATTTAGACATGGTTGAGACTCTGTCTGAGCTTCTGCAGCACATAGATGGGTTGAAATTTGGGATTCCAGATTTTCGGATCGAAGATTTACTGATGCGACTGTAGCACCACACTATAGGCATTCATAACTACTGGATGCAGTTACTGCGTAGGATAGCTAGATCTATATCATGTTACCATGAGCATCACTAGTTTACTTTTGACACGTTGCGTACATTTTGAGGTCAGATGACCAATGTGTCTTCGGCACAATTTTTTGTAAAAAGCTTATAAGTATCTATCTATTTGATTTCAGTGTTTTCATATTTTTGTTGCAAAATCCTATTCAATTATGTAAATATATATTTACATGTGTTGAAAATGTCTATCTAAAACATGACGAGCTAAACAATCAATCAATGTGTTCAAGTTCCTGGAAATGTTTTGATATTGAATAAAATCAAAGTGTCTTTCCAAAATTCGAACTCTTAGGAACAAACGATGCAGTGCTAGATTTCTAATGGTATACACACTAGTAAGTTGTAATACTACAAGTTGTGAGTCTAACCTTATGATGATGTGGCTAATACCAAATGAAATGGCATCAGAGAGAAGTTTGATCAACGCGCTATACTCACTTTCTTGTTGATCTACTGATACAAATCCCTTGAAAACTCACTAACTCGTCGTTCAGAGCGAAAATGGCCCATGTTGTAGAGGATAGATTTTGCATACTACGACTAGCACCATCAGCATATCCAACGAATGGTTCCAAAGATTCAAACATCTGCGATGAAATGTAAAGTGGATTACTAACGTCAAGAAAACTCTAAACTTAATAAACTAAGATAGTGAATGCAAATCAACAACATATATATATATATACACAATATAATACAAAAAATACTATGCTCATGTTTAAGCATAGTAACGTTTTAGATAGAACCCATTTCAGGGCTGCGCCAACGGAATTCCATCATAATCCACCAACTCATAGGCACCCTTAGCAATAAATCTTTTGAAAATATAGGGGCCATGCCATAATGGCTCAAATTTCCCTGTACCTATTACATCAGCTTCTTGATCATAAAGAAGGACCAAGTCGCCCTCTAAGAAAATGCGAGGCTGTACATTTTTGTCATATTGTGCCTTTATACGTCTCTTATGCACTTCGTTGGTCAATTGGGCTTCATGGCGCATTTCATCAAGATGGATGAAGTTAGAAATATGCGCTTCCTCATTTGAGGTGTCAAGTAACAGGTCGATCGCAATTTTCAATGATGATATTTCATATTGGATTGGAAAGATAGCTTATAGACTATACACCAATTGAAAGGGAGTAAATCTAATTGTGTTTCTCACTGAGGTTTAGTATGCCCACAAGGTTGAGTATAGGACCAAATTCCAGTTTCCTTTATGAATCCTATCATTCGTTCAAGAATATGTTTAAGAATGTTGTTGATAGCCTCAACTTGTCCATTTGATTGTGGATAATAAGGAGTATAATTATCATGTGAAAATCCTAACTTGGCAGTCAATTCAGTCATCATATGGCTGCGAAAATGGTTTGCGTGATATGTAACTATTTCTTGTGGTACCCCAAACTGTGAAATGGCATGATTAAAGAAAAACAATGCAGTTGTTTTTCCTCTGTTGTTGAATGTAGGCATGGCTTCAGCCCACTTGTTAAAGTAGTCTACTGTGACAATAATATAACCATGCCCCTCGAAGGAACGAGGGTTACAGGTCATGAAGTCAATACCCCATTTCGAAAATGGTCCCACAGAGACAACAGGATGCATTGG
The DNA here is from genome assembly GCA_034641835.2 of Pinus albicaulis. Taxonomy (NCBI): domain Eukaryota; kingdom Viridiplantae; phylum Streptophyta; class Pinopsida; order Pinales; family Pinaceae; genus Pinus; species Pinus albicaulis. The sequence goes on along the minus strand of CM076583.1, from coordinate 247,341,766 downwards.
TGGTAGCGGTTTGCATATTTTATGATCAAATATCTGGCATGCATGAAAAATTCTAACCAGGAGGATGAAGTCATGAAATATGGTAGACCAAAAGTAACCGGCAAGGAGTATCTTCTACGTTGTAGCATATCCAGACAAGTGTCCACCACAAGCCCCAACATGAAAATCATTTAAAACCTTTTTGACCTCTTCATGAGTGAGGCACCTTCTTAAAATTGTATCGACACCATGACCATAAAGTTTATCACCGATGATTAGATAATCCTTGCCTTGGTATCAAATACGTCGTTGGTTAGAGAAAAAGGTGTCAGGCTGAAAAGTCTGGGTGTGGAGAAAAATGATAAAATCCCCATACCAAGAATCATATGATCCGATCAGAAACTGAGACTCATCTGGAATAGATGGTTTCGACATAGTAGAAATACTATCAGAGGGAATGTCACAGAGAATCTCAGCCAAAACTAAAGACTTATTCGACTTGGATTTGATGGATTCCAAATCAAATTCCCACAAAATGAAAATCCATTTTGAATACCTGCCCCGTAGTAGTTGACGTGATAAGATATAAGTCATGGGGTTGCAATCCGAAATGATAATGGTCTTCTGGAACAGGATATAGTGGCGAAAGTTATGGATAGCTTGAACAACTGCCAAGGCAAGCTTTTCTATGTACGAATACTTCACTTCCGTATCATTGAGATTACGACTCAAATAAGAGATCATATGTTCTTTCCCATTTTATACTTGTATCAATACCATAGCAATGGTCATATCAACCGCGACGATATATAAGAAATAATCACTCTCATAATTGGGGGAATACATTAATGATGCCTGAACAAGAGTATCCTTGACAACATCAAAAGAATCTTGTGCAACTTGGTCCCAATGGAAGGGAATCCCCTTTTTGAAGAGCCAAGTAAATCATTTAGCCATTTCAGCAGAGTTTGGTATGAACCTCCCTAGGAAGTTATCCTTTCCTTGAATTTTCTGTATCTGAAGTAAATTTGATGGCACAGGAAAATCAAGAATGACCTGAACCTTCAAAGGGTCGATTCAAATTCCTTATTTCGAGACAAAGAATCCAAGAAAAAAACCAGAACCAACACAAAACACACATCTATTTGGATTGGGGCGTATTTTTTAATGTCGATAGCATACAAATATGGCTCTCAAATGCATCGGGTGATTGGTCCGATTTCGTGAATGCGCGGGTGATTGATCCAATTTCATGAATGCACTGGAAAATAGTCTAGATAGGGCTGAATAATGTGCTTGATGTCATTGAAAGAATAATCCAATGCTCTCTGAAAATTTTCCCTGACGTTCTTTAAACCAAATGGTAGTTTCCGATAAGCGAATGTTCCCTAGGGACAGATGAATGTTTTCTTATATTGATCCTATGGGTGGATATTGATTTGATTGTAGCCAGAAAATCCATCCATGAACGAAAATATTTCGCATCTAGCACAATCGTCAATAATCTCGTCGATAAAGGGAGTAGGATATTTGTATTTTTTAATATTGACATCCTGATAACACTCTGATGGTTCCATATTTTTTCATGACAAGAACGATGTTGGAAACCCACTTAGTTAGAAGAACAGGCTAAATGAAACCAACACACAAAAATTTTTCAACTTCCACTTTAATAGCATCGACCTTCTTTGGATGAATAGCACGAAGGTGTTGACGTACTGGTTTGACATCATGGTACATATTAATAGTGTTTTCAATGATACTAGTATCTATTCCTGGCATTTCCTTGTAAGACTAAGAAAAAACATCATGGAATTAATCAAAGAGAGAGAAATATGTTTCAAGTTCTAATGGAGAACAAGATATGCCAACAGAAATATTTTCTACAACGTTAGGTTTGGTCGAAATATTGATAGAAATTATTTCTTCAATATTTGACAAGTTTCGCTTGGAATCAATTGCATTAATAGGAAAAGAATTCGAAAAGGAATTTTTGATTGATGGGTAATATAGTTGATTAAGATTATTTTATTAATAATTAGGAAGATGGGATCAATGATGATAATCTTCCCATGGTTCTCCTTCTGACATCATGTTTTCTAAAATATTCTCATATGTCAAGAAAGTTGAGGAAAAAGGATCAGATGGAGTACCAAAATCTAAGGAATGATCAACCCAAACAACCAACGATGATAATTTTTGATTCTCCACCCAATCCAGATAGATTTATTTCTATGCCATCTAAATAGGGTTGGGCAGTAGAAACTCATTCAACGCAACAATTTCAAAATCACCTATACTCTTCCCTAAGCCAGATGGAGTGGAAGAGATCATGTAGCAGGTCTCTATACTTGCATTTTTTGTTGACGTCACAGGTGGCGGTAATGCAAAGGCTCCCATGAGAGTGGAATCCTTTAAGAGTCCTACACCAATGTTCAAAAGTGCAAGTTGGGGTGCATGAACAAACGAAACACTTTCAGTTACTTGTGAACCGGAGGCAAATAAGGATATCCAATTGATGATTGTGATAACACCTTTATATAGAAAGGCGATAATTTTAAAATATGTAGAAACGATTGCATTCATAGAATATACCCATGGCCTTCCAAGTAAAATATTATAGTCAAGGGGTCCATGAACAACCTCAACATCAACATTCACTGTCTTTCCCCCTAGTTCTACATGCAGCATATTGATAATACCACAAGGCTTATATGTAAGTCCGTTGAAAGCCGTCAACATTGTTGATGATTGAGATAGGCGTGGCGAGCCAAGTGACTTCCAACAGTTTAGATACCTAAAATGTGTAGATGATCCCTCATCAATGATTGTACAATGAACAAGGTGATTGAGAACATTTACTTGGATGGATAATGCCAATTCTGATGGTAATTGCGGCACATAGCCCGTATGATTAAAGACTCGATACTAGAATCAGTCGGATCAATTCCACCAATAGTCTGTTAGGTCCTTATATCACTATTTTAGTCCCTTATTGTTATTAGTGTAGCCCCTTTATTGTTATTTTTGTACCCCTGTAACCCCAATATTGTTATTATTGTGCCCTTACATTGTTATTGTTAGGTCACCTTGGATTATATTGTGGGCCCATGGACTCCTATATATAAAAGGAGGTTTTGGACATTTGTATCATCTAAGAATTGTTCATTTATGTAAATTATTGGAGGTTTCCCCCTCGAAGTTGTTGATTTCTAAGGCGTTGATCTCTCATTTATTTTATTTTTGGAGCTGGTTTCATAACATTTGGTATCAGATCTTTATATTCTAGGGTTTCGCTGCTCCAAATAGGTCATTGTGGAATTTTCTCAATAACTCCTTTCCTACGAAAGCTCAGAAGATGAAATTTGTACAGCGTGAAGCTGAACTCTTAAGGAACCGCTTGTAAAAGTTTCAAATATTGGTTCACAATGTTTTTGGAGATATCATCTGGGGACGTTAGGGTTTTTTCAGGCTCCCCAATTTCAACTAAAATAGGTCATAGTGGAATTTTCACTATCACTTTTCGCATACAAGGTTTCAGAAGCTGAAATTTTTACAGTGTGAATACAAAATCCTGAGCAACCTCCTATAAAAATTTAAGATCTTGGTTTGAAGTATTTTTAAAGATATTATCTGTGGAAGTTAGGATTGTTTTAGGCTCCCGAATTTCATCTGAAAGAGGTGTGCGTGGGAAAAACATCATAACTCACTTTCTAAGCATCAAATTGGGATTCTATAAAAAATGGCCACAAGTACACGGATTGTAGCTTTTGGTATGTCAATTTTATAGCCAAAGGAGAAAACAAAGACACATGGAAATTCGTACAAGTTCACTCTACCGAAGCAGTCCATAATTAGCTCATCGTGGGAGATTGGGCATAACTTTGCCTTGAAGAATCAAAATCAGGTCAGAACTATGGCATTCAAAGGAATATGCAGAGGGCTACTTCAAGGCTAAATTTCAGATCTTGAAGATCCAAAATCACAAAGATAATTCAGTTTCAATATTGAGCTCCTAAAAAGAAAGAAAAAGGTGTGTATTTGTTTTCGAATTACATAAGTCTCTTTTGAAAAAAAAATAGTTTGAATTTATTCCATGGGAATGTTGAAGAATAAATATGAGTATTGGGTTCTAAAATGCCCCCTGAAAAGAGTTAAACACCCATTAAGCCTTCAGAAGGCTCTACTATGACTCATGAAGGCGAAGAAATGCAACATGATATATCAAAATTACAAGAGCAAGTGCACCTATCGCAAAGAGCAACAAAAAATGAAATGGAAGTTTTGAAGAAACGTGTGGAAACTAAGATGGATGGTTTGAAGAAATGCATGGAAGGTAAGATGAATTGTTTGGAAACTAATATGGATGGCATGGAAGTTGTCATGGAAGTTAATATGGATGACATGGAAGATAAGATCGATGAAAAAATGGAAAATATGAAGAATGATCTAAAACTAGACATCGAAGGTTTGGCAAAGTTGATACAAGAAATGTTTCCTAATGGCGAAAGGATAATTGAGGAAAATCATGATGAGAAAAAAAATGTTAATCGTGATCTCATAAACTCTAATGTTGGATGGAAGAGCCACGATATTCCAAATATGGATATGATAAAGTTTGATGGCAAGGATCCCATAACATAGATACTAAATATGGAGCAATATTTTGATCTCAAGAATGTGCAAAACACACAAAAGGTACGTATTGCAACTTTAAATTTAGAAAAACATACATTTGGATGGTATCGATGGCTTCTATCTTGTAAAAAAATTGTCACTTGGTCAATTTTTATAGAGGAAATGATAACACATTATGAGGATACAAAAAGAGATACCTTCTTTAGCCAATTGATAAATATCAAACAAAAGGGTTCAGTGGTGGAGCACATTGAGGACTTCCAAAAATTGAATATAAGGGTAACTGATATTCTAGAGGAACACAGGATTGATGTCTTCATAGGGACTTTAAAAGGGTAACATCCAACATGAAGTTTCCGTTTGGGAGCCTGATTCATTGGAGAAGGCATTTAGGTTGGCAAGGAGAATTGAATGTAAAATTATGGCGACAAGGAAGCCTACCACTCACATATATAAAGATGGAAGTGTTGCTACTCCTAGACTTCCACAACCTACAAGGTTGACACCACAAAAATTGGAAGAAAAAAGAGCAAAAGCGATTTCCTACAGTTATGATATAAAATACACTAAAGGTCATAAGTATGCTGAGAAGAAATTATTTTACACAGATTGTGAAGAGGAAGAAGAAAATGAACAAGAATATTCAAAAGAAGAGGATATACAACAGGAACAAACCCTAGAATAGGAAGAAATGAGTCCTATCATATCATGTAATTCTTTGACAGGAATTACCACTCCTCAAACTCTTAATACAGAAGGATATATCAGGAAGAAAAAGGTAATAGTGTTGATTGATTCAGGTAGTACCCATAATTTTATTCATTGTAAGGTAGCCAAGGAATTGAATTGTTTCCTATACCTATCACTAGAATGTCAAGTGATGGTTGCAAATGGAGGAACTATAAGTTGCTCTGGAAAATGCCATAATATCAAGCTAAGCATGGGGGAAAATGTATTGAATAGTCAAATGCTTTCCATTCCAATGGGAGGCGTTGATGTTGTACTAGGAGTACAATGGTTACAATATTTGGGAATGGTAGCTTTTAATTTTCAAGAACTTTTCTTGAATTTTTTTCGGAAGGAAAGGAAGTCGAATTACGGGGTATCACATGAAAGCTGGGAAAGATAATAAGCTCTAATGTCATGACAAAGCTTCTGAAGAAAGAACAATGAGGTGTAATTTCACAATTATGATCACTAGAAGTTCCAACATCAAAATCATCTATTTCTGCAGATTTCCAAAAAGTCTTGGACAATCATTCCAAGGTGTTTGAAACTCCCAAAGGGTTCCCACCTATTCGTGATCATTATTATGCTATTCATTTGATTCTAGGAAGTGTTCCTCCAAACATCAGACCTTATAGATATCCTTATGTCCAAAAGATCGAAATTAAACGTATGAGAGTAGAAATGTTAGATGTTGGTATAACTCAACCTAGTCAAAGTTGTTTCTCTGCTCCAGTAGTATTGGTGCACAAGAAGAATTGATCATGGCGCATGTGCCCGGATTATAGGGAGCTCAATAAGCTCACCATTAATGATAAATTTCCAATTCTTCTGATTGATGAATTATTGGATGAATTACATTGAGCAATTTATTTTACCAAGTAGGATCTTCGTTAAGGATATCATCAAATTAGAATGAAGACTGAAGATATTTCGAAAACAACATTTCGAACTCATGAGGGTCATTATGAATTTTTTTTCATGCCTTTTGGCCTTACCAATGCACCTTCTACATTTCAAGGGTTGATGAATTCCATTTTAAAACCCTTCCTTAGAAAATTTTTGGTAATATTTTCTGATGATATACTAATCTACAACAGGTCTTGGAAGGATCATGTTTAACATGTTGACAGGGTGCTCAAACTATTGCAAGAGAAACAATTATATGCAAAAGCATCCAAATTTTTCTTTCGAGGAAAAGAGGTGGAATATCTGGGTCATATTGTATCTCACAAGGGTGTTAAGGTAGACCCTAACAAAATTAAATCCATTAAGGAATGGAAATTCCATACAACCATAAAGCAGTTGCGAGAATTTCTTGGGTTAACAGGGTATTATCGCAAGTTTGTTAAGAATTATGGGAGAATAGCAGAACCTCTAACAACATTATTAAAGAAAGATGCATTTTCATGGACTCTTGAAGCAACTAAGGCCTTTGAACATATTAAATAGGCAATGTGCCTAGCACTAGTATTAGCTATGCTAGACTTTACAAAAACCTTTATTGTGCAATGTGATGCCTCAGGAAGTAGAATTGGTGTTTTTTTAAGGCAGGAAGTGCTAGTTCCCCATAATTTGTTAGATTGGTGAGAAAATAAGAATAAGGGTAACATCAGACCTGTCTTTGGAGTCCTAGGACCTAGCCTTCCTGGACTCAGAGAGGGCTCTATCTATTTTGTGCAAAGGATGTGAAATTGTTTTCTTTTAGGGTAGTTGTTAAGTTTAGGATTTTTTTGTTTGTTTTGGTTGGTTATATGATCAAGTAGAATCGATAGAGTGAGTAAATATTCAAGTCATTGGGCTATGGAGTTAATAAAAGTCATGGGAAGTTCAATAATGAATCAGTGTGCATCACAAGGAAAATCTAGCATGGTCAAATGGATTTTCAAGGTTTGTGTGAGATGAAATGAACATCAAGTTTGTGAACAAAGTAGGGCAAAGGGAAATTAAGAATCCTTAGTCAAATAATTCAACAAGAAGGGACTTAAACGCTATTTTAGCATAAATAAGTAATCATAAGACACGAAAAATCAATAAATCTTTGATTCAACTCAAGAAAATAAGAATTTAAGACAAACAATCCAATGAAATATAGAAGGTGAGAAGCTCATTTAACATCTAGTGATTTCACCTTCAAGGTTAGAAAAAATTTAAGATAAACATATAAATTTAATTAAAGAAGAGGGAACTCCTAAAAATCATTGATCATAGTCACAAAGATCTTTGAAACAACTATTCAAACATGGACAAAGGGTATGATCGAAACATAGCCTCTTTGGAAAAACCTAATTAGTGGTACTTTAATGAAAGATCTCAAGAACAATGTTTTAGTGACATCAAACAACCAGGTCTAACCATAAAACATATTTTATACGTACTGTATTCAACCATTCATGAGATAAACAAGCTTGGGTGGCTCTAGAGAGCAACTAAGAATTCTCTAAACTGGCCTAGTTGAGGAAAACATAGATGCAGTGAAGAACAAACAGAGCTAAGGTGCCTTTGAAAAACATTTCTTAGTCTAAAACCTTTGTTCTACTGTAATATAGAAGGATGAAACACAATGATACATAATAATAAAATAATTGAAAAGAAGCACATCACAATTAACCAAGCCTAGGGATCCTGCAAGCAAGCCTTCTCCATCATCAATCAAAATAAGCCATTCACAAACCCCACAACACCAATTTCTTCTTCAATTTCCAAAAAACCATATTTTTCTCTCAAGAGTTATCAAATGCCAACCTTTTACAATAAGGACCTCATGCTCTATTTATCTAGAAAAGGAGGGAAAAAAACCCTAACTAGGGTTTGAAAATGTCAAAAATAGTCATAAATGTCATTTATGCCCAAGAGTCCATGGAAGGCCTAAGGCACAATATATCTCATGAAATAAATGCAAAAATAACTCCTAGCACCTAACTTTGGAGTGATTTTCCTCAAAAAACACTAAAATATCAATTTTCCATTAATGAGTGTCTTTTGTTGACTTTTTGCCAAAAACGAAACACAGAGGTCTGAACACGTAGCACCGACATGGGAGAAACTGGTTCCACTTACAACGTTGTTTTGAGGACCTTCCAGATGTCATAAATGGCTCCGTTATGGCCCGTTGGAAAGCCTGCTAAGTCTGATTTCCAAAACTTCCCTTAATTTTCTGATTGGGCTCCATTTAACTATCCAAAAAGGAAATCTCGCAAAACTTCTCTAGGCGCAGCGCCACGCTTCAAAATGAGGCAGAAAGGTGAAAAATGAGGTGTTTTTTGGAGGCCTCAAAATTTGCAAAAAACCAAAATTTATCAAAATTTTCCCAAAATTGGTGGATGTCTTCCTTATGGGGTTTGAGAGGCTTATAGAGAAGCTTCAGCCAAGATCCGAAGGTTTTCTTGGTATTTTCCCTCTTTGAGTGCTTGTATTTTGGCATGGGACTTTTTGAGTTTAGCCCTTGCAGTTTGGTTTCTCCGGGCATAATGCTTGGTCATCTTCCTTTGGAGATCAAGATCTTTATTGGCTTTCTCCAATTTTGCCTCCAAGTGTATGTTTTCTCTTTCTAGCTAAGGCTCCCAATAAAATTTTATCTCCAATGCAAGAAGCTCATCTAGAGGGATTTTCTCTCCCAAGGTTGATTCTTGCTCTCTTTGTTTTTCCAAGGCCTTCTTTAAACCCATGGTTCTTGGTCTCCTCCTATACTGCCCTTCTTCATCTTCACTTTCCTCATAGGGTCCCATGAGTTCTTCTAGATTTACCTATGCCCTTTGAGCTTCTTTTTGGGCCCTGATTGCTCTACCCTCATAAATGGCACTTTGTGCCCCTAGCTTCTTTTTCTCCATCTCAAGGGAATCATTCACAATTTTGACCCTATTTATATTTGCTTGGAGGTCTTCAAATAGGGAATTTTTGTTCTGGATGAGAAAGTTTGAGATCCTTGCTTCATTTTCCTCGTCACTATATTTCAAACTCTCTCGCAACCTCATGCTGATCTTCTTCTTCTTCCTTTACCTTTTCTTCTCCTTTATCTAGTGGATTAGTGGATGAGGAAGGCATGGCCCCTTGCCTTTTTTAGGCAGCAAACACATGCCTTTCCCCTCTTTGGTATATCAATGAAAAAGGCTCAATTTTTCTTATTTTGGTGTTTTCTTCATGGTTTCAATCATTTATTTCAATGTCTTTGTATTCATCACCTGAATTGTTGCTTACCTTATCATTGCTGTGATCTTCATTTTGAATATCACCCTCTTCATTTTCTTCATTGTCTTCATGACTGTCATGACTGTCTTCTTCCTCACTGATGTTTGCTTCATTGGTGTCACTGCTTTATTCAACCTCCTCATTTTCTGCATTGTTATCATCTTCAGTTTGGATACTCTCTTCATATTTTCCCTCATCTTTGTCATTACTATGAGCTTCACTATTTTGACTGTCATTAGGGCTCTTAGTCTCACTACTATCCTTAGGATCATCCTCTGTTTCTTTGTCACTTGCCTAATATTCATCATTATTCACCTCCATGTCTTTTACCTCATTGCTGACCTCTTCTTCATCACTGTTTAATTCATTTCCATTGTCAGCTTCTTCATTTTATTAATTGTTGTCCTCCCCCTCTATTTCCATGTTTTCTACCTCTTGTTGGCTTGAATCATCATCACCCTCATCTTCGTTTTGGTCTGATTCATTGTCACCCTCACCTTCATGGTCACTTGTTTGTTCACTTCCACTTCCTTCTTGATCTGATGCATTAGGAGAAGATGAGGAATGAAGGTTTTCTTGAGGAGAGTATACTAGTGTAGATGATGAGGCATGATTTGTAGGAGGTGATGGAGGAGTGGAGGGAGGAGGATGAGACGATGAGGGTAGATTTGGCTGATGATGTGCCTGTGATTTTGTGAAGACCTCATGAGTAATAAACACCTCCCATGGTGTTCCCTTTTGCTCCAACTGATGTAGCACCACCATCTTTATCAAGGAGTGGTGGAACAAACTTTGCATTTTTTGGGAATAAATCCTCCTTCAGACAACATAAGACATCTTGTCGATACTCCTATACAAGTAATAGGGGAAATGAAGCATTTTAACCCTAGTAAAATGCATGAGTAATTTGATATGGTAGGAGTAGATCCTAGATTATCTCCCCTCACATGTAAAATATTTCATGATGAACATCATTAAGGTTGCATACCTCTCCATCAAGTGTGAGAAAGGAAAGATAGTTGTGTAGCCTTATTTGTACCTAGGCTTGAGAAATGGCTCATAGCAGCTCATTTCCAACTTTTCCCTTTTGAAACATTTTTCACCAACATCAAGTATACCTGTAGCACTAGAAATGACATCTGATGAGAGTTCAAAGGTCACCCTGCAAAGGTTGATTGTTTGTTATGTGGGTTGAGAATGAATAACCTTGTGAGCTCTCGATGATTTTGTAGTTTTTGGACGTTTCAAAAAACTGGAAACACCCTACATTTTTAAAGCATGTGAGAATCATGGGAGAGCTAGTAAGCTCCACAGTGTCTTAGGGTTCAAATATATTAAGCTTCCCACCCTTGTGCTTTTACCTCATAGGCACTTGGCCTCTTTCACAGCTAATACTCCCTTCTTCTCCTGACATGGTGATTAGTGTTGCCTTTAAACAACCCTAGGCCTTCTTTTGAAACTTTATAGGATGTGTGAAATCAAATGTTTTTGAAAGGTAGTTCTTGCAAGTGAGTGAGATGGAGGTGTGGGTTTATGACTGATTCCCCTTTGAGCTTTAATGAAGATATAAATCCAACTTACAGTAATTACCCTAATTGACACCTTTCTTGACTGATAATTCTTCCTTGGAGGTCAAAAGAGAGTGTTTCTTATGAGGACTTAGGGTTTCTAGTCACTAGGGTTAAGTCAATTCCCTTAAGCATAAAATAATGAATTTTACTGGAGGAGAAGGATAAGCATGAACCTACCAATTTTTAACTTTTTTCAGGTCCTTGGATGTAGCTTAGAGGTGTTCCCTTGTGGCTTTTTGGAAATTTTCAAGTGGAAGAGGGTTTTTGGCCTAGGCACAGTGCCTGAACGTGTTGTTGAGACCTTTCTTCCCTAAGCACAATGCGTGCATGCATTGTCAGGTGTCGGGCCTTATGAGCGTAGCGCTTGAATATGTGTAGGCCTGCTAGGCTTCCTAAGCACAACATTGGGCACGTTCTAGGCATGTCAGGCTCTCCCTAGGCGCAACACTGAATGTTTCTTGTGTCAGTCAGGCTGTTTCTGGGCGAATGGGTAGCGCTCGCCTGAACGCCCAACGCGTTCACTCAAACATGCAATGTAATGTATTTTTACATAGATAAACCTCCCGAATGCATAGCGCCAGGTTCTGTAAGCATAGTGCTTGCATGAACATGTAGCGCCAGCTAAGCTTACCCAGATTTTCACTAAAACTCATAAATTTTCTCTTTGAAGGATTTTTACTGCTTTTCATAAGCATAATGAGCTGAGTGATAAAAAAAGGGACTGTTTATAGTCTTAGGAAAAAAAATTTACTCCTTGTAAACCCACTTTCTAATGTTTTCCATCACTTGGTCACTTTTACTGATTTTTCATTTTGATATTTTTCAATAAGTGACTTAAAAAAAACATTCAAGTTACCTTTTTCCTTTCTAAACTTTTTTCTTTGTTGCTCTTCAGGTTGCTGACATGCTGAAATTTGACCTCATTTGACCTATTGGGGCCTTTATCACTTTATTTTGCAAATGTTTTGATTGAGTCACATGTTTTACTATGTTTTGGCCATGCTCACGTCTTCAAATCATTTTCACAACTTTAGGTACTGGCATGGTGGAAGTTCCTTTCCTTGATACTCTTTGAATTCTTTACCTTTGAGGTAGTGAAACACTTTACCTTGTAAAACCCTAGAAGTCACCTACAATGGTCTCTTCAAACCTTCTGTCTATTTTCATCATGGAGGCCTATCATCTTCATTTCATCTCCCTTGCCTATATTTCCAAAACCTTAGGTTTCTAGGTTGTTTGAGAAGAATAATTCGTGTTGCCTTCTAAGTTATCGATATCCCTTTCAAGTTCATTCATTTATGTCCAATTCACCTCACCTTTTTCCCTTCTTCATTTATAATTTCTAAAAATCTTCAATTCATGCTTGGTTGTACTGGGGTGCCTCCTTCATGTGATTTGTTGCATTCGCTCTTTGTTTGGCATATTTCTGGCCCAATTAGTCTTAGGAACCCTGATTTTTCTTGAACATAGGTTGCTTCCTCCTTCTTTGCTGTGGATTTCCTTTAATTAGGAGCAAGTCTCTTACCTTACCTATTATATGTTGATAGTTATTTCAACACTCTTGCAGAAATGTCAAAATGCATAATTTCCTTTTGCAGAATTTTAACTTGATAATTTGACCTTCCTTGGAGATTTTTCTGATCTATCTTGGACAAACACGTATTGAATTTATCCCAAATTTGATTCATCTCCTTGTATAGGAAAAAATAGAGCTCAAAACATCAAGGATAACCCTATGATCTACGAAACCCTAGTGACCTAGTGGAAGGCTCTTTTGACTGAAATCTTGGTTTGGGGTCTTCAAGTGTGAAAAACAAATTGATGTATTAAAAATCCAAAAGCAAATGTATTTGATTTATCTAAAGAGCCTATTGAGATATTTTTGGGACCATCAATGCTTGAGGCATATGGTGAACATGGGAAAGAGTATGCTTGATTGGTAATCCTAGTTGGCAAGTGGAGGGGTGAGGCAAAGGAAAAATAGAGTGTTGAGGTTATGGTTGGGAAAATAGGATAAAGATGAATGGTATGAGCCTATGAGGGGTATTTTAGGAGTGGTAGTCTAGCCAGGGAATGGCAGAGTAGTAAAATAGTGAAAATTTTGTTTTAAGGATAATGAAAGCATTGAGATTTATAAAACTCACAATATTCATGAATCTTGTTTTTAGAAATCTAGGACAAGTATTTATTCATCCATGAATAGCTAAAAATTGTTGATTACTAACAGGAAGGAAGACCCATTTCTTTTGAAAGTAGACGAATCAAAGGAAAGTATTTACATAAAGCTATTTATGAGAAGGAAATTTTAGCAATACTACATGCACTAAAGAAATGGCGACCTTACCTAATGGGAAGACACTTCAAGGTAAAAACTAATCATGATAGTCTTAAAATTTTTTTAGAACAAATACTATCTTCAGAAGAGCAACAAAAATGGGTCACAAATATGTTGGGTTATGAATTTGAAATAATATAAAAAAAAGGGATGCTAAATGCTGTTGCAGATGCACTCTCAAGAAATAATGAAGAGGTGGAAGCATTTCTTTGTCCCATTTCTATTATCCAACCAGATTGGATAACTGACGCAAGGGATGAATGGAAGAAGGATGAAGAAGTTTGGACACTCATTCAAAAGTTACAACAAGATCCTAGTACATCTAATATATTTAGTTTGAAAAATGATTCCTTATGGTACAAATATCGCTTATATCTTTGTAAGAATTCCCAACTAAAACAAAAGATTCTTTTGGAATTGCACACTTCTCCTTTAGGTGGACACTCAAAAATTTTAAAAACTTACCGCTGGGTGAAGAAAGAATTTTTTTGGGATGGCCTTAAATTTGATATTCAAAATTTTGTGGCAGAATATTTCGTTTGCCAGAAAAATAAAGTTGAGACAATTAAGACCCCGAGTCTTCTAAAAACTTTATCCATTCCAAGTCAATGTTGGGAGGAGATTTGAATGGATTTTATCACAGGTTTACCTAAGTCCGAAGGAAAGAGTGTCATCATGGTGGTAGTTGATAGACCTACCAGGTATGCACACTTTTGTGCATTATCTCATCCATTTAAAGAAAATACATTTTCTACTACATTTATGGACAGAATTCAAAAGATACATGGAAACCCAAAGGTTATTGTGAGCGACAGAGATCCATTTTTTACTAGAAATTTTTGGATGAAATTATTTTATTGTTTGGGTACTCAATTAGCTCGTAGCTCATCTTATCGTCCTCAACCCCATGGTCAAACTAAGATAGTGAATAAATGTTTGGAATTATATCTTCGTTGTTTTTTATCTAATAAACAAACACAATGGGTCAAGTGGTTACCTCTCATTGAATGGTGGTATAACACTTCCTTCCATACTGCAACAAAAATGACCCCATTTATGGCACTGAATGGATATCATCCACTGTCCATCACATCATATTTTAGAGAAGATTCTAACGTTCAAGTAATGGAAGATCACATCAAGCATCAACAAGAATTTCTCTAACTCTTAAAGGAAAACCTACATTTGGCACAAAATCGAATGAAACAACAGGTAGATCAACGTTGCAGCGAGAAAAGTTTTGATGTAGGAGACTGGGTATTTTTACGGCTACAACCATACAAAAAAATGTCCCTCAAGCAAGCTAAGAAAGATAATAAATTATAGCAAAATTACTATGGTCCTTACAAGTGTTACAAAATATTGGTACTATGGCATACAAATTGGAGCTTCCTGCTTCTTTGTGAGTGCATCCAGTTCTCCTTGTTTCATGCTCAAATAAGGTTATAGGTGAAAATCTTCTAGTTCAAACAATATTTCCAGAAATTCATGAGGAAGGAAAAATTATATTGGAACTTCAAGAGGTCACGGAAACAAGAACTTGATAGCTATGAAATCGATCAATTTTAGAGTATCTCATCAAGTGGAAGAACTTACACACTAAAGATTCTACATGGGAGGATGAGAATTTTATACAAAAGCACCCAGAGCTACTCAAGCATTGAGGAAAACACTTTTTTGAAGGAGAGTGGCATGTTAGGTCCCTATATTACTAGTTTAGTACCTTGTCATTATTAGTGTAGCCCCCTTATTGTTATTTTTGTACCTTTGTAACCCCAATATTGCTATTATTGTGCCCTTACATTGTTATTGTTAGGTCGGCTTGGATTATATTGTGGGTCCATGGACTCCTATATATATAAGGAGGTTTTTTTCAATTGTATCATCCAAGAATTTTTCATTTATGTAATGTATTGGAGATTTCCCTCTCGAAGAGGCTGATTTCTAAGGCGTTGATCTCTCCTTTCTTCTATTTTTGGAGATGGTTTCATAACATAGTCGACAACAAGGCCTGTTTATGGGAGGGAAAATTTTGTAATCCCTCAAGAGTTGACATAGCTAAAGGGGATTTAGCCAAATCTTCAACTATATTATAATTTTTAGCAGCTCTTGCTTGAGGATTGCATGTCGATTTATGAATGACTCACTTTGATGGCTTGATTTCCAATTCAAGAATCATAGGTTGTGGTACCAATTCAATAGGCGGATTCATGATTGAGGTAGTAAATTTATCAGTGGCCTGACTACCATAATCTTTATTTCACATTGACACTGAAATATTTTTCGAGGGCTTTGTGACAAAGAGAATAAGCACTTGGGAACTATAAGTTGGATCTGAAGCAACCAAATTTTTGTCCGTATTCGGAAATGTATTTGTCAACACAACTGACGCATGTGAAGTTTTAACCATTTTTGAGATTTCAGCACAGTGATGACAATCGAAAAAAAAGTGTTCCTCATCACAGATTGTGCATGGATAATGAGGTTTCCTATTTCCAGACGATTGATTAGATGATATTTCCTATGGGTTAGAAGTTTTCTTTTTCTTTGATTTTCCTTTTTTCTTACTTCCAAGTTGCTTTCAATTTTTCCTTTGTCAAATTTCATGACATTGATTTCGAAAGAAGGTGCAGGATTAGTTGTAGTAGTATTATGTTTTCTTACAGTACCGATCATACCATCTCTGGCATGAGAGTTTGTTGATGGAGGAGGAACGGTAAACTTAGATCTCGACGCCTTAGGAATTTTCTCATAGGGCATGCCAGACTGAGTATAAATCAAGTCTAAATATTGGGCAGGAGAAATGACCTAATATTCAGTGAGGACACCACCCTTAGCCACATACTCAGTTATAGATTGTAATAGGGACTTAATGAACCACTCATAAAGGATCTAATCAGGAAAAAATGTCTTAAAAATTCTATGATGATGACGTCACTCATTAATATGATTAGAAATGTGAGTAGCATTAGTCTGTTTAAAATTACTCAAGAGTTCTGTTCCAATTTCATATCATATGGGTAACTGGAAGTGAGTAAAAAATACAGTAGCTATGGAGTGAAATTATGAAAAGAAGCTCTAGTTAACTCAATGTACCATTTTACAGCTACACCAGTGAGCGTATGCTGGAAAACACGTAGTCGAACAGAGTCATAATTCAGGGATTTTTATGAACAACACAAATGATTAGTCATAACATGAGTCGATGGGTCTTCCCCATGGTTTCCATTAAACTTAGGAATATCCGAGGGAGATTTATGGGGTATCACCACCCACCAAGGAGCATAGTTGATTGGATCATTGGTGAGCCGATTTAAATATGGTAACTCTAAAGTTGCAAAAAAGGGAAACTATCGATTAAGGTCAGGTTGATTATAACCAGGGTATGATGGAATTGCTTGGGCAACAGGCCTTTAAAAACCAACATAATGAATCTATTGCTGGTAACCCGGATAGGGGTTTTTTTATAGGCAAATTCTTGAGGATTCTGTTAACCAAAACCTTGGTACGATACTTGCTGAAATGAAGGTTGAGGAATTTTCACCTGAGCCTACCAAGGGGTCTGTCCACCAATGTTATAACCCAAATTAGAATAACTTGGATTCAGTTGAGGATAGGTATAACCTAGTTGAGGCTGCGACATCCCATAATATGGTAATCCATCTTGTGAATAAATGATTCTTGGTACAGGTTGTTGTTGTAAATTAACCAAAGGAGTTGGAGTCTGAGGGTCCAATACTTGAGGGTATTGAGTTGAAGGACCTGCCCGAAACGGTTGTTGTACAACAGTTTGAGTATGTAACAGGGGTAAAGATGTATTAAAAAGTGGAAGATGTCGGTGGAATAAGTTGAACCGGTTGATACGAGTTTACAAATATTTGTGGTTGGATAGGAAGACTGGGCTGGCATTAACATGCATTCATTTCGACATTAGGTTGACCAAAAAATGATGGAGTATTGTCAAAGTGGGTGACCATAGGTTTCCCCCTAGCATGAGGAGTATAATAAGAAGGAAAATATTGTTCTCCAAATACGGGGAGTCCAGTTGATATGGCACTAGATGCAATAAACCCAGATGGACCAGATTGATATTGCCTTGATGATGGATATAAAGGATCAATTCATTCAGTACTCGCTATAGGTTTACCAGTTAGAATACTAGACAATGAAATTGGTGAATTCCATGTGTTTGAAGATGCACTAAGAAAATTCTAGATAAATATCTATAACCTGATGGGACCATAGGGCCACCATGTAAATATGACTCTGGTGAAGTTTGGAACATCGACGGGGTAGTGAGAGCAGGTGCTGACGCAATTGGAATAGATGGTCCAATCGAAGATGTTGGTTTAAGCATGGTTACTTAACCAAATGTATACACTTTTGAATAGATCAGAACTTGATTAGGTACAGGATCAACAAAATTAGAGGTAGGTGATTGAGGAAAAGACTCATACAAGTAAATATCCTCCCAAAAATGGGTTGGAGTTAAAGGTGTTTCATCTTGTGGGATTTCTTCAATCGAAATTAAACCAGGTGGAAGAATTTCGCCGTTAGGCCGAAAGTATATTTCAAGAGGTTGACTGCGCAATATGGGAGACTCAATGGCTACAATAGATTGTGGGGCGACTGATATAGGAACAAATTTCAGTCGTTCGACTATGGGATGCACATGTTCAGGAAAAAAAGAGACAGGATCTAGATCAACTTCCAGTTGAACAATGTCGGGTTTAGGAGGTATGGTCTCACTGATTAGATGGATCATGACCATAGGTAGCTATGAGGAATCCATATAGAAAACAGTAGATGAACTGGGATTTGTAGAAAAAAACTTGTGCTGAGTTTGGTATATGGGAATATGATACTTCACCAAAGGTAGTGATGGTACTGGTTTCGGTAGAGCGATGTCGCTTTCATCGACCAGAATTAACTTCTGGTGGTAAAGGTGGTTTCAATGCAAGTCTACATGAACGATGAGGAAAGGGATTATCTTCTTCCACGATGACTAATTTATTTTATGACCAAAAAAAATAAACAAAATAAAAGGGTAGTGCTCGAAAAAAGGTTTACCAAGAAACTGTGAACTGCAGAATATTTTCTGGCGAACCAAGAAGTATGGGCAGGAAATCTCCGTGAATGTTGTGTTCAGTGTATCACAATTTACAAGGTGGCCGAATCGGTTCACTATGGATGGATAGCAATGTAAAGTTGTCCTTCCAAATAGACTCAAAGGTACATGGAGGCAAAATTTTGTATTAACGTTGTCTGATGTGAAACCATAGAGTTAGAGCACCCATTTATACTTTTTGTACTATAACACCGCCTGATATACCCGAATGTACGTGGATGAGCTATGATATACTTACGTATGTGGAGTCAGGTATCACACTCAGAATGTGTCGCAGAAAATTAATGACATTTGCTATGTTTTACGACGTCGGAACACGTCTCTAGCCTAGACCTTCTAAATGCTATCATTATGGTTCTATTTATTTTTTAGGTAAATTGATGTAAATTTTAAGTTGATCTTGTTTATCAATTTGTCTTTCAAGGTTCACTGCAATGATGTGATGGAAATTCCTAAAATGAAATCTAAAATGGTAATCCAATTTTTCAATTTTAGCTTTTTCAATGAAAATCTTAGCTACTAAAGGGAAAGAGCAACCAATTTTGAGAGTAAACAACAAAGAGCACAAACTAATATGCAGCTTTCCTAACTTGTTCCTATGCAAAACACATAGTTCACTATATTAAAATACAAGTTTTTATTTTTAGTCCCCATAATGAGAATGCAA
Source organism: Pinus albicaulis (assembly GCA_034641835.2). Taxonomy (NCBI): domain Eukaryota; kingdom Viridiplantae; phylum Streptophyta; class Pinopsida; order Pinales; family Pinaceae; genus Pinus; species Pinus albicaulis. The sequence continues at coordinate 247,322,534 of CM076583.1, read as the reverse complement.
AAAAGGAAACTATATGCATCAAATCAACAAAAAACAAATGCTTTCTTCTTTGAGAAATGATGTTTTTAACAACAATTTCTCTTTTAGGAAAAATGAATAATGAAACTAAATTTTTTCCTACAGGAAACGAAGAATTTAATGAAAATTTCCTTTACAAAAACAAATCTATCTAATGTAGAAATAAAAATTCTTTGAATTTTTTTTTCAATGGTAAAGAAAAACACTTAAAGAGACATTTAACAAACTTACTTTTCAAAGGAGGAAGATTCAGAAAAATTCACTGCTCTCTATAAGGTATTAGACAATTGAAAACACAAAAAACAAAAGGCTGAATGTGATGGAGATGAAAAATTCAATGGGAATTTGGTTGGCTTACGGGGCAACAAAGTATCTAAAGGGAGAGAGTGCATTTCAAAGCACTTGTGAATGGGAGATAGTTCTCTGCAAAGCACTGTGTCTTGACCAATAGTGCATTGGCCGCAACAGAGATTCAAAATTCAAGCTACTAAACGCAATTCTAATGCAATTATTTGTTTCAAAAGTCTAATAATTGAGAGTATATTCTAATGAGTGGATAAGAAGAGGCAAAAAAATCAAGAATGAGAAGGAAAACTCCCCAGTGGAGTCACCAATTTGTTATGCGGAATTATAAATTACGGATAAAACACATTCCCTAAATGTGGTGCTATGCATTTAGAACAACAAATCAAAGACTTTGCAGACACGTTTCCTAAGAATAAATAGACACATAGAAATATGGAGAAACTTACTTGGAGTCCAAGCTCTTCCTATTCTCCTTCTGTCACTCTTGATGTATTTTCCAATCCAACTTTGATCGCCAGACTAGTTTCCGCAAGTATGAACACTAAATAGAAAAGATATTGCAATATACATATGGATATTTATCTTAATCAGTTAAATCAATGAAACATGAAACATATACATTAGCTAAGTATCCATAATATGAAATATAGAAGCTTATACAGATACATATGTGGGAAAATGATCAGAAATATTTATTAATGGATAGAAGGGGGAGGTTACAACCAACTATTGATTTTATGTCACCAAATCCAACGTCATCCTAGCCTCATTACAATGAACATCTCTCCAGCAGTGTATCACTCAAATCAAATACTCAATTGAGAATTCAACAAAATTTCTTTACCAAATTTATTCCTTTTCAAGCACTAGGATATGTTTTCAATTTATAGATCAGCTGAAGGTAGTTTTAAAATCAAATACTTTCTAATAATAGGCAAGACATGTTCCCAAGCTCAAAGGTGTTATATGGACACATGGGTTCGAATTTTGACACAAATGGACTCTTCTAGAAGGCACTTCCCATGTGGAGATTCCATAACAAAGAGCATTTAACTCCCAATTGACCAACACACTCTTGAATATCGGGAAGTGATTTGCAGAGCACCCTTGAACGGAGGTAACTGCATATGCAAAGTAGTTAGTCTCTTGAGAGGCTGCATTGGTGAGATCATACGTGATATAACATGTACTTAAGATCTTGTAAACCTTGCAATGGAAGTCATGGATGATTTGCCTTTGTTTTTTGTCTTAGGGCATGTAGCAACTAAAATGATAATGGATGATAGAACCTTTTCATTGGTTTTGGGGATGATGTCCAGTTTAACCAGGTCATTGGGAATGGTGCCCAAATTGACCTATAATGACTTTTACTAGTTAAATAATGATGATGATGATGATGATGATGATGATGGTTACTGCCCGTTAAGACCAATGCGATCTATCGAACCTTAAGAGAGGAGAAAGAATCTAAGTTTCATTCTTCAAAATCTTGTTTCTATGGTCAAAGAGAAGGGAAATAAGTGCTCCAAGACCGATATAGGTGTGTGGGCTTAATAGGTCAAGAATATTGGAAGTGTGGTATATGGTAGGGAATTGAGAGCAAATGTGGGTAAGAGTCGGGTAGTCTAAAATGAAGTTCTTTTCATCTTCCACCTGCTTAGAATCTCAATATGACATCGTTAGGTCCCTATATTACTAGTATAGTCCCTTATTGTTGTTAGTGTAACCCCCTTATTGTTATTATTGTACCCTTGTAACCCCCATTTTATTATTATTGTGCCCTTAAATTATTATTGTTAGGTCGGCTAGGATTACATTGTGGTCCACTAGGATTATATTATGGCCCCATGGACTCCTATATATAGAAAGGAGGTTTTGTAAATTGTATCATCCAAGAATTGTTCATTTATGTAATGTATTGGAGGTTGCCCCCTCGAAGTGGCTTATTTCTAAGGCGTGGATATCTCTTTTCTTCTATTTTTGGAGCTGGTTACACAACATTTGGTATCGGAGCTTTGGATTCTAGGGTTTCGCTGCTCCAAACAGGTCATCGTGGCATTTTCGCTATAACTTTTTTTCTACGAAGTTTCAGAAGCTGAAATTTTTAGGGTGCGAAGCTGAAATCCTGAGGAAGCTTTTCTAAAAATTTCAGAGCTTAGTTCACAATATTTTCAGAGATATCATCTGTGGAAGTTAGGTTTTTTTTCAAGCTCCTAAACAGGTCATCGTGGCATTTTCGCTATAAAAATTTTTCTACGAAGGTTCAGAATCTGAAATTTGTATGGTGCGAAGCTGAAATCCTGAGGAAATTCGTCAAAAAATTTCAGAGCTTGGTTCGCAATATTTTTGGAGATATGATCTGTGGAAGGTAGTGCTTTTTCAGGCTCCTGAATTTCATCTCAAAGATGTGATCGTGGGAAAACTTCAATAACTCTCTCTCTGGGCATTGGATTGAAGTGCCGTAAAAAGTGGTCGCAAGTACACAGACTGAAGTTTCTGGGCTATCAATTTCAGAGACAAAGGACAAAACAGTGACACGTGGCAAGTCGTACAAGTTCGCTCTACTAAACCAGTCCAGAATTAGGTCATTATGGGAGATTGGACACAACTTTGTCTTGGAGAATCCAAATCAGGTCAGACCTGTGGCATTTGAAAGAAGCTTCAGAGGGCTACTACAGGGCTGAATTTCAGATATCTAATATTTTCAATTACAGAGATAATTCAATTTCAATATCGAGCTCCTTAAAGCAAGTAAAAGGTGTGTAATTTTTTTTCCGAATTGCATAAGTCTTGTTTGAAGAATCAAGTTGAATTGATTGCAAGGGAATATTGTAGAATACATATCAGTATTGGATTATAAAATGGTCCCTAAAAGGAATTCAACACCCATTAAGCCTTTGGAAAGCTCTACTATGACTCATGAAGACAAAGAATGGCAACATGAAATATCAAAATTACAAGAGCAAGTGCAACAAATTTCGCTCTCGCAAAGAGCAACAAAAAATGACATGGAAGTTTTGAAGAAAGGCATGGAAACTAAGATGGATGGTTTGAATAAAGGCATGGAATCTAAGATAGATGGCATGGAGGTTGGCATGGAATCTAAGATGGATGACATGGAAGCTATGATCGATGAGAAAATGGAAAACATGAAGAATGTTCTAAAAGCAGACATGGAAGGTTTGACAAAGTTGATACAAGAAACGTTTCCTAATGGTGAAAAGATAGTAGAAGAACCTCATGATGAGAAAAAAATAAATGTTAATTGTGATTTCATAAGCTCTAATGTTGGCGGGAAGAACGACCATATTCCAAAAATGGATATGAGGAAGTTTGATGGAAAGGATCCTGTAACATGGATACTACAGATGGAGCAATATTTTGATCTCCATAATGTTCAAAACACACAAAAGGTACACATTGCAACTTTAGATTTAGAACACAATACATTTGTATGGTAGCGATGGCTTTGCTTGCATAAAAAAATTGTCACTTGGTCAATTTTTATGGAGGAAATGATAGCACATTATGAGGATACAAAGAGAAACACCTTCTTTAGCCAATTGATAAATCTCAAACAAAATGGTTTAATGAGGGAGCACATTGAGGACTTCCAAAATTGAATATAAGGGTAACTTATATTCCAAAGGAACACAGGATTGATCTCTTCATAGGTACTTTAAAAGATAACATCCAACATGAAGTTTGGGTTTGGGAACCTGATTCATTAGAGAAGGCATTCAAGTTGGTAAGAAAATTTGAATGTAAAATTATGCCGACAAGGAATCCTACCACTCAATTTTATAAATAAGAAAGTGTTGCTACACCTAGATTTCCACAACCTACAAGGTTGACACCACAAAAATTGGAAGAAAAAAGAGCAAAAGGGTTTTGCTAAAGTTGTGATAGAAAATACACTAAAGGTAATAAGTGTGCTGAAAAGAATGAAAAGAACCGGCCCTAGGAGAGGAAGAAATGAGTTCGACCATATCGTGTAATGCATTGGCAGGAATTACCACTCCTCAAACTCTCAAGATAGAAGGACAGAACAAGAAGAAAAAGGTAATAGTGTTGATTTATTCAGGTAGCACCCATAATTTTATTCATCGTAAGGTAGCCAAGGAATTGAATTGTTTCCTATACCTAGCACCAGAATGTCAAGTGATGGTGAAAATGGAGGAACTATAAATTGATCTGGAAAATGCCATAATATCAAGCTAACTATGGGGGAATATGTATTGAATAGTCCAATGCTTTCCATTCCTATGGGAGGTGGTGATGTTGTACTAGGAGTACAATGGTTACAATCTTTGGGTATGGTAGCTTTTAATTTTCAAGAACTTTTCTTGAAATTTTTTTTTCAAGGAAAGGAAGTCAAATTACGGGGTATTGAAGGGAAGCTAGGAAGGATAATAAGCTATAATTTCATGACAAAGCTTCTAAAGAAAGAAAAAATAGGCGTAATTGCACAATTATGCTCATTAGAAGTTTCGACATCAAAATTATCTATTTCTGCAGATCTCCAACAAGTCTTGGACAATCATTCCAAGGTGTTTGAAACTCCCAAAGAACTCCCACCTATTATTGATCATTATCATGCTATTCATTTGATTCTAGGAAGTGTTCCTCCAAACATCAGGCCTTATAGATATCCTTACTTCCAAAAGAGTTAAATTGAACGTATGATTGCAGAAATGTTAGAGGCGGGTATAATTCAACCTAGTCAAAGTTCTTTCTCTGCTCCTGTAGTATTGGTACACAAGAAGGATGGATCATGGCGAATGTGTCCGGATTATAGGGAGCTCAATAAGCTTACCATTAAAGACAAATTTCCCATTCCTGTGATTGATGAATTATTGGATGAATTACATGGAGCAATTTATTTTACCAAGTTGGATCTTCGTTCAGGATATTATCAAATTAGAATGAAGACTGAAGATATTCCAAAAACAACATTTCGAACTCATGAGGGTCATTATGAATTTTTGGTCGTGCCTTTTGGCCTTACCAATGCACCTTCTACATTTTAAGGGTTGATGAATTCCATTTTCAAATCCTTCCTTAGAAAATTTGTGCTAGTATTTTTTGATGATATACTAATCTACAACAGGTCTTGGAAGGATCATGTTGAACATGTTGAGAGGGTGCTCAAACTATTGCAGGAGAAACAATTATATGCAAAAAAATCAAAATGTTTCTTTGGAGTACAAGAGGTGGAATATCTGGGTCATATTTTATCTCATGAGGGTGTTAAAGTAGACCCTAACAAAATTAAAGCCATTAAGGAATGGAAAGTCCCCACAACCATAAAGCAGTTGCGAGGATTTCTCGGGTTAACAGGGTATTATCGCAAGTTTGTTAAGAATTATGGGAGAATAGTAGCACCTCTAACAACATTATTGAAGAAAGATGCATTTTCATGGACTCCCGAAGCAACTAAGGCCTTTGAACATCTTAAAGAGGCAATGTGCCTAGCACCAGTCTTAGCTACGCCAGACTTCACAAAAACCTTTATTGTGGAATGTGATGCCTCAGGAAATGGAATTGGTGCTATTTTAATGCAAGAAGGAAGACCCATTGCTTTTGAAAGTCTTCCAATCAAAGGAAAGTATTTACAGAAACCTATTTATGAGAAGGAAATGTTAGCAATACTGCATGCACTAAAGAAATGGAGAACTTACCTAATGGGAGGACACTTCAAGGTAAAAACTGATCATGATAGTCTTAAACACTTTTTGGAACAAAGACTATCTTCAGAAGAGCAGCAAAAATGGGTCACAAAGATGTTGGGTTATGACTTTGAAATAATCTACAACAAAGGAAAGCTTAATGTTGTTGCAGATGCACTCTCAAGAAAGAATGAAGAGGTGGAAGCATTGCTTTGTGCCATTTCTATTATCCAACCGTATTGGATAACCGAAGCAAGAGATGAATGGAAGAAGGACAAAGATGTATGGACACTCATTCAAAAGTTGCAGCAAGATCCTAGTACATCTGATACATTTAGTTGGAAAAATGATTCCTTATGGTACAAAGATCGTTTATATCTTTGTAAGAATTCCCAACTGAAACAAAAGATTCTTCTGGAATTGCACACTTCTCCTTTAGGAGGACACTCAGGATTTTTAAAAACTTACCACAGGGTGAAGAAAGATTTTTTTTGGGATGGCCTTAAATCCGATATTCAAAAGTTTGTGGCGGAATGTTTGGTTTGCCAGCAGAATAAAGTGGAGACAATTAAGACCCCGGGACTTCTACAACCTTTATCCATTCCAAGTCAGCGTTGGGAGGAGATTTCAATGGATTTTATCACAGGTTTACCTAAGTCTGAAGGAAAGAATGTCATCATGGTGGTAGTTGATAGACTTACGAAGTATGCACACTTTTTGCATTATCTCATCCATTTAAAGCAAGTACAGTTGCTACTACATTTGTGGACAGAATTCAAAAGCTACATGGAAGCCCAAGGGTTATTGTGAGCGACAGAGATCCCATTTTTACGGGAAATTTTTGGACAGAGTTATTTTCTTCTTTGGGTACTAAATTAGCTCATAGCTCATCTTATCATCCTCAATCTGATGGTCAAACCGAGATAGTAAATAAATGTTTGGAAGGATATCTTCGTTGTTTTGTATCTGATAAACAAACACAATGGGTCAAGTGGTTACCTCTCGCTGAATGGTGGTATAACACTTCCATACTGCAGCAAAAATGACCCCATTTATGGCACTTTATGGATATCATCCACCATCCATCACATCATATTTAAGGGAAAATTCGAAGTTTCAAGCAGTGGAAGATCACATTGAGCATTAGCAAGAAGTTCTCCAACTCTTAAAGGATAACCTGAATTTGGCACAAAATCGAATGAAACAACAGGCAGATCAACATCGCAGCGAGAGAAGTTTTGATGTAGGAGATTGGGTATTTTTACGGCTACAACCATATAAACAAATGTCCCTCAAGCAAGAAAAGAAGGATAATAAATTATCGCCAAAGTACTATGGTCCTTACAAGGTGTTGCAAAATATTGGTACTATGGCATACAAATTGGAGCTTCCTGCTTCTTCGCGAGTACATCCAATTTTCCATGTTTCATGCTTAAAGAAGGTTATTGGTGAAAATATTCCAGTTCAAACAATATTACCAGAACTTGATGAGCAAGGAAAAATCATATTGGAACCTGAAGTGGTCACAGAAACAAGAACTCGACAACTACGGAATCGATCAATTTCATAATATCTCATCAAGTGGAAGAACTTACCCACTGAAGATTCTACATGGGAGGATGAGAATTTTATATAGAAGCACCCAGAGCTACTCAAGTGTTGAGGACAACACTTTTGTGAAGGAGAGGGGCATGTTAGGTCCCTATATTACTAGTATAGCCCCTTATTGTTGTTAGTGTAACCCCCTTATTGTTATTATTGTACCCTTGTAACCCCCATTTTGTTATTATTGTGCCCTTAAATTATTATTGTTAGGTCGGCTAGGATTAAATTGTGGCCCACTAGGATTACATTATGGCCCCATGGACTCCTATATATAGAAAGGAGGTTTTGTAAATTGTATCATCCAAGAATTTTTCATTTATGTAATGTATTGGAGGTTGCCCCCTCGAAGTGGCTTATTTCTAAGGTGTTGATATCTCTTTTCTTCTATTTTTGGAGCCGGTTACACAACAGACATATTATATCATTCTAATGGGTCTTGGGAATAGAACACCACCTGATATCACTTCAAAGCTCATTGGAATTAGTTATTTTCTTAGTGATGTTAATTTTTTTCTTATTGGTGGATAACATAGAGAGATAATTCTAATTATCAACGATGGGGTTGATCACTTCCTTATAGTATCTTAGCTTCCTTCTACTCTCCATCTCCTGATCCTCTGACAGCTTTTCCTTAAACTTGGACATAATAGTATTTTTGATATTATATTTTCTTCCTATAATGAGCTCATCCTTAATTCCCCAATGGTTGAGCTAGGACTGGGCATCCTTATGCCACCCTCGCTTGAGGTGAATGTGGGGGTTTTCACTACAGTTAGAAGCAATTTTAGGGAGATTTTTTTATTCCATGTTGTCAATATTATTCTTATATGCTAGATATATAAACATAGTCATACCTTCAATGGAGGACAAATGAGATTCAATCAAGAGGATAGGATAGGGAGTATTTTCCTTTATCTTAAGGTTGTAGGTTATGAATTTCTTTTGGATAATCTCAATCTTCCTCCATGACTCTCTAGATATATTGCAACCTCAAACTTCACATCTGTATAAGATAATAGGGGTGACAAGCATCTCGAAGAGGAACCTCTTTTTACTCCAAATGTAAACATCGACCGACTTACAATTGTTTTCAAGATCATAATAATATTTCCATCCCCCAATAATCATTTTCTCGATGCTATAATTCTATTTGAGATGATGAGGGAAGTCAATGCCCAAATACTTATAAGAAGAAACCTTCTCTAAGCATTGGTTAGTGTAGGTTTTAACCATGAACAGAAATTATCTACACATGAATCTTATAACAAAAATTAAACAATAGAGAGAGCATAAAAAATAAAGCAAATAAACATAGAGATTTTCCCTTGGATCCCAAATTGGGACGACCAGCTTGATTTTTCATTATATTCCTTTTAGTGTTACAACACATATATATACATGTCGAAGCATACATAAAACCCAATCCATTAACCCTGGATTAGAACATAACCGTAGTTCCCTTGACCGGATCTACAAAATACCAGGGGCCGAAAACCATCGTACCCCAAAACCATGCGCAAAATCATGCACAAAACATGGGTGGGTCCGCCTATGAGTGGGTCGGCACACCAAACAAATTTTCGCCGGGGTGTTTCCCCGGACCCCAATAGTGGGGGCTGCCTCCCCCCTTGTGACCCCCATGTTGCGCCCGGCACAACGTACAACGCGTGGGGATAGTCGTGGAAAGAATATAACACATACCCAACAATTATTATACACGAAACTAACATGGGTGATATTTTTGGATTTAATGATCATGACTTTAGTCTTGTCGGTATTAATTGTCATACCCATCCTGGAGCAGTAGTAATGAAGAATATGGAGCTACTTGTGAAGGTCATCATGGATTTTTGCAAGAGGAATGATAACATTGGCATAGAGGAGAAGAGTAATGGGAACACCAGCAAGTTTGATGCCCTTACACCCTGCAGATTCCAGACACTCCTCTAGCTTATAGATCTATATGCCAAAAACGATAGGGGATAGGGGACAACCTTTATTAACTCCAATATTTCAATTAATGTCTTTATACCACCCCTCATTGATCTTAATATTTGCAGTGACAATCTCGTAGAGATAAATCAAAACAATCCTTATCTCAAGAGGGACCTTGCTCTCTTTAAGTCTCTGTTAAAGTTTATCTCAAGGGAAAATGTCGAAATATTTTCTAAAGTCCACAAAGCAGCGAAATTCCTCCGCAATGATTCTAAGAGTTACCAGATGGTCAATAGTGAAGTGATGTCCCATAAAACTAGCTTATCCTTTAGATATTTTTCCCTGGCTTTCAAGCCAAAGGCTAAAATTATTCTCCAAAACGAGCCCATAAATCTGGGAAAATATATGGCTAACCATAATGGTCTTGTAGTCGAATGGAACACTGTTGTACCCATTTTTAAATATAGGTACAAAAAGGCTTTGCATCCAAAGCCAAGGAAACCCATGCGTTATAGCCAAATAAAGAAGCTTGTGGATATAAGGAATGAGGATAGATCTTCCCATTTTAAGGATCTTAGCTTGGTATCCTTCAATATCTTTAGCTTTCCCATTAGCAAGCTTATTAATACCAGAATCAATTTTTTCAAGAGAGAATACATCCTCCTTAACTGGAGTGATTATGGTGGTTCCCATAGTGTTTAGAGAGTCATACAACTTCTTAAGATAGGTGTCCTAGTTTTCTAAGGGGATAGAATGGTTATCTTTGATTTCATGGACAAGAACATTTTGCCAAAATGTTTTGTGTGATACTTTAGAAAGGTGGAGAAGATAATCATGTATTTTATTAATATATGATATTTTCTTCCTCTTGATGATATTTTTTATATGTTGATCTTCGGAAACTTAAATATTTCATTTAGAGCGTCTCTAATCGCTTTCGTGGCCATATTGAAATCTTTTTCATACCATGGATTGGAATTTCTATTAGACGACTTAAACAACATATCATTAGAAAACTTGCTAATGGTGTTGGAAAGGATAGTAGTGAAATGGTAATAAATTTGATCAATGTTATTATTATAATTCATGGGGCCTAAAAATATCTCTAAATCCCTTAAGAAGAGGTCAGTTTTACTTCTATCAAAGCAAATGTTTCTTTTTATTTAATTGGTCTCTTGCGGCTGGGTGGTATGCTAGCAATATTGAGGGATAGAGACATAGGTCTGTCGTGAGATTAAGAATCGAATCATTAAGAAGATCATTGAATTTTGTCATTTGGTTGAGGATGAGGATGTCAGAAATTGTAAAATCCATGACACTACTACCGAGCGCATGGAAACATGTCATCTGACTGTAGAGGGGCCACTTGTTAATACCATTACAAATAATTAGGTCATAGGAACATAAAATTTTGATGAGATCGGTGCCGAATAAGTTCTTGATAATGTCTTCAGATTTTCTTTGGAATTTATTAGCTAGGTTACTATCTTCAACAAGGCAAAAGGGGTCCGGGTTATATTTTTTTCTTAATGTAATGGCTTGGATAGTAGAATTTCTAGCATTAAAGTTCCCAATAAAAAGGTATTACCATCATTTCTCAAGTTGAAGATATTATTTTCTAAATAATTGAAAGGACAATTCTTATCTATATTTTTCTTCTTATCGTAATAATGATGTAGCCCATATGACTACCAACACCCAAATTCCCTAGTCTATGCACTTTCTACGAATTTATACAAACCCCCAGAAGATATTTCTTCGTATAGGCCTTTTGTGTGCTTTAAAGCGCAATAAATTTTTCTCTGCCTAGCATACGGTTGTGCATATTTCACAACTTTCCTACTCCACGTGAGGGGATTGACCCCAATTCTAGCTCTTGCTTCTTTTTTTGATAGAAGGAATAAAGGAATCCACACAGAATAAAAAATACTTAAATGAAGAAAGCCATATCTCGATGTGTCAAAATCCTAGGAGGCGCCATTTCTACTTATAATTGATAAGTAGTGGAGAAACGCTCGATTCACTTGAATCCTCAATATATCACCTAACCATCATAATTACCAGAGGGATAATAGTAGCACATGAATAAAATGTCATCATCGTTGCAGACAACCCTTGTGCAGTCAGTGCTAAGAGACTTCCTCCACAACATTTAAGAGTAGTGTCCACGATCCTCATTGTTGTTGCGCAAATGAGTTTTATATTTGAACGTTGTGTTCTTGTTGATCCATGCAATTTTTTCATATACTGCACCATTAAAAAAAATTCTCCAAATGATTCACATTATCATGGTACCAGTTAGCGAAACACACAATGACATCTCCGTGTCGTTGTTTTAGTTCACGCATAGTCCAACAAACTCATCTGAATGACGCCAAATTCGGGATAATGCCCATCCAAGATGCTACCATGACTCTGTGTATCTCCCTTATGATTCCTGGCCTATTAGTCACCGAAGAATAAATCAGAGCGGTATTGGATTTTAATACTCCTCGGTATAAAATATACTTCGACTTTCAAGCACTGTCATCTTCCATACGTCACGATCTACAAATGAGATCAAATTCAGAATTCAATGGTAATGCATAGCACTGGAGACTCATGATTTGACTCTTCTCAACCTAACAACCCTTATTAATATACTTAGCTCCTTATTCACTCAGCATGTGCCTTTCACCATAAATATTTTATGTGCTCTCATACCAAAATGATAGCACCGAATACTTGTAACTTACAAATAAATAGACAAATATTGTAAAACAAATGTACACCCATAAAATGAATATCAAATGAAAAATCATCCTTTTCCAAGAATCAATTAATAAACAAAATATTTACAGAGAATTTGGCCTCATGATTGGCCTCTACTCACACTTACATGCTCACACCTACATATTATTCTCTTATGCAGGTTTGCATTTATAGGAAAAATTACATAGTTATGGATTATTCTAGATCCATGATCTTCTCCATAGATCTCTCAACTAGTTCCTAAAATCTCTTAATGGTATTTTGAGTATCTCAACAAAAATCCTAAAAATCCTCTAAATCCACTTTTAACTCAAGTAAATCTATATTATAGGATCTCCTAATCCCTAACATCTTTAGGAGATCATCATAAGGCTAATATCTCTCTTATCCTCAATTATGTGAGAATATTTACATTAAAAATCTCACACACCTATTTCTCACTCAAATCATTTAAAAATATACATAATTCCTATTAATAAATTAAATTACTTATGAAACATTAAACCCCCTAATTCAATCAAAATATAATGATTTTTCAAGTCGAATGCTCCTGCATCAGACTCCCAAAGTTGAAAACATTCATGATCTATTGATCATGTGTTTTATATGCTCATGAAAACTTCTAGGGTCCCAAAACTTAGTTTGTAGTTGACTAAATGCTCTGCACCTTTGCTACTGCTGCATGTTTACATCTTCTGGTTCTTTTTCCTTTTTTCAATCAGCTTCAAATGATGATTGATCATCCCTTCTGCTATCAATTTTCTCCATCTACACTATCCCATCATTAAATTGGATAGTTAATCAATCACAAAATCAATTTATGTTGTTTCCTAATTACTTTCATTAACATCTTCTTCTACAATTTCCATTTGTTGCTTCTTATCTTCAATTTTACTTTCAAGAAGTAAATTGTATGTCATCCTTTTGATTTCATACTCATCCACCTTCTCTTCTCTGTTAGCTGATACATCAGAAACTTGGAAACCAACACATATTTCTATCCCAATCAAATCTTAAGATACTCCTTTACTTTTCTCTGCAATCCCACTCTCATACTCTGGTTATTTTAGCAGATACTCCAACTCAATTTCTCTTTCACACCTCACAAATACTTCATCATGATGTGGTTTATAGTCTTCAATATGTTCTTCTTCCTTAACATATTTGAGTATATGTTATTCCTCTTCCCTCAGTCCTATGATTGTCTTCTTTCTGTCATGAGGAAAATTTTCTTCACCTCCTTCTTCAAAAAATTTTATTTACTTTGTTTCTGTAAGCCCTCTTCAAGAGCTATCCTTGCCCTATCTTTTGCAACACTTTCAATCACACACAAATTATCAGTTAAAAAAAAAAAAGACCTTGCAGTCTCACTTGATGCTTTAGCCATCAGGTCTTCTTGCTGCTCTGAATATCTCATATGATTCATAAGGTCCTCTATATATTTCTTCTCTGTATCTTCATTAATTCCAGAAAACAATGGGCCATGTTCTGGTTCACATACCAAAACATCTTCCACATACTCACTTATTCTGTTGAAGTCTTCCTTAATTTGAGAATTCAATATGCTCCCACTTTACCTGCAATCTATGCCATTTGAATTTTCTTCTCATAATCAAACCATACCTGCGGTCTTCCTTATTCATCTGTAACATCTCCATCAATAACTAAAGATGGAACTTTATCTTAGCTTTTTCTTTGTCAATATCTTCTTCACTCTTTCTCATGCCATTTTCATTGTAATCTTTCTTCTCCTTTCTTCTGTTGTGGATTCTCTCTGAACCTCTATAATGACCTTCACTGACCATTAGATATCCCTCCTTTGTGAGATTTTTTCACTTGTGGATTGCACTTAAGACTCCCTTTTCAACAAGTCTCTAATATCTGCCTTCAATATGTTACCTTACCAAAATATCTCCTTCAGCCTAGTCTATGGTTCTATTAGGTCCCTATATTACTAGTATAGTCCCTTATTGTTGTTAGTGTAACCCCCTTATTGTTATTATTGTACCCTTGTAACCGCTATTTTGTTATTATTGTGCCCTTAAATTATTATTTTTAGGTCAGCTAGGATTACATTGTGGCCCACTAGGATTACATTATGGCCTCATGGACTCCTATATATAGAAAGGAGGTTTTGTAAATTGTATCGTCCAAGAATTGTTCATTTATGTAATGTATTGGATGTTTTCCCCACGAAGTGGCTCATTTCTAAGGCATTGATATCTCTTTTATTCTCTTTTTGGAGCTGGTTACACAACATTTGGTATCAGAGCTTTGGATTCTAGGGTTTCGCTGATCCAAACAGGTCATCATGGAATTTTCACTATAATATTTTTTATACGACATTTCAGAAGCTGAAATGTTTAAAGTGCGAAGCCGAAATCCTCAGGAATATTTTCGAAAAATTTCAGAGCTTGGTTCGAAATATTTTCGGAGATATGATCTATGTAAGTTAGGTCTTTTTTCAGGCTCCTAAACAGGTCATCGTGGAATTTGCGCTATAATGTTTTTTCTACGAAGGGTCAGAATCTAAAATTCCTATGGTACGAATTTTAAATCCTGAAGAAATTTGTCAAAAAAATTCAGAGCTTGGTTCGCAATATTTTTGGAGATATGATCTGTGGAAGGTAGTGCTTTTTCAAGCTCCTGAATTTCATCTCAAAGAGGTGATCGTGGGAAAAGTTCAATAACTCTCTCTCTGGGCATAGGATTGGAGTGCCGTAAACAATGGTCACAAGTACACGGACTTTAGTTTCCTGGCTATCAATTTTAGAGACGAAGGATGAAACAGTGACACGTGGCAAGTCATACAAGTTAGCTATACTGAACCAGTCCATAGTTAGGTCATTGTGGGAGATTGGTCACAACTTTTTCTTGGAGAATCCAAATCAGATCAGACCTGTGGCATTCGAAAGATAATTTAGAGGGCTACGTTGGTACTGAAAATCAAATATTAAAGTGCTGCAATCAAAAATATAATCCAATTTCAATATCGAGCTCCTTAAAAGAAAGAAAAAGGTGTGTATTTTGTTTTCCAAATTGCACAAGTCTTGTTAGAAGAATCAATTTGAATTTATTCCAAGGGAATATTGTAGAATAGATATCAGTATTGGGTTCTAAAATATGCCTCGTAAAAATAATTCAACACCCATTAAGCCTTGAGAAGGCTCTACTATGACTCATGAAGATGAATAATTGCAACATGATCTATCAAAATTACAAGAGCAAGTGCAACAAATTTCACTGTCGCAAAGAGAAAAATAAAATGAAATGGAATTTTTGAAGAAAGGCATGGAAGCTAAGATGGATGGCATGCAAGCTAAGATGGATGGCGTGGAAGCTAATATGGAGGGCATGGAAGCTGGCATGGAAGCTAAGATGGAAAACATGAAGAATGATCTAAAAACAGACATCGAAGGTTTGACAAAGTTGATACAAGAAATGTTTCCTAATGGTGAAAAGATAGTAGAAGAACCTCATAATGAGAAAAAAATCAATGTTAATAGTGATTTGATAAACTCTAATGTTGGCGGGAAGAACCACCATATTCCAAAAATGGATATGAGTAAGTTTGATGGAAAGGATCCTGTAACATGGATACTACAAATGGAGCAATATTTTGATCTCCATAACGTGCAAAAAACACAAAAGGTACGCATTGCAACTTTAAATTTAGAACAAAATACATTTGTATGGTATCGATGGATTTTCTCCTGTAAAAAAATTGTCACTTGGTCAATTTTTATGGAAGAAATGATAGCAAATTATGAGGATACAAAGAGCAACACCTTCTTTAGCGAATTGATAAATCTCAAACAAAAGGGTTTAGTGGGGCAACACATTGAGGAATTCCAAAAATTGAATATAAGGTTAACTGATATTCCAGAGGAACACAGGATCGATCTCTTCATAGGCACTTTAAAGGATAATATCCAACATGAAGTTTCCGTTTTGGAACCAGATTCATTGGAGAAGGCATTCAGGTTGGAAAGAAAAGTTGAATGTAAAATAATGGCGACAAGGAATCCTACCCTTCAATTCTATAAAGAAGGAAGTGTTGCTACGCCTAGATTTCCACAAACTACAAGGTTGACACCACAAAAATTGGAAGAAAAAAGAGAAAAAGGACTTTGCTACAGTTGTGATAAAAAATACACTAAAGGTAATAAGTGTGCTGAGAAGAAATTATTTTACATAGATTGTGAAGAGCAAGAAGAAAATGAACAAGAAGAGGATATACACCAGGAACCAGCCCTAGAAGAGGAAGAAATGAATCCGACCATATCGTGTAATGCACTCGCAAGAATTACCACTCCTCAAACTCTCAAGATAGAAGGACAAATCAAGAAGAAAAAGGTAATAGTGTTGATTTATTCAGGTAGCACCCATAATTTTATTCATTGTAAGGTAGCCAAGGAATTAAATTGTTTCCTATACCCAGCACCAGAATGTCAAGTGATGGTTGCAAATGGAGGAACTATAAATTTATCTAGAAAATGCCATAATATCAAGCTAACCATGGGGGAATATGTATTGACTAGTCCAATGGTTTCCATTCCTATGGGAGGTGCTGATGTTGTACTAGGAGTACAATGGTTACAATCTTTGGGGACGGTAGCTTTTAATTTTCAAGAACTTTTCTTGAAATTTTTCTCAGAAGGAAAGGAAGTCGAATTACGGGGTATTGAAGGGAAGCCAGGAAGGATAATAAGCTCTAATGTCATGACAAAGCTTCTAAAGAAAGAACAACGAGGCGTAACTGCACAATTATGCTCACTAGAAGTTCCGACATCAAAATCATCTATTTCTGCAGATCTCCAACAAGTCTTGGACAATCATTCCAAGGTGTTTGAAACTCCCAAAGGACTCCCACCCATTCATGATCATGATCATGCTATTCATTTGATTCCAGGAAGTGTTCCTCCAAACATCAGGCCTTATAGATATCCTTACTTCCAAAAGAGCGAAATTGAATGTATGATTGCAGAAATGTTAGAGGAGGGTATAATTCAACCTAGTCAAAGTTCTTTCTCTGCTCCTGTAGTATTGGTACACAAGAAGGATGGATCATGGCGAATGTGTCCGGATTATAGGGAGCTCAATAAGCTTACCATTAAAGATAAATTTCCCATTCCTGTGATTGATGAATTATTGGATGAATTACATGGAGCAATTTATTTTACCAAGTTGGATCTTCATTCAGGATATCATCAAATTAGAATGAAGATTGAAGATATTATGAAAACAACATTTCGAACTCATGAGGGTCATTATGAATTTTTGGTCATGCCTTTTGGCCTTACCAATGCACCTTCTACATTTCAAGGGTTGATCAATTCCATTTTCAAACCCTTCCTTAGAAAATTTGTGCTAGTATTTTTTGATGATATACTAATCTATAGCAGGTCTTGGAAGGATCATTTTGAACATGTTGACAGGGTGCTCAAACTATTGCAGGAGAAACAATTATATGCAAAAACATCCAAATGTTTCTTTGGAGTACA
Organism: Pinus albicaulis; assembly: GCA_034641835.2. Lineage (NCBI taxonomy): Eukaryota > Viridiplantae > Streptophyta > Pinopsida > Pinales > Pinaceae > Pinus > Pinus albicaulis. The sequence goes on along the minus strand of CM076583.1, from coordinate 247,304,746 downwards.
AGAGGTGGAATATCTGGGTCATATTATATCTCACGAGGTGTTAAAGTAGACCCTAACAAAATTAAAGCCATTAAGGAATGGAAAGTCCCCAAGACAATAAAGCAGTTGCGAGGATTTCTCGGGTTAACAGGCTATTATCGCAAGTTTGTTAAGAATTATGGGAGAATAGCAGCACCTCTAACAACATTATTGAAGAAAGATGCATTTTCATGGACTCCTCAAGCAACTAAGGCCTTTGAACGTCTTAAAGAGGCAATGTGCCTAGCACCGGTCTTAGCTACACCAGACTTCACAAAAACCTTTATTGTGGAATGTGATGCCTCACGAAATGGAATTGGTGCAGTTTTAATGCAGGAAGGAAGACCCATTGCTTTTGAAAGTCGTCCAATCAAAGGAAAGTATTTACAGAAACCTATTTATGAGAAGGAAATGTTAGCAATACTACATGCACTAAAGAAATGGCGAACTTACCTAATGGGAAGACACTTCAAGGTAAAACTGATCATGATAGTCTTAAACACTTTTTGGAACAAAGACTATCTTCAGAAGAGCAACAAAAATGGGTCACAAAGATGTTGGGTTATGACTTTGAAATAATCTACAAAAAAAGAAAGCTTAATGTTGTTGCAGATGCACTCTCAAGAAAGAATGAAGAGGTGGAAGCATTGCTTTGTGCCATTTCTATTATCCAACCAGATTGGATAACTGAAGCAAGAGATGAATGGAAGAAGGACAAAGATGTATGGACACTCATTCAAAAGTTGTAGCAAGATCCTAGTACATCATTCTACCTCTGGAACCATTATTTTAGAAACTGTCTTTCTCCTCTTTGCTTTTGAAACTTGAATCCACTTTTATTTAGAAGACCCTTGTCCTCTTTGTCCAACCTTTAGCTAGCACGTTTAGCTTCTTTGCCACTTTCCTTTAGAGTATCCATTGACTTTGTCTTCAATAACACAATAGGTTATTATTCTTACAACTCCTCTTGTTTTTCTTTTACTGCGATATTCCTTTTTTTCTCTGCAACCTGTAACCTACAAATACATCTTTAAAACCAGAGTTAAAAACATACCATCCCACCTTCAAGATCTCTACATGATCTTGTTCCACCATTCATTTGCACTTTGAATGGACTATTCCATGTTCTTTTTACCTTTGCAATTTATCCTTGAAAGTATCAACTACTCCCCATATTCTCCCACACTTAAATCATCTTCAAAGATATAAAAGTCAAGCGATCAGTTTTGACATTATAGGTTTTTCCATAACAAAACAGTTCCATCGTGGCTACTCTCACCCCACAATTAATTATAGTTGACATGGGATTTTGGGTCGTGCTAGCTCTACTTTAAACAATTCACAAGTCTTATATTATGTTGGGAAACAAACAAAAACATGATCATACACAAAAGAATCATAATTCACCTTGGAATGTGGCTGCTCCAGACTCACCACAAGTTCGCATCTGCACAAATCTCCAATAGCTACTTTCACACGGAGAGAATCTCACTCCAGTTCTTTAAAACAACTTGGTCATCTAATTCTATTCCAAGATTAATAATGATAATCTTGAATTTCACCTATGGACATAAATCTGGGTGGTCCGATGGTTGCCGGGCTCTATCTCTACAAATTCAAAGGCCTAACCGGGTCGTTAGATTATGGTTGTCTTTGATTCATGTTCTATAGATTGTTGGGTGTGGAGCCTGATTATCTTGTTTACTTTGTATCACAACATTGGACCCCTGTACCTTAAATGGGGCAGCAACGCCGCTAGTAATTAATTTCTGCTGTGGGGGGTTGAGGGGGGGCGACAGTGACTTTATGGAGCCTCCCCTTAGCGGGGCGGTTTCGGGGGCAATGCCCCCGAAGCTAAAAACAGATGTAAAATTTCCTTGTAAAAGTATAGTAATTTCTAGTCAATCTGGGCCATTCATTAGGAAAATGATCTGATGGTAGAAGTTATGTTTAGTTTAGGGTTTATTTTTCCCTAGAAGGCAACCCCTTGCTTTTATGAGGGTATTGTATTATGTATCATATGTGGATTCTCAGAGTGAGAAATAGAGAGGGAGACTGTGAGAGAGAGAACAAAGGATATTACAGCGAATCTACTATAGGTTTTGTCTCTTCATTTTGCTGGATAATAGAAAGGAAGGATTGGCTGTTCGTGGTGGACGTAGCCAAAACTGGGTGACCCACGCATATCTGTGTCTCTCTGGTTTTATGTGTTTTGTGTGGTTGTATTTTCTGCATATTTTATGTATTGCATTTCTCTGTAATATTTAATTTTCTAACAACTGGTATCAGAGCCAAAGGTATATTTGGCTGATAAACTCGCAGGAAATAAGGGTTCCTGGTTCGAGTGGGAGCAATGGCGGAAGATGGTAAGTTTAGGGTCGAGAAATTTAATGGCCAAACTTCCCACTGTGGAAGATGCAGATGGAAGATTATATGTATCAGAAAGATTTGTACCTACCATTGAGTGGAAAAACAAAGAAGTCGGCAACCATGACAGACGCGGAATGGAACATTCTCGATAGAAAGGCACTTTAAATAGTACGGTTGTGCCTTGCAGCGTCAGTCGCCTTCAATATTTCAATGGAAACAACAACAAAGGGTTTGATTCAGACGTTTGCGAAACTATATGAAAAACCCAGGGCCTCAAACAAGGTATTTCTTATGAAACGACTATTTAATATGAAGATGTCAGAAGGTGGATCTATTGCAGACCATTTAAATGATTTTAATACAGTTACCAGTCAGTTAATTTCTGTAGGGGTAAACTTTGATGTTGAAGTTAGAGCTCTGTTATTCTTGTGCTCATTGCCAGAGAATTGGAATGGTTTAGTAATGGCCATTAGTAACTCTGTCTCTGGATCTAGTACTTTAAAGTTTAATGATGTTGTCGGTGCTATCCTTAGTGAGGAAATGCGATGGAAAAGCTCCGGTGAGACATCGGGTAATGCTTTGAGTGCAGAGCCTAGGGGAAGAAGAATGGAAAGAGAAAAGAGCTCAGGATATTGCAGTAAATCAAGAAAAGGAAGATCCAAGTCTAGATCGGGGATAGTGTGCTGGAAATACGGAAATAAAGCACACCTAAAGAAAGATTGTAGATCTCAGAAGGGAAAAGAATGAGAAGCACAACAAGAAAAAAATCATGGAGAAAATGTGACAGGTGATGTGTTACAATATGCTTTGATTATTTCTTTTGAAAATGTTACTGATTCCTGGGTAGTAGATTCAGGGGCTTCATTCCATGCCACACCTGATAAGAAATATTTTCATGACTATGTTCAAGGAGATTTTGGACAAGTTCGTTTGGGTTATGATAAACCCTATAAAATTGTTGGAATGGGTAAGGTTCTTGTAAAATAGCAGAATGGAAACCAATGGCTATTAAAGGAGGTAAGACATGTTCCAGATCTAAAGAAAAATATGATTTGAACAGAGTAGTTAGGCGGTGAAGGTTGTGTGACAACTTTCACGGATAAAGCTTGGAAGGTCACCAAAGGAGCCCTAGTAATAGCAAAAGGCAAAAAGGTTGTTACATTGTATTTATGAAATGGTATTTCTAACTCTGTTAAAGCTTTAACTTCCAAAGGAGAAAATGCAGCATTATGGCATCATAGGCTCAGACACATGAGTGAGAAGGGGATGAAGATTCTTCCCTCAAGAAATTTGTTGCTAGGTTTGAAGAATGTTGATTTGGATTTCTGTGAGAATTTCATTTATGGAAAATAGAAGAGAGTCAAATTTCTTAGAGTTGGGAAAGAAAAGAAGAGGGAAAATGAGTGATTATCAATAAAGAGCATTCGAGTATTCTTTGCTAAATAATCAAAACGCTTAAACTAGTAAAACAGGAGCAATTAAGAATTCATTGTTTAAAACCAGTTTAGAAGAAAACATTTAGAATAACGATGATTAAAATCGGATTACACTTAAGCACTTTCTGATTTACTCTTTTTCATTAGCTATTCAATAATGAAAACAAAGTGATATGATAAACATATATAAAGACTTTAAAAGACAAGAGAAAGATGACTTATTGATCCGTAGTTTGACACATGAATCCTGTAAAAAGTCTTTCGCATCAATTCATCATCCAGCAAGCCACAAAAAATTTCTCTAACAGCTCTTTATTCCGAAAAAGTCAATATTACAGCAAAGTATAAGAATCCACCCTCAATACTCTATTTGAGAGAGTATTTATACAAAAAATTATCAAAAATATCTCATAGAAAATTGAGATATAATCTAGGGTGACTCATGAATAAGTTACAATAAAAATAGAGACAAATGGTCTCGTAGATCAGATAAAAAGTAACTGATGTTGTGTTGTTTCCTTCTTTTGAGAATGTGTCGGAGGCCGGCCCTATGTTTTGGCCCGTTGTTTTCATCCTCATTAATTCTGTTCTGACTGCCTTGCTTTACTGATACTCTTTATTTCACTGATACACTTTGACCTCTCTTTATCGTTTTTATCATGGTATACTGTAGTAAATAGGAAAAAAATTATATAAGGATAAATTTTACAAAATTTCCAAAAATTCTTCCCACCATTTATCTTCTAGTATTCTAGTCCGTTGAAGTTTTCTGAATGTTTCATCAGCCTCAGTATATCTGAAAAAGGTAGGCTGAATTGGAAACAAATGCTTTACTTCATGCTCAAGATAAAATAAATTTTCCAGTCTGTCATGAATATTTTTTCCTGTTGGCAATGCTTCTTCTGATGTACTGGTTGAAGAATTGGCCTGATTGTCAGCATACTTGTCCAATTTTTCAACATAGATTTCAAGGTCCATTAGTTTATCCTCTGAAACTATAGGATTGAGAAATCCTTTTTTCGACAAAATATCAAATCTTTCTCTGAAGGAAATGATTTCGTCTTGCATATCTGAGCACCTTCGTTCTAGATTCTGCATAAGGGTTCTCTTAGTAAAAACTCTTTTTATTTCCAAAATTGTTCCGGTCTTGTCTTGAATACCAAGTTCTGCAAGTTGGTGTCTGGTTTGAGTGTTTAGAAACTTTATGAGTTGATTGGCTTCCTCAGGCCTATTTCCCAATTCTTCTCTTGTACTTTGAACTTCTTCTATAGCCAATTTGACTAAATCATTATGTTCATACATAATCTGAATTGAAGACTAGACATCCTTTATTGATTGGATAATTTTGTCCCAAATAATTTCATTTATTTCCTTTAAAGGTTTCTCCAATGTGAGATCCTTTTCCAATGATTTAACCAAGTTTTCTAATCTTTTGACCTCTCTTGTTTTATCAGCAACACTCATTTTTGAGAGATCATATCTTTGTTCTAAATTAGTAAGCTGTAACTCTATGTGTTGGAGTTCTGTTACTTGAAGTTTCAATTCATTCATTCACTTTATTAATTATTCAGAACTCAAATTGGAAGTATTTACCTGTGATAGCTCTGTTGGCTGACCTATTGTGGATGTACCTGTACCTGTAATTGCCTCTGTTGTTGATGCTGGAATAGTAGACTGCTTGTTATTTAATGCCTATTCAAGCTCTTTTTCTGTTTCATTTAGTTTCTCATTCACTTTCAAAAGCAATTCCATCATTTCTTCTTCAGAATTTTTCTTTATCATCTCTTCAGTTTTTGGATGTCTTGAAGCTGGCAATTTCAACTGCTTTCTCAAAGCTGCAATATCATCATCCTTTTTCTTGATTAGGGCCTCTATACCTTTGACATATTTAGGATTGTGACCCAATCCAATGATTATTTCCTCCAATGTCTTTATCCTGGTGTATTTGGCCTGAGAAGAGGCTTTTTCAAGCTGCAATTGTGCATTAGTGTTCTCCAAAGAATCCTGTAACTTCTGAGTTGCCATTTCTTTATCGGTCAGAGTAGAATAGATCATTTCACCAGTGTAATTATGTAACTCAATCTGATCTAAAGGATGAATATCCTTTGCTAAGACTTCAAATTTTTTTCTAATATAATCTGCAGCTGTTTGAGGCTGCTGCACTTTTGGTTTGAAGTGACTCATAATCATTTTTCCTTGTTGAATGTCATAAGCTGACATCAATCTTTCTTGATTCTTAGGATCCATCTTCAAATATTGATTGTAAACCCGGAGTCTTAGTGGATCATTCCTGGCTTTTATATTGATAAAGGTTTTCTTTATATCTCCTGCATCTTTAACTTGTGGTTTGAAAGAAGATATTTCAACACTCTGTTGCTTTTGCAGCTCTTTTCTCTGTAAAGTAGTGGAAGCCCCATTGACTGTACCTATTTGTTGACTATCAAAATCTTCTCTCTGGCTATCAGGAGTTTCCTGAACAAAATATACTTTTGGAAGAGGATTTAATTTTTGTCTTTTAGCACGAGGTTGTTCTAAAGATCCACCAACAGGGGTAGCAACTTCAGCATCTCTCTTCTTCCTTTTTTCTATATTGATAGGAGTTTGTAAAATTGAAATTTCTGGCTCATTGATCCGAATAGGAGGAATTTGTACTTGATCCTATTCTTTAGAAGTCTCAGGTTGCTCTGTCATTGTGAATTTTTCAAATACTTGTATGTCAGGCTCCTTTTCTTTTCCTTTAGATTGTACTGTGGCCAATGCACTGATCTCCTGTAAATTTTTCTGAGAAGTCCCTGCCGAAGAAGGAACAATACCTAGTATTTGCACCTGTCCAAAAGAGTCCAGGTCAAGTATTTTCTCAAGGTCTTTCATTACATTTTCAACATTTACCTACTCACTATCCTGTTCTACCAATGTTCCTTCCATCCATTCATCCATATTGGCATATTGTTCAATTTCTGGAATTTTGTGATGAATGTATGGTGATAGTTTATTTTTCATTCTTCTATCACAGATAAAGATATTTGGGTCATAAGGCACCCAGTAAAACTTTTTTGTAATATGATATATTCTTCTAAGATTCTTTCTGCTTCCTTTCCAGCATCTCTACAGTTACAAACAAAGGGACCTAATTGAATTTTGATCCTGAGTTGAGCCTTTTTCTTTGCATTGCAGAAATGAACTATATCTGAGTTAATCATCTACCTGAAATACTCTAGTGCAAAGAGTCTCTTGGGGACATATTTGGGCAACTTGAATGGGCACAATTCACATCCATATATTCTGATCTCAGTGTGATTTTGATACAAGTACCAGCCACCTACCCTATATTGTTTTGAGAGCTGTAGAATTTTCTTTAATTCATTATTGACTCTAGGAGGGGAAACTCCTGTTAACAAAGTGGTTGTAGGGTGTACAAATAGGTAAATAAATCCATTATAGGAGTAAGGAGAATTAGAGGAATTATGGGTGATGGCAGACCAAAATATCACAGACGTAGGATTTCCTTTGGCATCAAGTTTCTGAACATGGAAAGGGAAAATTTCTGATTGGTAATAAATCATGAGATGATATATAACAGAAGAATATTTGAACACTTTTTCATTCTCAAATCTCATGAACTGATCATGGATTTTATCAGCAATGTAGGATGCAAAACCATACTTGACAGCAGGGGACTGTCCATGGGTAAATATAGACAACAATACTAGGGTTAATTGATCAACATATTCAATAATATTGAAACCCATGATAAAGGATATCATATTCAGAATAAGCCTGCCCACATCAGTGAAAAAAGTATAACCATCGGGGGGAGGGCCTTTGGGCTGATGCTCTGGTAACATGAAGGTTTGACCAATGTGATTTAACTCTTCATGGGACAAATTGGTAGGATTTTCAAGTAATTCTCCCATGGACAAGGGAGTGAGGGCTTGAACAGGTTGAAATTGCAGCATTTCATTTATCGACTGAGTAGTGATTGGGAAAAGGATGTTCTGACTCAGGGACAAAACTTCTCTTTGATTGGGGTCACAGTTTTCATGGAAGTAATGAATTAACTTAGGAAAAATATGGACTGAGGGGAGAAGATACATGGGGAGATTGGATTCCCATAATCTAATAATATCAGAACCATTTATAAATTTATCTCTGCAGCGGAAAAAGGTTTGAAGAGGATTATCACTAAGAACGAGGTCTTTAATTTGAAAATCTCTATCTTCTAGAGGCATATAGTCTAAATATCTGTGAGGGGCATTCAAAGGTGCGACGTTCAGAGCCACTAGAACCTCCATTTCTAGTTCTTATGGATTTAGAAATGAATTTTGGGTTTTTGTGAAGAAAAAACACAATTACAAGTTTTGGGAATGCAATTTACAATTCTAGGGATTGAACAAGACCAAATTGAACTCTGTTTCTGTCTTTCATGTGGAATTTAAAACAAAAGCTAGGATTTCACAGAGTTTTAACGGGAATTGGGGTAAATACTTGTTTTTTGGGAGATGAACAGTGATTAAACAGGTACAGGCTATGGCGTACAAAATCTGGATTACTGGTATGCAATTGTCTTCAGCAAAATATAGTTGATGGCGCTTGACAATTTTTTTTTGAAATTCTCTGCATGAGACTTTGGTCGTTCACAGAATAATGAAAATGACATGGGAAAAATTGTTTTATTCATAAATTCCAAAGGGTGACTGGGTTTTATTTATTTATTTAATGGATGACGTCAGCAGGTACAGAGGATGAGTCATGGGAGGCAAGCAGTAAGCAGTTTCCATCGCACCGCTTTTGGGGAAAAGTGGTTTTGGGTGGAGAGCGAGCGATTACATAGAATGATTGACGCGTGGCATGGAACTATTTGAAAATTGTTGGGCCATCGCGCATTATTGTTCGAACGCGGATGGCTAGCGATATCATTAATAACCGTTGATCTCAGATGGGTTGATCGAACGACAATGGGGACATGGAAGTGATGGGGATTTAATATGGAGGGCCTGACGCAATTAAATGTTAATTAATCTCATCGTGGGGAACCTGATTGGCGGAGTTAATTAATCGTGAGGATTAAACAATTTGTTTATAAAAATGCAGGAAAGTGATCAGGAAATGATTTAACCAAGGTTAGCGGTTAAGGGAGGTATTGGGGATTTTAAAAAGGGTTTATAGTTTTAACCTTGGGAAAGGGAGTCGAGGGATTAAAATACATAGGGGAAAAACTATTTTTGTATTAAAACATGTAATAAAACATGTTTTAATTATTTTTTCAATATATTTTTACTATATGATAATTAAATCAAATTAATCTAATTACCATAGGGGGCAGAATTTAATATTACGATATATTTAGCCAAAGGGGGCATAAAGTGGGTTTTTTATTTAAACATGTGGGAATAAATAACTTTGTTTAAAATTTATTAATGGGTTTTTGGGGATATTATATAAAAAGGAGTTATATATAATAGGAGAAGGTTATTTTGTAAGGATTTAATACATAAAATCAATGTTAATATGACAAGGGGACGATGTAAACTCAAAATAATCGATATAACTAAGAAAGTGAAGATTTAAAAGCATATTGCATTATAATCACTTCATCACTTAGACTTGGAATAAAATGTGATTTTGAGGGGTTTTTATGAAATAATGCATAATTTTCCTAGGAAAAGATGTTTAGAAATGAGTGAATGTTATGAAGAATGACTTCAAGTACTTAGGCTTTTCCAATTATTGGGCTGAGGGTCCGGTCCCTCCAAAAGTCAAGGAAATGCCTTGAGCCCCTCTAATTTTCAAATACCTTAGTACTTAGGGGAAATTAGTGAAATCTTTAGGGGAAGATGAGAAGGGAAGTTAATAACTTTGACTTTGCTTTGCTTTGAATTTCTTCCAGTATAGTGTCTACCTTTTTACTTTGTGATGAAAGTAAATATTAACACATTTAGAGTCATTGTCCATCACATGCAATTCTGCAACATCATCTACCTACCCTACCTACTTTACTCTACCATTTTTTCTTCTTTATTAGGGTGCACTTAGACTGGCAAACCCTTATCACACTTTATTTTCTTTTACATGTATAAATCTATCTAAGTCTAACCTTATTACATCCAAGGGCTTATATTAAGCTATTGAGCTCCTTTTATTTACTCTACCTATCTACTTATCTGCCAAGATTAAACAGTTTGGTCAGATTTTATTCTCTATCTCTAAAACATGAAATTGAAAGATGAAATAGCCAAGATTAAACTGTTTGACTATTCATAAATTGTGGCATAGGATACAAGTTGTGCACAAGTTTATTTATTACATAAGAGAAAAAATTAATGGCATTTAGACTTGCACACCTTCCTTGGCCTTTCTTTTGGTGGGGTTCATTTTACTTTACTTTTTTGGCCATTTTTATTCTTTTTACCCTTTGATAATATGGAAAACCTTTGCAACAAGAAAAGGTATGAACATATTACGTATCCCATCAAGTCAATCATGAAATATGACACCTATTGGTATAGGAGTCTAACATTGTCTCCACTTGGGGATGGCTTTTCCTGGTGAAAATTCAAGAACAATTGGTTAGTTGTCCTCATCCATTGACCTTGGTGAACTTGTAAATGTCTTCTGTCTTCTGCAAACTGAAATTTGATTTGAAACTAAAACAAAACACAAAATTTTTCAAACCAACTTAATGAAAAACTAGTTGAAAATTGAAAACTAAAAAAAAAATGCTCAAAATTATGAGCTTATTGGCACTCATCTACCTACTCAATCTACTAAAAATCTTATTCAATCAGGTAATAAAAAAATGCCAATGAAGCCAATCAAGTAGCTGTAACAATAAATGGATAACTTGATTGCTTGTGATCAAAATTGGAAGTATATTATGATCATGTGCCTTTATAATAAATGATATGATGTGTAGAGGCCACTTTTGATGTATTTGATCCTTATAGAGAAAAAATGTTTGCATATTTGGGCTAAAAATATTCTCCATATAATCTGATATAGGATCAATAAAAGTATGATGTATGTTATTTACTTCTAGGCCTTCAATGACTGGTTTCTTAGTTGTATTCTGAATATTAAGCCTTGAAACTATTTCTTCTGTCTTGTGTTTGAAAGAATAATCATCCTCAATATGCAAGTCAAAATATAGTACAATTTCCTCTTGCTTAGGAGAAGGAAGATTTTCAAAGAATTCTTTAGGATTTCGGAAATTGTATGACTGAATTTGAGAATGGAAAAGTTTAATTTCATTTTCATAATTTTCAGAAATTATCTCAAGAACACATATTTTCAGTTTGGGAGAATATTTTCTTGATTTTAGAAGAAGAAATAAAGCTCTTAAAAAATCCTCATCAAGTTGAAGTTCTAATATCTCCTCCCTCAAAATAGATAGTGATTGTTTTGTGAAATTATCATAATTATCATCATACTGATCATGTAAGTCTAAAAAATATTCTAAGAACCATGATTTTCTTAGGAATAGGTCATTTTGTAATAGCTTGCATCTTTTGAGGCTCCAACTTCACTCCTTCCTTTAAAAAAATATGAACCAAATACTCGAATTCTTATTTCGCAAAAGCACATTTGGATATTTTTACATAAAAATGATTGTTCTCAATAATTTATATAACTTTTCCACATGTTTATTAATGTGGTATTCCCATGGTTTATTATAAATATGTGTGTTATCAAAGAAAACCAACACAAATTTTATAAGATGGGATCAAACAAAATTGTTCTTAAGTAGAGCCCGCCGGACTTCAAATGACGATAAACCATAATTCAAACCAAATTCACATTCCAAAATAGCCTGCTGACGTCAGCCAATTTTGTGACGCGAAAACCAAATGAATTCTACCCTAATATTTTACAGGTCCGAAGTTGGGCTAGCGTATGGAGGGAGAGTTGTGACGCGAATTTCTTATCAAATTCGCCCTAATATTTTTCGGGTTCGGATTTCCACTGTGCGAGCGGCCCAAACAAAGATCCGCTCCAATCAATTTCTACCATGTGTCCTCAATAAGAACTTTCCCTGCTCCCGGCTGCGGGTGCAGTCGATGGCGTTTAAGGCAATGGGACATGGATGTGGCGATTTCATATCAATCGCATTAAGTTTTAACGTTGTTCAATTAAGTTCCAAGGTTTTCACATCTAATCGCATTAAGTTTTAACATTGTTCAAGATCGGACCTCCACTCCTATTAGTGATTCTGCATGCTCCAATATGATCCGCCCTTCAACTCTCATTAAGGGTCAGAGATTAATTATGACAGACGTCCTTTGATTGCATTGCAGTCGGGTCGATAAAATGGCATTTTGCTATGGTTTTTCAGACGAGCCGGTTGCTGGGTTACAATACCTTCTCACTGTGATGAGAAGGAGAAGTGGCTAGCTAAACTGATACGTAGACCTTGCTGCATATCTGCATTTCTCTTAGTCTGGTCCTTGTTTGTCTTCCTCTATTTCTTGGAATTCTGCTTCTCTATCTCCTCTTGTGCCCACTGCTAGTGAGACTGCACCCATGCCTCGCGTGCGTCAAAGGATGCGTTGCCGCAGGGGGAGCACTAAAGGTGAACTCCTGTGCGCTCCCTCCAGCCCCTCAACTGAGTTGTCTTCCAGGCAGTCCAATGATTATTACATAGGTCGCTATCCAAATACTAGGAGTGGGCAAGGTTGGGTTGTAGGATCTGGCCACCGTATAGATTCCCCTACTCCTCGTTTCCTCACCACTAGTTCAACTTCTCCCATGACGTGCACTGCGCAATTTTCCTTTAATTTCTCTCTCAACCGCCCATGAATTACAGCTTCAGTCACTGTGGTTTTCTGCGAGGAGGCCCAAACGGAAGAAGAATACACCCGTTCGGCGGGTCTGAGCTCGGAAAAAGCCGGCCAGCATTCGGGCCTTCAGGAGGGGAGCCGTGGCATGAATGTGGAGGTAGCACCTAGCGATCCTGGACCTTCCGAAGGATGGTGCCAAATCGTTGAGGAGCCGAAGGAGTAGTTTGGTTAATTTGTTTTTCTTGCTTCCCGACCCACTTAATTGGGCTGATTTTAGATTATTTTACTCTGCCGGACCTTTGTAATATTTTTGAATTCTGTGAATTAAACATTCAAGACCGGTTTCCCTGTATGAGGGCAGTCTTCTTAATTTTTTGAATTTTTGATGACAAATTTGCCATGAGTCTGGGCAATGATTTTGACTTCGGTGTAATTTTATTCCCACTATTAATAGATTAAATTTACTTATAAATTTTTTTTTTCCCTGTTTCTATTTTAAACCTGTTTTTTGAAATACATAGCCATGTTTATATGGTCTACGTATTATACTCTTTCTCTGTATATCTAGTACAAGAACCTTTTTGCTCTGAACAAGGTGGATGTTGTAGCGGGCTACTAATGGAAACAAGCGAGCCTGAACCTTACATCTCGGATGCAACAGATGGTTACCAATTTTGGAATCAAGCGAGCCTAATCTTACAAGCGAGCCTAGGTTTCTACATATGGTTATCACACTAATCACATGATTAGCGTTTTTCTCTGTTCAAGGATTTTGGGTACTTTAATTTGTATTTGGAACAATGGATGTCGGTACTCTATCTGTTGCTTTAATATTCTACATACTTCTATTTCACTTTCTTATAGATGCCTCAGGCATATTTGGATGCTTTCTCAGATTTGCCGATAATCTCCATGTGGACTGTTACTGGGTTTTATATCATGTCCCTGTATGTGACATGGGGTATTTTTCTATCATTGTCTGGGGTGGGACTTCCACTTTTCTAGATGGATATTTGGGTTCCAATATTTAGATGTGAAAATGTAATGACTTCATGGACTGTTTTACTTCATATAATATATTCAAAACAACGTTTTTTCTCTTGTGAAAAAAAAATGATTAATGTTTATCACTCCGCCTTCAAAACTAGCGATGCTGGTCTATGTTGTTGGTTTATTGATATGGTCTAATGGTATTTTTATATTTTGGACATATCACACTCCTCACATGATTAGCGTTTTTCTCTATTCAAGGATTTTGGGTACTTTAATTTGTATTTGGAACAATGGACGTCGGTACTCTATCTGTTGCTTTACTATTCTACATACTGCTATTTCACTTTCTTATAGATACCTCGGGCATATTTGGATGCTTTCTCAGATTGTCGATAATATCCATGTGGACCGTTACTTGGTTTTATATCATGTCCCTGTATGTGACATGGGGTATTTTTATATCATTGTCTGGGGTGGGACTTCCACTTTTCTGGATGGATATTTGGGTTCCAATCTTCGGATGTGAAAATGTAATGACTTCATGGACTATTTTACTTCATATAATATATTCAAAACAACGTTTTTTCTCTTGTGAAAAAAAAATGATTAATGTTTATCACTCTGCCTTCAAAACTAGCGATGCTAGTCTATGTTGTTGGTTTATTGATATGGTCTCATGGTATTTTTATATTTGGGACATATCACACTCCTCACATGATTAGCGTTTTTCTCTGTTCAAGGATTTTGGGTACTTTAATTTGTATTTGGAACAATGGACGTCGGTACTCTATCTGTTGCTTTACTATTCTACATACTGCTATTTCACTTTCTTATAGATGCCTCGGGCATATTTGGATTCTTTCTCAGATTTGTCGATAATCTCCATGTGGACCGTTACTGGGTTTTATATCAAGTCCCTGTATGTGACATGGGGTATTTTTCTATCACTGTCTGGGGTGGGACTTCAACTTTTTTTGATGGATATTTGGGTTCCAATCTTCAGATGTGAAATTGTAATGACTTCATGGAATGTTTTATTTCATATAATATATTCAAAACAACGTTTTTTCTCTTGTGAAAAAAAAATGATTAATGTTTATCAGTCTGCCTTCAAAACTAGCTATGGTGGTCTATGTTGCTGGTTTATTGATATGGTCTGATGGTGTTTTTATATTTTGGACATATCACACTCCTCACACAATTAGCGTTTTTCTTTGTTCAAGGATTTTGGGTACTTTAATTTGTATTTGGAACAGTGGACGTCAGTACTCTATCTGTTGCTTTACTATTCTACATACTGCTATTTCACTTTCTTATAGATACCTCAGGCATATTTGGATTCTTTCTTAGATTGTCGATAATCTCCATGTGGACCGTTACTAGGTTTTATATCATGTCCCTGTATGTGACATGGGGTATTTTTCTATCATTTTATAGGGTGGGACTTCCACTTTTCTGGATGGATATTTGGGTTCCAATCTTCAGATGTGAAAATGTAATGACTTCATGGACTTTTTTACTTCATATAATATATTCCAAACAACGTTTTTCCTCTTTTAAAGTTTCATTTTTTTTTTCTAAATTGAACTCGCCGTCGCTATACCGACGCCTTGTAAGCGTCGGAATTTCGACAGATTAAAAACCTCGGAAGAGCGATAGTATAAAAACATCGGACAAGCGAAGTTCAAAATGTCGGACCACATTTCATCGGAATTGGGACAGTTCACAAATGTCGAAAGAGCGACGTCCAAAATGTCAAACCAAATTTCGTCGGAATTGTGACAGTTTACAACTGTCGAAAGAACGATGTCCAAAACATCGGACCACACTGCGTCCGAATTGCGATAGTTTACAAACGTCGGAAGAGCAATGTTCAAAACGTCGGACCACATTTCATCGCAATTGTGACAGTTTAAAAACGTCGAAAGAGCGACGTTCAAAATGTCCAACCACATTTCATCGGAAGTGCGACAGTTTAAGAAGGTCGGAAGTGTGACAGATTGGGAAATGTCGGAAGAGTGAGGCTTGTTTGGAAGCGACGGAAAAGGTGTCGATAGTGCGAAACTTTTTAATTGCGTCAGAACTGCAACGATATGGAAAAATACGTTTTTCCCACACTCGAACTGTCGCTCTTGCGACGACTATGTGTCGGAATAACGACAAATTGGCCGTCGGAATTTCCGCCAAATTTTCTAGTGCCTCCAAGAAAACTACTTGTTCATGCGACAAACATTAGCAAATCCATGATGAATGAAATGGAAAAGATGTGTTTAATTTTGAAATCAGACCTAATTTAGCATTCAAAAATAAATCTAACTCAATATTCCAGATATGTTCATGACACTACAACAACATAACTATCATTTCCAAGAAATAATAAACTAAAGAGAAAATTTGGCCTATGGGGAAGGTCTTCTCATGATCAACCCTAGAACTCTGAGACGATCTTCTGAAAAGTTTCTAAGATTTTCCAAGGGGTTTTCCACCCTCCACTCATCCAAACACACCTTCATTCCACCTCCCCTATGCTTTCCTCCACCATTTTTTGCCTCAGATTTCCCTTAGACTGTTTCCAGTAGAGATTCAGGACTTTCCGATAGCACTGTAGGAAACCTATAGTAGCACCTACAAAATCACTAGTGGGCCTCTCCTTAAGTCCAAAAAATATCATCCACCTCATTGAGACCTACCAAAACCATCCAAACACCATTAGCCCTACACCCATGAGTTCAAGAACTTCCTAAACCACCTTAGCGCTTTCTCCTCCTTGCTGCAAAACAATGCATTTACAAGCATAATTAGGTCATGCTTAGATGCATGAGTAAAATCATGTTACTTAAAACATGAAGTTGAAAGAGTGTATTTATCCATTTTTCTGAGAAATGTGTGATTAGGTTATTCTTCTTTATGCAATTTCAATTTGTTTATTTATTCCATTACAGAATAGCTGGATTTAATTTCTTGTTGTAGAATAGTTCGTGGATTGTTGATAGAGTAATGGATTTGAATCACTTGTATCCTTAGGTCTAAATCCAGAAGTGTGATAAAATTCATTCAAAAATGCTATAAATAACACCCTTTCATAGGATTCATAAGAGGATGACATGAGTAGAATGCATCTATTGTGTATATAGCACTGTGACCTCCAAGTATGTATGAACCCCAAGTTGATAAAGTAAAGTAGAGTATCATCTTAGAGTTGTAGAATTATTAGTTCAATACCAGGGCTCACTAGTATGTATTGATGCTTAAAAGAGAGGGCTTGGTAGATTCCTTCTGCGGGAAGGACATGTGGTATGTTATGAGTCACAAAAACTAAATTAGCATAGGTATAAATATCCAACAGATGATCTTGAGTTGGCAGCGATCATTCATGCATTGGAGACATCGATGCACTATATTCTAGGAAAATGATTTATATTTATGAGTGATCATAGTGGTCTGAGGTATCTATTTAACCAATCAAATCCGAATGCCAGGAAAGCTACATAGTTGGCCACAATCAATGAGTTTGAATTTGAGATCGGGTATATTCAAGGTAAAGAGAATAGGGTTCTAGATGCTCTTAGCATGCAAATATAGGTGAATCATATAGAAAATATAAGTTCCTATGGGACAAATTTATAGGATAGGATCTTGCAGGCATGTTAGCAGGATGTTACGTATATGGAGCTCAGGCACAAATTGCACCAGGGTACAGGTACAAGTATAGGTAGTGGTACAGGGACAAATACAGTTACAACTATAGGTATATGTAGTGGTACAGGTACATGTCCACAGGATGTGGACTATCGTCTCATAGCAGATATTTTGATAAGGTTTAGAGACAAGATATATGTGCTAGACAATAGTGAAATAAAAAAGGTGACCTTGACGGAGTTTCATGAGAAGCCATATTCAAGTCACCTAGGCTATCAAAAAAGTTTGACAACAGTGAATAATTTTTACTATTGGCCAAATTTTAAGAGAGATGTAGCAATGTTTGTGGCTAGGTGCTTGGATTTTCAACATGTCAAAGAAAAGTGTAAGCATCCCGTGGACTACCATAGCCGATTCTCATTCAAGAGTGGAAATGGGAGGTCATTCCAATGGAATTTATCACGTGTTGACCGAGGACATCTAGACAACATGATTCCATCATGGTTATGGTGGAAAGGTTGATGAAGGTGGTTCACTTCATTCTAGTGAAGTCTACATACTCATCGAATGATGTAGCACATGACTTCATCAGGGATGTTGTCAAATTGCATGGCCTTTCCATATAATATTATGTTATAAATACATGCAAAGTTCACTTCCAATTTTTGGAAGGAGTTGTTTGTAGGTTTCGGCAAAAATTTGGACTTCATTACAACTTTTCATCCGTAGATATATGGAAAGATAGAGAGGGTAGATAGGATATTGGATGACATGTTGAGGATGTATGTGATGTATCAACAACGAAATTTGGAAGAGTATATTCCGCTGGTAGAGTTCGCTTACAACAATGGGTATCGGGAATATTTTGGGATCAGTCCATTTGAGGCATTGGATGGGCGGAGTTGCAATACTCCCATCAGTTGGAGTGATCTAGTTAACATGGTGTTGATTGGACTATACATGTTGGTGGAAATGGAATAGGAAGTGCAGGTAATCAAGAACAATATGAAATCAACATGGGATAGGCATAATATCTATGCAGCTTGTAACATGTTGATTAAGGATTTTTAGGTTAGGGAACAAGTGTACTTGTGCATCAATCCAAAGAGTATCTCCTTACATATTCCATTGTGTGTCAATTTGGAACCTAAATTTTGTGGAACTTTCAAGATTATTCATAGGATTGGGCCAGTAGCCTATAGACTTGCACTACCTTCAAGACTAAAAGTCCATGATGTTTTCTATGTTTCAATGCTTAAGAAGTATGTTAAAAATTTTGATTATGTCATTGACTGATATGTATTATAGGTGGAGCTAGAAGGATAATTCTAACCAGGACGTTAGTGCATTTTGCAGAGAAAGATGCTCATGCTCTAGAACCGAGCAGGTTAAAGTGTAGTGGAAGCACTTTGGGACTGATGAAGCTACGTAGGATATGGAATATCAAATGGGAGCTATGTATCCTTCCTTATTCATTGGTTTAGTGAATGTTTTTGCATGTGCTTTGGTATATCTCTTTGGTATATGCTTGGTATGATGTTTTGGTATATGTACATATGTATATGGATGCAAATACCACCATGAGATATGTTATAAAGCTTCAATAATCGATATGGGTGTCATTTCATTATGATGTTATAATTTTCATGTTTTCATCTTAGTTTGCTTCTCAGTAGGTTGATCATTGTAAATATTGCAACAAGCTAAGTTATAAAGCTTCACGGGCAATGTGTTTTTCTTAAAAAAGTCTTGGTCATTGTAGGTGTCGTTGAACATAAAGGATGTTGTTCACCCAAGGGGGAGGGTTATTTAACAACCTTGGTTAAAAATCCATGCAAAAATTAATCAAGTTAAAATAAGAACTTGGTCATGGGACACGTATTCCAAGATGAATGTTGAGAAAAACATCCTAGTTTTGGTGTTCATATGGTTATTTATGTATATGGACATTGGAAAAGGAAATGGCTAAGTATTTGGAAAGGTAACGTGGAATTTATTTATGAAAATAATGGAAAAATGGGAGAAAATGAAGGTGAATGGTCACATGTTGAATTTGAGGAGGAAAATGAAGGAAATGACGGAAAATTGGAGAAATTAGAGGAATAATTAATAAAAAGGTTTCTGAGGATCAGTTCACAGAATTTTATCAGTTCAGTTTTTGAGCTCTCATTCTATTTTCTCTCTCTCATACTCTTGGGCACTTACATTTTTCTTTAAGCACTCTTGGAGAAGTGTGTCATACTTGGAATTTTGGAGAAAGAGGGAAAAGGAAGAGCACGAAAGTGCAAGAGGACATCGGGTTCAAGAGCTACAATGAGTTTAACTGCAGGTGTTGAGTTGCATGTGTGTTTTCCTCAGTATTTTTGGCATGCACTTCATATGCATGTGGTCTCATCGTCATGATTTTTCATTGGCATAAAGGATTTCCTAGACTAAAAATGGTTTTTTGTAGCCTTGTCATTTCTTGGATAGCCATGGTGTTGTGGGTTCCTTTCCTTTTATTTTCTAGTTTCTTATAATTTTCCTTTAGCTATGGTTTGAGTTACTAGCTCCTGAAGCCTTAGATGGAAAAATTCTCTAAAGACCCATAATAACTTGGTTTGAGTTACTGAGTCCAAAGTCCTTGGTTGGAAAAGGGCTCTAGAGCCCTTGGTGGTTTGAGTTACTACTCTTGGAGCCTTGGTTAGAAAAATGCTCTGGAGCCCGAAAATAATTGTGGGTTGAGTTACTAGCCCTAGATGATAGGTTGGAAAAATCACTTTGGAACGCTGAACAACTGGTGTAGAGACTAATTCGGGGATGGTTTGTGATGTCCGACAGTGAGGTGGAATTACTTGTGGAGGTTTGAGGTGGTTTGGAAACTGAAAGCCCTAGTTTGGTTTTGATTTTTTTTTTTTGTGATATCCCACATTTATGCTTGCAATATGGCACAGGGAGACTGACTGAAAGAGAGATTTGGTTCAACCATGTCTATGGTCGACTGGTACATGGAATTCCTATAATTGTTTTCATTTTTCTCATGGAAATAAGAGATATTTTACTCTTGTATTTATGGGTAAATATACTTGTTATTATGTGGCTTATATGGTTGTTCTATGATTGACATTTCTATTTTTTATATGCTTTTTATGAATATGTTCTATGACAGTGATGGTGTATGTCTCTCATCATGTTTTTATTTGTAAATGAATGAAAAATTAATCTATGACCTAATAGGTGATAATGCAACTAATGTGATGGGGCACCGATACTTCTATGTGATTCTTATATAATTATGAAACACCAATGCTCAGATCTGTTGTTTAAACTTGTAGATTACATAATTGTGACAGGTTTGATGAAATGCCTATCATGGCTAGTAACATTCTGGTCAAGTCCTTGTTCAATTAATCTCATATGTATAATTATTTCATTGTTATCTTTCATTCTTGGAAGTTTCATGGAGTTGTGGGAAGTTAAATGAGCCCTGGGCTTGAAAAGTGGCTTAGAAATCAGAGTTGCATGAACAAAACTACTTGGGAAATTCCCCAGTCACATACACACCGATGTTGTGGGAATGACTGCGGGTTACCAGCCAGACTCATTCCCATGTCATGGGAGAGGCTAGGGGATTAATAAATAAAAAAATATTTTCTCTCAGGGGCTAGGAACCTACAATGTTTGGACGGCTCTTAGGGGTTTTATTGTAGGTGTAGAAGGTATGTGTTGTTGTGTTCCATCAACTCCACTTCCTTAACTCCAACATAGGGAGTTGAGTCATATCATAGTAACTATTAATCACATGTTTACCCCGGTTGGAAGCTTACCTAGGTAGATGTGGGAGGAGGGTGTTATAGAACTTGAACAAGGAACAAAGCCGAAAATGCCTAGACATGACAAAAATTATGTAAAACACATCATGAACATGTAATATATATGTCATATAAACACATGTGAACATCAAGAATTCATACTTATAAAAGAATCACCAAGAAGGAATGATGTCCTATAATAATAGTCACATTACCATCTATTAGGTTATACATTCATTGTTCATTAATTTAACAAACAAAACATAATGAGAGGGATGACTAAGATCTGTCATAAAACCATGCTTATAACCAGTAGAATAAAAATGATAGAAAAAACATCAAGATCATGTTATACCAAGCACATTTACACGTAATACACAAAAGAAAATTAATTCTTATTAACATATGCAAAATCCAACTAGGCCTTAGACTTTCGTGCACCACTTGACCAGATATTGAGTTGAACCAAATCTTTCTTTCATCCAATCATCCCCATGTCATATTCCAAGCATGGATATGGGATCTCATGGAATAAAACGAACAAAACCAAACCAGGGCTTCCAAAGGTAAAACCACCTCATCCCTCAACCAGTGATTCCATCTCATAGTTAGACATCACTAACCATCACCATATCGATCTCTACCCAATTTTTTGAGGGATCCACAATGTTTGTTCCAACTAGGGATTCTAGGACTAGTAACTCAACCCACAATTGTTGTTTTCCTTCTAGAGAATTTTTCCAACCAGGGCTTCCAGGACTAGTAACTCAACCCTCCAACGTCTTCTAGATTATTTGTCCACCTAAGGATTCCAGGACTACTAACCCAACCCAACTTGTTATAGGGTTTCTAGAGCATTTTTCCAACCAAGGCTTCCAAACTAGTAACTTAGACCACATCCATAATGAACATTACCACCAATCATAAAACGAATGGGAAAATCCACAACACCATGGCTATCCAGGAAATGGAAAGGCTAGGAGAAACCGCTATCAATCTAGTTAATTTTCCATGCCAATGAAAAATCATAACAAAATAACCACATGAAAGTACCATGTATACCAAAACTAGCAAGGAAATCATACATGAAACTCAGTACATGCAAATCAAAATCATTGTAGCTATTCATCCCTCTATCCTCTTACACTTTCCTTCTTTCTTATTTTCCTTCTTGCTCTAAACCCCAAGTTTTCCACACTCCTCGAAGATTTCTCCAAGTAAAATCTAAGTGTTCAAGATTATGAGAGAGAATAGAATGATAGTGCCGAAGGCTTAACTGAAAAAAGACAAGAAAAGGCCATGAACTAATCCTCATAATATTTTTTTTATCAATGAGTCCTCTATTTTCTTCATTTTCCATTATTTTCCTTAATTTTACTCCTCACATGAAACCTATGACCTTTCACCTTAATTTTCTCCTATTTTTCCATTATTTCATAAATGAAATGCCAAAAAAATTCCACTTTTCCTTTCCAAACCCTTTTCTATTGCCATTGCCAATTTCCATAGCAATTAATTAATCACAAGTGATCACCATCACTATGTTTTTTCCCAAAATTTGGCTTGGAATACGTGTCCCATGAGCTTGGTTATTTGTTTTCCTTTATAAACTTGATTGCATGTGTTTTTAACCTGAGGTTGTTACAACAACAACATTTTCTAATGCATTCGTAGTTGCAGTATGCATTCTAGTAATAAATACAATATTGAAATCTTATAATTGAGAAATGAAATTTCATACCTCTTGTTAATAAATTTTCAAACATAGTGTATAGTATTTCATACCTATCATACAACGACCTCAGAGTCACCTGTTGCATTAAAAACCCAAAATTTGAGGTCAATGGATTTCTGTAAGCCCAATATGAGTGCTTCATATTCTGTAGTGTTGTTTGTGCACTCAAATTCCAAGAAAAAAGAGATGAATTGTTTCTCTATTGTAGGTCTATTAAAAGACAAGTAACTGTAAATCCCTCATGTGTCTTACAATCATCAAAATAAAAAATCTACAAATTAGAAATACTAGTGCTATATATTACACTAGTACTACTAACATCACTGTACATAAGTCATTTCTGCTAGTTGGCCTTGGAAGGAGTTCCAAATCTGTGTCTGGTGGGATTGGGGAAGGATGAGAAAAGTAGTGTCGAAGGTCAATCTCCAAGAAACAGTTTCCGAAAATTATATCTGCGAAAGAAACAAAATCATTTTTCCCCTCAAAGGGTGTAACCATGTGTTCCACGTAAGCTTTTGATTCCACATGGATTTTATTATTCCCACCCTTGTATGGAAGCCATAAATGCAACCAATAGGTAGAAAAATACCCCCATAGTTTGTTAGACCAATCTCTACTTAGAAATACACCATAAGCTTCTGAGATGTCTATGATTACTATGTTTATGGACTGGTGAAGTCGATGATCAGAAGATAGGCGACTAACAAAATTTCTGAGTTCACCAATAGCTTGGACAAGAAAATTGTCCAACTAAATAATCTGTGTACCAGCATTATCCCATTTGGAATTGATTTTCTCGGAAACAAACAAGGTAATTACGTTTACGGATGCACCAAAATCAACTAAATAATTGTGAAAAATATAATTGGAAATTTCGAAAGAAAAAAAATGGAGGGAAGTGAGTGTTAAATTCTAATGTTAATGCATTAAAAATTGATTCCAAGGGACCAGAAGAATTACCAAATCCCTTCTGTGAAGAAGAAGAATTATCACCTGATGAAGGTTGATCGAGGGCTTGCATAAGGAGTTCTCACTGACTTCCTATCCTTATAAGCTGAAATATTGACATGTTTACATGAGATTTCTTCATGTCTCGCACTATATTATAATCTAGCACAAATAGCATTGCTGAACTGTTTGGAGGGATGAATTTGTTTGGCACTTCCTGAATGGTGGATTTTCTTTTACTATTGGCATAATTTTCCTTTGCGATGATAGCATTTCAGAATTTTCTTGAACGTTTTGAGCCAGGTTGACAGGTGGTGTGATTTTTATTAACAAATTTTCCTTAAATTTTTGGCTCATCAGATGTTATTCAGGAATAGGACCTTCGCTCCTCAACGTGTATCTGTTGAAATTGGCAACAAGTATGGCACCCCAAAGGGGCTTCTAATTTAATTTTCCCTTAATTAAATTAGAAGTAAATTATAATTCCACATCACATGACAACTTGTAAGTGTTAACTGAGCCAAGAAGACTTAGTTAGCTCAATCAATTTGAGTTAAGGGTAAAATTGGAGTTTAAGAGGTCACTCTAAGTCTTAGGGGGTCTATTTGAAGTTTATTTTTAGTTTTAATTAGTTAACTTAATTATTCTAATTAAAATCAATTAACTAGTTCTAATTGAGAGATGAGTTAGTGATAGGTCTAGTGAATTAAATATGATTTAATTCACATGTAGTGATCAATCAAATAACTGATAATTTGCTATAAATATTTCTTACATGTCAATTTTAAGGAAGGCCCTGTTGATATTGGATTCAAAGTGAAGAGATAACTATCATTTGTATAATTAGAAAATTGTACAGGTCATGCATGAGGTCACCAGGATGCCTTGGATGTATTGCACAGTATATTGATGGGAATTTCCTAATTAATAGGGGCTCAATTAGCCAGGGAATGCATGAGAAAGGCTAGTCCAACAGAGCCAACCAAGTTCTTAAATATTGGACCAAAATTTCTTAGATTAGAGCAAGGCTGAAAGTGAGATAATCAATAGAGTGCAAAGATTCTTCAGAAGGGAAATAACATTGTATTGATTCATGTTGTTGAATGATCAGTATTTAAAAATTGTTTGAGTTTTGTGAAATTTTTCAAGTGAGTCAATTAGGTTTTAAGCCTCTTTTGTGATATTATTGAACATATATACATGAAATTTTAACTAAATTTTGTGACAGCAGTAAACACACAACAACAACTAATGAAGGCGTTCACCCCTCCTGGTCCAACTTCAAATGGTTGGGCCTCTTTAATTATGCTAAATAAATGGTATTTAAATATATATTGCTTAAATATCTATACTAATAGATTCAATGGCTTCAGATCACTCAAAAACCCCTTTCTAGCCTCTTTCTACTCCCAAAAAGGATAAAAATTGAAGAAGCTATGATCTCCACAAGTTTTCCAGCAATTCCTCCTACAATTTCACCCTGCCTGCAAACCACCCTACAAATTCACCTCAAAAACCACTAACGGGGAAATGTTTTCCGGAAATTCCAGCACAAATTTTTGGGTTGTTAATTTTCCCAACATGACATAATAACCAAATATTTAATTATATATTACATGGTTGAATAGTTTATTAATATTTTCAAACGAAACCTTTTCTAAAACATAAATACAATGTTTAAAGCATATTTGTTAAGAAATGGTTGTGCAATGCATTTATAGGCAGCCAAAATTGCACATGGGAGGTCCCAGTTTCATCTCCCATCGATATCACCTTTACCCTTACTAAAATTTTATCAAACTAGGAGGCACCATGTGGCACCCTCTGGATGAGCCACATGGCAATCTCTCATTGGTCTACCAAAAATACAATCAAAATTTTCCTAATCAGCTCTATTCAAATCTTTAAACTTGTCAAGTGGATATTGGCCCCTACAGTCCATTCATTTTTCCAAGTCATCAAGCCTAGTTAGCATGCCATGTTAGCAGTACATATTGCTGATTGGGAAACCCTACACAAATTTTTTCCAAAATTTGCCTATTTGACATATCGATCAGAAATAGTTTATGGGAGCATAATGTCTTATTTTTGCAAGAAATGAATTGCGACAGATTCATAATGATGATATATACACAAGCGCATAGGTTTCATTCCATTATGAGAACTTTTAATTTTGAGCATAAATTTGATCCACTAGATCATCGAATTTATGCAATATACATATAGCGGTATTTTTATCTAAGGATTTCTTGAGATACATCTTCTGTTGTGAAATTTTTAATTCTTTCTCTTACTGGTTTATGTGGCATTCAAAATTATTTTCTGCAATTGGTAGAATTGATTCAGTAATTTTTTTAGTACATTACAAGATCAATTGAATCTATTTAGATATTTCTACATGGTATCAAAGTAGGAATCACAATAGAAGAGAAGAAGTAGAGTTTGGTTTGAACAAGTGAAATGAATTTTCATATTTATTCTTTAGGACAAGAAACAGATCAATATGTCTTTCACTAGCTTGAGACTCGAATATTTCCTTTAGGGAAATTCGAATTACATAACATGGAAGGACATGATGGAGAAATTGCTAGAGGAAAAATGAGTGAAGGAATTCATAAACATTGATATTTCCCAGCCCTTAGCAACAAATGATCAAATTTTTGATGCATGGAAGAAGAATGTAGCAAATGCAAGAAGGATTATGTTAGAAGGAGTTCGAGATCATATTGTCTCAAACTTCCATGGAAAGGAAAATACTTATGCTATGTGGAAGGCCTTAACAAATTTGCTTCAGAATAGAAGTGACCAAAGGAATATGGCATTGAAGGTCAAGATCGGAAAGATGAAGATAGAGAAGGGAAAAACGATTCCAAAATACTTGACAAAGGTCACTTAATGTCGATATGAGATCGGAAGCGTTGGGGTGACTGTTTCCCATGATGATTTTTTGAGCGTAGAAATTTTAGGCCTTACGAAGAGTTGGAATAGCTACCATGACTCAGTGAATGGGAGGGAGAAGTTACCAGAGTGGGAGTGATTTTGGTTTGACTTGGTATAAGAATATATTTGACGAAACACCAAATATGGATCCTCATTAAAGACTCATGATGAGGAGAATTGTGCCTTGGCTAGAAAGGAAAATAAAGTGAAAGGGAAAGGATCCCATTCTAAATTAAATTTTGTTCAGCTGGGAAAGAAGCAAGACTTATCGAAGGTAAAATGTTTTCACTATCATGAGCTTGGACACTATGCTACAAATTATTTGCACAATAATACCAACAAAAATTCCTCAAGAGGACTGGTAGGTGAAGAACTTTATTCATAGTTCGAGTTGGATTTCACCCTCATCACATGCATGGTGTCATCGGTGATGGATTTTGTGTGGTACTTAGATAGTGGAGGTTCATTCCATATGACCAGAAACAAATAATTCTTTAGTAACTTGGAGGATAAGGATATCTAGATGCACATCGAGATGGGAGATGGCGGGGGTTATAACACTATTGAAATAGGTACATTTACCTTTCAATTAGAGCCAGGTACTCCTCTCACATTAAAATATTTCATGTATGTTTCTATTTTAAAGAATAATTTTGTTTCTGTTGATATGTTAGAAGACAGTGGATATATTGTGATATTCATTGAAGGAAAGGCATTCCTTCATCACAAAGCCATGAGACATGTGAAGAAGTTTTGGGTTTGCATAAAGAACCTCTACAAATTGGATATAAAAGACTGTGATACCTTGAGCATGAAAGTAGAGAAGGTCAAGAGTTGAGACCTTGATGAGTTATGACACAGGAGATTGGGCCATCTACACCATCAAACTTTGAAGTCCATGTAGTAGATTTCTACAGGAATTCTAAATGGTGCACTTGCAGATCAATATACATGAAAAGGGTTTACATTAGGGAAGTATACAAAGCCACCTTTCATGATAACTAAAATAGAGCAAATGTGATCATTGAGAGAGTTCACTCAAACGTGTGTGGACCATTCTCGATAGATTCCATAGCAAAAAAAAAGTATTATGTCATTTTGTTGATGATTTTTCACAAAAGTGTTGGATTTATTCATCTAGAATAAATATCATATGTTCTCCAAGTTTGTGAGTTCAAAGAACTTGTTTAGAAATATACAAGGAATAAGGTGAAGGCTCTGAGGAGCGAAAATGGAGGAGAATATGGGTCTAATGAAATCATGAAATTATGTGCTTCAGAAGCAATTCAAAGGGAATTGGTAGCACCTCACTACCCACAACATAATGTATTTGCAGAAAGCAAGAACAAAACTATTTTGGGAGAAACACGAGATATGTTGCATGATTAGGGCATACCTTTTGATATGTGGGACGAAGAATTCAATATATTATTATTTGTGTAGACAATAAGTCATCATCGGATACTTGGTATGAGTACACCAGAGGAGGATTTTTCAGGTAAGAGACCAGATGGGTCACATTTTAAAATTTTTGGCTCAATAGTTTATTACCATGTGACCAAAGATGCCAAGAAGCTAGATCCAACAATTGATTTGGGGATAATTGTGGGGTACATTAATACACCTCACAACTATCGATTGTACTTTGTTGGGAAAAATACTGAGAGGGGGGGTGAATCAGTATTTACTGCTATTCAACAATTTTACTTTTTCTTGCTTCTAAAAACCCATATGCTACTTTCCTGAAACAGACTCGCGTATATACGCAGATACCCTTTATGAAAATCGCGTATACACAGATATCTAAATATGTCATTAGTTCTTCACTTGAATCATTCCATCATTCATTCATCAGATGTCTAATAAACAGTAAACATATGCAGTAAGAACAGAGTAAACCATCACACAAAGCATCACACATGAACACCAGGATTTTTAGGTGGACCCCAAGTCGGGAGAAAACCACCGCTGCCATTGCTCAGCCTTCAATATTTTATTATAGAGAAAACATCTTACAACATATGTGATGGTGCAGACTCCTACCAGCACGCAGGCACCCACCTGCGCTCATTTACCAGCCTCTCCTGGAAGGGAGCTCCAACCCCCTGACTCGTTTACCAGCCTCTCCTGGAAGGGAGCTACGACCCCCTGATCTCGTTTACCAGCCTCACCTGGAAGGGAGTTACAACCCCCTGACTGAAGGCTACAACCCTCAACACCTCTATGGACCACCTTTCATCAATTTTCACACTGGATCCAAAGCTTCCTTTAGGACACCACTTGCAGGCCACATTTCATCATATTTTCAAACTGGACCCTTTCCATACTTTTAAGCATAGTCAACCACGAAATAGATACATATAACTCACTGACAGATATCAGTAAACCAGTAGAACAGATCAGACATTTCTTACCACAGACTTCATCAAACCCTAGTTTGCATACGCGCTTTCCTTTCTCTGATGTCGCGTATATACGCGCTTCCGTTCACATAAACCCGCGTATAATTCAGTATAAATTATAGAGCCAATATTATTGTGCATACGCATTTTCTCTTCAGCGAAGCCACGTATATACGCGCTTCCTC
Organism: Pinus albicaulis; assembly: GCA_034641835.2. Lineage (NCBI taxonomy): Eukaryota > Viridiplantae > Streptophyta > Pinopsida > Pinales > Pinaceae > Pinus > Pinus albicaulis. The sequence goes on along the minus strand of CM076583.1, from coordinate 247,275,515 downwards.
TACGGCGAACTAGCGTATAGATCTTCAACTATTATAGAGCAACATACTTCTTCAGATCAGATATTCAGTTCAAATTTACCCTTTTGCTTCAGACAGATGTTCGCCTCATCTCAGATCTAGGCCTTCCTTGAGCAGATGTAGCAGATACAAGTACAATACAGATCTAGATCCCCTTCTTCATCACTCCTTCATTGGTGCATCATACATTCAGATCTTTCATTCAAATGTAACCCTTTCCATTCAGATATACTCCAGAGACAAGTATTCATTCAAGCTCAAACATCTTGCTCCCATCCTCATCATTTGCACAATGAATTTCTTCTCTTTATATAGGTTTACCCTTTTTCAATACCATGAGCCAAAACCACATTACTTCTGATGGTATTCCTGGATGGGGTCATTTAGACGAATCATTACCCAATACAATGGGTCAATACCATGGTGGTTACCCCTGGTTTTGCACTTTTTGAGCGCTTTTTCCCATATGCGACTTGGAACTTTTATTCCCGCGTGCATACGCGACTTCCCCTAGGAAAATCCGCGTATGCCTAGAGACATACTCTTTTCATCATAGATCTATCACATGCTGAAATTCTTTCTTCATTGCCTTCTGTACTCACTGTAGATGCATCAGATTTAGTTCATCAAGACATATTCTATCAAGCACAACTTCATCCAGTAATTTTCCATTATCTTCATCAAGTGGGTTGCGTAAGGACAACATTCAACATCATATTGCTAACAAACATCATTTACCAAGTCAAGAATACTTTCATCAGGTGAATTTCCATCAAGGAAAACACATGTCAATAGTCACATGTCTTCATCTTCATTCGGTGGGTTGCCATCAAGGACAACATTCTGCATCATATTGCCAAAAATCTCCCCGTTTGGACTTGATGGCAACCACGATGGTGTTTGGTTACCACAATAGATAGGTACATTAAGAATACAATGACACCATGTCACTCTCTCCAATTTTGACACCATTCTTTCTCTTTATTTAAACACCATGTCACTCTCCCCCTTTGACATCAAGGGCAAAGGGTGGATAAAAACCAACATACTCTCCCCCTTTTTCTCCGCATGAGGAAGAAGAATTCTGTAGATATGATATATATACTGAAGTGGCCAAGCTCCCCCTGAGTTCATGCTGAATCCGCAAACATGTTTTCCAAAGAAGTACATGACTCTATGAACGACCTATCACCAAAGAATCATACTTACATCAAATATCCAAACAAGTGGATTTACATATAAGACTCAAGTACCGAACCAAGTGGGTTTACACATTTCAACTCAGCTACCCAACCAAGTGGGTTTACAAAATTTGACTCAACTACCGAACCAAGTGGGTTTACAAATTTGACAAGTCCTTACATGACCGAATATTACAATTTTTCATCATGGGTCTCAACATGACCTTTTCATCAAAATACAAATATGAATTTTCATAACCAACACCAGAAAGTCCTCAAGAAAGAGAACACATTTCAGAACCATCATAATGCCAACAATGCATTATACTTAGCAACGCTAATGCTCCCCCTGAAAAAGTGCTTCCGAACATTCTTTCCATATGACTAAGGCTGCCCCTTAGTTTGTGCATCCTGAACACTTTCATCAACAAATCATCAAGGCATCTTTATCAAAACATTAGAAATAGAATTATGAGAACTGGAACACCACCAGAGATACCAAACAGTATCAGAAATACCAAGCAGCACTGCAGCTGTGCTGAAGAGAGCTGACTCCAAACAGGAAATTGTCAGCAATCAGACATACGCGGTTTTCTGTGCATGAACTCACGTATATACGTGACTGTGTTTCAGGAAACCCGCGTATCCAGTAAAATATTCTATATTTATGCAAATTTGTTCTTTTGACTGGCAGAGAACACTCACAGCTTCTGTCTGAGATACTCGAACGCTTCCTTGGGCAGACATTTGGTAAAAATATCAACAACTTGTTCTTTGGAGAGAACATACTCCAACTTCACCTTTTGCTCAACAACTTGTTCACGTAAGAAGTGATACTTGATGGGAATGTGCTTGGTCTTCGAATGCATAACAGGATTCTTTGAAATACTGATGGCACTTGTATTGTCACACTTAATGGGGACATGAGGTGTACATTTGATTTGAAAATCTTGTAAGGTTTGCATCATCCAAAGGAGTTGAGTGCAACAAGATGCGGCAGCCACATATTCTGCTTCTGCTGTAGATAAGGCAATAGAATTTTGCTTCTTGCTGAACCAAGATAGTAATCGGGGTCCCATATAGAATGCACCACCACTAGTGCTTTTTTGATCATCAACACTTCCAGCCCAATCTGCATTAGTGTAAGCATGAAGAGTAAGATCAACATTCTTTGGATACCATAGACCAAGGTCTTGAGTTCCTTGAAGATATTTGAAAATTCTTTTAACAGCCTAAAGGTGAGACTCTTTTCGATTAGCTTGGAATCGTCCAACAATCCCAACTACATGCATAATGTCTGGTCTAGTCCCAGTGAGATAAAGTAAACTTCCTATCATTGATCTGTATTCTGGTTCATTTACCGTGGGAGAATCATCATGAGAACTGAGATTGCATCCGGTTATCATTGGTGTACTTACAGGTTTACATTCTTCCATGCCATACTTCTACAGAATTTGCTTAAGATATTTCACTTGTGATAGGAATATACCATCTGTAGTTTGATGCACTTGTAAGCCAAGAAAAAAGGTTAGTTCCCCAAGTAAAGACATTTCAAATTCTTGCTGCATGACAGAAGCAAATTTTTGACTCATAGATTCTTCGTTACTCCCAAAAATGATATCATCAACATATACAACTACAATCAATAGTTTATCATTTTCAACTTTTGTGTATAAGTTTCTATCCGCAGACCCCTTTGAAAAACCTTGTTGATGAAGATATTTGTCAAGACGATAATACCATGCCCTTGGAGCTTGTTTGAGACCATATAGAGCCTTTTTAAGTCTACAAACAAGATTTTCATCATTTCCCAAAATGAATCCTTCTGGTTGTTCTATATATACTTCTTCTTCTAGATCACCATTAAGAAAAGCAGATTTAACATCCATTTGATAGACTTTGATTTGTTGATAACTTGAAAAAGCAAGAAACATTCTTATGGCTTCAAGTCTAGCTACAAGAGCAAAAGTTTCTTCAAAGTCGATACCTTCTTGTTGAGTATACCCTTTGCAAACCAATCTAGCTTTGTTTCTTACAACATCCCCATTCTCATTTAACTTGTTCTTGAAAATCCGTTTAGTTCCAATGACATTTTTATCATGTGGTCTTGGTACCAATTCCCAAGTGTCATTCTTTTCAATTTGATCAAGCTCTTCATTCATGGCTTGCTTCCAACATTCATCTTTGCTAGCTTGATTGACATTGTGTGGTTCAATTGTGGATAGAAGTGCCAGATCATTAGAAGATCCCACAAGAGTTCTCCTTGTTCATACACCTGATTCCTTGTCACCCAAAATTTGAGATTCAAGATGATTCTTTTGAACATATCTAGATGGAGCTTTTTCAGATAGATCATCTTCAAGTTCTTCATTGGATCCACTTTCTATATCATTTCTATTTGATGTAGAAGGACATAGGTCACCATCATCTTCTTTTGTTGTTTGTTTTTCTTCTTTAGGAGCTGCAGGAGACTCATCAATAACAACATCAATACATTCAACAATATTTCGAAGCCTTTTATTGTAACATTTGTATGCTTTGCTTGAAGATGAGTAACCAAGAAATATCCCTTCATCTGATCTAGGTTCAAACTTTCCAAGCTTTTCATCATTATTTTTGATAAAGCATTTACTTCTAAAAACTCTAAAATGCTTCATAGATGGAGAATTACCATACCAGTGTTCATATGGAGTTTTGTCACTATTTACCCGAACATGAGCCTTGTTGAGAATGTTAGCTGCTGTATGTGTTGCTTCTCCCCAGAACATGTCAGGAGTTCCAGAATCATTGAGCATAGCTCTAGCCATTTGTTGAATTGTTCTATTCATTCTTTCTGCTACGCCATTTTGTTGTGGAGTACCTGCTACAGAGAATTGTCTTTTTATGCCATGTTGTTCACAAAATTCAAATAATTCATTTGATGTATATTCTCCTCCTCGATCAGATCTAAGACACTTGATTTTTAGATCTAATTCATTTTCAACTAAAGCTTTGAAGATCTGAAATTTTTCAAATGCTTCATTTTTGTGTTTAATGAGCCCGATCCAACACATTCTAGAGTAATCATCAATAAATAAGATATAGTATTCTTCTCCACGTGGTGACTTTTTCCTCATAGGTCCACATATGTCAGTATGAATGAGTTCAAGAGGCTCACTTGATGATCCTTCTTTGGCATTAAATCGTACTCTGGTCTGCTTACCGAATTGACAAGATTTTCATATGATACTTTCTGGTAGATTAATATTGGGAAGACCACGAACAGCTTGAAGTCTGCTTACTTTGTTGATTTGAGAGAAGCTCAGATGCCCCAGCCTTCTATGCCATAGCCAATTTTCTGAAGACTTGCTCAAGTAACATTGATCTATGCCGTTCAGTACATAAAGGTTGCTAGGATTTCTTTTTCCTTTTATAATGATTTTACCTGTATCAAGATCACAAACCACACATTATTTTGAAGTAAAGACCACTTCTGTTCCTTGATCACACATTTGACTTACACTTAACAAGTTATGTCTTAATCCATCCACATACATGACATCATTATCCTTCACCTTTTCTTTTAGAAATACTGACCCTTTTCCTTTAATTACAGCAGGAGTATCATTTCCAAATGTAACTTTCTTTTCCTTTTCTAGAGCATTATATGTAAGGAGTTTGCTTTTGTCACTTGTCATGTGTCTTGAGCACCCACTATCAATGTACCATTGATTTTCTTCACCTTCTGCAAATAATGCTATCCCACAATTTTCAACCTGTATTTCTTTCTTTTTCCATACTTTAGAGCTTGAGGGAACATGTTCTTTTGGCTGGACCTTGCTCCTGCATTCAGATTCTTCATGACCGAAGTTATTGCAATAAGTACATTCAACTTCGTTTTGAAGAGGAGAAAAGTTGTTATAGGTGTTCTTCTTTGGCTCAATATTCATCCTTTTCTTTCTTGCTTCTCTTGTCATGATGGTTTTATATGCAACACATTGAACAGGTTTATGACCAAAATTGTGACATGAGAAACATTGTCCATTGAAGTAGAAATTTCTGCGATCATGAAATATTCTATTTGAATTTACCTGTTGGTTGTTGCTTCTTTGAGGGATCTCCCTGTTAGTGATCCTTGATTTGAGATGATCATGCTTTACCTGTGAAGATCCTTTGTTCCCTTGCTGAGTGGCTGAATGAAGAGAACTAGTTGTGACTGCTTTCAGATAATTTGGTGCTGAAGTCTGGGAAGATTCCCCAGTATATCCAAGACCTGTTTTTATAAGCGGAGACCGTTGTGTCTTGATAATTTCATCTAAGGTTTCTGAACCTTTAGCAAATCTAAGATTGAGAGTCTTCACTTTCTCATTATCTTTCCTTAGACTTACTACTTCACACTCCAATTCCTCAATGCGTTTTTCCTTTGCTTCAAGTTGATTTTCAAGTGTCTCTATGATTATGTTCTTTTCTTCTAGGCTTACTTTGAGTTGATTGTTTTCTTCAAGAAAATCATTGTCCTCTAGAGCATCCACAAAAGTATCCTTTTCTTCTCTTTGTTCAAATGCCATGAGAAGTCTAAAGTCTTCTTCACATTCTTTCTCACTATTAGATGACCCATCACTGTCTTCATTTGCATAATAACTCTTCCTCTTTTCAAATTGTTTCCCTTTACCATGTTTTTCTCTATAAGGACATTTTGCAGCATAATGACCAACTCTTCCGCAATTGAAACATTTGAAAAGGAAGCTTACCTTTGAATTTTCCGGTACCTAGTTGAAGTCTTCTCACAAAATTTGCTTCTTCTTCTTCTTCAGATATATAGCTGGATTCTTTGACAACTTCCTTTTCTTTTCCTTTTGCAGATGCCTTAAAAACAACTTCTTTGATTTGAGAAGGGCCTCCTTGCCTCATTTCAAAAGCAGTCAGAATACCATTTAATTGAACAATAGTAAGAGTTTGCAGATCTTGCCTTTCTTCAATAGCTGAAACTTTAGAGTCAAATTTTGAAGTCAAGGATCTTAAGACTTTTTCCACCACAGTAGTATCGGTTATGGTTTCACCCAAATTTCTCATCCGATTTACAATATCATCTAGACGAAGAAAGAAATTGGCAACACTTTCATCACTATGCATCTTCAAATTTTCATATTCAATTCTAAGAGTTTGGAGTTTTTCACTTTTTACCTTTGTATCTCCTTCATAGCTCAGAATGATTTTGTCCCATATTTCTTTTGCTGAATGTAGCTGCATCACTTTAGCAAATTCTGATTCAGACATGCTTCCTAATAAGACATTCACTGCTTTGGCATTGATTTCATACTTCTTCCTTTCTGCTGCATCAGTAGGAATACTTGCCGGGTATTGATAACCTTCTTCCACGATTGCCCATACATCTGCACCTAGACTTTGCATATATGCTTTTGTTCGTACCTTCCAGAATATCAGATTGCTTCCATTGAATAGAGGTGGCTTTATAGACATTACTCCTTCTTGACTTCCCATTGCGACAGATCTCCTTCAAGCGATCAAGCTTCTGCAGAAGGACCTGCTCTGATACCAATTGTTGGGAAAAATACTGAGAGGGGGGGTGAATCAGTATTTACTGCTATTCAAAAATTTTACTTTTTCTTGCTTCTAAAAACCCATACGCTACTTTCCTGAAACAGACTCGCATATATACGCGGATACCCTTTATGAAAATCACGTATACACATATATCTAAATATGTCATTAGTTCTTCACTTAAATCATTCCATCATTCATTCATCAGATGTCTAATAAACAGTAAACATATGCAGTAAGAACAGAGTAAACCATCACACAAGGCATCACACATGAACACCAGGATTTTTAGGTGGAAACCCAAGTCGGGAGAAAACCACCGCTGCCATTGCTCAGCCTTCAATATTTTATTATAGAGAAAACATCTTACAACATATGTGCGGTGCGGACTCCTACCGACACGCGGTACCCACCAGCGCTGGTTACCAACCTCTCCTGAAGGGCTCCAACCCCGGCTTTCGTTTACCGACCTCTCCTCGGAAGGTACGACCCCTAATCTCGGTTACCGGCCCACTCCATGGCGGAAGGAGCTAAAACCCCACAGGCGAAAGCTAGTTTTATACAACCCTCAGCACCTCTATGGACCACCTCTCATCAATTTTCATACTGGATCCAAAGCTTCTTTTAGGACACCACTTGCAGGCCACATTTCATCATCTTTTCAAACTGGACCCTTTCCATACTTTTAAGCATAGTCAACCATGAAACAGATACATATAACTCACTGACAGATATCAGTAAACCAACAGAACAGATCAGAAATTTCTTACCACAGACTTCAACAAATCCTAGTTTGCATACACGCTTTCCTTTCTCTGATGTCGCGTATATACGCGATTTCTTTCACATAAACCCGCATATACTTCAGTATAAATTATAGAGCCAATTTTATTGCGCATAGGCGCTTTCTCTTCAGCGAAGCCGCGTATATACGCGCTTCCTCTGCGGCGAACTAGCGTATAGATCTTCAACTATTATAGAGCAGCATACTTCTTCAGATCAGATATTCAGTTCAGATTTACCCTTTTGCTTCGGACGGATGTTCGCCTCATCTCGAGATCTAGGCCTTCCATGAACGGATCTAGTAGATACAAGTACAATACGGTCTAGATCCCCCTTCTTCATCACTCCTTCGTTGGTGCATCATACATTCGGATCTTTCATTCAATGTAACCCTTTCCATTCAGATATACTCCGCCAGTATTCATTCAAGCTCGGACATCTTGCACCCACACTCATGATTTGCACAATGAATTTCTTCTCCTTATATAGGTTTACCCTTTTTCAATACCATGAGCCAAAACAATACCATGAGCCCAAAACTACATTACTTCCGATGGTATTCCTGGACGGAGTCATTTAGACGAATCATTACCCAATACAATGGGTCAATACCATGGTGGTTACCCCTGGTTTTGCACTTTTTGAGCGCTTTTTCCCATACGCGACTTGGAACGTTTATTCCCGCGTGCATACGCAACTTCCCCTAGGAAAATCCGCGTATACCTAGAGACATACTCTTTTCATCATAGATCTATCACATGCTGAAATTCTTTCTTCATTGCCTTCTGTACTCACTGTAGATGCATCAGATTTTGTTCATCAAGACATATTCTATCAAGCACAACTTCATCTAGTAAGTTGCCATTATCTTCATCAAGTGGGTTGCGTAAGGACAACATTCAACATCATATTGCTAACAAACATCATTTACCAAGTCAAGAATACTTTAATTAGGTGAATTGCCATCAAGGACAACACATGTCTATAGTCGCATGTCTTCATCTTCATTCGGTGGGTTGCCATCAAGGACAACATTCTGCATCATATTGCTAACATACTTGCCAGCACACAGGATGATAGTGATCAAAAGATATGTGAAATTCGATGAAGAGAAGGTCATGCAAATTTCACTTGAGAGGGAGCTTAATTTGTATGCAATTGAGGATCTCTTAGCTCCAAAAAAATAATGTTTAGATGTGGAGAAACGACAAGCATAGGTGCAGATATTGGAAGAATCCACTCATGCATAGACACCCTGAGATGGAAGGAAGCGCACCGAAGATGGTGACAGGTTTTTACTTGATGCTAGAGAGAATGTTGGAGGACCCACATCACAACGCATGCATAGAAGTTCTCCAGAGTTCTACACTAGATACATGGCTCTTATGAGCGAAGTTATAGAGATAGAACCATCCCATTTCTAGGAATTATTGCAACAACCAATTTGGGTTGATGCCATGGTTTAGGAGTATGAATCCATTATCAAAAACAGTGCATGGGAAGTTATCTCAAGACTACAAGGGTGGTTAGTTGTAGGATTCAGGTGGAAATACAAGGTGAATTAGGCAGCATATGGTAGTGTGGAGAAGCACAAGGCCAAATATTTGGCCAAAGGGCTCTATCAGGTGGAGGGAATTGATTATGATGAGACCTTTTCACCGTTCACAATCTACTCATCAATTAGATCCATCCTTGCATTCTCAGTGCAGATGGGATGGCACATACATCATATGGATGTAAATACAACCTTCCTCAATGGAGTGATAGAGGAAGAAGTATACATTGAGGAAACAAAATGTTTTTAGACCTTCGCCATGGAGTCACATGTGTGCAGACTCAATATAGCATTGTATGGGATGAGACAAGCACCTCGTGCATGGTACACCATGATCGACAATTATTTCACTGGGTTGGGCTTCACCAAGAGTGAAGCAGGTGCGTACCTTTATCATATTGTGGTAGAATGTAATATTTTTATTATTTTACTTTATGTTGATCATATTATACTCACAGGTGATGAGTAGCTCATCAAGTTTTGCAAGGAGTATCTTGCAATATAATTTGAGATGAAGGACATGGGGCTCTTACACTATTTCCTGAGATTAGAAATATGGAAAAGAGATGGGGATATGTTTGTATCTCAATGAAAGTATGCCAATGGAATCCTCATGAATACCCAAGTGGAGGGAAGTAAACCCATGGAGGCTCCTCTAGCAGGAAACTCAGGGAAGGAGGATGCTACTTCTAGTAAGGTAGTAGATATTATAGTTTATAGACATCTTGTGGGTTCACTCATGTATTTCTTGAACACACAACTAGACACATGTTATGTGGTTAACTAGCTTAGTCAAGTTATGGTTAAGCCTACCAAGCTCTTTTGGAATCCAGGAAAGCATGTGTTGATATACCTCATAGGCATTATAGAGTATGGGCTATGGTACAAATAGATTGCAGGAGTGAACCTTCAAGGATTCACAGATGCACATTGGGTAGGGAGTCCATCTGACAGGAAGAGCACATCAAGATGCATCTTTAGAATAGTATTAACAAAAATATCCTGGTACATTAGGGAACATAGATAAGTTGAACTAAATTCAGCAGATGCAAAGTACATGGTGGCCAAGCAAGTAGCATGTGAGGCCATCTCTATGAGGAAGATACTTGTTTGTTTTTTTGGTCGACATATCGATCCAACGATAATTTATTTTGATAACCATAGTTGCATCAATCTTTTGGTTAATCTGATTTTTCATGATAGTTCCAAGAATATTGATATCCAATATCACCACATCAGATATTTTGTGCAAAGTAAAATTATTTCATTAGAGTAAATTCCCACGGTGGAGTAGAATTCAGACATATTTACGAAGGCACCATTAAGAAGACAAATTTTGTTCACAAAGATGGGATCAGGGTAGTAAAAAATCCCTTTCTTGTTGAGAGGGAGTGTTGAGATTGGAAACAGGAATGGAACCCCAACGGGGATTCTAATTTAACTTTCCCTCAATTATATTACAAGTAAATTCTAATTCCACCTCACATGACAAATTTTAAGTGTTAACTGAGTGAGGAAGACTTAGTTAGCTCTGTCAATTCTAGTTGAGGGTCAAACTGGAGGTCATGAAGACTTAGTTAGCTCAGTAAATTTGAGTTGAGGGTCAAAATGGAGGCATATATAGGTCACTCTAAGTTTTAGGGGGTCCAATTTCAGTTTATTTTGAGTTGTAATTAGTTAACTCAGTTATTTGAGTTAAAATCAATTTAACTAGTTCTAACGGAGAGATGAGCTAGTGATAGGTCCAGTGAATTAAATATTGTTTACTTCACATGTAGTGATCAATCATATAACTTATAATTTTCTATAAATAGTTGTTGCATGTCAGTTCTAAGTTAGGCCCATAGTAGATTGAAGTTAAAGGGAAGATAAAACTATCAGTTGTATAATTAGAAAATTGTATAGGTCATGCATGAGTTCATCAACATTCCTTGGATGTATTACACAATATATTGATGGGAATTTACTAATTAATAGGGGCTCAATTAGTTCAAGAGTGCATGAGCAAGGCTGGTCAAGTAGAGGCAATCAAGTGCTTAAATATTGAACCAAACTTGCTTACATCAGAGCGAGGATCAGAGTGAGACAATCAGGAGAGTGCAGAGATTTCTCAGGAAGGGAAATAACATTGTATTGTCTCATGTTCTTGAATTTATGAAATATATAGATAACATATTTTTTACCTAAGGCTTTCCCTAGATACATCTTTTGTTGTGCGATTGATAATTCTTTCTCTTACTTGCTTATGTCATTGTGCTTTTCACAATTGATAGAATTGATTTAGTATTTTGTTTTTAGCACATTAAAATATTAGTTGAATCTATTTAAATATTTCTATAGTATCGACTAATTTTTTCTAATTCATATCCTCATTCAGTGGTGTTTATTTGGCGTTTTTATTCTCAGCAATGAACACACAATTGAAGGTAATCACTGCTTGTCTAATACGTGCATTCTCTTCAACCGCAACAAATTATTTCTTTTCTTCCATCTGCTTAGTATACTCATATGAAAATACTGTGTCAATGATGTGCACAACGAAATCCTTCATTTTGATATTCCACTGTTGGCATGTATTTTCTGAATTATATTCTTGATGAAAAGAACAATATTGTTCCATGCCAATGCTTTCGAAATTCAACACAAAATTCTAGCTCTGTGCAGTCTTAGTCGATTGAATACTACTATTTTTTTTGTTATTACTCCTCCTGAAGTTTAACTTTTGGGGCTTGCTGCTAACATTGGTCTCGCTTGTCCTTTTTTCTAACTCTACCGACTAATTGGAAAAATATTTGATGGTCATGGTAAAGCTTTCCAGACTCAGTAGCTTCTTTGTCATTGGCCTTGTTCGAAGATCCCTAAGACATTTTTCCAATATCCTTTGATTCTTTAGATGATTCATCGTCAACAATTAATCCAGTTACATGCAAGTCCTTTTCCACTATGATGACTTCTTAAAAATTTTGTGCCAAATTTTCTGTCTCTATTCTGTTCACAAGCTGCAGAATGCTAGTCGACAACGCAAAAGTGTAGTAATAAATCGTGATAAAATAATGATGATGTGTATCTGCGGGTCATTTTTTCAATATCTGATTGAACCTTTGATTAAATATTTAAAATTTTATTTATGTTCCAAATTTAAATTCCCTAACTCCTTTAATGATATGAATGGGTGTTTTTCATCAATGAAATTTTCAAAGACTTTTTTTTAAACCCCTTCCAATTCTGAATTGATTTTACAGGAAGACTATGATACCAAATAGCTCCTCTACCATCTATGGTACAAGGAAATATTCTACATGAAACATATTCGTATATTACCTTGACTATCTGCAGGTATAGGTAGAATTTATGAAAATGGTCTTCTGCTTTAGTTTCCTTGTTAGGGTCATATTTCGTTAAAACAATTTCTAGGTGTATTGGAATCCTATGCAGAATACCTATAAGAGTGAGTGGACCCTGAGAAATCCAATCTTGATCGTGGTCTTCCATGTTCTTGAATTTTTTCTCCTCCTACTCTTCAAAATATGAGGAATCTCCCTTAAGACTGCCCAGCCCATGGAAAAAGTTTCCTGAGAATGCAAAGTTATCCCTTTCTTCTTCATTGAAAAGTAGAGGTTTTTCTGGTTATTCTATGTTGTTTGCGGATTCCACTAACTCTTTAATAGTGGAGAAAACCATATCTAGCACCATATAAACGACTATCTCGGTACGAGTTTTTTATTTCTTTTTTGAAAAATAAGGAATATTATGTGCTCTAAGAATTAATCCAACAACTTTTGAAAAATCATGGGTTATAGGCCGAATTTACCTAATGTACTCGTAGGTAAATTCAGAAGTTTGTTATGAGCCTGTTTGAGAAGATCTGCCTAATTTGGGAATTTGAGTCAGAGAGGTGTTGGGAATGTTGCTTCGTTTTCCAAAATAAGTATGTTTTAGGTGGGTGAAGTTATAAGCCATAAAAATCTGGTTCACCTCCTTCTAGCGCCAAAAATATTGACAATGTTGTACCTGCCAACATTCAATGGGGTCTCCCTGATATGCGTTGCCAATTATACCTCACACCATCTAGTACAGGAAAAATATCTAGAATATGGATTTATTTCCATCTTCTTAAATGTTTTCCTAAGATTTATCTATCACCAAGAGAGAGAATCAAATATGTGCCTTTAAAAAGTGAGTAGGTGTGCGTGGTGAATGTTTAGTTGTAGGCGTGTTAGGGTTCTTCTACTGCGGAGGGAAAAGAAAGTGATACTCTAAGAGAGGGGTAATAGTATCACCCTAGCAGAGATACACATAAAAAAAATATTTTTCTAACATCCTTTGGAATATTCCACAAGGATGTGATGATCATTACAACAATTACAACACATTCTCAATATGATAAGCACTAAAATAACTGAAATAGTTAAACTACTTTAGTACAGGTGGAAACAAAATTGAATCATAAAAATTTATAAAAAATTCTTACAAACATTCATAATCCATGCATGAGGAATGTGTTGGCCAACAAGCTTCAAATATTAAGTAAATTTCCCAAAATACATGAATACAAAGAACACCACTAGCTCCAATAATGGAGTGTTGGAGCCACTACTTCCTTCCCAAAAGAACTAACTTTGTCTATTATTCTTTATGGGAGAAGCCAAGGTGGAAAATCATTTTTCTCATATAATTAGGGTGTATAAATGAAAAATGGGGTGATCCTTTACCTTCCTTGTGCCTCTTGTACTACCCTCATGATTGTCTGACTTCCAATGACTTTTCAACTTTCACATGAATCTTTACATTTTCTTTATATCCTTTCAACTTCCACTTCACAATACATTTTTGAATAATACTTTACAATTATCCATAAAACGATGTGGCCCGTGATGAATCATGAAATTACATTACATGACATTAATGACATGGGATGCATGATGACATGGCAATGTAAAGCCATTCTTTGTTGTTGTTTTCTTCGTGTCTTCTTGAAGATGATCTCTTCTTCCACTTCCATATGGATTACAGATGACGAGTCTTTAGTGTTACCATATACTAAGTTTTTGTCGCAAAATGATGTCCCTTTACTTCCTCCTCATTGATTAGCTTGTACTTTCATCTACAGAGGTGTCTTATAGCATAGTATCCTTCTCCATCTCCTTCTTCATCATCCTATCATAGAATTATATAGTACCTGCATATGCAATTCACTCATGACAAGATGACATCAATTTGATAAAACCCTAGTCTAAGGTGTTGATGATCCAACGACTAAGATGGAACTAGGTGACATGCCGAGGGAGAGACTTGGAGAATGCACAATTTCACAACTTAGGCAGTCAAGGGTCAGGATTGAGCCTTGAGGTTGCGCAATTCATAGTTCAGGCTAGACTGAGCTTGAGGATTTCACAGTTGAGGAAGTCAAGGAGTTAGGATTATGGATTGGGAACTAAGTTTTCCCACTATGTAATATTCAAAGGAATGGGAGGCCAAGTTATTGAGAAATTTCATAGTTTAGGAGCTCAAGGCTGAGGCTTGAGGATTGAGATTGCATAATGCATAGTTTAGGACTAGCTGGAGGAAAATATTGCGCAGTTCTAGAGCTCAAGGGTTGGAGTTGGGATTAAGTGTTTAGATTGTGTAGTGAAGAGCTATGGTAGGTAGAAACTTCACATTGCATATTTCCAAGAGACAAGGCTACTGCTTGAGGGCTGAGATAGGGCAGTGCACATTTCATGGTAGTTGAAAGAGGCTGAGTGGCATGGTCGGGGAGTTTCCAAATTTTGACTAAATGTTGGATCAATGAAATGAAGATGAAAAAAACAAGAATCCAAGTATGTTATAACACTTAGGTTACTTTAATACACTAGAAGGAACACTTGAGACACATGAATAACACACTTTCCTCGATGTGACAACTTTGAGAGGGTTGAGATCATGTGCGACAAAAAATATATACTTTTCAACGACTATGACGACACTTGTGTGACAATGCTTGAAAATTTGGAAATGAGGTGTTATAGATTTTTTAATGATAAAACCAACACATTTTCACACGATTTACTTTCTAAACATAGAAAAACTAGCTTCTATACACTATGCGACACTTAACATGCTAAGAGACAACACTTTGATTTTCTCACAAACAATACCACAAAACTTAGAGAAAACACATGCAATGACTCTTACTGTTTTCAATGACAACATGTGAATTTGAAGTAGGCTCCAAAATTTGGATGCAAGCTAAAATTTTTGAGGGTTTTGCAGCAGTGACAACACTCTGTAATGCCTCATGGGAGGAGCAAATATGAGGATTCATTGTCTTGGGTAATGAGGATCCTTTTATAACTTGAGGCATGAAATTTCATATCCTCATGACTCTTGACTTTTCAAATTATAATGACCTTTGGACTTATAGAACCCTTGGACTTCCAAATGACATTTGGAATTACATATGACTCTTGTAATTAGATGTATTTTGGACTTATATACATGGCTCTTTTTTCCATATATGAATCTTGGATTTCCACTTAATTGTCTTTGCAATAATTACATGATTACATCATAACTTCCACATCGTAATGTAATGATACATGACAAGTCACTATTATTGATGAATGGGACTTATGGTGACTGATGACATGGAATTTATTCAATGAGTGACGTGGCTGCCACTTGTGTCTTTAGTCTTACATGCAACTTATGATCATTGATGTCTTCACCTTCCAAAGGGTATTTGATCTCACAGAGTCTTTAGGGATGCTTCGATTGTCAATACTTCAATGCGTTATTTGTTTCCAATGCTTCTTTTGAATTCTCTCTTTGCTTGATACTCTTCAAGAATCCTTGATATGCTATTATATAAAGTAAACATTATGCTGAAAAATTTCATATTCTAACATGCTTCATGAAAAATTTCTATTCGAGTCTTAACAGTGCACTCGGGAGAAGCAAGGAGCACTTTTGGGCCCAAGGGCACACATCAAAACGTTGAAAGGATGAGGATATGAAGCTTCAGGGCTTATGGGTGCACTGATATTCTCAAGAGGAGATAGAGAAACTCTAGGGAAGGTGCAGGGCATAGGTCCAAAGTACGAAGGAAACAACAACGTGTAAGGTGCAAAGCTCAAGGCCGAAGGGGGAGGCTTTGGAGCTTAAGGAGCACTCATGCATTCAAGAAAGAAAATAATTGTGGAAGGAACATTGTTAAAGTCTAAAGGGGTTAGGCTTCTCATCTTCAGAGTATACTAATGTGTTCAAAGAGGGCGCACTTCTTCGAGTCGAAGGAGTATGTTCAAAAGAAGACTTGGTTATTTAGGGAGAATTTTGGAACAAGGAAGGAAAATATTATTAGGAGTGTACTATTTGCTCTTGGAGACTACAGGGTGCAGTTCCAAACAATGAAGGATTCCCAATCAAGGCTTGAGATTACACTTTTGTGATCCTAACCTTAATGGGTTCACTTAGCAACCAAAAGTTGTTTAATTTTGGAAAATAGAATAAGGGGAAGGCTTAATACAAATTAGAAAAAATTGAAAACACATACTAGCTCATCAATAAATACATAAAAAAACATACTAGATCATCAATACAAATTATAAAAAATTAAAAACAGTTATAAAAAATCCATTGTACATACATTCCCCAAGTACAACGAACAAAGTATGTGTGACTGCCACCAAAATTGTCGGTTTACAATTAACAAAGGTGTAATGACCATGAAATTCACCATATATGTTATAATGAATGCAATGACACTCAATAATGATCAAGAACACCAGAAAAACATAAAATGAATTTAAATGACACCCGAAGACTAAGGAAACACTTGATAAAAAAGTTAAGTAGCCTCCAAAGCTTGAATGCAATGAAATTTTGGAGGGTGTTGTACTAGCGACAACACTTGGAGATACACTAGGCGAACTTTAACCTCTCTAACTAGGAATGGTGTTTTAATTAGAGGATAAAACCTTAAGGAATTATTGATTCAAAATTTTTATTTCCTTGTCCTCGCCTGTCAACTCGGTTGTATACAAAATATCTCACTTCACTTTTACTTAGTTCCAACACACAAACGATATGTCATATCACAATTGTTTCATTGTAGGAAAGGGTAATGTGCACAATAATTTTAATATATTCATAGTATGATTTTCATGTATGTTGTTTCTCCACTTCCAACAGGCCTATACAATACCCTTATAGAGTCACTTCATGAGCATAAATGTTGCTTCACTTCCAGCAGGCCTGGAAAGTACCTCAACAAAGTCACTTGCTTCAAATCACTATGTAGGAATCCTTTATCTTCTTTCACCATTTATTTATTTATTTATTAGGACCTTGCTTCAACACTTATTATTTTCAATGAGCGGAAGAGGGATCTATAATGATTGAGGTTAGAGGTGGTCCCCCCTCAGAGAAATATTTATATAACCTATGATATTGGTTTTCTCACTTTATATTTTCCCCTTATCCATTTTCTACTAGATTGAATAAGCATGTAACACACCAAGTAGGAAAGAACCAAGTTGAGGAGTTTGGATAGTAGAAAAGATGCAGATCTAAAAGTTTCCCTCAAGATTTTCTTTTTCGAAGTATTGTATTTTCTATCTAGACCTAGTCCAACCTATGGAATCTTCCCAAAAAAAGAAGGAGAAAAAATATATAGCCAAGTGTTGTGGTTGTCACATTTTCTCTTTATTCCACTACAAAGCATTTCTGAGCCATGCAATTTTTCACACAAGGTCTTACTTGTCTACAACGACCAAGAGAGAGAAAAATACAGGAACCAAATTGACATAACACACATATAACTGAAATAAAAGGAAAGGAAATAAAACGAAAGAAAATATTGTACAAAAAGATAAAACTACTCCATAGCCAAATGGATTAAAAATACTCCTAACCTATCTTATTAGCTGAATCATTCCTTCACTTTCATACAACCTTCACCCTTCATTTAGACTTCCTTTACCTTCATATATATTTTCCCAACCAAAATAAACAAAACCTTGTTCTTCATAACTAGCTTAATATCATTTAAAAAACCTTAAAGATAAATAAATCTTTGCACTTACTAGAGAGATCCCTCTCTGGATTCAGGAGGGCTAGATCCTAGAATCCCAAACTGGTTCAAGTGTTCTCCCTGCAGCTTTAGTCTTGCCAATCTACTAAAATTACAGGGAGCTAACAATAGGCATGCTAACTTAAAAAATCCTTCTACGAATCTATGATAGTAGTTAGTTATTCCCGTGAATGACTTTACATTTTTCACATCTTTTGGAACTTTCCAAAAAATAATGGAATTTACCTTTCGGGGTCCACTACTATCCCATATTTCAATATTATATGTCTGAGATATTGTATCTTTCCATTGTAAAATTCGTGTTTGTTAAATTTATCATATAAGTGATGCTCAGGTAACGTGTATAGTATTATCTCCAAACATTTCTTATACACTTCATGGGTTTTTTAAAGTATTAAAATATCATATATAAAATTTAAGACAAAATTTTCCAATAATTTGTTGAAGATATTACTCATAAAAAATGTGAAGGGAGTGGGTGTATTCATGATTCTGAATGGTAGTAATGTAAATTCATATTGTACATATTGGGCTCCAAAGGTTGTCTTTGGTATGTCTTCTTCCTTAATTCTTAGCTAGTGATAACCATATTTGGGAGTCTATTTTATAAAAAATAGTCACTCCTTTGACTTGGTTGAACAAGTAATCTATTTTAGGTAAGGCATACTTACTTTTACTAATGAGTATGTTTAGGTGAAGTTAATCAATACTTAGACTACTTTTTTTGTCTTTTTTCCTAACAAATAAGAGAGATGCACTGCATGGTGATACAATGGGTCTAATGTATCATTTTTTTAACAACTTATGTAACTAATTTTTAATTCCATTACATTCAGTACACTCAATTGTTATGGATCCTCTATTACTGGTGTTTCCCATGGCATCAATTCTATGGAAAAATTGTTTCCCTTTTAAGTGGTAAAGCAAGTATTTCACTAGGAAACAAATCATAATAGTCTTGAACAATTTCTAATTCACTTATAGAATTAACTGATTTATTTGATGAGTGGTCATCCACTTGAATAGAAAAAAGTTGGAATGCTTTCCTTCTTGCCCACTTTAGCTATTGCGGATATTTTACACACAAAAATGGGCTTGGGTATGCCCTTTATAATCTAGGTTTCTCCATTTTTTGATGTACAAGTAAAAGTTTTATCAAGGAAATTAACAATTACTTGATGCCCCTCTACTCATGCCTTTATGCAATTGGTACTTATTTTTATTTCTAGTGACTAGCTACACCAACCACAATTTCTTGTATTTTTTCAGACATTAACTTATGATTTTCTACAACATAAAGGCTATCATAACTCAATATAGCACCAAGGTTTCTTAATACAAAAATATATTGGTTAAAAATACTACCTTCTATCACCACCATGATCAATTTATACTATCCTTCGTGCCCTTCCAAGGTCACGTTGATACACGATATATTTCTATATTTCTAGACACATCATTGAGGGTGGAGGCATTTTGTTTTTTCGTAGATTTTGTACAAATCTATTGTTATAGGGGTAATTTCACAAAACACGGGGTTCTCCACAACCCCATAATTTTAAAGGTTCCCTATCACTTCCATTAAGTATTTTATTACTCATTTCTACCTTTTTAGAACTAGTTTGAGTTTGAGTCTATGTTTTTACATTTAGATTGACGTTCTTCTAAAGGCCCATTTTTTACGACCTTTACCGAGTTGCTTAAATGATCTGGTTTTCCCTCCTTTTCCACCATGAGAATTTCCTTCCTTTTTCCTATTAGATTAATATTTCAAAGTTTCATTGCTCTTTTTGGCCTGCTAATAGAAAAATATTTTTTTCCTAATGGGTTAATCTATGATTTTTTTATTATTATTTTACTCCATCAATTCCTTAAAATAGAGTGGAAGGAATTAAATAAAGACTACACATTCTTTGTTTATTCCTATGTGTATGGGGCATATCATAAAAGGTGAGTGAATTTGGTTACTAACTGGTCGATTGAATTCTGGAAAATTTTTAGATGGTGGAATTATAAAGCCTTATCATCAAAATAATTTCGAGTCAAATATTTTTCTTCTAATATTCACTGGAATTCATCCCAATTAGCCTCTCTTACTTCTAATTTGTGAATTATTCTAACTTCTTCCCACAAAAGAGGGGCTTTTCCTTGCAACTAGTAAGTAGCCAACTTTCCTTTTAACTGAATAGAGTACACCTACACTTGAAAATATATATTTATATTGAGAAATATTTCTTATATTTCTTCGTCCATTCCCCATTATAAGATGGGGGTATCATCTTTTTAAATTTTCCTTAGAGTTCTCATTTTGGAATTTTCCTCAGTTCTGAATGGATTTTCATGAATTGTGCTCTTCCTCTTCATTATATTTTTCTTCCTTAATTTCATCCATATCCTTATAAATATTCCATTTATATGTCTCCCCAATGTTTTCTTCATCCCTCACTGTCTCTGTAATATTCCCAAATTCCCACATCATATTTGGAATATTAGAGTCCTTGATTTTCTTAATAAATTAAGTAAATAAAAGGGTGGAGGGACCCACAAACATGAAAGAAGAATAAAATCCACTTTAATGTGTGTATGTGGATATTTTAGATCTATATCTAGAACATGGATTAGTGGATTAGCTCTATTTATAGAGATCATGTCTCATTTATGAGATAGACTATGGAGGATTACACAGTCAAATAAGATGATGGATCTCAAATATAGAATCATGAGGATCTTTGATAAAGTCAACTGAGATCATAGTGCATTCAAAGAAGATCATGAAGCACTTATGATGAGATACTGGAGGAAGTGGTGCATTTAATGCATGCATGATAGAGAGGGTGATCACTGCATATGAACATGATGGAGCACATGGATCAACAACGCAGTCAAACATGGAGACCTTGTTCACATGTACAATGAAGATTTGGAGTGGGCCTAGGCTATGGAAGGCTTATGTATATAATGAAGGTGAAGGCACAATGGAAGGCATGATTTGGATTATTCATTTCTTGATCTGTTTAGATATAGATTTTTCTTAGGACATTTCTATGTAAGATTGGGCTGTTTAGTAGAGTTTGCAGTGTTATTTAGCAGAGGGTGTTCTCGAGTGAGAATCCCACCTCTTTCTTTGAGTAGCTATGGAAAGAGGATTGTTATTCATTCATTATCAGGCATTGGTTCCATCTTCAGGAGGTTGTTTCTAGCATTCAGCTAGGAAACTAGTGGAGGATTCATCATACCACTTTGTGCTTCAGATCCAACCTTTCTGGAGTAGCATATTTACATCCGGCATTTAGGACATTGGGTTTTACCTCCATGCAACAGCATTCCCTTCAAGGATTGTGCAGTGCAGTATCGTAGATCTATTGGAGGAAGGAAGTTTCCAATATTTCCATTGGAAATCCTATGAGGGATAGCCTCCTCACATTCGATATATTGTTTCCATCATCCAGGAGCTGATTTTACATATCTAGTAGCAAGCTATTGAGCCTCCCTCTCTGAAAGAGAAATTTTATGAAGTTGTTCTTCCTACAACAACTCTTTTTAGTGAAGGAGATTGCAGGAGCTATATCTTGAGCTTTTAGCCCAAGGATCTAGTGAAGGGATCATCCCTTGTTGCATAAATCTAGCTTGAGATCTAGCTTCGAATCTTCATTTCCTAGTATCATAAATGTGAAGCCCTAAGAGAATTTTTTTCTTAGACTTACAGATCTGAGAAACCCCTCCTGGGTTATCTTGGGAATCCATCATTGAGTCCATATTTGAAATTTCAACACCATCAGAGCTCCCATTCTACCTAGATCTAACTTTCTATCATACATGCAGTTGTAGTCCCTACAGTTGTAGTAGGGACAATGCAGTTTAACTTTGAGCAGAGCAACAGTTATGCAGTCCCTCTTGGGATATCATTGCAGGGTTATTCTAGGCTATTCTTGTGGCTTGAGTGTCTCCTATTTTGAGTACTATTGTACTTGCTTTTTGCACCTCCAATATAATAAAATGGCTCGGCTATTTCTATGCATTCTAATGTGTATATAGATTTATTGTTTACTTTGTTGCAGTTCTTATATTTTGTTTTACTATTACTACATTCTCCCTTTTGGGATATTATAGTGGTATCATAGCGTTATCTTTGGCTCAACTTGTTGACACTTCACCTTTTACATCAAAAGAAGAAGCAGATAGATGAGATCTATCATGGAGGATGAAAATTTTGCCACTCCTTTATTTAGATCCATGCAATATCTCTCCAAGGAGGTCAATAAAATGAATAAGGAAGGACAGAAAGAAGATCCAAGAATATGTGATAGGGAAGGTCCAAGCACTTCTGATCATCAAAGAAGAAAACCGGAGAATCCTAGATCTCCTCATAGATCCACTATGCCCACTTTCTTTGGAGAAGGTGAAAGGTGTAGAAATGAAGAAAGGAATGACCCTGAGACTCATGAGACTCTCATTATATATCTTGAAGAGTACAAATCACAGTCTAGAGAATTCAAGGAGAAGTTAACTCTCCAACAATTCTTCGAAATCAAAGAATAAATAGGATCCTATAGCAGCAATAGAAGAAAGAGGCATAATAGATTCTATTTGCCTACATTTGATGGATCTTCCACAAGAACTGTTAAGGCTTGGAGGATGGAGTTAGATGCATTTTTCAGGCTACATTGCATCACTTCATCTTTTATGTGAAGCCAATGATTGGTGGTTTGGTCACATAGAACATGCAAAGATGACTAAATATTCAGATTTCTTGCACAAGTTGAGGGAAGAAATTGATGTGAGAAAATGAGAGATGTGGCACAAAGTGAAATTCCCTAAGGAAACAAAGGAGGATGTCAATATTGTCACTCTGGATAAGAAGGCACTACATCCACCACCAGCTGCAGAAGTACTTACATCCAAATAAAAGACACTTTAATCTTTGCAAGATAGTTTTGAGCTCTTGACATATAGAGTCCTATGCATGATTCAGGATATGCATGAGGAAAAGGAGGAAGATTCCAGCACTGGTACACTTGGAGAAGAGCAGCCATCAGTCTTACCTGCAGTTGTAGGCAATATTGTCCAGGTTGGAGGAACTCTTGTGTTCTGGAAAGAGGTTCCCACTCATCAGTTGATCCAAGGTATGCATGAAATTTCATCACATATTGTTTCAGGGGCAATTCATAACCAAGGGTTAGAACAAAATTCTTATTTGAAGTGGAAATATATCACAGTGCAGAGGACCCTTTATCTAATCAACGAGGAGATTAAGAACTATCCTAGTTCAGCATTGTTGAGCTAAATTCAACCCTTTGAGTTCAAGTGTACAATTTCTGAAAATGGGATGAGTAAGATCCTATGTACAATACCTGGTTATGAGATAAGTATTATGCCTTGCTTTGAAAACAACACATGTATTACCCTGCATATCTACAACATTGTCACTTAGTAGCTATGAAAATAAAGAGGCCCCATCATTCTTGGAGCATTTTGAATGTAGATTCACTCATGAAGCAATGGAGGTAAAGATGAAAAATGGTAGACATCTTGAGATGAGGAACCTTTTCTCCTTTCTAGATGACCCTTTCTCAATGAGCACCCCAAAGCTCAAAGAGAAACTTCTACCTGCATCAGATCCAACACTTCATTGGTTTTGGAGGGCCTTTGGTGAAAAGAGAATCTCATTAAGAGATCACATTGGAGGTGCACTTCAACATTTCACGAAGTGCAAATTTCTTCATCAGTTTGGGGAAGATGGTATTCTACAAAGGGAGGATACCATGATTATGCAGCATATCACTCATCATCCATATTGGGGTGAGTGGGTGAGGATGATAAGCAAGGGGTTGCATGACCACTTGCAGATTTATGACATGGGCCACGAAGCTTGGTTACATTGGTTTCCCTTGGGATATTTTTTTCACTACCCAAACGCTCCTATTTTTTGGATCCATGCCTTGAAGAACACTTATAAAATTAAGGAGGCATGGCTACGCTGGCTACTCTTGGGTGAGTATGGTTACCACACAATAGCTCATAATTTATTGTTTCATGCCTTGTGTGTCAATGACAAAATGCAGCAAAATAAGGCTTGTTCATTTTGGATTCCATTCAAAGAGATTGGCCACCACATGACATCTCCTATGTCTATGTGTTTTGTATTGGGTAAATCTTG
Organism: Pinus albicaulis; assembly: GCA_034641835.2. Taxonomy (NCBI): domain Eukaryota; kingdom Viridiplantae; phylum Streptophyta; class Pinopsida; order Pinales; family Pinaceae; genus Pinus; species Pinus albicaulis. The sequence continues at coordinate 247,251,210 of CM076583.1, read as the reverse complement.
GCATGATGCTCTCATGATGTGCATTGATCATGTTTCTTTGTATTGGGCTGATGTGACATTCCACATGTCCATTAGTATGTTTTTTCTCCATGATGCACATGAGGAGGAGAGAAAGCAACAAGATCTCTTGTTGCTTTGGTTGCTTTTGGGGGAGTTTGGCTTGTCCAGATTACATGAGGGAGATGGAGGATGGTAGCAAAGGGCCTTACTCCAGTGGTTAATATTAGGAGGATGTGGTTTGACATCTTTGTCTACCCATATATATTATTTTCTTATTTTGCATTATGTCAGAATGATGCTTGGATCCAAAAAGGCCAATAGGGCTAAGGATGAGAGTATATCAATGCTCAATCAAATTGATGAAGCATGGGACAGAGAGATGCATTATGAGATGGGGCTTTTCCTTTGTGAAAAGATCCACTTTATTTTATGTATCTCATGTATTAATGATGAATTTGGAACTCATATGGTTGTCACATGGTACTTCATGATGGAAGGAGGACATCTAAACATATAGCTAGAGGTCATTCTATATGTTTTTGAAAGACAACATTGGAACCAAACATGCATAACACATTGCAGCAAATGGAGGAAGGCTTCCTTATGTGGATGCCATTTGGAGGGGAATAGATGGCTTTGCATCTACTTTTGGAGTTGCTTGAGGAAAAGAAAAATTTTGCTGGGGGGGGACTGTAATATTCCCAAATTTCGACATCATATTTGTAATATTAGAGTCCTTGATTTTCTTAATAAATTAAGTAAATAAAAGGGTGGAGGGACACACAAACCTCAAAGATGAATAAAATCCAATTTTAATGTGTGTATGTGGATATTTTAGATCTAGATCTAGAACATGGAGTACCGGAGGAGCTCTATTTACGGAGATCATGTCTCATTTATGAGATAGACTATGGAGGATGACACAGTGAAATAAGATCATGGATCTCAAATATAAAATCATGAGGATGTTTGATAAGGTCAACTGAGATCATAGTGCATTCAAAGAAGATCATGAAGCACTTATGATGAGATACTGGAGGAAGTGGTGCATTTAATACATGCATGATGGAAAGGGTGATCACCCCATATGAACATGATGGAGCACATAGATCAACAACGCAGTCAAACATGGAGACCTTGTGCACATGTACAACGTAGATTTGGAGTGGGCCCAGGCTATGGAAGGCTCATATATATAATTAAGGTGAAGGCAAAATGGAAGGCATGATTTGTATTATTCATTTCTTGATCTGTTTAGATCTAGATTTGTCTTAGGACCTTTCTATGCAAGATTGTGTTGTTTAACAGAGTTTGCAGTGCTATTTAGCACAGGGTTTTGTCAAGCAGGAATCCCACCTCTTTCTTTGAGTATCTTTCGAAAGAGGATGGTTCTTCACTCCTTATGAGGTGTTGGTGCCATCTTTAGGAGGTTGTTTCTAGCATTCAGCTAGAAAACCAGTGGAGTTTTTATTCTACCATTTTGTGCTTCAGTTCTAGCCTTTCTGGAGGAGAAGAACTACATCTGACATTCAGGCCATTGGGTTTTACCTCCATGCAGCAGCAGTCCCTTCAAAGATTACGTAGTCAAGTCTTGTCGATCTATTGGATGATGGAAGTTTCCATTATTTCAGCTGTAAATCCTATGAGGGATAACCTCCTCACATTGGATCTATTTTTTCCATTATCCAAGAGCTGATTTGACATATCTAGTAGTAGGCTATTGAGCCTCCCTCTCTAAAATCACAATTTTATGAAGTTGTTGTTCCTATAACAACTATTTTCACTGGAGAAGATTGGAGGAGCTAGATCTTGAGATTTTAGCCCAAGGATCTAGTGAAGGGATCAACCCTTCTTGCATAGATCTGATTGTACATCATTGAAGCCATTATATTATCAGATTTAGCTTCAAATATGCATTTCCTAGCAACATATATGTGAAGCCCTAAGAGGAAGGTTGTCTTAGACTTACAAATCTGAGAAACCCCTCCTAGGTTATCTTGGGAATCCATCATTGAGCCCACATTTGCAGTTTCAGCATCATCGGAGTTCCCATTCTGCCTAGATCTTACTTTCTATCTTACAAGCAGTTGCACTCCCTACAGTTTTAGCAGGGACAACACAGTTTACCTTCTAGCAAAGCAACAGTTTCGCAGTCCCTCTTGGGATATCATTGTAGGGTCATTCTAGCCTACTCTTGTGGCTTGAGTGTGTCATATTTTGAGCATTTTTGTACTTTCTTGTTGCACCTCCAATATAACGAAATGGCTCATCTATTTCTGTGCATTCTGATGTGTATATAGATTTATTGTTTACTTTGGTACAATTCTTATATTATGTTTTATTATTATTGAATTCTCCCTTTTGGGATATTACAGTAGTATCAGATCATGATCTTTGGCTCAGCTTATTGACACTTCCTTTTACATCAAAAGAAGAAGCATATATATGAGATCTATCATGGAGGATGAAAATTCCACCACTCCTTTCTTTAGATCCGTGCAAGATATCTCAAAGGAGGTCAATCCAATGAAGAAGGAAGGAAAGAAAGAAGATCAAAGAATATGTGATAAGGAAGGTCAAAGAACTTCTGATCAGCAAAGAAGAAAACCAGAGAATCCTAGATCTCCTCATAGATCCACTATGCCCACTTTCTTTGGAGAAGGTGAAAGGTGTAGAAACGAAGAAAGGAATGAACCTGAGACTCATGAGACTCTCAGTCTATATATTGAAGAATACAAATCACAGTCTAGAGTATTCAAGGAGAAGCTAACTCTGCAACAATTCTTCAAAATCAAAGAAGAAAGAGGATCCGATAGCTGCAGTAGAAGAAAGAGGCATAATTGATTTTATTTGCCTACATTTGATGGATCTTCCTCAAGCACTGTTAAGGATTCGAGGAGGGAGTTAGATGCATTTTTTAGGCTACATCCTGTAGCTGAAGAAGAGGTTGTTCAAATTGCAACACTTCATCTTTTATGTGAAGACAATGATTGGTGGTTTGGTCAGATAGAACATTCAAAGGTGACTAAATATTCAGATTTCTTTCACAAGTTGAGGGAATAATTTGATGTGAGAAAAATAGAGATGTGTCACAAAGTGACATTCCCTAAGGAAACAAAGGAGGATGTCAATCTTGTCACTCTGGATAAGAAGTCACTACATTCACCACTAGCTGTAGAAGTACTTGCATCTGGAGAAGAGACACTTGCATCTTTGCAAGATAGTTTTGACCTGATGACATATAGAGTCCCATGCATGATTCAGGAGATGCATGAGGAAAAGAGATTCTAGCGCTGGTACACTTGGAGAAGAGCAACCATCACTCTTACCAGCAGTTGGAGGCATTATTGTCCGGGTTGGAGGAACACTTGTGTTCTGGCAAGAGGTTCCCACACATCATTTGATCCAAGTTATGCATGAACTTTCATCACATATTGTTTCAGGGCCAATGCATAACCAAGGGTTAGAACAAAATACTGATTTGAAGCATAAATATATCATAGTGCAGAGGACCCTTGATCTAATCAAGGAGGAGATTAAGAACTATCCTATTTTAGCATTGCTGAGCTACATTCAACCCTTTGAGTTGAAGTTTACAGTTCTAAAAATGGGATGAGTAAGATCCTATGTACAATAGCTGGTTATGAGATCGGTATTGTGCCTTGATTTGAGATAGCACATGTATTACCTTGTAGATCTACGGTGTTGTCACTTAGTAGCTGTGAAAATGAAGAGGCCCTATCATTCTTGGAGCATTATGAAGGTAGCTTCACTCATGAAGCAATGGAGGTAAAGATGATATATGGTAGACATATTGAGATGAGGAACCTTTTCTCCTTTCTAGATGAACCTTTCTCAATGAGCACCTCAAAGCTGAAAAATAAACTTCTACCTGTAGCAGATCCAAAACTTCATTGGTTTTGGAGGGCCTTTTGTGAAAAGAGAATCTCATTAAGAGATCTCATTGGAGGTGCACTTCAACATTTCATGAAGTGCAAAGTTCATCATCAGTTTGGGGAAGATGGTATTCTACAAAGGGAGGACACCATGATTATGCAGCACATCACTGATCATCCATATTGGGGTGATTGGGTGAGGATGATAACCAAGGTATTGCATGACCACTTGCAGATTTATGACATGGGCCAGCAAGCTTGGTTACATTGGTTTCCCTTGGAAGATTTTTGTCACTACCCAAATCCTCCTATTCTTTTGATCCATGCCTTGAAGAACACTTATGAAATGAAGAAGGAGGCATGCCTACACAAGCTGCTCTTCGGTGAGTATGGTTACCACCCAATAGCCCATAATTTTCTGATTCATGGCATGTATATCAATGATAAAATGTAGGAAAAGAAGGCATGTTCATTTTGGTTTCCCTTCAGAGAGATTGTCCACCACATGACATCTCCTATGTCTATGTGTTTTGTATTGGGTAAAGCTTGGCATGATGCTCTCATGATGTGCATTGATGATGTTTCTTTGTATTGGGATGATGTGACATTCCACATGTCCATTAGTATGTTTTTTCTCCATGATGCACATGAGGAGGAGAGAAAGCAGCAAGACCTCTTGTTTCTTTGGTTGCTTTTGGGGGAGTTTGGCTTGTCCATATTACATGGAGGAGATGGAGGATGGTAGCAAAGGGCCTTACTCTAGTGGTTACTGTTAGGAGAATATGGTTTGACATATTTTTCTACCCATATATCTTATTTTATTCTTTTGCATGATGTTGGAAAGATGTTTGAATCCAACAAGGCCGACAGGGATAAGGATGAGAGCATATCAATGCTCAATCAAATTCATGAAGCATGGGATGGAGAGATGTATTGTGAGATGGGGATTTTCCTTTGTGGAAAGAGCCACTTTATTTTATGTATCTCATGTATTAATTATGAAGTTGGAACTCATAAGGTTGTCACTTGGTACTTCATGAGGGAAGGAGGACATCTAACCATACAGTTGGAGGTCATTCTATATGTTTTTGAAAGACAAATTTGGAACCAAACATGCATAACAAATTGCAGCAAATGGTGGAAGCCTTCCTTATGTGGATGCCATTTGAATGGGAATAGATGCCTTTGCATCTACTTTTGAATTTCCTTGAGGACAAGAAATTTTTTTCCAGGGGAGACTGTAATATTCCCAAATTTCCACATCATATTTGGAATATTAGAGTCCTTGATTTTCTTAATAAATTAAGTAAATAAAAGGGTGGAGGGACCCACGAACCTCAAAGATGAATAAAATCCACTTTTAATGTGTGTATGTGGATATTTTCAATATAGGTCTAGAACATGGAGTACTGGAGCAACGCTATTTATGGAAATCATGTCTCATTTATGAGATAGACTATGGAGGATGACACAGTGAAATAAGATCATAGATCTAAAATATAAAATCAAGAGGATCTTTGATCCAGGTGGATATTGGTGGTCACCCACCTATTCCACTTGGGGCCCCACCATTGTCTCTTTTAGTTTTTCAGTTTTGGCACAACTTACTATTTTTAGCAGTTTTTCGGGTCTTGAAATTCCGAAGCCATTTTGAGGTGCTAAACGACGTTTTTTGGGAAAACGAAGAGAAACATGGGTCCATGGACCCATGTTGCTCATTTAAAACTTGTATTCCTCGGATAGATATTTCTAACGAGGTATGGTACACATCAAAAAGAGATTATATGCCAAAGTTACGCCCCTGGGAAGTTGAAACACCAATATACCCAAACGAGGCCCATAGTTTTTGTGCTTCATCTCCTAGGGTTAGGGTTTTGGCTGTTTAGGATTTCCCATTGTTTCTAAATTATAAATAGGCCCTCGAGCCTCCTTTTAACTTTGTTCAGAGGTTTTTAGCCACCACATCTCTTCTCAGAGATAGCTACCAGTGCCCTAGCTAGTTTTATTTCCATTCTGTCTATAAGCAAACTTCATTTCTTTGATATTAAGTAAATGAAGTGTTATTTCCGTTGCATCTCTGTATTTATGGTTATGTGCTTATTCTGTTGCGTTCCTACATAAATTTAGATCAGTGGTATCAGAGCGGTCTTCTTTTTCTCGATCCTTCTTTGCATGTCCCTAAAGAGGTCGGGGTATAAGGTGTTAGGGCTCGATCTGGTGGAACCTTTGCAAGATCAGCCTAGAAAACCCCGACGGACGCCCATGGGGGAAAAAAAAAAGATGAGGGAGTAGCAGATCCTATCAAAATATTGCTCGAGGAGGTCCTCGAAAACAAAGGAACGTGATGATGGATAACTTTGCCCCGATCCTTCAATGGCTGCCCACCGGCGGCGCATCTGCATCCAGCAGCCACTCTAGAGGTGTGACTCCTTTTAAGGTACAAGTAAATTTTGACATTCCCATATTTGAGGATCAAATAGATGCATATGTCATAGATATATGGTTGAATCTACAAGAAGGATATTTCTCGGTTCATGACTTTTCCGACAGGGAGAAGATTATTTTTTCACACCTCAAAGCTGCCCCCCATGTCAAGGACTGGTGGGAAACCCACTGTGAGAAAAAGGACGAGACAGAACCCTCTCTGTTCTCAGCCGTACCCACTTGGAATTCTTTTTGAGACGCCATCAAGGAACAATACTATCCCATGGGGAGCTATGAGGACAAGTACATACAATGGACCACGCTGCGACAACAAAGGGATGAAGATGTGCATGAGTTGACGAGTCTGTTCCATACCCTGCGTACCAAGTTGGGTATAAAATATTCAAAGAAACATCTGGTGCTAAATTATTGCAATTGTTTGCGGAGATACATTCAGGAAAAAATTGAGTTCCTTGACATCTCCTCGCTTGGTATGACATACCGATATACTACCAAGATTGAGCAGAAATTCAAATAGAAGAAGCAAGACTTTGGATCTACGAATCAAAAGCAAGGGAAAGGTGCTCCCAAACTGCAGAAAAAATGACAGAGCCAAGGCATGGTGATTCAAGACAACCTGTCGAAGCCACAAGAAAATAACAACATCGCAAAGCCAAATAAGGACACGGGAAAGTGGTGTGAGTTCCATAAGAGCTCCACTCACAACACAAGTGAGTGTCGAGCCAAGAAGTCACTGGTGGCCGACATGCTGGCTTTTGAGTCAGATGCATGCTCTGACTCTGAATCAAAACCTAACAAGGGGAATGAAAAAGGGAAACAAATTATTGATGCGGAGCCCAATGCCATTGTTTCCACTACGAAGATCCAGAAGGAGGAACCAGAAGATCCAGAGGAGGAGTAATGGCTCTTCCACTTCCAGATGTGCATAAAGGGCTCTCCGGTACAGTTCATTGTTGACAATGGGAGCCAAAAGAACCTCATTTCAGCAGACTTCATGAAGCAGTGATTCTTGTCGACCATAGCTCACCCACATCCATACACCATCAGGTGGCTTCACTAAGGATGAGATCTCCGCGTCATCTAGCAGTGCTGCCTTCCCTATAGCATCAGGCCCTTCACGGATGAGGTATTATGTGATGTTGCTCCTATTGATGTTTCTGATGTATTATTAAGACAACCATACTTGTGGAAGCGTCATGCTGTGTATGAGTCTCAGCCTCGCGTTGTTACTGTTACTTTGGGAAATAAGTTGTACAGGATACTAGAGGTACCACCTCCTGCTGCTATCTCTTTGGTTACTGCAAAAAAATGAGGTAAGCTCATTTCCCGAACCAGGAAATTATTTTTCCTGATGATCTGCCCCCACGGAAAGAAGAAGACAGTGGCCACGACCTCCAGACAGGGCTCCTCTGCATGAAAACAACAAATGGATAAGGTTGTGGAGGAGTACGGGGACATCTTCAGCTCACCCACAGGGGTTCCTCTGCACTGTTAGGTCAAGCACCCGATTGATCTGACCCATGGTGCGCTGCTACCCAATGGACCGATATATCGGCGCTCTGTTATGGAGAATGATGAAATCAAGAGGCAGATTTAGAAGCTGCTGTAGAAGGGTAACATCCGACCAATTTCATCACCTTGTGGGAGCCCGATCATATTGGTACAGAAGAAGGATGGGATGTGGAGACTCTGTATTGACTATCGAGCGCTGAACAAGATCAATGTCTGGAATAGGTACCTGATCCCACGGACTGATGACCTTCTGGACCAACTTAAAGGTGTAAAATATTTCAACAATATTGACTTGAAGTCGGGGTATCACCAGGTACCAGTTGAACCCTCCGATGTGTGGAAGACTGCCTTCAAAGCCAAGGAAGGCCTTTTCAAATGGTTGGTCATGCATTTCGGGTTGAAGAATGATCCCGCAACCTTAATGAGGATGATGGAAGACATCTTGTGGCCATTCACCAACTCATTTGTAGTGGTGTACTTGGATGACATTCTGATCTTCAGCTAGACATGGGAAGAGCACGTTCACCACATTCGACAAGTCCTCCAAACACTGTGGCAACACAAGTTGTGTGGCGATTTGGAGAAGTGCACTTTTGGCATGACCCAGGTTCAATATCTAGGATACATTATTGATGAAAGGGGGGTGCAAGTGGATCCAGCCAAGATCCAAGTCATTCGAGATTGGCCAGCCCTAACCACTATAATAGAGCTTCATAGCTTTCTGGGTCCTGCTAATTTCTACCAGAGCTTTGTGTTGGGATTCTCTCATATCACTTGGCCCCCGAGTCAAGTCACCAAGAGAGGAGCGAGAGAAAAAATATTTTGGTCAGAGCCTCAACAGAAGGCGTTCACAGAATTGAAAATTTGCCTATATTTTTCCCTAGTGCTCACATTACCAGACTTGCAACATCCATTTCAGATCGAGACAGATGCCTCTGACTATGCTATTGGGGTAGTTCTTACTCAACAGGGACAACCATTTGCATATCACAGTGAGACATTGTCTAACACAGTTCGCAAGTGTCCCACTTATGACAAAGAAATGTGTTCCATTATGAAAGCTTGTCGACAATGGAAGCATTACATTTTGGGGAAGGAAACAATCATCCACACAGACCATCGCCCGCTGTAGTTCATACAGACACAAGGGAAGTTGCAGAATGATCGCCATCAAAAGTGGTCCACATATCTGCAACAGTTTCATTTGAACATCAAGTACAAGAAGGGTAGCACCAATCATGTTGCAGACTGCCTCAGCCGACCATCGATCGTGGCACTCACCACCATTCTCAACTCTTGTGGGCACGAGACTTATGATTAGCCACTTCTCTATGAGAGTGACCCAAAATTCGGCCACACTTACAAGGCACTCTTAGGGGGTATGAAGTTCCAAATTTTCACCTTCAAGATGCACTTTTATGTCACATGAGACACCTTTGTGTTCCTTCAAGCAAGCGTGCCAAGATGATATGGGAAGCACACTACATTCGAGTCGATGGGCATTTCAGGGTCGAGAAAATAGTAGTAATCCTGCAGAAGTATTTCTATTGGTTGAACCTTTGAAAGCATGTCGAGAAACACATCAGATCCTGCACTGCTTGTGCCATTTCCAAACTGACCATCAAGAAGAAAGGCCTATATAGTCCTCTACCTACCCGTAGTCGACCTTGGGAATCCATCTCCATGGATTACATGTCGGGCCTGCCTTCTACTAAGTACGAAAATGACTGTGTTTTCATGGTCATCGATAGATTCTTGAAGATGGCCATTATGGTGGCTTGCAAGAAGAATATCACAGCAGAAGCCACTGCTAAACTCTTTTATGAATGAGTGTGGGTGGACTTTGGGATCCCACAGTCTATCATATCAGATCGGGATTTCAAGTTCCTTAGCACATTTTGGTCTAGCCTCTGGTCAATGTTGGATACCAAACTCACCAAGTCCACAGCTTTCCATCGCCAAACAGATGGCCAAACAGAGGTCATCAATAGAATTATTGTACACATTCTGCGCATGTACAATTCAAAGCATCTACACACATGGGACAAGAGCCTCCCCTATGTACAACATAGTTATAATCAGTCTCTCCACAGTTCAATCGGCCATAGCCCCTTTTAGGTGGGCTTGGGATTCCAGCCACTATGTCCCATTGACATAGCCATGCCATTTGCAGCTGCTCAGGCCGATTCAGCTCATGTCCAGTCTGAATTTGACAAAGAAGTAGCTTCATCGAGTGCATTCAACACATCCGCCAACAGGTTCATGATATATTGGACAGAGCCAATTCCAAGTACAAGCAACGCCATGATCAACACCGGGTGCCACACAACTTCCAGGTGGGCGACAAAGTATGGCTACATTTGAAAAAGGAGCGCCTCACTGGACCCCACCGCAAGATTCAACCGCTTCGATATGGGCTGTACACCATCACTGAGGCTGTAGGGAACAATACCTTTGAGCTTAGTATTCCACCATTCCTTGGTCTGCACCCAGTCTTCAATGTGGATCACCTTCATCCTTACTTCCCACCTCTACTGGACACCTCAGACAGTGCAGAACAACTCACACCAACATAGTTAAACCCAAACTATATGGAACAGGCCACCATAGATTGTATCATGGACATGCAAATCAAGAGCACTCGCCAACAGAAGATCCAACTGTATCGGGTTGTCAAAGTTGGCCAACTCCTGCACCAAGGAAAGTGGTTCACTAGGGACCAAGTTCAGCAAAAATTTCCTCATCTCATGGAGGAACTTAACGCAATGGGGACGATTGCTTCCTAAGGGGGGAGGAATGATCCAGGTGGATATTTGTGGTCACCCGCCTATTCCACTTGGGGCCCCACCATTGTCTCTTTCAGTTTTTCAGTTTCGGCATAACTTATTATTTTTAGTAGTTTTTCGGGTCCTGAACTTCCGGAGCCGTTTTGAGGCCCTAGATGATGTTTTTTGGGAAAATGAAGAGAAACATGGGTCTATGGAATGATTTTTCTCATTCAAAATTTGTAGTCCTCAGATAGATATTTCTAACGAGGTATGGTACACGTCAAATGGAGATCGTATGCCAAAGTTACGCTCCTGGGAAGTTGAAACACCAATTTACCCAAACGGGGCCCATAGTTTTGGCGCTTCCTCTCCTAAGGTTAGGGTTTTGGCTGTTTAGGATTTCCCATTGATTCTAAATAATAAATAGGCCCTTGAGCCTCACTGTAACTCATTTCAGAGGCCTGTAGCCACCACATCTCTTCTCAAAGATACTTACCAGCGCCCTAGCTAGTTTTATTTCCATTCTCTCTGTAAGCAAACTTCAGTTATTTGATATTAATGAAATGAAGTGTTATTTTCGTTGCATCTCTGTATTTATGGTTATGTGTTTATTCTATTGCATTCCTACATAAATCTGGATCAATATTTGATAAGGTCAACTAAGATCATAGTGCATTCAAAGAAGATCATGAAGCACTTATGATAAGATATTGGAGTAAGTGGTGCATTTAATGCATGCATGATGGGGAGGGTGATCACCCCATATGAACATGATGGAGCACATGGATCAACATTGCAGTGAAAAATGTAGTCCTTGTCCACATGTATAGTGCAGATTTTGTGTGGGCCTAGGCTATGGAAGGCTCATGCATATAATGAAGGTGAAGGCACAATGGAAGGCATGATTTTGATTATTCATTTCTTGATTTGCTTCGATCTATATTTTTCTTAGTACATTTCTACACAATCTTGGGTTGTTTGGCAGAGTTTTCAGTGTTGTTTAGCACAAGGTGTTACCGAGAAAGAATCCCACCTCTTTCTTTGAGTAGCTCTCGAAAGAGGATTGTTCCTCTTTCCTTATCAGGCATTGGTGCCATCTTCAGGAGGTTGTTTCTAGCATTCAATTAGGAAACCAATGGAGGAATCATCCTACCAATTTGTGCTTTAGATCCAGCCTTTCTGGAGTAGCAGATCTACATCCAGCATTGAGGCCATTGGGTTTTACCTCCATGCAGCAGTATTCCCTTCAAGGATTGCGTAGTCCAGTCTTGTAGATCTATTGGAGGAAAGAATTTTCCAGTATTTTAGCTGGAAATCATGTGAGGGATAACCTCCTCACATTAGATCTATTATCTCCATCATCCAAGAGATTATTTGACATATCTAGCAGCAGGATATTGAATCTCCCTCTCTGACAGTGTAGTTTTCTGAAGCCGTTGTTATTACAGCAAATATTTTCAGTGGAGGATATTGGAGGAGCTAGATCTTGAGATTTTAGCCCAAGGATCTAGTGAAGGGATCAACCCTTATTTCACAGATCTGATTGTACTTCACTACAGCCATCATATTATTAGATCTCACTTCAGATCTGCATTTCCCAACAACATATATGTGAATAACTAAGAGGAAGGCTATCTTAGACTTACAGTTCTGAGAAACCCCTCCTGGGTTACCTTGGGAATCCATCATTGAGCCCAGATCCACAATTTCAGCATCATCAGAGCTCCCATTCTGCCTAGATCTGACTTTCTATCTTACAGGAAGTTACAGTCCCTAGAATTGTAGCAGGGACAGTGCAGTTTACCTTCTAGCAGAGCAAAAATTACGCAGTCCCTCTTGGGATATCATTGCAGGGTCATTCTAGGCTACTCTTATGGCTTGAGTGTCTCATATTTTGAGCACTGTTGTACTTGTTTTTTTCACCTCCAATATAATAAAATGGCTCAACTATTTCTATGCATTCTGATGTGTATATAGATTTATTGTTTACTTTGATATAGTTCTTATATTGTGTTTTATTATTACTGCATTCTCCCTTTTGGGATATTACAGTCTCCAAAGTTTCAGGATTAGATTTATTAGTCAAATATTTAATAAGTTTTTCTTTTTTAGTGCTAGCTTTTTGGAGTTGTTAATGTCCTAAAAAATGATTCATGAAATCTATTTGCAAATATTTCATCATATTTGATAACCTCGTGATAATGAATTATGATTTTTTTCCCTAATGCAGATAAATTTATTCTTCTCCAATGTGAGTATCTCCCTGCGATTATGCCATTTTCATTTGTTCTAGTTAGTTTTTCTTAGTATTTTTTGTAAAAAAAATATTATTTTATTAATGAAAATCATGGTTAGCTCAAGGTGAGAATATTGAAACTCTTATTGCTCTCATACTATATCTAACATGTCTCTAAATTTACACACAAAAATATGTATTTGTCTTCTAATTCACACAATGATTGTTTTTCTTACAAGGAAAATAATTCATGGTATTCTCAGTGTTAACTTTCACAATTTACATAGTACATCATAATATAAAGATTACTAATTGGGATACGCAATCACACATTACATACTTTTTACAAGTTATAATTGATGTTTCTATTCTACACCTATGAAACTCATCATAAAATTATTTTGCATACTTCGTGTATTTTGTAGTATTTATATTTATTAAATATTTGGGTACATTTTTGAATCTTATTGTATCATGATTGAAGCTTACTTCTTAGTCAAGTGCAATGTTCAGAGAAAATCTTCTGTATATAGCTCTACAGGCTACATACACTATGGCTTCCACATAAAAATGTATCACATGGGTTTATTTATAACATGCTAGGGGCCTATGCTACTTACATGGATCCCTGGATAGCTAGTAAGTTCAATGGTGGTGATCACTCCATGGTTGATCAACAATGATGGTTTAGTGGTTTGTCATTAGGGTAGGTACCCTATCTTGCCTTGACATTATGATGTAATTGTGATTTTTTTTGGGTTTTGAATGGAGATATACAACTCGTATAGAATCCCATATAACAAAAGTGGCTTTCCTCCATTTCTAAGAGAGATACCATAATAATTTGGTATTTTTTTCATGTATATACCATGGAAAATGTAATATGATAGTAGGTAGGTTCTCTCCATGCACCAGATTTGAATTATTTAGTAATTTATTAGATATTTTTTTCTATTCTTTAGCGATATATATATGTATATTGTGGTTTCTTCATTTTATTCATGGAAATTTACCCTCTAACCATTGTATTTATTGATTGTAGGTAAACCCTAGATTCACTTTGACAGTTCTTAGGTCACGACCTCTAATTCTTGGAAGGTTTTGACCTGGTCTTGAAATTTCTAGGAGATAATATTACTTAGTGATCTTATTATGGTAATTTTATTTTATAATCCCTAACCCTAATTTATGTTTTCAAAGGTTTTTATTTTTCTTCAAATGGATTATTATATTTAGGCCTAAACAATCGTCTTCCTTAGTGGGAAAATATGGGTTCGTTTTTTTTTTTTTTTAGTAAGAAAAAAAAGCTATGGTATTACAGTTCATATTCAATCAGAAAACAAGATTACATCCAATTTTGTAAGCATATATATAAGACATTAGTCACAATATCACATGACAATACACATGTCATACTATTTAGTATATTTGATGTTTAACTTCCATCACATATGGTGAATATTTAAGAAATTTTTAATAGCCAATGACTTTACTCATTAACTCAGAGGATAGTACGAGTGGTGTTTATATTCTTGTTTGAACAATTGATGGAATGATGTCTACGAGCTTTCGTTGTTTCCTTCGACTTTCATGACTAAAAGTTATTATTAATATTTTGATTTTGTCTACGAAATTATTGAAGTGGTGGACTTTTAACTTTTTCATGGCTTGTTTGGAGTTATGTGTTAGGGTTTTGGGGGTAAAGACCCTATGATAGCTGTAGACACGTTTCTCTCTCTCTCTCTGAAAATATTATTAATAATTTTAATGAAAATTCCCATTTTCTAAAAAAACCATATTTTCAATATTATTTGGGTTCTGTTATTATTTTTGTGTGAGGATTTCTCATCCCCGATAGGGTTTATTTTGATACTTTTTTTTAATTGTTATGTGCTTAGTCAAGACCCATGTGGCCAAACTGGAGCCTTGTTTTATATTTCGAGAATAATATAGGTATATTATTTTATATTTTCATTACGAATGATTTATAGCTATATTTTATCTATAGGGATGTTCATCATATTTTAAAGAAAATAATGCTTAATCCTATAGGTTCATAATTTTATAGAATCGTTTCTATGTGTGGAATAATAAGATAACTATGTATTTTTATTTCTCCCTTTTACTATTAGCATGTATATTTTTAAAGAATTGAATAGGACTTCCTACTTTCAGTGGGTTGCAATCCATTATTTTGTTAAGAATATGTAGGTATATTGTTGCTCTTTAAGTGATTTCTAGAGATGTTAAACTATTTCTTTTAATGTTTGAATATCAAACATGATTATATTCTAGTTTAATTATAATATGAAACTAGGCTAGAAATTTAGTGGACCCTTATAAGGGGGCCACTTATGGTCTTCAGATACATATCCCTCTTTTAGTCTAGAACTATCTATGGGTGGGCCTACAAACAAGTTATTTTTTTAATAGGAATGTAAAACTAACCTAGGCATAATCACAACATTTCTTACCTTAGTATTATAATATATATTTAAGATATTGTATTCTACTAATTTAATGAACACACATTCTAGTACGAACATGCTTTATATCCAAATTTTGTCTTTGTATAAACATTGTCCTTATGACCTAGCACTATGTCTACCTAGGAAAACTATATTTTCATTTTATTTTACCCTATATTTCATTTCATTCATGTTCATTCCACTCAAATTGTTCCAAAGAAAATATATCACTATCCTCCCGTTACTTTCTATAATGAAGGGGGGTTTTTAACCTACACATGAGTGCCTCCTCATACCTATAATAGACACATACAACCACATATACATCTATATATACTAGTACATATATTTATTCTTATTTAACACATAACAATAAAAAAATTCATTTATCCTTATGTTATTTGAGAACAAATTAATTTCATAGTAACAATCTATTTTGTCTTTTGCTAAAATATATTAACCATAGAATTCTTATTATTGAAAAAATAAATTAACATTCATATACTCATATGAATTATTCAAAAAAATATGTTAAAGTCTTCCACATTCCACCCAATCATGAGCTAAATTCATAATTTGGTTCCACCCGAGCTCCACTCCACCCTACCAACAAAAAACAACATAATAATTATTTTCAGTTCACCTCTCTAACCTTTTAGGAACGTCCTACTAATATTTTGTTGTTCAAAACTAGTATTTATCTCTTACTGATTAAGTTTTGAAGGAAACTCCCTTTATCTCCTATAGTTCATTGTACATGTTCCACTTTATGACCAACCATATATTTCTTGGGGTCCATATTTGTCAATACTTATCCTGTATGTCAAAAAAATGGTTTTTTTTTTTTTCCTTCCCCTTCATGGACATCATTGATTCCAACTATTTTCCAGACTAGTTAAGAATTTGATATTATGCGATAACATTTAATATATTTCCAATAGTATTAATACACAACAAAAGAAGATTTTCCTTTTTATTTAAACAAAATAAATATTTACATTATCAGATTATGTAACTTGCCACATTTTACCATTCATCTAAATTTAAAAAAATATTATATAATGCTTTTTAAAAAGTAAAATTGCAATAATGTTTATCTAAGACATTTTATCGTAATTTTTCCATAAAATTATTTTGTTGAAATAATTTGTATCTAAAATAGGAAACAACAAACAAAGTTCAAAGACATTACTATGGCCTATATTAAAAATCCACGGAATTTAAATCAGAGATCTATATCATTGTCTATATTTTTTAATATAAAATGTTATAATAATATTGAAACATACATAATATAATTAATCATAAAGAGATGGTATTAACAATTTATTCTTTATAGAGTTATATAACTATTTGTTTTTTTCAATATCAAATTTTATGATCATATTCGAAGACTATATAATATAATTAATTTTAAATTATTATAATAATTTAATTTTTAAATAGCTATAAACTTTGAAAGTATCAATATTGTAAAATAAATATTCTCCCAAAATATGTTTATTAATTTGTAAAAATATTAATTATGATGACACGTGAAATTTTATGGATTTTTTTATTTGAAATTTTTAAATTTTAGTGTTAGTATAAATGCATCTGCTAATGTTATATGTATCTATGTAGAGGTTGTGTATATAAATATAAAAAAATATAGTAAAAAAAAATAATTAAATATGATAATTTGGTTTTCAAAATTTTTAATAAAATTATATATATATATATATATATATATATATATATATATATATATATATATATATATATATATATCATTTTATTTATTACAAATTGTCACAACTTATGAGGATAAATTTATTTCTTTTGTGATATTAGGTCTCAAGATTGTTTATGGATTTTTTATTTTTTATTTTTCTCTTTTGAACATCAATTTATTTTGAAAAGAATAGTTATTAGGAGAAAATGTAAATGATACAATGATTTCATATATTTGAGTTAATTTTATTGACAGGGATTCTACGATATTTGTTGTTTCCTTGTAATTATCCAAGTGATTTGATTCGTTGATGTGCTTATGTCCACTCATTAATGGATTCACAATTATAACCGAGTCTCTTTTATTTTTAGTCAAACAATTGTCTTGCTATATTGATGGATTATATGGATGTACATGTCGCTAAGCACAGTTGGAAGGAGTTGAGTTGGTAGTTGATGTATTTTGTTGTTGTGCATTGTCTTTTTTGATACTAGGAGTAGTCATGAATCCCTTTTTCCCCTTTTGTATATTTCCATCCACAACTCCTCTTAGAATAAAGGTGTAGATAGGTCTATTTCAAAAAAAGGTAAAAAATCTAAAGATGGTCAGTTGTTGACAAATCCTATATCTGAAGGAAAATATTTCATAGTCAAATAGTTGTGAATAAAAGCCAACCCCTCCAGTTGAGTAGGATTTTTTCAGGAAACCATTTAATGATGTCCACTTTGATAGATATGCAAACGAATGTGACAAATACTTTAAAAATATTTTCAATTTCTATTTTTATGAAGAAATCTAATAACTTGAATCCCACATAAACTAAGATATTTAGATGTGTCAACTTAATAGGAAGGTTAGGAATCCTTACCTGAATTGGAGTTTTTAGAGTCCTCACGGAAAGAAGATTTAAATTAGGAAACCATGGCTGTTTAGAGAAAATTTTAGGCTAAAATTTCGCATGAAATTTTCATGCACATAATGTGTAATCGAATAAAAATATTTTAAATTTAAAAATAGGTACATGTAAATATTTTGAAGAGAGAAAAAAAAAACTACTTTTAAAATTGTATTTTTTGGCTTACCTCTGTATAGGTTTACTCAAATTTCAAGTGTAGACACCTCTTAGATACAAAATTAGATTCAACATCCAATGAGTACCGATTGTGAATATTTTAAGAAGACCCGCATTGAGAAAAATCTAAGATACATTAAAAAAGTGTGTTGAACACACATTTTAAATGCATCTTAATTTTTTTTATCAATGTGGGTATTCTCATAAATATGGGAAATGGGTACTCATTGGATGTGGAATCTAATTCCGCATCTAATGGGTGTCTACACTTTAAATTTGAGTAAAAATTTAGGGACATCAGCCAAACATCAAATTAAACAAACTATTTTTTTTCTTTTCCCTCCAAAATTTATAACTCCTATTTTATTATTTTCCTATTATTTTTCCTTAAGAGGCCACCTTTAGAATGAAATTTAGTTTAATGGAAATTAGAGAGCATAACAACCCTAATATTTGGGTCCCTGATCTAAAACCTTCTATTGATCCTCTATGTTTCTAAAAATACAATAAATAATCCTTTTGAACAAAATTGAAGCTCAATACTCTAACACTAGCTATAATGCACATATTCCTGTAAATGATATGTCAATAGATGATATCTATTTAAATCGAAAACAATCTCTTGTCGTTCATAATCTTGATCTAGGAAATGGAATATGACATTTTTTACTTAATGATATTGGGTTTTCAGTGCCTCATTCACCACTCATTCAAACCCTTAGATATATTTAGGGTATGGAGGTGAAAGTAATAAATTTAGGACATCCTTACAAGATTTTTTTTGGGAGGAGGAGGATGTACCTTAGCCTTTGCATGCACCTTTAAATATTGATACTAGATAAATAAAGGAATCCTTGGTTATGCATTACTCATTAAGTGATTTCAGATCCTAAATCTATCATCCACCATATATGAGTATAACACTATCATATGTGATTCCAATCCACACATGTGTTATGGATGTGTTGTGCTATGAAACACCTCCCATTTAGTTTTAATAAATGGGGACCCTTTAAAAATAATTAGGAAAATCATTTCATTTATTTTTTAGCTTTAAGTAAAAAAACTTTAGGAAATAAAGTTTCTTTTTCTTTGCTAATTTTCGTAATTCACATAGCTTACAAACTTAAATGACTTAAAATCCTCTAGGTCATGCGGGTTGCGATATGCGCCAAGTTATTTCCAATGTCATATCAAATATTATTGAAAACACTTTAATCACCATTATAAACCAAAATCGCTTTGCAGGTCATTTAAATGATCGAACTTATATGAAATTTGGTGAAAGTTGTGATTACGCGAACCCGACGAGCCAATAAAAAAATAAACATAAATCTCCAAGGTCTGATAGAGCATATCCGCATGATTTATTGAAAGCGCACTTCACATTTCACAGGATATAACTAAAAGAAAACTCAATACCGCGTAAAAATTGCGATGTGTGAGATTTTCGCAGATCCCATTTCGTAGGATTTATGGGTAACATCATAAATGGTAATAGTTATAAATTGAAATGTGCGATGAATGGTAGTTAATTTATCAAGCATGTGAGATAACTCATGTCATATCAAACCGAATACGAGATCCAATGCTTTAAATTGATTGATAGACATTTCACGTGAAGGTGCAAGAGATTTGATTTAAAAATATTATCGATGATTAACTGAATTTAATAGAAGTAAGGTTTTGATAGATTCATATCTACTTTGAGCATGTGTTGAAGTGATTAACTGCCAGACTTTTTTAAATTCTATCTGTTTCTATGTTCTTTATATTTCTAATATTTTCTCTGTTCACTTGAAATCAGGAAACCACTTAATGGAGTGAGGAAAATATAAATGAACAAGAAAGGAAAATAAATTGCTAAAGAATCATCTACCGAAGACTCAAATATGTCTCCCCTGTTCTTAGAAACCACCTATAATAAGGATTTTGGAAGTCAATTTATATGATTTTCGAGGATTAAAATCCAATGGCCATAGTCAAAGTTTCTTCAGCAGGCGTGTCTATTTCTTCAAACCCGACCTACTTCGATGTTGCATGCTCATTCATCCATAAAGAACCAACAAGGCCAAATATTCTCCCTTATACAGATATTGTTAAGTGGGTAATTGACCATTTGAACATAGAAGACAGAAAATTAAAATATTCAAAAGGCGAGAATATTGGGTCATTCAGGGAATAATATTTAAGGATAATGTACTACTTACCCATCCCACAATAGAACTATGACAAAGCTTTTCTTCAAGGCTTTAGAGAAAAAAATCCAAACCCGATGAAAGTAAAAATGGAATGGAAGGAAGAACAGGGAAAGATTAAACGAGATAAACTCAGTACATACCCAATAGCACAAATATCTTCCCCTTATTGCTATGTTGCCGGTATGTTGTCTAGATTATATGTAAAACAAGACACCACTAGGTTTTTTGTAGATTGGGTCCCATTAATTGACGCAATCATCAATTCCTTAATTCTGAATTGGGAAAATATCTTATCCAATAATTTAGCCAAACACATCATGGAGTATAGGAATAAAAGAAGTGTTTCATCTAGAGAAATACCCCCCTTTTATATGAGTTCCTATTTCATGGACGCGATTTTCTTTTCTCCTATTTTTGTTACCATGGGATGGAAATGGACAGCCAAGACCCTACCGCAATTCACATTTACCACAAATCCCTTTGGGATTTAGACTTCCGTTTGCATTTTTACAAAATTTTCCATAGAGTCATGTCGCCTATGCACCGAATGATATTCAATGAGAAAGCCCCTAGGGTTTCCAAAGAGGCTAGTACAGACATTATATCTGTTGCTAGATTTTTTGAAGAGGAAAGTTTCACTTATGTTAGATTTTTTGGTAGTTGTGCTTCTCTTCATGTCCTAGCATATTATGTTCCTGACAAATTACTTGCATGATAGACAGCCTACCATATTGTTGTAAATGGTATTTCAAAACAGCTTAAAGATGCTAAGAAGGTCGTTTGGCCTAATTTTCCTTTATAGTGAGGTAATTTTTCTCTTTTTTAAATTGTTCATGCCTACAAGGAAGTTTCAATGATTAATCTATTGAATTTGGTCGTAATGCCAAGACGGACATATGATCTGAATGATGTGATTAAAAAATATATCATAGAGATCAAAGTAAAACCTTTTGTGAAAGAGATAGATAGATTTGATTATTTCTTTTAAGGAATTGAAAAATTTTCAGATGTACTTAAGTTTGCATCCAATAAACTCAATCATGATGACTTGGAAGCCTTCCAAGTATACATAAGTTAGATATTGAAAAATATCCCTCTCGATTTATTGGCTATTGAAGATGTCAACATAACTACTACAAGTATTAGCTTGGATAATGAAGTGAAATACATGTCTGAAGATGAGTCGGGACAAACAGAGCATGAATATAACGATTCAGATCATAATATGAGTCGGGAAAAATAGAGCATCAATCTAAAAAAAATATGAAAAAGGAAAGGAAAACCCAGGAAAAAATAATTGTTCAAGTAATCCAAGAGATTGAGATGCAGGAGAAATGAGGAAGTAATGGAATAGAGTCAAATTCTCAATAAGTTTAGCATAGTCAAGATACAGTTGATCAGTCAGGAAAATCTCAAACAAAGAATTTGAATAGTGAATGGGATGAGTTTTCTAAAGAAATAAAAACTCCTGAAATGAATCCCAATACTGATCAAGCTGCCAATTTTCAGACACTGAACATTCCCAGAAGTTAGTGGAAATTTTTACTCCACTTCAACAAGTTCCTCAAACTCATGATCAAGAGATAATTCTATCTTATTCCATAGAACAGATAGTGTTACAAGTTGACAAAATTCCTTCGTTGGATGTATTCTACAGTCCTAGTCATAAGGTTGTAGTCAAGAGAAGTAATAGCAGAAGAATTGATAAGAGAGTCTCAGATCTTACAAATGAATCAATTGAGGTTTTGTGGACAGATCCTTTAGTTGATCATACTAAACATTTAACCAAACTATCATAGTTTGCAGGGGCATATTCTACTGCCATTGTTGATAAGGCTACTGAGGTTAAAATGTTACTGAAGAAGAGAGAAGATGGAATATAAGAATTAGAGATACTGTTAAATCAAGAAAAGTCTAACTCCAGTGAGAAAATGAAATTGATAATGTCCCAATTTAAGAAGTATTTCGAAAGTCTTAATTTATAGAATCAATTACAACTCACTGAGAATCAAACACAACTGGAAGCAACAATGAACAAATTAGAAAGCCAACGATAGTTAGAGCAGTTCATAAAGGAAGCATTGGATGTGAATGCTAAATTAAAGCACCAACAAGAGATATTCCGCCAACAAGCTTTGATCAGTAGCTCTTATTGTGACTCAAGTGAAATATTGATCCAACAAGTAGCTATCCAGAAACTTGAATGTGAAAAGATCGAAAATAAAATTAGTGAACACATTCAATCGAAAGCATCAAACTTAGGCAGGGATGCTGATCAAGTAGATAAGTTCCACCAGGAAATATTATTCAAGGATTGGGAAGTTCAGATAGAGAAAGAAGAGAAAGAAGCAGTGAAAACATCAAATATTGCAAAAGGTAATTACTGAATATGTGTGTGAAGAACTTGTGAAATCATAACTTATCAAAAAGTGCACGTCTGAAGTGCTCTCAAAAGTCAAACAGCTGAAAACAAAGTGGAAAAAAAAGGAAGAAATGCAGGATGTAATGATTAAAAAAGTAAATAAATTTGATCAAGAAAATTATTGGAATTTTCTGATCAAACATTATCATCAGTACCAGACCCTACAGTCTTTAACAGATTCAACAACAAGATCGCAGCCATCACTCTCAAATGCGGTATTCAAGGGACAGGTCAGATCAAGGATCTCAGAACCAGCTCAGCTCAAGCCCATGCTAGATATTTGTCGACTTTGGGATCAAATACAAAAGAAATATCAGAATTCATAAGTCATATTTTTACTTTATTTTCCTATATTGTAGTTAAATTTTGTTTTACGAGGATTGTTGTTTGAAACCTCCTCTATTTTTATGTAATAATATATTTTTAAAACATAGTTAGTTTAGTATTTAAAACCCTCTCATGCATTTAGAGAGGGGTCCAGAAATGTCTCAAAAACATTTGCAAAGAATACACTATTATAAGTTTCTGAATGCTTTGATGAACTAATTGAACACAGTCTATTATATTTTG
Source organism: Pinus albicaulis (assembly GCA_034641835.2). Classification (NCBI taxonomy): domain Eukaryota; kingdom Viridiplantae; phylum Streptophyta; class Pinopsida; order Pinales; family Pinaceae; genus Pinus; species Pinus albicaulis. Next base: position 247,227,906 of record CM076583.1, on the reverse strand, counting down.
ACATTTGAAGTTGTTTAATTGATGTTGCAATATTGTGCTCTTTAAATTCATTTAAATTCAAAAGGAGAAGATATCTACTGTCAATTTACATGAGTATAACTTCGTACATATGGTACTTCTAATCACTTGTATTAAGTCTTGCTTACTGAAATGACAGTCATCTCTTTATTGCATTATATATTTGAGACGTCATTATAGATTAATGTTAAATGCACTTTTGTACTAAGATTTGTTTGTGATTTCTTATCTAATATATAATCACACATATGAATGTGATATATTCTCATAATTCTTCTAATAAAACTATTCTTTTAGAAGAATCATCTTTAATAATTTTCATCTCTTTCAAATGTTAAATAATATACATTACTAATAGTTGAAATATATCTCTTTAGATCGCATAAAGGAAGAAACACCCCGGGTATATAGTAGAATAGATAGTTTAAATAGATACATGTGATATATCAAAACAATTTTTCATTGAATGTTGTATAATCAAAACACACCCAAAATAATCCTTATTGGGAAATTGGTCCCATTACCCCCAATTAGAGCCACCATACCAAATGGAAAAGGAGCTACTTTAAGGTCCAGACTGGGTGGTTTTCCCCCATGTTTTGGCTGTAGAATTTCGACTCCTCAACATGATGCTAGAGATGAGATGAGGTTTGTGTCTTTCACTTACACACAGAAGGAACTCCGTGAGAATGGTCAGACAAAGATGATGGCATTCTCTATATTTGGGAGAATAAATTCATATTTTATGGATGTAGACCAACACAACAGAAATAATTGTTCATGTTTTAATAGATCTTGACGATGGTCTAGTTTTTGTTGAATCTCCTATCGAGCCATAATCACACTCTTTAAAATTATTGATACTTCCTACACTAGGTCATGATCGAGGGAAAAAGGGAATTAAGTTACCACATGATTTTCAAATTTAGGACTTTCAAAAAGAGGAAACACACATATCCACATAAAATTTGTGAACTTGATAATACACTTCTTTTACACCAAAAAACCTTTGAAATTGTTGTTAATAATAAACACCACGATTCTGTTGAAATATTGCAAAGAAAATTCCATGGGCACATAGACAATTGCAACACTTTTTTTTATATGAAGCTCCACCATGATGGCTTTTAGAGATGATCAACTATTGGAAACCCCCTAGACTAAAATAATATCTTCCCTTGAGAACCTTGACCATTTATGGAAACGACACCGAGACACCCTTTCAAAAGCTATTCAATGGCAACATTGTAATGTTATAACTAGATAAGTACAATGAAATATCAAAATATGAACTATCTATAGCAAACAAATAAGTATGCAATCTAAAAAATCCACAAGAACAATAATTTTAGAAAACTATTGAGAAAAAATAATAGAGCTGACCCATTTTATTAAATATACAATGAGAATTTGAGTACAAAATATAGTGGAATGTGTTCACTCGGGCTTTCTTAAGAAACAATGCAAAAAACATGTGAGAATGAAGAAAAATAAATTCTAAAATGGCTCATTGATTGTACCCTTTGACCATATATTTATAGTTTATACTGATGTAGGAAAACTAATATTTGAAGCCTCAAATCTCCTCCAAAATTCTGAAAATTTGGGAAAATGATCTCCAACCCGGGACCAAAAAAACCAATAAATATTTTGGGCTAATGAAACCTCCCGTAATTACACAAAAATAAAGTGAAATTATCCACCTCCCAACACTCTGCCCCACCAGAAAACCTCAGCTGCTCCACCGAAAGTGCTCCACCAAAATAACTAATAAATCACTAAAAGATAGTGTGGAAAATATAGAGTGAAATTCCAACTATTTCTTAGCAGAATATTGTTGCAACTAATCTAGTAGAAATGGACTACTATTTGTAGATATGAAATAAATCAGAAAATGCCCAAATGCTCCAATCCTAGCTCTCGTTGCCAAAATTAGAACCTACACAATCAGACAATAGAAGCCAACGATCTATCGAATCTACGTAGAATAATCTAAATAGTTCATTCAATGGATCAAAATGACATAAAAATACATGAAATCATAACATGAAATATAGGAAAACAAATAACTCTTTGCATTAATATAAATTAAAGGAGTTACAACCATAAATAGGAGTTTATCTTGTATAAGAGCTCATCCAAGTTGACTTGTTCCTTTTTTGTCACAAAGTGCACCTCTAATCACCCTAATTCATGGCATGTTAACTCTTTATAGAAACAACTTCATGAGGTTAGAATTATATCTCCAAAAGCCATCCCCTAGCTTGTGGATGGACACAAATATATAGGAAACGAGAGTAAGTTGGGAGTTCTTATCCATTCATAAATATAAGGCTTGAGATCCACTATTAATGGGAGTATGGGATCAAAGGAAAAGGGATTGAAACTGCAAGCTAGGATAGGATAAGATCTGAATGTTTTATATGAGGTAAATGGTTGTAGAAAATTCTGTAAGCTTCTCGAAATAGAGGATTCCATAATTTATCTCTTTTTCCCAAATTTCTAGAACTAATGTATGTGCATCGAACCAAAAAAGGTGCATAGTGGATCAACCTGTAGGGGATCAATGCATGCCAAAGTTGAGCAGGGATAAAAGTAGTTTTTAAAGCAACAGAAGAAGGGACAGAACTAGTCGATCTACTGAACTAGCGTCGAAAATGAAAAGCACAACCACATATGCCACAAGACCTGCCTCAGTTATTTTCCTCTCCATAGTTTAAAAAGAAAAACCCTACTACAGCTTGGTAGAACCAATCACTTTTTTCTACTTGGACATCTCAATCATTTCTTATGCCTCCTTGGCAAACACAACTCTCTTCAGGTAATAATTGGCCAAGTTTTCGTTGTTCTCCCCCTTACTGGAAAAATAATCCCTATCAATCCCAGTGGCTTGCCTCCCCTTCGTAGACCACAAATTGGTCTCAAAACTGGCAGCAACATCTGGGAGTGACCAATCTACCAATGGGAACAGGAGTTCAGAATCAACCTACATTACTAGCTCCATACCCATTCCAACACAATCCTCAATCTATCATGCCTCCTCAACTGCCAGCTCAACCCAATCCCAATCCTAACAATAGGTCGGTTCAGCTAATTTAGATTGTCAAAAACCCAAACCCTGAAATTGAACAGAAGTAATGCAATGAACTTAGGCTGAGATCAAGACATTTTATTTCACCAGAAGAAGATACGACCCTGCCACAACTTGAATATAAAATTCCAACAACACCTAGAAAAACAAATATGACTGAAATAGAGGTAAAGAAGGGGAGGGACATAGTTGGAAAAAGGAACCCTGAAAACCTTATTGTTTCCCCCCTCCATTCCCTGGGAGATTAACATTGCCTGAACCAATAGTATCTTCATATTTTTATCTCCTAGGGGAATTAAAAAATATTCTCATTAAAATTCATATTTTGTAGGCTATACAAGGCATTCCTATCTATGCCAAGACAATTATAGAGTTGTGTGGAAAGAAAAAATTGTACCCACTTTCCATGCGGTAGGGGAATTGTCAGACTTATTATTGGGTAAAGAAACACTTATAAAATATGAGGATCCAGGGAACCTCATAGTAACTATACAAATCTCTAGCCACTCCTTTCCAAACACATTGGTTGACTTAGGGGCAACCATCAACATCATAACTACAGAAACCTATGAGATTTTAGCCATAACAGTGTTAGAACCCACGTCTACCTTGCGGGAACTTGCTGATAAATCTGTTGTCAAACCAGAAGGAATATTACAAGAAATCCTAGTTTCTTTGGACTCACGGGAGTATTTGGCTGACTTTTTAGTTATTAACCCAAAAATTAGGATGGATGGAAACCCCCTGATACTGGGTCGACCTTGGTTAGCAATAGCTGATGCTTACATAGGCTGACGGACAGGCAGCATGACCATTGCTAGAGGTGATGCCATAAAAACTATTTTCATTTACCCACCTTCCAAACCATGTCTACCCACTATAAATATTCATAGGAATCCACATACATACTAGGAACAAAACATCCGTTCACCATTGACAATAGTTGAAGCTCTTGAATTCAAAAATAAAACTAAAGATGATGCAATCAATAAATTCATGAATCAACCATCTTTGACTGAAAATTTAAAATGCCAAATGTTAAAAGAACTTCTTGATAATGAAACTCAAGAAGAACCCTTGGAAGACATTGATAATCAGCACATACCCACGACTATGTTCACAATAGCATACCAATTGAAACTGAGCCAGGAAAGTTTTTAAATATCAATGGTAGTCTCGATAGTAGCCAAAAGAAAAATCTCATTAAGGTTTTATAGAAGTATCAGAGAGCATTTTCTTGGGACTACCCATACGTGAAAGGTATATATCCTTAGTTATGCACACATTACATTATAACTGACAAGGAGGCTCGGCCTATCCTGCAGCCTCAGCAGAGGCCAAACTCATATCTAAAAGACATTGTAAAAGATGAGTTGCAAAAGATACTTGATGTAAACTTCATTTATCCTATCTCAGACAGAGAATGGGTCTCTAATTTAGTATTGGCTCCTAAGAAGAAAGGGAAGTGGAGAATCTGTGTGGATTACAGAGAACTGAATAAAGCAACACAAAAAGAAAACTTCCCCCTCCCTTTTATTAACCAAGTCCTTGATACATTGGCAGGAAAGCGATTATTTTCCTTCATTGATGGGTTCAGCAATTACAATAAAATCTAGATAGCTCCCGAAGACCAGGATAAAACAACCTTTACCTGCCCTTGGGGTAAATTTTCCTATAGGGTGTTACCATTTGGATTATGCAATGCCCTAGAAACGTTTGAAAGAGCCATACTCAGCATTTTTCTGATTTAATAAATGAAGGACTTGAAATTTACATGGACGACTTTACCCCATATGGAGATAATTTTAATCAAGCACTTGAAACACTAGAAAAAATATTGAAACGATGTATTTCTATGTGATTATGTTTAAGCAATGAAAAATTTCACATGATGATGACTGAAGGAGTAATCTTAGGACACTACATCTTCGTAGTTGTAATACAGGTAGATCTGGAAAAAATAGAGGTCATCCTTTCATTAGACACACCTTGTACGTAGAAAAAGGCTCATAGTTTCCTTGGATATGCAGGGTACTATCATATGTTTATAAACAATTTCTCAAAAATTGCTGCGCCCTTGTATGCATTAACTAGAAATTTTGTCTTTAGGGTTATTTCACAGATAAAAATATTTCAATAGGGTAGTTCAGTGTCGAGACTCTTCTTCGGGGGTGTCAAGAATTTTTAATCTTAAAAATTCATCATCGCTGGTTAGAAGCAGCTGTAATTTAAATGAGTTGGAGAAAGAAAGAGCAGAGTCCAGAAGACTGCAGAGTGGGTAGAGTTTCTGATGAAGACTAGTCAGACAAAGACAAATGAAAAATTTTGTAATTGTGATTTCAGTATTGTAAGTTTTCTATAATTTAGGCATTATGGGAGGGTGTTTGAGATAATTCCTCATTTATGAAGCATACTAAAGTTTCGGGATTGGTTTGGTTTGTTGGAGGATGTTGAGAGATTCTCTCAACCTCTCCCTCCAGGAGTGGAATAAGTTGGATCTCTCTTCAACTATATATATTTGATGTATCTTTGTTTATTAAATGTAAAATAGAAATTAATTATTGTGTGTTATTCCTATGCATCTCTACTTTCATGATTTCTAATATTGTTTTCTAGTAACACACTTTGGGTGAAGTTGTTCATTTTTGCTATCCTTTATAATAATGGAAACTTTGTAAATACAATTATTTAAACTTTATAAATATAATTATGTAAACTTTGTAAATAATTTTATAGGTTAAATTTTGTGGAGTTGAAGATTACATAAATTTTAATATAACTAAAAAGATATATACACTCTTTTTAGTGTTGAAATGCACCATGTTAGATATTGCATTCATATCTATTATTTTGTATTTTAATTTATTTCATAATAAAGTAATAATTGTTTTTTTTAAACTATAGGGAATTTCCTTATGACACTTGGTCAATGATATCTTATTTTTACATTTAGAAACTGAATAAAGGGAATAACATGTCCTCACATTATGATTGTTAATTCGAATGAGCAACTCCATTGGTCTCAGTGCAGGGGCTTGTGGTGACATTGTCGATGTGCATGGCCTCACCATATTGACAAGCATGTATCGGCTAATAATGAAATAACAAAGCCTTGAACAACAAGTCCTGAGCCCAGACTGCTTCTGCTACTCTGACACGATCAAGTCATGAGTGAAATAATAAATTCTTAGCGTCTGTCATTTTGTTGTAGATGCGACGAATCATTATCATTTCTTTCAGGAAGATACAAAGCCATGTAAACGAGGGATTTGTTGAGGCGTCCGTGTCTAGGTTTCTGCCTTTGTCGCCCAATTTCGTTGGACTATAACCACCTCTGTGAAGGAACACGACAATTATAGTAGCCATTCACTTGTAAGATTCAGAGGAGCGAGAGGCTTAGGTTATTGTTCATTGGTTTCATGTTTCTTTTTTCCCTTCCCCCCTTGTCTGTCTGCGAATTTGATTATATTTATTTATTTATTCATTAATTAATTTAGTAATTAATTGTTACTTTTCATTCTTCAAATTATATTGTTAAGTATTGATTTAAATGTGTACTCAAATCCCTACAAAATTTGAAATAAAACTTAAAACCATCAAAGTACAGAATTTTCAGTTCATAAGCATGATTCAAATGCCATTTTACCCATTCAAATGAAATGATAGATAATTTTGAATTTGGCTAACCAAACTTGCAAGTCCTTGGCTTTTCAGAAGGCCTAAAAGTGCTAGGCTTACCAAATCATTTTCCATAATTGTAATACTAACACTCCCAACTTATTGTCGGCATTTGGTGAACATGTTCAAACACTCTGGTATTAAGTTGACATTTTCCATCTTGATGTTCTAAATATTTTCCTTCTTTGCCAGATTTTTGTGGTCAATGTTTTTCTGAAGTGAGTCCTTCAAGTCCTGCCACATTGCATATGGAGTATATTTCCCATGGAGATTTGAGACAATATGATCTCATACTCCTTTCAATATGATCCTTCTCATCTTTGCTACACATTTCTTCTAGTCTGTAAGATCTTGGACATGAGTAGTTAGAGTCTTTGGAATAGAAATATATATGAATTCCTTCAGCCCATTGTCTTCCAACATTGCTTCCATCATGTCCTTCCATGCTACGGCATTTGAGCTTCGCTTAAGGGCATACACAAGTCATAGTCTATAGAAGGCCATCCTCCTATTGAAGGATGATTCAGAAATTCACTTTCACCTACAAAAGACAACCTCAAAATATTTCCTTTCTATTGTGATTCCTGGTTCGATACCATGTATAAATTATTTGTAGATTCAAACTTCTAATTGTAACTTAGTAAAAAAATGGACTTGAATTTACTCTACCCATCAGTGGAAAGAAATTAATTGATCATGAAATCACAACACAAACCTGATACAAGATTTAGTCACACATTACACAATGATTTTGTAAGGAAAGCCTCACCTAAAATAACTTTCTCTTTGTATATTGCATAAGTTAGAAATATGAAAAGAATTACAATTCTTGCTCAAGCCTCAACAACCTATGCACTAGTAAAAACTATCTCACTACTTCATAGACAAGCCTTGTCAATACTTAGCCAATTTTTTGTCTCCCGAGATCCCTATTTCATTGCAAATTAGCCCTTATTATTTAGGGAAATTCCTCAATGAGAAATGAGCATTTCTTGTATGCCCTTCTTTGAATGCATTCACCATTTTTACAACTCGGGTAACTCTGTAACTGAGAGTACACTTCCCATGAACTCTAATATCAACTTGGTAACTGAAGTTAGATGCATGCATCAATTATTTTGAATTATTTGATAAATTAAATGATTGATCTGCTCAAGTTACACCCCATTACTGGACCCTTTAGTAGTTCTTAATCAGTTAGAACTAGTTTAACTCATAATTAACTCTATTTAACAAAACCCAATTACTAGAAATTTGCAACCAATCATAACTAAACATAACTCAAGTGTCTCCAAATTGAATTAACTAAGTTAACTAAGTGAAAAACCCATGTCACCTCAGTTAACTTCCTCCAAATAGTTTACTGATATTAGAATTCGAATTTCTCCTAATTAATTTTGGGAAAATTAAACTAGGAATTTTCTTGTTGCATTATTTTCAACATTACTGTCTCATAAGAAACAATTTATTTTTTTCTCGCCACAAAGAATAGTTGGGATTAAAGAGACAATATGTCTTTAATCCTAGCTATCATCGCTTTAGAGACAATACAATATCACTTTTGTCTCTTTATAGGAAAAATAAAACAATGAATTGAGAAAAATATCTAACCATTAAAATAAATCTATAAAAAAGTATTTAATTAAAAATAAATTACAATATCATTGATTAATTTGTGTTAAGGCCTGGTGGAATCAAACTAGCAACCTCCTACTTATAAGACAACTACACTTCCATTGAGCTACCACACTTTAAATAATTGTGTGAGGAGTTATGGCAGTCCTTGATATTTCATATATATGCATTGATTTTATGCTGAACATATAATGGAATAATATTTGTAAAATTTGGTAAATTTTCTATCACATACTAATCACAATATGTGAATACAAAAATCACCATTGTCTCGATGAAAACGTAAGGAATCTCAATAACCACCTATTAAAAAAATCATAAAATCTAACATATATAAACAAGAACCGTATCCAATTATAATAATGGAATGCGGCAAAAAAATAATATAAAAATATAATTGCATAGTTTTCATATTCCATTTAGATGGTGTTAACATAGTGAAGTTCACTTGGCACCTTTCAATACCTTCCTAAACTAGGAAAAGGCCCATTCCAAAATGCCAAGGGTTCCCTTAGCATTAGGTAATAGCAATACGAGCTAGTGAAAAAAATGTAGGCATATTGATCTAAGTATTTGAATCCTAATGTTTACTTTTAGATGGGAAATAATATAGGCCCATATTTTTCTCAACTAATATTTGGCACATGGAATTTTAATGTCTAGAATAAAATGAAACAATGAAATACAACTAACCTGGGCCAAAGCATAAGGAAAATTAAAGTACACACTTGCACCCTTTTCTGTCTAGAACACAATTATTTCTACTGAAACCAAAGGTTTCACCTTTGAAAAATTGTTGACTCCTAAAGAATATAGCTCCTCCATACAAATCCCTTGTAATAATAAAAAGATCGTTGTTGTTGTCCCTACTAAAAATATCATTGTTGATGTTCCTCATATGCAATAATCTAGTTGTTAGAATATAAGAAGAGTCTATCACATACAAAATGAGAAAATCGCACATTTTATTATTTGTGTATCAAAATAAAATATTTTGGGCAGTAATCTTCCATACAAACTTAAATCTCAAATACATACCATTTCATGTCAATTTTCCAAAATATCATTCCAAATAACAAAACACGAGTAGGTGTGAAGAACTATCTTCCAACATTATCATCAGTCTTTGTGAGTAACTCCACCACCATTTTTACAAACATGAAATGAATTTTCCAAATAAATATTGTGATTATTGGGTAATGAAGTATAGATATTTTTCTCTCAAAAATGGAGAGTTGATCTCTTTAACCAAGGTTCTATTCTACCTTCATGTCCAAGAAAAATAATGAAATATTATGATGTGACTTTGAAGTAGATATCTTGGTGTCTTGTCAACTTGTTATAGTAGTAGCTATTATAAGTAGAAGGATTCTAGTGCCAAAACATTGGAAACTTTAATGCTTTGTTGTGGACGAAATATTTTTTGTGATTCTCTAGAACGTCTATTGTCGGATGATGATTTACAGGAATAAAACTAATTTCAACAAGCGATGTTGGGAAAAAATAAAACTAACTTCGAACATGCATGTAACTGGGTAATATTTTTCTTTGATCTTTGGTACTCCCAGAATAACATGCAGTTTGCATGGGAAAAGTAAGAAAATTAAATCACAAATAGACACTAAATTGATAGTACTATGTTAAAATCATTCCTTTTATAGCTACAACATTTTTTATATTGGTTACCTCAAAGTTTTCAACAATCACGTGAGAATTTTGGCCCAGTGGTTTGAAGTGACCGACTTTCCTCCTCTTTTCATCAATAATAACTAAAGTTATTATAGTAAGTCATAAATTACCACTCGGAAATAAAAAATATACGTTAACTTAATCATAGAATCCAAACATTGCTTTATCTCATCAAAATCAATGTTGCACTGATGAATGGTACATATAAATATCCTTCCAGTATATATTGTGTTACAAGCCACTCACACAACAATTATGGTTGATCTAACGTCCAAACTAGAAGTGGGATCATCCATGAAAATTATACAACTTGCTAAAATCTCAACATCAATTGTTAGCCTTTTCGTTTTTTCTATTGACAATCAAGTCACACTTAGCAAGCCAATCCTTATATCCCTTAAATTTTCTAACTCTAGAAGTTCCATGACCTCGTCCACAAAGGCCTTCAAATCAGAATCTTTTGCAAGTTAGCAACATGACAATTCGACACCATGCCATAAGAGAAATTGATTAGTTTTGTAGACTTGCAACTTTCATTTCTTTGATAACATCATTCAGAATATGGATAAATTAAAATTATAACAATGATTCCAGGATAGTGACAAGTGGAGAATATATGTCATTCTACTCATAGTAACCAAAAATTTTAGCAAAGGATTCCTGCTTTTTGAGAAATTGAGGTATCACCCTCAATATATCCTCCAATATTCCTTCCATCTAAGACATCGATGAGAATTGTATTCCCTGCACCACTGACTCCCATCAATGTCATAAGAACATGATGTGAATGCACCTATAAAATATTGCAACAATTCCAATCTATCTTCAATAACTCCTTGTTCCCTCATTTCTTGGAGATGAATCCAAAATTAGTCATCCAAGTCTATCAAGTAAGAGAATCCAAAAAAATTGGTAATAGTCAGATCACATAATAGACCAGTATGATTGCTCAAGTTCCATATAGGGGGAATTTCAACAAATTATTTGACATTTTCCAAAGGCATGGCTGGTGATTAAAATGGATAATTCATTGATCGATTTGGAGCAACTCCTATTGCATCGTCCAAACCAACTCATTATTGTTTGCTAGATTAACTGAAAGGATGTTCATTTTTCTAATCTACATTTTGACTACATAACCATTGAAAAAATATTATAGAACTAAAAATCATGGAATCATATTTCGTTTAATCCCTTTACAGTTCAATATTTTCAACAAAATCCGAGAAATAGATGGTTAAAATTTGTCTTACAAGTATTATTGGAATTTGAAGAAGACAAAGAATAGAAGAAAAATCCTCTTCTTGACCTTGATGGTCTTGTATTTAGCCCCTTCTCTGTACCAATTCTATTGGGAATTCATTTCTTCATAAGCTTCTTCAGAAATAAAAACTTGTCGTTTCCAAAGATATATCGGAAAATAAATCCCATATGATTTCATATTGGAATATACTTGATAAAATAGAGATAAACAAAAAGAGAATGGCAGGTATGTGTACAATTAAGAAACTCATGATTTAGATCTCAAAAGCCAAATTAAACAACACAACACATTGAGGACTAATGAAAATTCTAATTAATTGCCATCTCCTATATAATACTAATAATTCTATGTAAATATGTTATGATGCTTCAGTGCATTAAGGCATAGATTCATGGTGTTGCCTACATTCTGAAGGTCGATATGGTTCCATAAAACTAGTTAATGTGATGCATACTTGCATAAAACCTCTTCATAATTAAGAATACCCTCGTTCTATACAATTTCAGAGTCCTTACTTGATTAAAAAGGTTAAAATATTACAATCTCCCATCTAGGCACAACCATCTCATTCAGGAAGATCACATTCTCTATATACATTAAAGGTGAGCACTAGTATCCCCATATCAACCATTTTGGGACACTATCTGCATCTTAAATCCATCAAGATATTAATTTGATTGTAAATTGTTTCTTCATTGCTAAAAGACAAATAATATGATGTGATGATAGTTAAAAAGTAATATACTAGTTTCTTAACCTTCTGGTCCTGGATCATTTCCTCGTTTCTCTCTTAGAGATATTTTATGCCCATGAGTTAGAAAGGAAAAATAATACTAACCTCTAGGAAGGATGAATTTTAAAATATTTTATATGATAACATATAGATATCCTCTAGTACTAGTTATGACCATCATTATGAAAACTTCTGATATAAGGCGGAACATGAATGATGCCATTTGATGAACTAGGAAGATGAGAAAAAATTGTCCAAGAAACCCGCAAGGAAAAAGGACCGGTGTCGGCGAGAAGGAAAAATGCAATGAGAATTACTTAGAATTATGATTACATTATTGAGAATGTATAAAATCATGATAAAAAAATGATTGATTGATGGTACTTGTGGGTAAGCCCAATGGTATAGTAATTCATCATCACCCAAATACCACCTTTGAACAATGACATCGGAATTCTCAACAAAAAAGTAGGAATAATGAAGTCTCCCATTTTTGAAGAACACAGTGAGCCCAAAAATTTTAATGAAAAATTATAAAAATCCGTTGAACATGTTGGTCATGAGGATGAAAAAGAGTGCTCCAAGGTACATATTTTCATCACCTGAAGTTTTATGGTTGCATTTCATTCGACAAGAATACACTGGCACCAATGAAGGCAACAATTTTGGGGACATGGCTCTTATTGAACACCAAAGCTTCTCAGTGACTTTTTTTATTCCCATAAGGGACTACTAACTCATTTTCCAAATACCAACCTGCATTAAACTACTTGAATTTAAATATCAATTCCTTGACATAAACGTAATGATAAGGGCTGCTTTTTTCTTCCCAGTACTGTTATGGATCCTTCATGGATGTAATGTCACCTTTTGTCTTCCCAATAGTTTTCTTGATAATTATTAAATGTAACATGTAACTACAATGTTATATTGTCGAGGAAATATAAGTACAATTTACTATTAGAATTAGAAATCTCTAATTTAATGAAAGAAATAATTATCTTGAGATTTTATAACCTAAATATCCCTTGTAGGAAGTTTGTAGTACCTTTTCTTTCAGGGCATTTGAATCCACATATTTCAAAATATTTCAGCACTTTATCCCTTTACAAAGACATAATGTTGAGGCCACCTTTTTTCTGTTGAGTATTTCTCTTGATCCTTTTTAGATGCAATGATTCATTTGAATGCCCAATATTGTTCCCGATCCTTTTGAAATGTAACTTGTAACTACAATGTAGTATTGGCAAGGAAATGTAAGTATAATGTAATATTAGAATTAGAAAGTGCCAATTCGATGAAAGCAATAATTATTTTGAAATTTTATTACCTAAATACCTTTAGTAGGAATTTTTTACTGCCTTTTCTTTCAGAGCATTTGAATCCAAATATTGCAAAAACTTCCAACGCATTGACCTTAGATCAATGGTAGAAAATATGCCCCTCTAGTAAGATTATTATGCAATTAAAGATATCAAATGATCGTGGTGTTGGCTAGGTAAAAATGTGAAGGTGGGTTACACTTTTGTGAGAAATGCAGTCAGAAATTTCATTGTCCCAATAGTTCGGCCGACCTTTTATAAAATTTCAACTGAATTGTTAAAAATTCCAGCTGAAGTTTTGAAATTAATTGGACTGAACTAATTTTGTCCTTTACATTGACGGCGTAGTGAAAATCTAGGTAAACATATTTTTAGCCGGAAATGGGAAAAGTGGCAACAAAATTTCGACCGCACTAATAGTTTGGCCAAACTATTACATCACCCGAACTTTTTAAAATAATTCTCCCAAAAATTTTCTTATAAATATATCGGCCCCCATACCATAATAAGTTTTGGGTTTGTTACTGTTCGGTTAGTTATCATTGCTCTATTGCTGCTTTGTTGTTGTATGTATCACTCTTTTTCTGTTGTGATGTTCCACGGATGTTGTCTCGCTCTGTTTCTGTTGCGTTGTTGCAGGGGTTTTGTCTCGTTGTGTTTCTGTTGCGTTGTTGCAGGGGTGTTGTCTGGATCTGTTTTTGTTGTGCTTTTGCAAGTGAAAGGAAGGGAGAAAGCGAAGGTGAGAAGGTAAGGTTTATGGTTTATGCTCTGTTATATTTTTTGTCTGTTTTTATTTTTTATTTTTTTAAATTTTATTTTTTTTGTTCACAGGTTTTCTCTAATCTTTGGCCTCATCGTCTCACTATATTCTCGTTGTACGTGCTCTCGCTGTTTTCTCATTGTGTGCACTCTCGCTGTCTCGTTCTATCCAAATTTCCAGGTAGAAGAAAAAACCTACTGTTTTCATCATCTTACTTTTCCTTTTATTCTTCCGAAAAAAAAATTGCACATGAAAATGAAACCAAATATTGATTTTTATTAATATCACTTCATTTTCGAATGAAAATATGAAAATATTATAATCATACTGGAAAATAATAAATTTAATTTTTCATAACTTACAGACATTTTCCAAATATCCAATTTCCTTGCATTTTGGTTTAATTTTTGGCCTTCAAGATATCATATTATTGTCAATGAGAAAGTCTAGTTCTCTTAGTTGAATAAAATTGCTGCATGTTCCTTTCCCTAATATTTTTTCTTTAGGAGGGAGTTAAATCGCTTACACATACATTTATGGATCCATAACGAAAATAAAAAATGATGTTCTCCTATACCCATTATTTTTGTAAGTGATATAAATGGATCCAGATCCATGTGTTAGAGGATAGTTATTTCCTCAGAAAAATTGATCAAACTCTTTCTTCTACCCTTATGAAATCAAGCAGTAAATATGGCTAGAGTGACAGATCTTCATTCAGCATCTGCATTAAAAAAACTATGGAATATTTCTTCTACCCGAATCCTTATGAATGTTTTAGCATTGAGAATTCCTTGTAGAATTTGTTGTGGTTAAGATAGCTTTATAGAATCTCTATTAGTTATCTTAGTAAGAATATCCCATATCACTATTATAAGCTTAATGATGTAGATTGCTATGAAAATGAGTATGATACAATGTTTGTTACATCATTTGTGTGACTCATACCGATATAGGCTTAGTTTGTACTCTCTCCATAAAGCTTGAACATGGTCTGTTTCATCTAACTAACATGTTGTACTATCATATCACTCTGAATACATGGTGCTAATTAGGAATATCAATTACCATAATTATAGTCTCTCTGTTCTAGCTCTCTAATCATAAGTCTAATGTAAGAACTTAACCAAGTTGCTGACTTAAACTGAATATTGTTGTAGATAAGCTATAAATAGTAAGAATTCACATAATGGATCACACTTTCTATGAAATGTATAAGGTATGATTGCAAGCATGACGATACAGGGAGTTACTATACTGTATTTAAAAACTTGATAAGCGTAAAGTGAGAGTGAGTAAAAGGTTCACACTAGTCACATATCGAACATAACCTATATAAGCTTACTTATACATATTCATTGCTCTGATTACTTGTTTACATCTAGTCTAATCATAGAAGAT
Source organism: Pinus albicaulis (assembly GCA_034641835.2). NCBI lineage: Eukaryota > Viridiplantae > Streptophyta > Pinopsida > Pinales > Pinaceae > Pinus > Pinus albicaulis. The sequence continues at coordinate 247,212,315 of CM076583.1, read as the reverse complement.
ATCATAATTGCTATTAATTTTTCAACCTCTTTATATAAGGTATAGAGTCATTGTAACCTCATATTCAATGGGCTTTGATTCCGTATCTGTTTTATAGTAAGTATTGTTCACCTATATTAGATTATTGTGTTTACAACTAGTCTGATCATGGAAGTTTCCAAAACTTTTGTTACTTGTTCAACCTCTTTATATAAGCTACCGAGTCATTTTAACCTCACATTCAATGGGCTTTTATTCAATTTTTGTTTTATAGTAAGTAATGTTTACCTATATTATATTATCATAATAACGTAACCTATGATACTTACCCATATTCAATTTTTCATTTGGAGGGAGTAGAAGGAGTTGCAGGAGTTGCACGCCCTCTAATCATTATTGAATTCCATTAACCATTACTCAACACTTCTCCATGAGGCTTCCTTCGATTTCCAGTATTATTATCAATCTTATCTACAGTTTTTGAAGCTAAGCTGCCATGGCCACAACATTGAAGCAACACCAAAGCCAACACCCCAAACATGAGAAATAGAGATCTTCTAAATATCACACTACAAGGAAAATACCCTCTAGAGGAGGTTATAAAGGAGGTTTTTAGTATTACAAAATTGGTCAAAATTGTTAAAAACACATTTTCTACAACATCTATTTATGGTTACAGAGGTTTTGGAGGAGCTTTTAATGAAATTTCAATGCAACTAAAATTATTGGGCGGTCGGAGGTTTTTAAGGATGTTTTCTTCATATGTGCGCTACTAAGGTGTAAACGCACTGATGCATGTCATCTAGAAGGTGGCTTGGGGTGGTCAAAGGTGTATGCATCGGGCCGTCAAGGTATAAAACTGCACCGGGGCACAGTGTTGGTGATAGAATGCACAAGGCCATTCTAATTGGTCTTGGGGTTTATTCGGTGCCCATAGGTCATCTCGACGCACAGTTACGTCGAGTTATAGAAATGCATCGGTGGCTAGTATCACACAAACACACCATCTATTCTAATGCGTATTGGTATTTGTGAAGTGCCTATAGTTCGTACAAATACCTTGATGCGTAGACTTAAATAAACGCATCGATGCGCAATATCGTACAAATGCACAGAAATTTATAATTGGTATTGGTATTTTTGCGGTGCCTATAGGTCGTATAAACAGATTGGTGCGCTATATAATAAAAATGCACCGGTGTATAGTAACTGGCACACACTAGTGTTCATTTTGTATTTTTTAGAAACATCAACCTATGACAGTGCAATTATTGTGATTTTTTAAAATTCATTATTCATCAAAAGTCGACACGTCTTATAATAGTATTCATATTAATTTAATTTTTATTAATGCATTTTATTGTGATGTTTGGATTAATTTGTTATATCATATCATAATTATTGTGATTTTTTAAAACTCATTATGCATGACAAGACGACACATATCTTATAACAATATTCATATGAATTAAATTTTTATTAGTGCATCTGAATGTGATGTTTGGATTAATTTGTTATATCATATCATCAAATTTCACATCTCTTCATTAGAATATTTAATCATCCAGAAATTTAATCACTTTTGTTACATTTCACAGCGATAATGGAGAACACAATAGAATAAGAGAGTCTTTGTCATACAAAGTGGGGCAGTTATTCGTATATATTTGTCTTTCAATTGGGAAACTATATCCATTACATTAAATAAAATGTCTGATTTCACAAACAAATATTTCAAAAAATAAAACGCCTCGCTTTGATATCCAAACATAGTGATCATCATTCTTCGCATGAACTGTTGTCACTGCAAGAGCTACTTCCATGACTTGGGTTATTTTCAGGAATTTTTTATTCACGGTGTCTATTGTTTTCTTCTTCTTCATCTTCCATCTACAAAAATAAAAATAAATTGTAATGAGTGTATATACATTGGTGATAATAATGAAAATTGCAATATTAAATAATATACATCAATGTAAATCGAAAAGCAATGACGTACCATAGCAACAATTGAGTCATGAACTATACACATTCTTTCAAAACCATATAGTATGCCATGTTTCAATATTTCATCTATTTGCACAACTCCATACTTTGTTTCTTGCAAGTTTTATACGCCATAAAAAATCATATATTTAATATAAAGTTTTTTTTTGTTCTATTAATTATATATGGAGGTAAGTAAAACAAGATCAATAGATGCTTACAAATTCCACGATTTATTTCGGATATGTCAACATATACTCACAACCCATATTTAAGCCAATGTCAATCAATTCATCTAATGGTTCTTATTTTTATGTTAGGACCAGTTTGAAGACATTCAATGACGATTTTTGTAAAAAAACTTAAAAAATACAAGAATGAAATCTAGTTAATTTGTTATAAGGAAGTAACAATTACTCACAAACTTAGATATCAACCCTTTTATTCCTTCTCATTCTATTTTATGTGTTGAAAGGGTTCCATTTTCTTTTCTTTTCTGCAAGAAATTTTTTGAAAATTAATATTTAATGCTAAATTGTTTATTTATTGTACCTAATAATCGAAAATTTTAATGATTACAGATTCGATTTGAAGCACGTTGTTGTTGAGATGGATCCTCCTGCGATGCAGGTTTTTCCATTTCTTTGACCATCTCCTTGTACAACCTTCTGGACATTCCTACTAGCATATTTCTGATATCAGCTCGTTCATCTTTTGAGATTTTCATAATCCTCCTGACAATGTAACATGACATTACACTATTTAATTTTTATATTGATATATGAAAAGTAAATATAACAAAAGTGATATTTATAAATGATATTTATAAATAATTCTAGACAAAAATTTAAAGGAATATTACTTTTTCATTCCTTATTTTTTGTTTTTGTATGTTTTTTCTATTAAAATTCTGAGATGTCTCATTGAACAATTCTCTGGAAAGTCTTCTTGTAGTTTCGATAAAAAAAATTATTGGAATCATTGGATTGATTTTTGTATTGTAAGTGGAAATAACGTCTATACATTCATTCCACTATATCCCTCAAACTTTTGTAAAAGTTTCCCCCCCTTTCGTTAACCTCCAACACCACTCCAGATGAGCTAAGGAGTAATTAATTTTCATTTGCATGTTGAAATTTTTTTTTTAGAACAACATTCCTTTTCTGAGTTTTGAAATAGATGTGAATTAATATATTTTTTGAAACATGTTATATAATAATTTTAGTTATATTATTAATGAAAATTAAAAAAAGAAATTCATATTGGATAAATAGTATTTTTTCATTCACCTGATTCATCCTTTTGCAAATTTTCCATCAAGATTTTATGCTCTTGTTGTCCTAGATTAGAAATAAGATTATAGAACTTTGTCATTTTTTGGCTCTGCATGATACACAATAAACAATACATATTATTTAAACATGCATATAATTCAAAAATAATATTTTTTGTAAATAATTTACAAAGAACTTGCATTTTGTTCTTTTCTTGATGTGTTATCAGTATTTTTTTTACTTGATCTCTTGTCATCCATTTCTTTATCAATACCAAACCTATACCATATCATTCATTAATATATTTTATAATTAAATTGTCAACTTTTTAGGTAAAAAAAAATCTCAAGAAACCGGTGCACCATTCATAGTGTACGCACCGACGTTGGTGCATAGTGGTATTATAAACCCATCATAAAAATAGTATAACACATTTTACGTTGCTCTATGTTAACAAGGAGCATCGGTGTGTTACATGTTAACCACCGCACCGATTTACATTGAAAAAATAATAAAAATCGTCAAGTGTTAGTTTTTTTAGCACAAACTCCCCGCGCAAACAAGGGACCACCATACGGTGCTCTTTGTGAACTAGGAGACCCGGTGCAGTGTGTTATATGTTACATGGTTCACTGGTTAACACAATATTTTTTTTTTTGGTAAAATAGCACAAGCACGGTGCGCCATAATGAAATAGCGCATCGATACCCTATTTTACATATGGCGCACTGATTAAGAAAAAAAAAATTGTTTTCAAATTATTTATCACACAGTAGTTCCATGCTACACTAGCATAATCCAGTGCAACGGTGTGCTAGGTTACGCTTGGCACACCGACAAATTTTTTTTTGCTTTTTAAAAACTCACGCAATGGCCGACATGGATTGGGATCCGACTATCAAATTTGTCCCATGGGTTGGATGTCTTAAGCCTATATATAGCGATACAAACACTATAAATCTAAAATGAAAAGCCCTAATTCTGAATTCATAGAAATATGGGGAAGAAAGGGAAGAAGAAAAAATAATGTAGTGTTTATGGTAAAAATGGATTTTAAAAAAAAAAAATTTCTGAACATGAAAGATAATTTGAAATATTTTTCTTACTGCGTAAAAAAAACTGGAGGAAAAGTAAAAAAAAAACAATAAAATTTAATCACTAGATCATTTGAAATTGTATGCTGTAGGGTTTGAATCACTAGAGGTTTGGAATTTTGATTGTCTAAATACTTTTGTTCGAACATATTTCACTGCTCCACAGTGATCTCATGCTTTGTTTCTCCACGTATGTCTCCTACAAATCTCTGGTTGAATTTCTTTGCAAAAATAGTGAAATAATGAAAAGCGTTTAGTATTTAAATAATTGTTTTATGAAATTAGATTTCCGAAAATATTATTCTGCCCATTTTCCAATTTACTTCTCTTTTTTTCACTCAAAGAAAATAGAGTTTCACTTTTTTTATTTGCGGTTATTCGTCAACGTTATGTCGCTTAATATCACCGCATTGGTGCATCCGTTTATAACACAACACTGGTATGCAGTAACGAAAATAGAGTGGTGTGGTGATCTGTACATTAGCTCAGATAATAGGAAGTCCATTTTTAAGGCACTGAAAGTACTTTTAGGTGTATGCACCAGAATTTATTGTTGATTTTTCTCAAATGCAGGGAGAGAATATCATAATTATATCGAATGGAAAATTCTTCAAAAGCCAGCTTGTTCCATAATATTTCTCAAATTCCATCACAAATTTCTCCATATCCATCTCCAGACGTAATATTTAATTCAAATTTTATTTATATTTTTATTATCTAATTGAATTTATTTTTTTTATCCATGTCAATCAAGCACATCTTAATTAAATTTATAATGTATACAAATTTGCAGGTTCATGCAGATTCAAAATCGAGTTCAGATGCACAAAATATTCATAGATCTCCAAAACGTTGGAAGCTCTTATTAGGAGCATCATACTGGAAGATGCATTTGGTAGATGAAAATGGAAAACTGCTTCACCCTACCAATTGTAACAATATTGCATCTTCTAGCCACAATCCTGGGACAATGATGGTAATAATTATAATTGTTTGGTATATTGATTAAAGTAAATATTTCAATGTCAAACTAACTAGTCATGTAATATTGTCAACGTGATTACTAAATGATATCATATATTTTGTACTAATCATGTTTAAATTTTCTGTTTTAAATTATTAGGATTCTAGTGATCATGAGCGACCTACCTACCATCTTCCGTTGCACCCAACGACAATGTCAAATTGAGAGAAGAATAAATTAAGAGAAAAAATCAGAGAGGAAAGATACCAAAAACCATTGATTCAAATTCCCGCTACGTCGAGATTCACCAATTAGGAATGACTAAAACAATAGTAATTCTTCACAAGCTGGAAATGGAGGCAATCAAATAGAGCTTGATATCGATGATTACTTAAGGGATACAAGTTCCATGGAGACAATGTTGTTATATGCATTCCAAAATTATGATCAGTTAGGGGATGATGGTCATCTCACTATCACCTTTTTCGAAATCCTTAAATTTTCTTCCACCCCCCTGTCTTTGGACCTGGCGATCAGTCAAAGTCTACCCAATTTGGGTCAACGATGTTATTGTATATCTTGAAAGAAAATTTCTGGCTTGTCGAATGCATGTTTCTTGGAAATTTTGAGGTAAGTTACCATAAAGTCCTCGCTTATATAAATTTGGGAAATATAATCAGTACACAATGAACATTACAAATGGTAAATTTTATGAATGTTAATAATTATATCGGAATTAATGTACATTTATTAATATATTTTTCCATAATCACCAACTACAGGGTTATTCAAAGATAAGGTTCTTCCAAGTGATAAAGTATTACCCGGTAGCTGCGAAGAGGCAAAGAAATTGTTGAAAATTTTGGGTGTTGAGTAAATATCATATCATGCATGTGAAAATTATTGTATTCTATATAGAGGAGAATATGCAGACAAAGAGATATGTCCGAAATATGGCCATGATAGGTATGATAAATAAAAAAAAAGGGTAAATCATGTATTGGTCCTCCTTTCAAGATATTGAGGCACATGCCTATAATCCTGATGATTCAAAGGCTCTTTCGTTCAAAAGAATTAGTTATGTTGCGGGGATGGAATGCCTCAGATAGAAGTGTGTTGGGAGCTATGTGAATCCCAACTGATTCAATATCCATGAAGCATATAGAGGATACATGGCCCAAAAATTCAAGGATTAGGTACGAAGTCTACGAATCAGCATAGTCGTGGATGGCGTCAACCCATATTCCATCCAGAACACCCACTATTATGTTTTTCCTCTAGTAGAGATCAATAACAATATCCCTGGATGGTTGTCCGTGAAGAATGAACATCTTATGTTGGCTCTCATAGTACCTTGTAGAAGACAAGTGAAGAATATGGATGTCTACTTACAACCACTGGTAGATGAATTAAAGGAATTTTGGGATGGGATAAATGTATACTATGTATCAAGACTCATCGTAGCAGAGAGAAGTTTTACATTGTATGGCATATGTGCTTACACGACGCATGATTATCTAGGCTTAGGAGTTTTCTATAGTAAATTACATGCTTAATTTATTGACTTGTTTATATACATAACAATATTCTTTCACATATTACTTATTTAATCTGTTGTAATTGTTGTGATCTTCAAGATATTCATTAACATGGTATGCATATGAATTGTCTACAATAATCTCGCAAGTCTTGTAACAAAAGGGTATTTTGGATGTAAATGTTGTGGACCTTCTCTGAAAGCTAGATGGTGCAAGGAACTATGGAAGCCAGTGTATGATTGTTCGAGGGTATTCCTCCTATAAGAATGCCCTTACAGAAGAGCATCATCCACTTTCAATGGTAAACGAGAGAGAACCCAAAGGCATCCTATAACGACACCAGTTGAATGGCTTAGAGCATATGAGAGAGAGAAGGAGAAAGATTTCATAGAAAGGTTCGATTCAAATGGGGAGCCTATGTTTGATGATCCAAAATTCTTCGACAACAATGTTAAGAAATTTCCCATTGGGATGAAATGGAAATCTATCTTTTATAACCTCCGATATTGGGAGAATCTTAAGATTACCCACTTATTAGATCACATGCATATATTTAAAAATATCTCATATTCTTTATGGAGGAACATATCATCGAAACAAAGTGACACATTGGCTGTTAAGAAAGATCTTAGTACTTAAAAAATTAAAAAGAAACATTGGCCAAGATGATTAGAAAGTAGAGGATTAGAGATAGGCACTGGTCCCTCTAATTCATGGTATTTCAAAGAAGGTGATGTCCCATGGATTTAAAAAAAATGTGATCTTTCTTTGCAAAAGGAAGTTATAATGGGTATGAGGGTTCCATCTTCATATGGGTCTTCACTACGACGCTGATTCACCATGGCTGACCATTTGTCAGGGTTGAAATTGCATGACCATTTGAATATTCTAAGAGTATGTATAATTTTAAAAGCATTATTTTATTATTTGTTATATTAATAAAATTTATCCCATGCAGGGATCATAGAACATAACTATTTTTTTATATTATTGTACGTGTTTATAACTTTGTAGTGTCATTATCCTTTGTTCATCCATGGGTGTGTGAAAGATTAATTCCCTCAAGACCTAGGACATGCCATATCTAAACTATCTGCATTTGTACGTTGGATCACCTCAAAGGAGATTCATGTGGCTATCATTCCATGGTGGCGTCAAGAGATAGTTGAGATTATTTGTATGTTTGAGAAGGAACTGCCGACGAGTTTCATTGAATTTCAAGTTCATCTTCTAATCCACCTAGTAGATGAGGTTGAATTAGTTGGGGTGGTTTCTTTTTATTGGATTTTATTCTTAGAGAGTTACATGAATAAATTGAAACTTTTTGTTCGACAAAGAGAAAAACCCGAGGGGTATATGGTAGAGGGGTATATATCGTATGAGTATTTCTATTATTCCAGTGATTACATCAAGGAGATCGACAACAGACTAGGTGCGGTGATTTGGGACGATGAAAGGGATGAAGACAAAAGAGAAGGGGAGTCTCTCCAAATGAGTGGAAAAAGGCGCTTGATAAAGAGTAAGCAACTTATAATTTTTCAAATTTACACAAATTAAATATTCATGTTAAAGTTAGATATAATGTATATTTTGATCTCTATGTACTATACAATGTCAGTTTGATTTCAGCAGTGAATGTAGAAATTGAAGCAGTCAATAAATTCATTCTTTACAATTTTGAAGCAACACAACCATGGGTCACATTGTATGAACAAAAAAGGATGAAATGGGATACTGACGGGAAATAATTTAGATGGTTGAATGGTATAACTGTGCCTTATCCTGCGCATTTAAAATAAAATATGCCCTAACAGTTGGGTTGCTGACCAAGTCAGAGATAAATATGGTGCAACCGGTCGTTACCCACGTGCTGAAAAGGATGCACTAAACCTAGGGATTTGGTGCAGCAACTTGGTAATAATCTATTTAATCTATATGTACATTTGAAACTTATAAGACATCTATATTTCATATTCTAACTATTGGGTTATTATAAGTGTTATAGCATCATTTCTCACCTTGACATGATTCATGATTGCTTCATGGCTTTATGGGCACCCATTCCTACAGACTTGGACAAATTCACTTAAAAACAGTGGAAAATCCTTCATACGCGACTATGCCCGTGTTTTTCCGCGTGTATACGCGAGTACAGCTAGAATTTTCCACGTATGCCATTTTAATGATTAAAAAAATATATAAAATCCCTAATTTCGCGCTGGGTTGATGGTTACTCAGGTAGTTCAACCACCCCAGCCCGTGGCCAACTGTTTCCAACTGCTGAAACTACTTGGAGGGACTATAAAAAGACCTCATATGTATGGCCTAAGGGAGGGAGAGAATTATTATTATTATACTCTGTTGGTATTTCCCCCATCCAAGTCTGATTCCCCGTGCCTCCTGCACTTTCCCAGTTCATTTCAGGAAACCCTTGTTTCCTTGAGATATACATTCCTTTATATGTTATCTCGTATGCACCTGTTTGGAAGGAGTCTTAGCGAGGCGAGGTCTGGACGGATCCGGACGACGGTCTGCGAAGGCCTTGGAAGGATCAGGTGATCTCTCCACTTACTTTTGTACGTACTATTTTTATAATACAGAAGTATCATGCTGTTCCCGAAGTAAATGTGTTGGTGTATGCTTTAATGTATGAAGAATATTTGTTATACATGCATTCATGATGATTTATTTAATGTTTTATATGAATCTCACTAACATATAGAGTAGAAATATACCGTACAACTTGTCCTTTGTGCTGGTTTCTTCTTGTATTTCAGGTGAAAGAGGAAGGACGGTTGCAGGGAGTTTGAACTCCACGTGGATCTACTTCAAACGTAGGACCAACGGGTAAACCTCTCATTCTACTCGATTTCGTTTTTATGAATGTGCATGATCGTGAGAGTCTCTGTTAAGTAGTACGCCCCTGCTCTGTGGAGGTTGAATCCCAACCAACCTCTAGGGTGTTAAATCCCCGAAACAGAACTGGCGACTCCGCTGGGGATCACATTTTTGTGATTCTCCCGTTGGGTTGTTTCAGCTGTTTGGTAGGTTGCCAACAGTTTCTTCTGTCTTTTACAGTCCAGTTTGCTTTCTTGCAGTCAGTTTGAAGCTTTTATACCTTTCCCAGGCTTGTACTTTTTATTTTTCATTATCTTTCTTTGTATACGCAGTTTTTCTTGCACACAGTCGCGTATACCCGCGATTTTGTGTAGAAGGAACTGCGTATACGCGGCTATCCCTCAACACAGACGCGTATACACGCCTGTTGCATAACTGCAAGGTCGCGTATACCTAGGCTGAATTTGAAATTTCAAGATTCTGGTGTTTTTGGTCTTTACTGGCTGTGGAAGCCTGTGTTTGCAGAGTCTTTGTACTTATTGGAGTGTGACAGAAGTGGTTTTAAGTCTTGGTTCTCTTTCGTTTGTCCGAAAACTGATCTTTTTGGCGAAGTGTTCTTGTTGGTGCTAGCACTCCTGGATTGAGTTCCAAGATCGCTTTCTGAGCGTTCTTGGCTATTCTGCTTTACCAGAACAGAGAGATTTTGCTCACTGACTCGCTCCTGTCTTTGTGTTGTGCTTCGCATTGCGTTCTTTGCTTTGTTTTCGATTGGTTTTCTTGAGTTTCATAGGCTAGGGTTTTGTTGCAATTTTCGAAGATCTTTTCTTGTTTCTTTGAAGTTTTGTGTTGCAACGAATTTGCACTATTTCTCTTGGCTGTTTGATTGAGTTTTTGGTCTTCCGTTGCTCTCATTGATCTTGCTATCATTAGCCTTATAAGGTTTGGGGGCATAGCTGAAGTTTATGCTTGAAATTCGGTCTCGTTTTGGCTTGGATTGGGATAGTTGTTCTTGGTTTTCTTGAAACTCTTGTTTTATAAAACTGAAAATCCCAAAAACATTTGTTTTGCTTTTTGTTTTTGCATATCAAAAACTCAAAAAACATTGTTTCTTGTTTTTCGTTTTTGTTGTTGCCTTTTTCATTTTCGTTTGGCTTCATCTTTTGGGACTTTAGTGAAATTTCTTGCTTCTAGTTTTTAGCTTGATTTTGAGGAGAGGGTGTCTTTTGATTTCTTCTTCTTCTTGTGGAGTATTTTGGTGTCTTATATTGAGAGTTCTTGTTTGCAAGAATTGGCTTTCTGGATATCAAAAGATGCGTTAAAACTGAAGGAGCCCTTTTGGGAAATTTCACCTTGTTTCAAGGGACTTTTTTGCATCTTAGAATTTACATGCTAGTGGTCATTTGCATTAGGTGCATTGAATCATTTAGTTAGCTTCTTAATTTTTGTGCGTGTGAGTTTGTAATTCGAAAAGAAAAATATATTTTTTAGCCTCGTAGAACTTACATAGAAATTGCTCTTCATCAAAAGACAAAGAACTGCATGTGCATGTAGTCAGGTTTTTATTAATTTCTTTTGCGTCAGAACATCATTGGTTTCAACTCCATATCCTTATGACTTAATACAACACCCCTTAAAATAAGCGATTTAATCTAAAATCAACTAGCAAGTTTTATTAAGTGTCAATCACCAACTAGCTAGGTTGTAGGGCCTTGGAATAGGAGAGAGCAGAGTTAACTCTCCAAGGCCGCTCAAACAAACATAGAAGTTTATTAATTGAGCGAAATCCAACTCCGTGAGGTGGACTGGGAAAGCTCTCATCCGAGAGTCAAGCGCGAGGGGAAGTGAAGGTTAAGAAGAGGGATACCCCCCTCCGATTAGCTGAATCTAACCTCAAGACCGTTCCGCCCAGCTTCTGATACGGATTGGTGTCCATAGTTGCTGTTCCTAGGTTCCACACAGGTGACTGCGGGGGGGAATACCCGTGGTACCTAAGGCAGACGTCGCATCACTTCCAGCAGTACTTCTGGGGGGTGCCCTTGCGAAGCTTGGGTGCTTGAGCCGGCAAAGGCTGTTGTTAGGAGGTCGGCGTAACTGCTTCTGATACCTTCGCTAGTTGTTCTGGGCCCTAATCATCCCAGACTGCTTTCGGAAGGCCCTATACTTCGCTTTCCTGTATTTTTGTGTCCGGTCCTCATCACCCGGAGCGGAAATACTTGGAGGCTGTTTGCTTGCTGTTTCTCAGGGTTTTGATTTTAGTGAGTGCTCTTTGCTCCTAGCTTGCCTAGCTTTTCACTTTTCTTGAGTCTAATATAAAAAATTTGTAAAAGTGGCTGATCAAGCGCCTCGACGTTCGAGGAGAGTCCGGGGGTTATCTCCCGAGAGTGCAGAGCCTTCTTCGAGAAGGCGTAGGAGCGATCTAGCTGGTGGTTTTCACCCTGTAGAGTCTGACGCTGTGGAGAGAGATCCTCCACTAAGGTCTGAAGGTTTCGTTGCTGAGTCCGGTGTCGGTTCCGAGAGGAGCGTTCCGCTCACCTCGAGAGTATTGTTTCCTCAGGAGGAGGATTTTCAGATAGAAGATATACGTGAGCCTGCAGCTACAGGTCCATCTCCTCTTCCTCTTGATCATCCGTTTGTTATTCAGTACGTCGGACCGGAGTCTGAGAGACCGCCGGATCTTCCATATCTTGCTTATCTTTCGATGGCCACGACTGAGAATGCGGCTTCTACCGTGAGTGCTGCGGGCATTCAGACCCCTGCTTCTGTCGAGGCAGGGGGCACTCTTGCTCTATCTTCGAGTGCTTCTAGCACTGCTATGTTTGGCTCTGGGTTCACCCAAGCATATGCTTCTCAATCTGGTCCCTTCGTTTCAGGGATGTCCATTGCTGGAAATCCCTCTTTTTCTTTTACCGCCGGTGCAACTGGATCTACGCCCATGTCTAACATGGCTAGTGGATCGGCTTCATTTCAGGGTTTCCCCTTTGGGACTGGGCATATACCTAGTCCCAATCCTTCTTTAGGGTCGTTTCCTTTCACGTCCCAGACCCAGAGTTTTAACCCTTGGGCTCAGGGACCAAGTTCGACCGCTTTTATGGGATGGAATCCTATGTTTGCAACGTCTGGGGCAGGGAATCAGTTCATCGCGAGTCATCCAGGGAATGCTTCTTTCCCTGCATCGAGTGCTTATCAGTCTTTTTCTCCTCTGTCTAATGCGTGGAACCCCTATCAGGGGCTTTCCTCTGTCAATACTTCAGCGGGGGGAACTAGCCTGGGTTTTGGTAACTCGGCGTGGGGAGGAGGTTCTTCTCCGTTTTCTACGGGTCCTTATTGGCAGCCTGGTGCCTCATCAAATCCAGGCTATTCTTTTCAGAATGTGGGAAATTCATCCCATCAAGGATGGAATTCTTAGGCTCCGCCGCGATTACCATTTCTGGCAACGTTAAACTTGCCGGACTTGGCGAAGTTAACTAATGACCCGATTCGGTATAGTCCGGGGTGGCCTCCGGTTCCAACCAAACTTCCTTCAGACATTCCTAAGTTTGAAGGTAAGAATGGTGAAGATCCGGCGGACCACGTCACCACATTCCATTTATGGTGCTCTTCCAACTCTCTGATCGACGACTCGATTAGATTGAGATTATTTCAGCGCACCTTAACTAGGAATGCAGCTAAGTGGTATATAGAGCTCACTGGGGGCAGTTTCGCCACATTTGGAGAACTGGCTGTAACTTTTCTTAACCATTTCCAGTTGCCCGTCAGATATGAGGCTGGGACCGAACTCCTGGCTAATTTTAAGTAGGATGAGGCAACTCACATTTCTGATCATATTCAGGAATGGAGGAGAAGGAAGAGGCTTATCAAAGCCCATATTCCAGGTGAGTTCCTTCTCGAGTGGTTTTTGACATCGCTTCAGTCAGATATTTCAAAGGATGTATCCATGTCAGGGGTATATTCCGAGGAGCAGGCCATCTTTAGGGCCCAGCAGTTAGAGTTGATCTATTCTCAGTCTGGCATGCTTTACAAGTATTTGCCTAATGCTCCTCGCTCCAAATTGGATCTATCGAAACCTAAACCGGGTCCGCATGGTGACGGACTTGTCGGATCGGTCAGTAGTAGTGCAGCCAGCCTGCTTTCTCAATTGCAGCAGTTGTCTTTACAATCTGCTTCTTCTGGTCAGGCTGTGCCTGTTGATTCTTCACCTTCCCAGTCTTTGTCCATTAATGCTGTCCAATCTTTTGAACCCAAAGGAAATCAACAGTCCAATGGGAAGAAGAAGGGACGTAATAACAAGAAGAAGGGCAAGGATGGGAAGGGCAATGCAAATAAAACCAACGAGCGTGTTGGTGAAGGGCAAAAGGAGAAAAAGAAAGTGAAGTTTCCGTGCAAGCTTTGTACTGGAGACCATCTAACACACCTTTGCCCGAAAATTCAGGATGCTCAGCGCCTGTTATCTCAGCAGGGTTCTTCTAGTTCCCAGGCTGTGCTAACAAACCCTTTTCCCCAAGGGCAGCAATTAATTGCTGGCGCAAACCAAAATCCTAGGGCTTCCTCTGGAGGTCCTCAGGAAGGGGAAATTCCATCGAATATCTTTATGATGAGTGCTCACGTGGATGTTGCTACGAGATCCCGTGATTATGGCGGAGAGGAATCTTCGAAAGCTAAGGAAGTTCCTGATGCTACTGAGCCGCTTCACATCACGAAGCCAACTGTCGAGTCTATGCCTTGGGTGCCAAAAGCATCTTCTAAGCGGTCAACGATTAATCCGAACATGAGGGCTGCCCAGAACTACTCGATTGTAGAAGATCTGGCGCAGAGTCCTTGTGCTATGTCAGCTTTAGAGGTACTCCAGTCTTGTCCGGCTCAGCGCAGTGCTTTGCTCACCGCCATTGGGGCTATTGATCCGAAAAATTCTCTTCTGATTACCTTTGATATGAAGAATTTTAAGAAGAGACTTCCTCATCATATGGCCTTCCATATTAAATCATCGTACCGGAAGACTAATATATTTCGCACGGTCGTTGATGAGGGTGCTTCTACTTGCGTGATGTCTCTCGCATGCTGGAAGACACTAGGATCTCCCAAAGCTGTTCCATCTAGCACTATTCTTACTGCATTCGATGGCCATTCTCATAGGCCCCATGGTATTGTCCCGGCTTTGCCCATCCGTGTTGGGGGCAAAACCGTTAACATAGAGGTTGAGGTAGTAGATGCAGCCTTGGACTACAACCTTCTGTTGGGGAGGAACTGGATATATGATATGGATGCTATTGCGTCCTCACTATTTCGGATAGTATGTTTCCCCCACGAAGAAAGGATAGTTACGGTGGATCAACTGGACTGTCCTCCTGTAGACCTGGATGCGCCTCCTGACTCATCTGTCCCTAAGTTGGACAATACTAAGGCGCCTATCGAGAATCTGGGAGTTGGAATGTATTCTTCCCTGATGGGATCTTTTGATCTTCCTCCTCCTAAGGTGTCTATCAATGCTATTTCATCCTTCAAGGCTCCTCTTCGAAGAGAGTTCTTTCGAACTCATTATTTTTCGGACCCTTGGACCTTACCTTCCCCAACCGCCACTTTGGAGGAAGGGCAAGTGGGTGGAATGGCATTCCCGATTTCTGCAGCTGAGATTGCATATCAGTCTGTTGTTGACACTACAGAGTCTGATCCAGCTCCTCTTTCGCCGGAAGAGTTGGATGGTGATGTGGCTCCGGCTTGGACGCTTACTTCTTCTTCTGCCCAGGATTGTCTAGATACCACTCTTCCATCTGAAGAGGCCATCCTAGAAGCAATGACAGGTATAGAGAGACCGTGGGATCACTTGCATCATCGGTCTTACTTCCTACCTGACTTGAGCGAAGTCGAAGCTAGTTTTCCAAGTCCTCAGTCTCCTGGACCTGTTCACCCAGTCTTGAGCCCCTTAGCACCAGCACAGGTTTATGCTGAAGGGAACATGGCTGTGATCTCTCCGACTATCCCGGTGAACATCTCCAGGAATCCCAACATTATCGAGAACGTTTTCATTGGAGCCGAATGTTCCCGTGAAGAAGTTCAAATCTATACCGAGCTCTTCAAAGAGTATAGGGATGTTTTTGCTTGGTCTTATGAGGAAATGCCTGGCATAGATCCATCTATCGTCCAGCATGAGATCAAGACGTATGAAAATGCTAAGCCGGTCAGGCAAAAACTTTGTCCGGTTAATCCTAGGAAGGCAGCAGCTATCAAAGCTGAAGTTGAAAAGCTGCTTAAGGCGGGATTCATTTTCCCAGTTCCTCTGACTGAATGGGTTTCAAACCCCGTTCCCGTTGATAAAAAGCAAGGAAAAATTCGAGTGTGCATCGATTTCAGAGACCTGAATAAGGCGTGTCCTAAAGATAATTACCCCACACCCTTCATTGATCATATTATTGATGAGTGTGCCGGTAACGAGATTTTCTCCTTCATGGACGGTTTCTCTGGTTATAATCAAATTACTATCCGTCCAGAAGATCAACATAAGACCGCATTTATTTGTCCCCGGGGTACGTTTGCATATAAGAAAATGCCTTTTGGTCTTAAAAATGCTGGAGCTACTTTTCAGCGGGCCATGTCTTACGCCTTCCACGACATCAAGAAAATCATCGAGGCATACTTAGATGATCTAGCTGCTCATTCTCGAAAGAGGATGGATCATCCAGGTCACCTCCGGAAAATATTTGAAAGATGTCGTTTTTATAAAATTCGTTTGAATCCGAACAAGTGCGTTTTCACGGTGACATCCGGTCGGCTGTTGGGATTTATCGTGTCTAGTGAAGGGATAAGGGTAGATCCCTTCAAGGTTGAGGCAATACTTCGGTTGCCTCCCCCGTCTTCAATCCGTCAACTTCAAAGTCTCCAAGGGAAGTCTAACTTTCTTTGGAGGTTTATCGTTAACTATGCTGAGATTACAAAGGGATATATGAGACTGTTGAAGAAAGGAGTCCCTTTTCTTTGGGACGACTATGCTCAGCGCTCATTTGATGCCTTGAAAAAGGCATTGACCTCTGCTCCTTTACTGAGTCCACCCGATTATAGCAGAGATTTTCTTTTGTATCTGGCTACAGCAGAATCTACCATTGGTATGGTTCTGGTTCAGGAGGATGATGCTCTGGCTGAACATGTTATTTACTACCTTAGTCGAGGACTGGTAGGACCTGAACTGCGATACACCCCGATAGAAAAATTAGCCTTGGCAGCAGTTCATGCTGTACAGCGACTCCGGCACTATATTATTCTTCGCAAAACTTACGTCTTGGCAGCTGCCAATCCATTTCAGTTTGTCCTCAGCAGGCGAGTGATTGGGGGCAAATATAATAGATGGATTATGATATTACAGGAATTTGATCTAGAGTTCATGTCTGCCAAATCCAAGAAGTCATTAGTCTTTGCAGAATTGATCTCCGAGTTGCCTTGTGGAGAGGAGATGATCTATGATGAGTCCTTTCCGGACGAACACTTGTTTTTGATCTCTCCACAAGATCCTTGGTATGGGGATATCATCGTATATCTCCAGACTGCGAAGTTTCCCTCTTCTTTTTCGAAAGATGAGCGTCGTAAGCTGCGTCACTTAGCTAAAAGTTATCTGATTATTGGTGATGCTTTGTACCGTCGAGGGGTTGATTCAATCCTAAGACGCTGCTTAACTTTCGAAGAAGCTGAGGCCGTGCTCAATGATTCTCACGGTGGAGCTTGTGGGGGTCATTTATCAGGGCTTGCTACAGCCCAAAATATTTTGCGTGCTGGCTACTTCTGGCCGTCGATTTTCAAAGATTGTATTGAATCGGTCAAGAAGTGTCATCCTTGTCAGGTGTATACTCGAAAAATGCGCGCTCATCCAGCTCCGCTTTTTCCAGTCGTTACTGTCGGACCCTTTACAAAGTGGGGTATGGATTATACTACTTGTAACCCGTCTTCGGCAAAAGGTCACAAGTACATTATCGTAGCGGTAGACTACTTTACGAAGTGGGTCGAAGCTATGCCTACTTTTGGGAACGATGGTGAGACTGCAGCTCTTTTCTTCTTCAACCAAGTCATTGCTCGTTTCGGTATACCCAGAGAGATTGTCACTGACCATGGCAGTCACTTTCAGAACAGTATGATGGCTGATTTGGCTCTTAAATTGGGTTTCCGGCAGGAGCATTCATCTCCATATTATCCTCAGGCCAATGGCCAGGTGGAAGCCGTGAATAAGTCCTTGAAGACAATTATTCAACGGACGATTGATAAACATAGATCCAACTGGCACATTATGCTATATCCTGCACTCTGAACATACAGGACGTCAGTTAAAACTACAACTGGCTTTACTCCGTTTCAGTTAGTCCACGGGGTGGAATCCGTATTTCCCATTGAATGCGAGATTTCTTCCCTTAAACTGGCTGTTGAGCTTCTGCCTGACACTTCTAGTCTGGCAGAGCGGCTTCTTCATCTGGAACATCTTGATGAGCAGCGTCGAGATGCCGCCACGTTGAACGAAGCGCATAAAAACCGAGTCAAAGTCCAGTACGATAAGGCGGTTAAGCCTAGGGTTTTTTCCGAAGGTGACCTTGTTTTGGTCTATGCCCAGAAAAAAGATGCCTTGGGGGCGGGAAAGTTTAAGTCGATGTGGTATGGCCCCTATATCGTCAAAAAAGTCCTTAAGAAAGGAGCGTATACCTTGGTTGACTTCGAAGGGAATGAGTTGCCGGAGCCCCGAAATGGGCTCTATCTGAAGAAGTATTATGCCTAGGCTTTGCCCCGGCATTTTGCTTTGTATATAGTAGTTTTTGTCTTGTACATATCTGTTTGATTTTCGATTTTTGATGAGATGGTGATGTTTTTTGATCTGCTTTGGCAGGTTGTGTTGATGTCATGAGTAATTTTGGTTTCGCCGATGGTGCTAGTAGACACACTCGGAACTTAGCTTCCGCGGCTTGGGTTCTTCACTATCCTTCCGGTCAGCTGTTGGTATCAAGAGGGGTCTGCATTGGTCCTGCTTCCAATAACGTAGCAGAATACACTGCAGTCATTCATCTACTCTCGAAGGCAATATCTTTGGGTGTTGATTCGTTGGTAGTTTTCTTGGACTCCCAGCTGGTGGTGTCGCAGTTGAACAACACTTATCGGGTACGAGATCCAGTTTTATTACGATTGTTCTTGAGGGTACGTTTGTTACAAAGGTCATTTCAATTTTTAACATTCATTCATATTCCTCGAGCTGACAATTGGTTTGTTGACTCATTGGCTAATCAAGCTTTAGATTGGCATATTAATCATTCAATACAATAAATTTTAATCATCAAAAACATCATACATTTGATACATTTATCACATCACATCAACTATCGCTGTATATATATCATCGGTATGTCAAAAAACTTTACAAAATTTGGATCCATCAATGCCGTACAAAACTTGGGCTTATGCCCCATCATGTTCAGTATCAAAAAAGAATATACAGTCATCTAATATGAAAATCTGTCTACTCCTGAGGACCCTTCCCAGAAGTTGCGTTCCTATAGAACATCACTGTAGTGGCCACACGGCGGAACAGTCTAACCCAGTCCCGGGGTACTCCTACAACACGTCTCTGGACGACTTCTGGCAAGTCCTCTACAGCAGCCAGAGGGATTTGGCGGGTCAGTCCCTCCAAGTTTCTCTGCACGGCCTGGAGTGTCTTGTCAGAATCCGCTGTCTCCGCCTCACCTCTGCGGCGCTTGTGACGTGCTAGGCCCTCAGGACGAACTGGTCCAACATCTGAAACATGATCATTTTTTAATTGTTAGTCATTATGAATCCAATCCAAAAACATGTTTGTTTTTCATTTTTCATACATAATTGAAAAATCCAAAAAAAAATCATATAAGTTAAAATTTTTGAAAAACTTACCGACTGCTCCCCATGCTGCACCAGGTGGAAGTACTAGATCTGGATCTCCTCGGAAATCCATCCCGGCATAGGGATAGTCGTCTACTGCGATGATCTGTTCTCTCCACCACAAGAAGAACTCATCGTCCCAGGTAGTTCGGGGTACCTCGCTGCCCCCCAGTCTCTTCATCATGTCTGCCCAACGGGCAATTCTTGGGTCCCGAGGGCTGCTGATAGTCGAGATGACTTTGGGTCTCAAAGCTGGAACTCTCTCGAAGAAGAATGTAGTCAAAATGGTTCCATAGCCAAAGTGTTTTGTTTTTGTTTGGCGAATGGAGGTCAGTTGTTGTTTCATGTTCTGTAGCAGGGCAGTGCACCAATCATACACATGAATTAAGCACTCTATGGCTATGCTCATGTGCGTCCTAGACGCCTGATGCAGTGAGGCAGATCCTGCCACTCTGCCGATGGTGAATAGGATGATCTTTATGTGCAAGTCCCTGATATCTCGGATTGCAATCTGTGTGCCAACTTTCTTGGAATTTTCTATGCAATAGATTTGGACATAATCCTCCACGGTTAACCCTCCCAGGGGCTTTCCGTGCAGATCCACTGGGTCTCCCCTCCTGGAGAGTCCAGTGATGAAGTATATATATTCCACTTCTATGCGTAGTGGCATTTGATCAATGATGAAGCAATCCTGATCCGGTTCCCAATAATTTACCAGCATTTCAAGCAATCTCACATTACTTTTCATATTGGGCATTTTGAAAAAATTGAATAATCCACAGTTTCGGAGGACATTTTGTGCCGCGCGGTCCTGCATGACCTCTTGGTCTATTGCGCTGTGCTCACGTTCCCTCCAAGAAATAGTCATCCTGAAAAATTTCATTAAAATTTGCATTAGAAACTTCTTTTTGAGTTATGGACCTGCGCATACGCGACTTATTCTGTGCACAGTCGCGTGTATACGCGGCTCCACTTCATTGAACCCGCGTATGCGCAGATACGCATTTTTTAAGAAGGGTTTCTAGGAAAAAATTCACTTAATTTTAATTTTTAAACGGACAAAATGATTAAACAGGATGAATAAGGAGCCTACCTCAAGTTTCGCTAAATTCTGACGGTCGGTTGTTCCTGATTTGATGAAACAAGTTTTTAGCTCCAAAGCTCTTTTTCCAAATCAGCTATGCAATAATGAACCAATTGAGAGGTAATTTGTGTATTTATGGCTAAAAAATTGAAAATTTTTGCAAAAATTTCCTTATGCTTATTTTTTCGATCTATCTTATGTTGTATAACTTGATTGCTTGGAAGTGCCCAGTTTGGTATGTTTTCAGGTACATTTTGACGATTTTGAGACTTTTCCCGGTTTTTGATCCATGATTTCCGACTCTTCACGGCAGGTATATGATCTTCACTAGCATATAGGTTAGGGAATCACTTTCCGTTGCATCTTGCATACTAGCCTCCATACTGATCACTTGCCTTAGGGTCGATCCCATCAGGTCATGAGCATTACACCCATTTCACTCGCCGATTTTTTAAATCATGACTTGATGGTAGAGCCTTCCTTTACATGGGCTTCCTAGTTAGTTCCTTGCTATCACTTGTTGCCCATGCTGCTTTTTATGTAGGCTCGAGAGTCCTCTTTAGTCCCGCCATGTCTTTCGTGTTGAAGCTTCATTCTTCTCCTTCATCACTTATCATTTTTCTGGCTTATACCCTAGAGGCTCCCTGGTGTCGTTAAGTTGTATTACTGCATTGCATATTGGCTGCTTGTTTATCCTGGCCTTTAGCCGGCTTCATTCGGACTCGATGTTTAAGCCAACTTTTGACCTTGAATTTCTGTACAAGTTAACCATTGCATGCACTTAGCTATCACGACTTGACACCTTTGTACCCATGGATGGAACGTTCCTCTGAGTATCACTGACCAGTTTTCGCCACCTTGCATTGAGCATAGGATTGTTCCATATCCCAGGAACTAGTGCATCTGTTTTTTTTGATACTCGTTCTGTCCATTGTACCATAGCATTCTTTTATTCTTTTTCAGGCTTATTATGAAAAAGACAAAAAAATCAAATATAACAAAAAGAGCGGGAACGGGATGTATCTTCGTTATTTTGATGGCAGTACAGAGTCAGTTTGTCGCCCTTGAACAAAGCACATATAGTTATATATATTTCCTTCATTTGGGATGGTTCTAGTTTGACCTAGGTTCAGCCTTTACCATGTTTCACTTGTCAGTTCTCCCCCGGTTGGTTATCTCTTCCAATCATATGGAGAGTTTGTTTTGCCTCCTGCAAGACAGACTTATACAGTGTCACTTTTTACTGCCATGGTCATCACAGAGTCGTGCTTTTGTTCAAGGGAAGTCTAGCCTGAGTCGGCCATTCTGCGGTGTCTCTTGACTCATTATTCAGTCAGCCTTCCCGGTCTTGTCAGTATCATGTTCTATCTCATCAGATGTTTTGATCTTCTGCTCGTGCTGGTTTGAGAAGGTCTCCATTGACTTCTTGCCGGCGGGTTTGTCTCTTATCGACTACGACACATTGCTCTGAGAGCAAACCTGGGCCTATTTCCATCATTGATAGGTGACCTCGTGCTCAGCATTTGATCATCATCATGGGTCTTTGACTGAGTGGTTTCCCCTGTGTTCGACGTCAACACACATTATCACACTTGGGATTCGTGCAGTACCTGGATTTCCATTTGACCCTATCGGTGGATTTCTCGCCTCTGTGTCAGCTTTCATTATTGGTTGGTTCAGAGGGTTTCTTCCGTGCGCTAGCTTCATCTTGTGCACGTCGGAAACGTACTTCGCTTTTGGTTCCATCACTCTCCTTCGTCCGATTCCTTCCAAATCTTGGCCTGCGGGTTACACCTTGCTACCGGACCGATGGGATGCTCATCGTCTTCTCCTTCCGTTACATCTTTTCCCCATCGACCCTACCCGCGTTCGGGGAACAAGAAAGATTCAGAGTCTTTTTGTCGGGCACCTTAGGCTTGCGCCCGACCGGCGTGCGTACTCTCTTCACTACTCTAGCCAGCGGGGATTCATCATTGCCCTCCCGCTTTCGTGTAAAATATTCAAGTGTTCTGACTTCAAAATATCATTCACACCTGTCGCATTGTACCTGGGCACCTCGGGACACCCGCTGCTTTCGTCATTCGGTGGGTTGTCTCGCGGCTGTGTGTTTGCTTATCTATCGTCTTAATCCAACCATTTCTCACATGGTCGACTTCAGCCTGTTTATTCTCGCGTTGCAAGAATTGTGCCGTTGTGACTTGCAACACCCCCTAAGCACGCATCTACCTGCCTGATCGTTACGTCCCTTTCCGCCCCTCGCTGTTGCCGTCCACCCTTATATGTTGCAGTTCAGCACAGCAACATCTTATATGTTGATCCCCGAGTTGCGTGATTGTACCGTTTGATCCGCCTCTTATGATCCGGTACTTGGAGATTCAGTTACTTGATCAGATATCCAGTTGCACTATCTTTGCTCAGCTTTCTATATGTGATACTTGGACATTGACACAGACTTGTCTTTCCGGGCCCTGCTCAGATGATTCACTATGTACTTTCAGTTCAGTTATACTTGTATACATGTTGGATCTATTCAGTACTTTCTATCTATATGATGTATTATTGACTGAGCATGGGTATGCCCGCCTCAGCATGTGTTGACTCTCTGGTTTCTTTCATTGGTTTTTGGCAGGCTGAAATCTGGTGAAGTCCTCTCTTGTCCTTGCAAAGTTCTTTCTATGTGCATAATACATTTCGGCCATCATGTACCCCTTCTGACCTCATATATTAGGGGGCATCTGTTATAGCATCATTTCTCACCTTGACTTGATTCATGATTGCTTCATGGCTTTATGGGCACCCATTCCTACAGACTTGGACAAATTCACTTAAAAACAGTGGAAAATCCTCCATACGCGACTATGCCCGTGTTTTTCCGCGTGTATACACGAGTACAGCTAGACTTTTCCGCATATGCCATTTTAATGATTAAAAAATATATAAAAATCCCTAATTTCGCGCTGGGTTGATGGTTACTCAGGTAGTTCAACCACCCCAGCCCGTGGCCAACTGTTTCCAACTGCTGAAACTACTTGGAGGGACTATAAAAAGACCTCGTATGTATGGCCTAAGGGAGAGAGAGAATTATTATTATTATACTCTGTTGGTTCCCTATCCAAGTCTGATTCCCCGTGCCTCCTGCACTTTCCCAGTTCATTTCAGGAAACCCTTGTTTCCTTGAGATACACATCCCTTTATATGTTATCTAGTATGCACTCATTTGGAAGGAGTCTTAGCGAGGCAAGGGCTGGACGGATCCGGACGACGGTCTGCGAAGGCCTTGGAAGGATCAGGTGATCTCTCCACTTACTTTTGTACGTACTATTTTTATAATACAGAAGTATCATGCTGTTCCCGAAATAAACGTGTTAGTGTATGCTTTAATGTATGAAGAATATTTGTTATACATGCATTCATGATAATTTGTTTAATGTTTTATATGAATCTCACTAACATATAGAGTAGAAATATATTGTACAACTTGTCCTTTGTGCTGGTTTCTTCTTGTATTTCAGGTGAAGGAGGAAGGACGGTTGCAGGGAGTTTGAACTCCACGTGGATCTACTTCAAACGTAGGACCAACGGGTAAACCTCTCATTCTACTCGATTTCGTTTTTATGAATGTGCATGATCGTGAGAGTCTCTGTTAAGTAGTACGCCCCTGCTCTCTGGAGGTTGAATCCCAACCAACCTCTAGGGTGTTAAATCCCCGAAACAATAAGACACATGACACTATGATTTTTTTTAATTTTTTATAATAGGTACATTCCTTCCCATATATGTGGGCATATGGACACCATTTTCTCATAGAAAAATTCGATGCTGGAAACATCACACAAGACTATGGAGTGGAAGACGAATTTGATCAATTTAGTCGATGTAGCCACCATGATCAAAACCTATTACGAGAGACATTATGTTACGTCGAAAAGATACAAGAGATCATTGAAGTGGGTTTCTCTTCTTTCCCATGTGTTATTTTTAGGTGCAAGTGGTGGGACACCTTTCATCGGAATAATGTAAAGGAAGATCACAATAGTAGGCTAATATGTATCAACTCTAGAGAGATGTGAGATGAAGCTAAGGAGCCGTATTTTTTCCCAAAAAACTGCAACCAGGTGTTTTTTTACCCAAATGTGTTGGATAGGAATTGGTGGTTCATATTGAGACATGACCCTAGATCAAAAAATATTTTTGAGAACAATAATGTTATCATGACATGTGAGCCCGAACATAATGAGGGTGATCATGAGAACCGAGAGTGATATGGCAAATGTGTTGTTTGATCATCAATATTTATACTTTTTAAGATGGGTTTTTAGAAACATTATAATACGTATTTTGAATTAATTGGTAATTTGCATTGTGTTAATCTTAAAATTAATATTTCAATTGATAATTTGCAATTATGTTGATCTCAAAAATAATGGCTAACTGTATAAAGTTCCTTTTTTTTGTATGTAAGATCATAGCAAAATAATGATAATTCTAAAGCACATGAATTTATTTGCATTATTTCCTAAGCTTTATTATTTTCCAATAATTCATATTATTCTAGATACATTATTTTACAATTATTTAAAATTTTATGTTGGAACACCTAATCCTCCATGGGTAGGTGTGGAATGCGAAAAGTGACAATGGAGTCCAAGTGACCTTGGAATATGAAACCAAGAGTCACACCATTGTACTATAAATGTACATCTTTGTATAATGGAAAATAAGAAAGCCTCACGCTTATCCTTCATTGTGTGTTGAGTCTCTTGTGTGTATGTGTTCATCCTTCTCATACACCATGTGTGTGCTTTAACATGGTGTTTAACATGGTATTATAGCGGGCGATTGCTGGCCCTGCTCCAAATTGAGTGAGCCATTTGTGTTTATGGCCTGTGCATATCTGCAAAAATTCTTGACATTTTTGCAGCACTCAGAGTTTCTGCAGCAGTGTTTTTGCCGCCATTCAGAAGTGTTTTGAAGAGGAGCAGCATTCAAAATCCCAGCATTCAGAAATTGGCAGCATTCAGATATTGGTTTTGAAGAAAGACAACACTTCCCATATGAAGGTTTTCATTCTAATTTTTCTCTGCAATTTCTGCTTATTAAAATCTGCATTTTCAAGAGCTGTTGGAATATTTTTTAAAGAGGGGTTCTGAGAGAAAAATTTCTGAGTTTTTCATTGAAAATATCTGCAAGTTTCTGTGTTTCTGAATAATGTTAAATTCTGCAATGGAGTAGATTGTTGTATATTTGAAAAAATCTGTTTTTTCTGCTGCTGTATGGCCCTCTGCAATTTTTTGAAGAAAAATTCTAGGTTTTTTGAAGAAATTTTTTTGAGTTTTCTCTGCAATATCTGGAAATTCTGCTGCTGTTTTTAAAACAAAAAAAATAAAAATAAATAAAAATAAAAATTCTGTAACATTCGGCATTTCAGATTCTACAACTTTCTCCCTCTCACCCTACAGCACCTGCGCTCCCCTCTGCCCAGGACATTACACACCCTCTCTACTCAACGC
Organism: Pinus albicaulis; assembly: GCA_034641835.2. NCBI lineage: Eukaryota > Viridiplantae > Streptophyta > Pinopsida > Pinales > Pinaceae > Pinus > Pinus albicaulis. Next base: position 247,186,178 of record CM076583.1, on the reverse strand, counting down.
TTATCCCTTACCCTGTCCGCTCCACATTCCCACGCTTCTCCAATTTCATTGAACCCACCCACTCATTTTCAATTCGATTTTCAATTTTTTTTTTCAACCCCCCCATATCATACCTCCCATTCCAATTTTGAAAAAAAATTCAAATTATTTTTAAATATACGGCCCCCCCTCCCTAAAGTAATTCCCCTCCCACTATTCGATTCCCCTCCCATTAATTCGATTCCCTTTTAATTAATTCTCCTTCCTTAAAAAATAAAAAAATAAAAATCTTCCCATTTTAATTTAATAGCCCCCCCTTATAAATTTTCCTCCACTTTTATATTCCCCTCAAATTTTCAAATTAATCCCATTCCCCTATTTTTTAACTAATTCCCATTTCTAATTTCAATTTTTAATTAATACATTTTTTAATTAATTCCCATATTTTAAAATCTCTTCCCTCATTATTAAATTTCCTTCCTTCTTTTTTTAAATTTATTTTAATTCTCCTTCCCATATAATTAATCCCCTTCCCCATATTTCAATTTTTAAATTAAAAAAAAAAAAAAAAATTCTTTCCCTCCCCCTTTTAATTACTCTCCCCTTTTAATTAATCTTTTTCCCTTTTTTTAATTTATTCCCCTCCATTAATAAACCCCCCACCACGCGCCCACCACCCCCCCCCCCCACCCACCATATAGTTTCCCATCCCATCTTAATATTTCCCTTTCCCTTTTTAACAGATTCTCTTTTTTTAATTAATTTTTAATTAATTAAAAAAAAAAAAAAAAAAAAAAAAAAACAGAGAGAGAGAGGAAAGAGAGAATATGAACAACAGAAAAATGGAAAATGGCATATGAGGAGTAGATGGATTGAATACATTGTAGATTTACATTCTATGATTTGTGGCATTGACAAGAGGGTGATATTTTTTGAAGAAATTGACATTTGAAGACAAGTTTGCCATCATTGAAAACAACTCTTTGAAGAAAAAATTCAGCTGCCTTGAAGGCCTTTTGCATAGTGTTTTCAGCTGCACATCTACAAAATGGTTTGCAGAGATATTATTTGACATTGTATTGGGAGTAGACATTTCTTCTTCATAGTTTCAATCAGTACTTGAGTTGTTGAAATATTGTTGATTGCCCTCCATCATTTGAGGAGCACATTTTTTACTTTGAGATTTCCATAGTTGGAAGTTCTTTTGAGTCATTTGTATTTCTCGTTGCATCACATTGTAAACGGGTGCATTTTCGGTTGAAGCCGACACCCTTTCATTTTTTGAGCCTAAGTTGTTGAAATGGCTAAAATCAATGAGGTATTAGAGTTGTTGAAAAACCTCATTCATTCCAATGTTGATGACATGATAAAAATGAGCAAGCATGCTCTTGGTAACATTCAAACTTGCTTACAAGATGCACAAGAAAAGATTGAGTTTTTGCAGTTGGAATCTCAGCTTCAGCGAGATGAACTTCAGCAAAAGACTCACCATTCTGAACATGTTTCTGTTCAGAAGATTGTGAAGGACTCTCATTAGAAGAAAGAAGATAAAGTTGCAGTTGATCCTCATTCAGTTCCTAGTACTAGAGCATATGTACATGCAAATGCAGCAGCTCAACCTGCACTTCTCAAGCCCATCATCAGACCTTGGGAAGAGCTTTTCCACAACAAGCACCGCACTGGTCTTGAATATGACAAGGATGTTTCCTTTCATATTCCAGACTACACAAAGCCCATGAAATTTCAAAGTGCCGGATTCCTATATGACAGTTCACCTACAGCTGTTCCAGATTCTGTTCCACAACAACAACAGATTGAGAAATGCCGACACTATGATTGAGTTGGCCACATGAAAGATCACTGTTTTGATCTTCATCCATGCAAGCACTGTGGTCGGCACACCCATTCTTCAGACAGATGCTTCAGAAACAAGCCTCCTGCAAGAACCAAGATTCATCTTGGATGGATCGCTTCTTGGCAATGGGCATCAGCAGCCAAGAAGATGTTTACGACACATGTTAGAACCTGTTCACGGATATTGAATAAACTTGCAGTTGAGTTTTCGCCATCATCTCACCTTGTCCTTGACAAGGGGGAAAATGGTGGTCATGTACAAGCTTCGATGATAGATCAAGCGAGCCTGAGCCAAAATCTCTTATTCCATATTCAGAGTTGTAGCCAGTAGTTCAAGCGAGCCTGAGCCACAATTCGTCATTCCAGATTCAGAGATGTAGCTAGAGACACGGATGCCCATGAGCATGCATTCGGTTGGTGGATAACCTAAAACCATCATCTTTGGTTGGTGGACAACCTAAAACCACCACAGGTAGTAGACCTCCCTTCTTTTAGGTCGAAGGTCTCCCTTTCATATATGAGGAAAACTTCCTCTAGCAGAAGCCTTCAGCTTCTTGCCAGCATTGGTTGAGTTCCAGGAAATGCTTCAAAGCATTCCAGAGTTGTTGGTAATCCTGAAACCATCACAGATAGTAGACCTCCCTTCTTTTAGGTTGAAGGTATCCCTTTTTTATGAGGGACAATTCCTCTAGCAGAAGCTTTTAGCTTCTTGCCAGTTTTGGAAGAGTTCCGGGAACTGCAACAAGTTTTGCGTTCTAGTGTTGGTGGTCCTCCTTAAACCATCTCTTTTTTCCAACATTTCAGAGAGTTGATTCAGCCCAAGTGCTGCCATATATACTTTGCAGATTTGTATTTTAACTCTTTTCTTGGACTCACGCATACCCCTTCGGATTAAGGGGGGATGTTGGAACACCTAATCCTCCATGGGTAGGTGTGGAATGAGAAAAGTCACAATGGAGTCCAAGTGAACTTGGAATATGAAACCAAGAGTCACACCATTGTACTATAAATGTACATCTTTGTATAATGGAAAATAAGAAAGCCTCACGCTTATCCTTCATTGTGTGTTGAGTCTCTTGTGTGTGTGTGTTCATCCTTCTCATACACCATGTGTGTGCTTTAACATGGTGTTTAACATTTTACAAATTTAAAAATTTTAATAAATTCATTTCACACTAATAAAATTAAAATTTTCACATTAATAAAATTAAAATTTTCACATTAAGACAATTAAAATTTTGCAAATATTTTACATCCAATTACAATTACAATTACAATTTTACAATTTCACATACAATTACAATCAAAATTACAATTACAATTTTAGAATTTTACATACAATTACAATTACAATTACAATTTTACAACTACAATCATTTCACACTCATATAGTTAAAATTTTACAAATATTTTACATAGAATTAGAATTAGAATTAGAATTACAATTTTTGAATTTTACACACAATTATATTTACAATTACGTCAATTTTACAATTTTACATATATACAGTTACAATTGAAATTACAATTACAATCATTTCACAATAAATCAAATATTACAATTACAATTAAAATTTTACAAATATTTTACATATAAAAATTACAATTAAAATTACAATTAATAAAAATACAATTACAATTTTAGAATTTTACATACAATTAGAATTACAAATATTAAAATTTTACAATATCATTATCATTTAATATTAAATTAATTAATAAACATCGTGATCATGATAACCATCATACAAACATCATATTTGACTAAAAAACACATTCACACTCGCTAACATCATCGTGATCATGATCATCTAACAAAACACAATTAGCATTACATTACGTCATCACAAAACAAACATCAAATATACATCTTATGTGAAATAACTACTATCACATACACATCTATCTGCAAATTTCACATTAAATGAACATATCTAACATTACCTAACAATATACACATCATGATGATCACCAACATGTAAATTAAGTACAACTGCAACATGAACATAAAATACATGGACTATATATATATATATATATATAATGCAAAAAATAGACAATTGTAATATATATGTCATATATCAGCTCGTTGTACATCATCAATAACAGTACTAGTTGAGGCCTGCTTAATCAATGGTGCAGCCTCAACAAGCTCGGTCGATACATGCTCATCATCACGTGCCTGTTGATCTGGTATTATTGCCTCATGTTGATCAAGATCAGCTATCTGCTGCTCCTCGTGATAACTGGACATGGTAGATGGTCCAGCCTGCTCTCCATGATGATTGATGCATGATGCTAGTGTAGGTTGCTCATCTGGCACGACGCAATGTGAACGATCATCATCACCCTCATCTTGATCATCAGATGATGTGTCGGTGCTGCTCGCAGACTGTCGATCACGTATTACGTCTCAACCATGCCTATAACATGAAAGGGTCCGCCTCAGCCACACAACTAAGGTCGTAGCTCCTATGACATGCCACATCGGGCTATACATGTCACGCGACATGCCTCTCGACATATGTAGCAGCCTAGCATCGACCTTTATGTCTCTCATAGTAGTGGGCCTGACTCCCACCTCAACAATGAATGCACATATTTGTTCGCCCAACTCCATCTTCAACCTGCTATCTAGCCTACCGCCCCTATCAAAAGGTAGTACCGGCGCATCAGCAGGAGCAAGTCACTCTGCACCGACCTCCTGATGATCCTTGGCATCTAGCATATCCTGATCGTCATCACGATCCACACCTGGATCATGTGGGTGTAATAGAATGTCCTCGCCATCAAAAGACCCAATTTCTGCAAAATATATACAAGTACACAACAATAATTATGCAATTTCATTACACAATTTAACAAAAACAAGTTAAAGAACATGTTAGAATAAATTTGAATAAAACAGTAATATTACCTATATCATCAAGCGGCTCATCATCTGTGAAGAAGATGTTGGCATACCCTCGCCAATCCAAACCAACATAAGGACAAGGGACGATAACAAAGGGATGCTCGTCAACATTGGCTAGCAACTCCAGTGAATCATGTGATATCCTTGCGGAAAACTCAGTCTCGTCCCTCTTGGGCATCATCTGTCCCCATATGTGCATTTGTGCCTCCAACATTTGCCTACAAGGCTACCGAAAAAAATTAGGCCTCAACTTTGGAAATCTATCAAAAAATAAAAAAATAAACTCTGAAAAAACATGGAAGTTGACCCTTCCTTGTGCATGAGCATGACATCTATCAAAGCCTATATAGAATTGCTACAAAAAAATGGCAGACCACCTGAGAAGTCGTGGCTCCTACACTAAAGAATTAGCATAATATAGAAGCATACAACTAATGCATTTCCCATCACTATGGTTGTGTGAAATGGTAAAAATAAGAAGTGAGAAGCACCTCACCTCCTCACTAACAAATGCAGCAATATGTAACTGAACTCCGGAGACCTGAAAATCTGAAGGAGACAATATATCTCTGCTAATGTATCTCTGGGAGTACACCAACTGACTCCCTGTTACATAGCCAACTGGAACATTTGGGAATGAGGGAAAATACACCCCTCTCCTTGATAGCCTTGTAATGAAATATATGTCCTCCTCAGTGGGTGCGTACCACTATTTAGAACCAACCTGGAAAGCCTGTAGGTGGGTATTACACCTACAGATAAGATGTATAAAAAAAAAACCAAGGAACTTTAGGGAAGTAGCCTCCTCATAGAACTTTAGGAGTCCTTCCTGCCTTAGGAGCCCCTCGGTAGCTACTGTAATAGGGAGAGGGTACACATATCTCTCCCTCTCTCATACCTCCCACAGGAAAACCATGTTATACTAGTCCACCTATTGTTGTTATTGTTCCCTCTCTTCTCTTCTTTGACGTCTCTGAATGATTGACATATTACATAAAATTTTCTTATTAAATGAGACATATATTTATGAATATATATATATATATATATATATATATATATATATATATATATTTTTTTTTGAAAAAGAAAATAGTCGTTGCACCACAAAATACGCCGTGCATGCACCGCATCGGTGCATCTTTTTTTGTCGTGCGCCGTAGCGCGCACTGAAAATATCAGCATACTGCGTGCAATGCATCTCGTATTAGATTGCACCATTGACTATGGACCATGTTAGGAGGGCGGTGCAATGACCAAACTCTACACCCCGGGGCGTATAGTTCGGTCAGTGCACCGACCTCCTGACATCATTACATAGTCAACGGTGTGGTATTTTTCCAGGGCGCATCGTTTACCCAGTCGAAATGCGGAATCTGTTTCACTTACATAAATACCCATCCCAGGTTGAATATTTAAGTCAACGCACCGCATTACTGCTATTCTATAGGGTCAATGGTGTGGCCGGGTAACCTTTTGCACCGCACTTTTTAAAATTTTAAAATAGCAAGGTGAGCCTTTAGGTACCGCCTTGGAACCGGTGCAGATACCATTGGAACCGGTTGTGGTGTGGCCTGTAAATTTACAGGTAGCACCCTGAACTGGTGCAAGTCGAATGGCTCGAGTGCACCGTGTGACAATTTTTTTTCTTTAAATCGTTAACTTTAAGGTAATTTAAAATTCTAATTCGCTAAAAGGCTTGATTATGGAAAAACAAGAAAAATACCTATACATTTGGCCATCAAGGATGCATATTGGTTGTAGAATTTTCAAAAGTAAATCTGCCCACCGTTCTACAAAATTCAAGCTGGAGATTGGTGGAAATGCACAACAACAGTGCGTGTAATGGGTGCAATGCTGTTTTTGGAATATCTTCAGTCTTCATTCTAATTTGATGATATCTTGAACGAAGATCCAACTTGGTAAAATAAATTGCTCCATGTATTTCATCCAATAATTCATCAATCATAGGAATGGGAAATTTGTCTTTAATGGTGAGCTTATTGAGCTCCCTATAATCCGGACACATTTTCCATGATCCATCCTTCTTGTGTACCAATACTACAGGAGCAGAGAAAGAACTTTGACTAGGTTGAATTATACCCGCCTCTAACATTTCTGCAATCATACGTTCAATTTCGCTCTTTTGGAAGTAAGGATATCTATAAGGCCTGATGTTTTAAGGAACACTTCCTGGAATCAAATGAATAGCATGATCATGATCACGAATAGGTGGGAGTCCTTTGGGAGTTTCAAACACCTTGAAATGATTGTCCAAGACTTGTTGGAGATATGTTGAAATAGATGATTTTGATGTCGGAACGTCTAGTGAGCATAATTATGCAATTACACCTCGTTGTTCTTTATTTAGAAGCTTTGTCATGACATTAGAGCTTATTATCCTTCCTGGCTTCCCTTCAATACCCCGTAATTCGACTTCCTTTCCTTCTGAAAAAAATTTCAAGAAAAGTTCTTGAAAATTAAAACCTACCGTCCCCAAAGATTGTAACCATTGTACTCCTAGTACAACATCAGCACCTCCCATAGGAATGGAAAGCATTGGACTAGTCAATACATATTCCCCCATGGTTAGCTTGATATTATGGCATTTTCCCGAGAAATTTATAGTTCCTCCATTTGCAACCATCACTTGACATTCTGGTGCTGGGTATAGGAAACAATTTAATTCCTTGGCTACCTTACAATGAACAAAATTATGGGTGCTACCTGAATCAATCAACACTATTACCTTTTTCTTCTTGATTTGTCCTTCTATCTTGAGAGTTTGAGGAGTGGTAATTCCTGCCAGTGCATTACACGATATGGTTGGATTCATTTCTTCCTCTTCTAGGGCTGGTTTCTGGTGTATATCCTCTTCTTGTTCATTTTCTTCTTCCTCTTCACAATCTATGTAAAATAATTTCTTCTCAGCACACTTATGACCTTTAGTGTATTTTCTATCACAACTGTAGCAAAGCCCTTTTGCTCTTTTTTCTTCCAATTGTTGTGGTCTCAACCTTGTAGGTTGTGGAAATCTAGGCGTAGCAACACTTCCTTCTTTATAGAATTGAGTGGTAGGCTTCCTTGTCGCCATAATTTTACATTCAACTTTTCTTGCCAACTTGAATGCCTTCTCCAATGAATCAGGTTCCAAAACACGAACTTCATGTTGGATGTTATCCTTTAGAGTACCTAAGAAGAGATCAATCCTGTGTTCCTCTGGAATATTAGTTGCCCTTATATTCAATTTTTGGAAGTCCTCAATGTGCTGCCCCACTAAACCCTTTTGTTTGAGATTTATCAATTGGCTAAAGAAGGTGTTGCTCTTTGTATCCTCATAATGTGCTATCATTTCCTCTGTAAAAATTGACCAAGTGACAATTTTTTTATGGGAGTAAAGCCATCGATACCATACAAATGTATTTTGTTCTAAATGTAAAGTTGCAATGCGTACCTTTTGTGTGTTTTGCACATTATGGAGATCAAAATATTTCTCCATCTATAGTATCCATGTTACAGGATCCTTTCCATCAAACTTCCTCATATCCATTTTTGGAATATGGTGGTTCTTCCCACCAACATTAGAGTTTATGAAATCAAAATTAACATTTATTTTGTTCTCATCATGAGGTTCTTCTACTATCTTTTCACCATTAGGAAACCTTTCTTGTATAAACTTTGTCAAACCTTCCATGTCTACTTTTAGAAAATTCTTCATGTTTTCCATTTTCTCATCGATCTTAGCTTCCATGTCATCCATATTAGATTCCATGCTAGCCTCCATGCCATCCATCTTAGCTTCCATGCCTTTCTTCAAACCGTCCATCTTCACTTCCACGCCATCCATCTTAGCTTCCATGCCTTTCTTCAAACCGTCCATCTTCACTTCCACGCCTTTCTTCAAAACTTCCATTTCATTTTTTGTTGCTCTTTGCGAGAGTGAAATTTGTTGCACTTGCTCTTGTAATTTTGATAAATCATGTTGCAATTCTTCATCTTCATGAGTCATGGTAGAGCCTTCTGAAGGCTTAATGGGTGTTGAATTCTTTTTAGGCGCCATTTTAGAATCCAATATTGATACCTTTTACTTGCTTTGAGGAGCTCGATATTGAAATTGAATTATCTCCGTAATTGAAAATATTTAATATATGAAATTCAGCCCTATAGTAGCCCTCTGAAGCTTATTTCAAATGCCATAGGTCTAATCTAATTTGGATTCCCCAAGACAAAGTTGTGTCCAATCTCCCACAATGACCTAATTTTGGACTGGTTCAGTAGAGCAAACTTGTAGGACTTGCCACGTGTCACTGTTTCGTCCTTTGTCTCTGAAATTGATAGCCAGAAACTAGTTCGTTTAGTGGAAACCACGTTCTGACACTCAAATCACATGGAGAGAGGATTATTGAACTTTTACCACGATCACCTCTTTGAGATACGATTCGGGGAGCTGTGAAAAAGCACTACCTTCCACAAATCATATCTCCAAAAATATTGCGAACCAAGCTCTGAAAGTTTTTGATGAATTTCCTTAGGATTTCAAATTTGCACCATATTAATTTAAGATTTTGAAACTTCGTAGAAAAAAATTTATAGCTAAATGCGATGACTGTTTGGGAGAACTGAACAAGACCCCTAGCCACACCCAGGATATTATCTCCAAAAATATTACGAACCAAGCTACGAAACGTTTGAGCCACTCTTCCTCGGTATTTCAGCTTCCACACCTAAAATTTTTAGCTTCTGAAGCTTCGTAGAAAAAAAAGTTATAGTGAAAATGCCACGATGACCTGTTTGGAGCAGCGAAACCCTAGAATCCAAAGCTCTGATACCAAATGTTGTGTAACCAGCTCCAAAAAGAGAAGAAAAGAGATATCAACGCCTTAGAAATGAGCCACTTTGAGGGGGAAACCTCCAATACATTACATAAATGAAAAATTCTTCGATGATACAATTTACAAAGCCTCCTTTCTATATATAGGAGTCCATGGGGCCATAATGTAATCCTAGTGGACCACAATGTAATCCGAGCCGACCTAACAATAATAATTTAAGGGCACAATAATAACAAAATGGGGGTTACAAGGGTACAATAATAACAATAAGGGGGTTACACTAACAACAATAAGGGACTATACTAGTAATATAGGGACCTAACACAATGGAAACACTGCTGTCAGGGCAGCTTGGACAAGGATAAATTTCACTAGTGCTTGAGAGCTCTGGAGCACTAAGAAAACTGGAAAATGTAGTTTTTTGGCCATAATTTTTTTTTTTATATTTAACCCTGTTCCGATACGCAAGGTTTTATAGGTGCACCGATGTGGTGTCTGAAGACTGCGCTAGGCGGTTTCTGTTTTGGCACGGGGTTTAAGGATGCATTGGTGTAGAATATTTGTAAAGCATTGGTGTGCTATAGTAATAAGGCACATTGGGTGGGTGTGTACGGAGCAGACAGTGTCTTGTGTGCAATGTTTTTTGTGCATCAGTGCTTTCTCTTATTGAATGGACCGGTGCGGTTTAGGACGATAAGCGCACTTGACGAAAAACATCCACAAAAGCTCCTCTAGTAATCTCTGCTAGAAACAGATGTCTGGGGTATTTTTAGAAGTGGTTCCTCAAAAACATCTGCAGGAGGGTATTTTCCTTGTAGTGTCAACATCATCACCCTCATCTAGTAGTCACGAGGTTCAAATTAATTTTCATCATTATAAATTGGTTAAAAATTTAGATAAGGTATAACGTAATTATTTTATTTTTGGTTAATACAGTGAAATATTGTTTTAGAAATAGGTTTAACATTTTGAAAATTTTCTGAAGTACGTAGATTACGTAAAATTTTCTCAGGCCTTTTTATTTTTAGCAGGCTTGGATATGCATTGATATTAACATTGATATGATATTTATTGAGATATATATTTATATTTCTTACCTAATCTTGAATGGAACTTCACTCACCCCTAGGAAAAAAACAAAATGGGGTAACAAAGAGTCCATGTGAGTAGCATCCAGACCATCCCGAAATATATCAACTTGTATGTTTGCCTAACGTGTGATCTTCCTGTGTTGTTGATGTGTATTGTGTGTCAGAAAAACACAGATTATCAACATTCAAATTTCCATGCATATAGTCTGAGATTTTTGTGAGGGCAAAGATCGATCATAGGATGATCTGTTGTTGTTGGCTAAATTACTATGTCTTGATGTGAAGTTAAAAATTTCAATGTTAGATGTCAACTTATGAGATGTTGACAATTAATTTATGATCTATAATGAAAACCAATTAAATTTTAACTATGCATTAATTTCATGCCAAAATTACCAATTGCATTTGAGCTGCACATTAATTTCTTCTCCCAATAACTTAATACTGTTGCTTGTGGTAACGTACTTATGCACACGACAACTCCATCAGACATACATGCAGACATGCATATATTAAACATTAATCTATATCCATCGTGTATAACCTATCATGAATAATACTAGTGTGCAGGATAAGTGTCTTCACACAACTTTCACATGCACACAACAGCTCCACCAGACATACATGTGTACAAGCATATATTAAACATTAGTCTACAACCATCTTGTAGAACCTATCATTATATTTTCATTTTTATGTGTAGGATAATTGTCTTCACACAACATTCACATGCACACAATAGCTCCACCAAACATACATTCATACATGCATATATTAAACATTAGTCTGCATCCATATTGTAGAACCTATCATTATATTTTCATTTCTAGCAACATATTTATTTCAATTAAGTTCATAAATAAACATACCAATTTAAACTTATGCACGTACTTGGTTTTCTTGGCTAATGTTCATCCTCAGATGACAACATCACTCCATGGTTGTAACTTAAGGAAAACATTGAGGAAAACTACGTACATGCCATTAGCCCATAAAATTTAAGGCAAACCATGTACATGTCATTTCTCCCATAAATTCTAAGTCATTTGCTAATGCTTTTGGAACAATGAACATGTCATTTCTACGTCATTTCTCCCATAAATTTTAAGGAAAATTTTAAGGATAACCATGTACATGTCATTTCGCCCACAAAATCAAGGAAAACTTTAAGGGAAACCATGTAGATGTTATTTATATGTCATTTCTCCCATAAACTTTAAGGAAAACTTTAAGGATAACCATGTACATGTCATTTCTACCATTTCTCCCATAAACTCAAGGTAAAATTTAAGGATAACCATGTACATGTAATTTCTCCCATAAACGTTATGAAAAAATGTAAGGATAACCACGTACATGTCATTTCTCCCATAAACTCAAGGCCAAATTTAAGGAAAACCATGTACATGTCATTTTTGACATAAACTTTAAGGTAGTTTCTAATGTTTTGAGAACAATGTACATGTCATTTCTATGTCCTTTCTCCCATAAAATTTAAGGTAAACTTTAAGGATAACCATATACATGTCATTTCTCCCATAAAATTTGAAGAATTTGCTAGTTTTTTTAGAACCGTGTACATGTCATTTATATGTCATTTCTCCCATAAAATTTAAGGCAAAATTTACTTTAAGGCATTTTCTAGTGTTTTTGGAACCAAGCACATGTCATTTATATGCAATTTCTCCCATAAACTTTAAGGATAACCATGTACATGTCATTTCTCCCATAAACTCAAGAAAAACTTGAAGGATATTCATATACATGTCATTTCTCCCATAATATTTAAGGCATTTTCTAGAGTTTTGGGAACCATGTACATTTCATTTCTGTGTCATTTCTCCCATAAACATTAAGGAAAATTTTAAGGAAAACCATGTACATGTGTGATTTCATCCATAAACTCAAGGAAAACATTAAGGTATCTCATTTCTATGTCATTTCCCCCATAAATATGTCATTTATCTCATAAACTATATGGAAAACTGATGCAGGGGCATTAGACACTAGCCAGAAATGTAGGATTTTTGTCCACATGTTGTGGCTAAGAGGGTTTGAAAACATTTGAATGATTACATCTAGGTGTCAATACCTTAGTTGACTCTTTTATTAGATCAATTAGAGTTGTAGAAGTTGAATGGTTAGACCATATGTCATATTTTAGTTTTCAAATAATTGTAATTAGGCTCTGGAGTTACCATAACGATCCTCACAGAGGAACCGAAATGACATATGTTGATGTATATAAATGTAATCCCCCGGATGTATAGAGAGAGAGGAGCTTCCTGCAATAAAACTTTGTGTATTGAGCAATTTCTTCCGGTTGACTAAATTTGAAGTCCTGTTGATTTCCAAACTGCCTGTATTTATAATTGGGAAGAATTGTTTAACTGTGAGGCAATTATGTAATGGTAATTCCGTTCTATATCCTTGAATTCCCATAATTTTTTGGATAACCCTGCAGTTCACCATAACCACAGGCGAGGCCTGTGTAGAGAACCCTGGTCGTGGAACTCTGTTTTATGGTAATAGAAGCCGCGTAATAAAGAAACTTACTTTTGTCCGTTGTCAATTGGAATTCCGAACCAGTCTAGAACCTTAGTTAATAACCTGAGAATAACCGAAGAAGAATGCAAACCCGACGAGGAACCTTGGTTAGTCACTGTGCCAAACCAACAAGCGGATTTGCAAAGGTGGATTGCCCATACCGCACCGCTTTTGCGTGGTAGGCAGTATTTCCTGAACACGAGCGATTCCATAGAGGAATCGACACGTGGCGAAGTGGACCCGCACAAAACCAGCTTTGCGTATTCTCATCGCACATCAACGGTCGTACGAGGACACCGAGTGATATCGTCGAGAGCCATCGATCTGGCGCAGAGTCATCGGACGATGGTCGCACAACGAAGATGCATGGAATTTAACCTAAGGTACGAGCGTACATTTGATTGGCTATCAATTGTGAAGGCGGGACCCGGAGCCAAGGTTTGCTTATGAGTCATTTATTTGGAAAGCGTTGACTTTTAATATAAGGTCCAATTATATAGTTAATCGCCGAAGATTTGATATTGGTTATAGTATGTGGGGATAATATATATAAGTCGGGAATTATAATATAACATTTGAGAGCTATGCATAAGTTTATTTGTCAATTTCTTCAAAATTGATAAATAAAATAAAAATAAAATAGACCACGTGGAGTGAAGAACGAGGTTTCAAAGGGAAACGAGGACAAAGCCATGTCACTATTGAATAGCTCTGCTTGGGGCGGACATTCAACATTGTTGCATCATTTTTGGTATCAGAGCTGTTGTCTGAAGTTTTTTTTGGCTGACATAGCAATCCGAGTTGGTAGAGGTGCTGGCAGAAGGAGACCTGTTGCCAACGTTGAGGTGTTGGGGATGTCGTAGAGGGTCGAGGCCAGAATGGATGTCATAGAGTGAAGACAGGCCAGAGATCCTGAAGACATCAGCAAACCTGAGATAGAAGAAGCCGAAGAAAATGTTGAAATTCCTCCTGACATGAGGCTCCTTAGAGCTATTTTAGGGTCTGCAGTTAAACCTAGAATTGAAGTGTCAAGCTATGCAGGGGGGCTGAATCTAGAAGAACTGGTGGATTGGATAAATGAGATGAAAAATTGCTTCGATTATGAAGAAACAAGTGAAGATAAGAAGGTCAAGTTTGCAGTAACAAAGCTGAAAGGACATGCTGCACTTTGGTGGGATGGAGTGCAGGCAGAGAGGAGGAGAGTTGGAAAGAAACCTATCAACAGCTGGACCAGAATGATGGAAAAATTAAAAGGTAAATTCTTGCCTAGTGATTACCAGCTGACATTGTATAAGAAAATGCATAACCTGAGACAGAGGTTGCTGACATTAAAGGAATACACAGAGGAATTCTACAGAGTGAGTATAAGGGCTGGGAAATTCCAAGACACACTTGAGAAGATTGCCAGATATGTGAATGGTCTCAAGCTGGAGATCTAGGATGAGATTGGTCTCCTTTCTCCTAAGAGAGTGGAAGAGACCTACCAGATGGCCTTGAAATCAGAGGAGAAACTCCTGAGGAAAAAATCTGCTAAGAAGAGAGGTACTTTCCGTGGAAAGGGAAGTCATGGTGGTAGAGGAAAACCTACTACACCCAGGGATGGAGCTAATAGTAGCTCACCTCAGAATTCATCTACAGAGGATGATGCAAGGGGAAAAAGGGGTTATTATATAGGAAAAGGAAGAGGAGGCAGTGACAGAGGCAGGGGTAGAGAATTGAGGTGTTATAGATGTCAGTAAGTGGGACATAAGAACTATGAATGTCTAGAGAATGTGGGTGCTGGTCCAAGGAATGTTGTTGTTTCCCAGGTTGGAGAAGAAATATATATTTAAGAAGAAATTCTACCAGAGAGGAGAGAATCCTTAGTGGTAAATAAGGTCCTGTTGAAGCAAGCCAAAGAGGTCACTGAGCCTACACAAAGGAAGACTTTGTTTAGGAGCATATGCAAAGTCCAAGGGAAGTGCTGCTAGCTAGTCATTGATAGTGGTAGCATAGACAATCTGGTCTCCACTAAGGTAATAGAAAAGCTGAGGTTGAAGACAAGGGAGCATCCAACTCCCTACAGGGTGTCCTGGCTGCATAAAGAGCACCAGCTGGTTGTGAAAGAACAGTGTGAGATAGAGCTGCAAATGGGAAAATATAAAGATAAGGTCCTGTGTGATGTGATGCCCATGGATGTGTATCGTGTACTTCTAGGTAGACCTTGGAAGTTTGACAGAGAAACAGTGCATGATGGCAAGAATAACACTTACAAGTTCTTCAAGGATGGGGTACATGATACATTGATACCCATGGAAGAAGGAGAGCCATCCAGTAGAGTGATTGACCTAAAGACCTTGTTGCTGAGTGGGAAGGAATATTTGCAGCAGATAGAAGAAGAAGAGGTAATTTTTTCTTTAGTTTGCAAACCTAAAGTAGTTCTTACTTCTACCAAGATTTTTTATTTACCAGTAGAGATACAAGAGATGTTAGATAATTACTGTGACATTGTTGTGGATGATTTACCTGATGAGCTGCCACCTGTGAGAAAGATTAGTCATCATAGATATTTTATCCTTGGTTCAAATCTGCCAAATAAGGCAGTCTACAGAATGACTCCCAAGGAAAATGAGGAAATCAGGAGACAAGTACAGGAGTTGGTGGACAAGGGGCTGATAAGAGAAAGCCCGAGTCCATGTGCATTACCAGCGGTATTAAGCCCAAATAAAGATGGAGGCTGGATGATGTGTACTGATTCCAGAGAAATCAATAAGATCACAATCAGGTATAGATTCCCTTTGCCCATAGTTGAGGACTTAATGGACTGTTTGAGTGGCGCTAAATATTTCTCAAAGATAGATTTGAAGAGTGGATACCATTAGATTAGAATAAGAGAGGGGAATGAGTGGAAAAATGCTTTTAAAACAAATGAAGGACTATATGAATGGATGGCAATGCCTTTTGGGTTTTCAAATGCACCTATCACTTTTATGAGACTTATGAATGAAGTATTGAAAGAATTCATTGGTAAATTTGTGATACTGTATCTGGATGATATATTAGTTTTCAGTAGAACTAAAGAAGAACATTTAATGCATCTTAATCATGTCTTGAAGAAGCTGCAATAGGAGAAACTACTGATAAATCTGAAGAAATTCTCATTCATGAAGGAAGAGTTGGTGTATTTGGGTTTTGTTGTTTCTGCTGAAGGATTGAAGATGGACCCAGAAAAGGTTAAGGCAATTGTGGAGTGGCCTTCACCCCAGAATGTTTTTGAGGCAAGAAGTTTCCATGGACTTGCTAGTTTTTACAGAAAGGTTATAAGAAACTTCAGTAAAATTAATGCACCCATAATTGAGACAATAAAGAAGAGAAAACAACCATTTAAGTGGACTGCTGAAGCATAAAGAAATTTTAAGCTGCTGAAGCAAAAGATAACCGAGAAGCCTATTTTGGTTCTGCCTGATTTTACTAAACCATTTCAAGTAAAATGTGATGCCAGTGGGGAGGCCATTGGAGCTGTGTTGAGTCAGGATGATAGGCCTGTGGTATATTTTAGTGAAAAGCTTAATGACACCAGAATAAAGTATTCCTCTTATGAGAAGTAATTCTATGCAATTGTTCAGGCACTGTAGAAGTGGAGACATTACTTGAGGTCCAGGGAGTTTATATTATATTCTGACAATCATGCTTTGTAGTATATTGTACAAGAACCCAAATTGAAACATAAGCATGATAAATGGATTGAGTATCTCCAAAGTTTTAATTTTGTTTTGAAACATATAAGTGGCCAAGCAAATAAAGTAGCTGATGCTTTGAGTAGGAGGCACATGCTTGTTCAAGAAGCAAATTTTGAAGTTGTAGGATTTGATTTTCTCAAAGAATTGTATAAAATAGATACTGATTTTAAAGAAGCATTTGAGGCGTGTAGTAACCCTCTTTTAACAGATAGAAGCCAGTGGCTGGATTATTTCCTGCAGGAGGACTTAATATTCAGAAGAAGCCAATTGTGTGTACCAAAATGTTCCATGATAGAAAATCTGATCAAAGAGAAGCATAGTGGTGGACTTGCTGGACACTTTGGTACTGATAAGACTTATGAGCAACTATGTCACTTTTATTTCTAGCCTAAGATGAGAACAGAAGTGGATAAGTTTGTGAATAACTGCAAAATATGTTAGTATGCTAAAGGAAGGAGCCAGAATGCAGGATTGTACACTCCCTTGCCTATTCCAGACAGGCCTTGGGACATGGTGAGTATGGATTATGTTCTAGGATTGCCCAAGACTCAGAGAGGGAATGACACAGTTTTTTTTGTGGTGGATTGATTCTCCAAGATGGCACATTTTATTCCATGTTATAAAACTAGTGATGCCACCCATGTTGCTAAATTTTTCTTCAAAGAAGTTGTTAGATTGCATGGGTTACCCGAGAGTATTATTTCAGACAGAGATACTAGATTTTTGGGGCACTTTTGGAGGACACTGTGGAAGAAACTTCGTACCAAACTAAGTTTCAGCTCATCTTATCATCCTCAGACTGATGGAAAAACTGAGGTAGTGAAAAGGAGTCTGGGAAATTTGTTGAGAAGTCTTGCAAGAGAGCATCCCAAGAAGCAGGATCATATCTTTCCCCAGGAAGAATATGCATATAATGACTCACCAAACAGGAGCACAAGGAAGAGTCCATTTCATATTTTTTATGGAATGAACCCCAGAGGAATATCAGAGTTAAGGAATCTGGGAAAGGCAGAGCTGAGAAGTGCAGATGGTGAGGAATTTACTTTAGAGATCCAGGCCATACATGAACAAGTGAAATAAAAACTACAAGGCAGCAACATCAAATACAAAAACATAGTAGACTTGAGCAGAAAAGAAGTTCATTTTGAAGTAGGAGATCAGGTTTTGGCACACTTGAGAAAGGAGAGATTCCCAAAGAAGTAGTACAATAAATTGAAGTTCAAAAAGATTGGGCCATGCAAGATACTTAGGAATTTTTCTCCAAATGCTTATGAGATTGAATTACCTCCTGATGTTGGAATATCTCCCATTTCTAATGTTGCAGATTTGTACTAGTATGAAGATCATGGAGCAGAAGAAGAATCAGCAGATAGGAAACATATTGAGTCGAAAGAGCAGCTACCTCCAACACAGCCATTGCAACCAGAGAAGATATTGGATAAAAGAGTGTTCAGAAGGACAAGGGGGAAAGAGTACTTTCAGTACTTGATCAAATGGAAGGATAAGCCAGAAGAAGATGCCACTTGGATGACTGAAGAAATGTTGCAGAAGATAGGTAGATCAGTGGCAGAGCTCATGGATAGGAGCCCATGAATAATATTGCCCTCGGGAGTCTGATGCAGGGGCATTAGACACTAGCTAGAAATGTAGGAGTTTTTTCCACATGTTGTGGCTAGGAGGGTTTGAAAACATTTCAATGATTACAGCTAGGTGTCAATACCTTAGCTGACTGTATTATTAGATCAGTTAGAGCTGTAGAATTTGAATGGTTAGACCATCTGTCATATTTTAGTTTTCTAATAATTGTAATTAGGCTCTTGAGTTACAATAACAGTCCTCACAGCGGAACCGAAAGGATGTTGATCTATATAAATGTAATCCCTCGGATGTATAGAGAGAGAGGAGCTTCCTATAATAAAACTCTGTGTATTGAGCAATTGCTTCCGGTTGAATAAATTTCAAGTCCTGTTGATTTCCAAACTGCCTGTATTTATAATTGGGAAGAATTGTTTATCTCTGAGGCAATTGTGTAATGGTAATTCCGTTCTCTATCCTTGAATTCCCATAATTTGTTGGATAACCCTGCAATTCACCATAACCGCAGGCGAGGCCTGTGTAGAGAACCCTGGTCGTGGAACTCTTTTTTGTGGCAA
The DNA here is from genome assembly GCA_034641835.2 of Pinus albicaulis. Lineage (NCBI taxonomy): Eukaryota > Viridiplantae > Streptophyta > Pinopsida > Pinales > Pinaceae > Pinus > Pinus albicaulis. Next base: position 247,167,089 of record CM076583.1, on the reverse strand, counting down.
TAGAAGCCGCGTAATAAAGAAACTTACATTTGTCCATTTTCAATTGGAATTCCCAACTGGTCCAAAACCTTAGTTAACAACCAAAGAATAGACGAAGAAGAACGAAAACCCGACGAGGAACCTTGGTTGGTCACTCTGCCAAACCCACAAGCTGATTTGCCAAGGTGGATTTCCCATACCGCACCTCTTTTGCGGGGTAGGTAGTATTTCCTAAACGTGAGCGATTCCATAGAGGAATCGACACATGGCGAAGTGGACCCGCGCAAAACCACCTTTCCGTATTCTCATCGCATGTTAACGGTCGTACAAGGACGCCGAGCGATATCTTCGAGAGCCGTCGATCTAGCGCAGAGTCATCGGACGATGGTCACACAACGAAGATGCATGGAATTTAACCTCAGGTACGGGTGTACATTTGATTGGCTATTGATTTTGGAGGCGGGACCCAGAGCCAAGGTCTGCTTATGAGTCATTTATTTGGAAAGCGTTGATTTTTAATATAAGATCCAATTATATAGTTAATCGCTGAAGGTTTGATATTGGTTATATTATGCGGGGACAATATATATAAGTCGGGAATTATAATATAACATTAGAGAGCTGTGCATAAGTTTATTTGTCAATTTCTTCGAAATTGATAAATAAAATAAAAAGAAAATAGACCACGTGGATTGAAGAACGAGGTTTCAAAGGGAAATGAGGACAGAGCCACGTCACTGTTGACCAGCTCTACTTGGGGCGGACATTCAACATTGTTGCATCAAAAACGTAAGGCAAACCATGTACATGTCATTTCTCCCTTAAACTCTAGGCAAGACAAACTTTAAGGCATGTAATTTCTAGATATAATTTCTCCCATAAATTTTAAGGCAAACTTTAAGGAAAACCATGAACATGTTATTTCTCACATAAACACAAGGATTTCTCCCATAAAATCAAGGAAAAATTTAAGGCAAATCATGTACATGTCATTTCTCCCTTAAAATTTAAGGCATTTGCTAATGTTTTTGGAACCATGTACATGTCATTTGTATGTAATTTCTCCATAAAATTTAATACATTTTCTTGTGTTTTGGGAACTATATACATGTCATTTCTATGTAATTTCTCCCATAAAATTTAAATCAAACTTTAAGGCAAACCGTGTATGTGGTATTTATCCCATAAACTTAAGGAATACTTTAAGGCAAACCATGTACATTCCATTTCTCCCATAAAGTTGGCATTTGATAGTGTTTTTGGGAACCATGTACATCTCATTTCTCCCATGCATTTGCAATAAAATTCAAGGCATATGCAATAAGGAAAATGCTAGTGTTTTTGGAAACCATGTACATGCCATTTCTTCCATGCTTTTGCAATAAAATTTAAGGAATTTGCAATAAGGAAAATGCTAGTGTTTTTTGAAACCATGTACATGCCATTTCTCCCATGCATTTGCAACAAAATTTAAGTCATTTCAATAAATGTTCATTTAATATATCTTTAAGGAAAATTCTACATTTTTTGGAAACCATGTACATGTAATTTCTCCCATAAAGTTGCATTTTCTAGCTTTTTTGAGAACCATGTACATGTAATTTCTACCGTAAAATTTAAGGCATTAGAAATAAAATTAACAGAATTTGAAATAAAATTAAAGGCATTTGCAATAAGGAAAAATCTAGTGTTTTTGGAAACCATGTACATGTCATTTCTCCCATGCATTTGAAATAAATGTTAATTTAATATATATGATTGAATTTGTTTTTTTCAGGGATAAAAAAACCCACTAAACATGGTTGAAAAATGGACATTGTGTATAGATTTTTCTTGCTATCCCAATCCAAGGAAAATAGTCATTACATATGTGCTTTACAATATTGTGACTAACAAGGTCCTCCAATGGAAAATGAATATATCGGGAAGAACAACAAACAACGAGGAATATTATATTGCATTGATAGAAGGCTTGGGAACAACTAGGGAGTATGGATCAAATGGAATTGTAGTTTTCACCAATTCTGAACTTGTGTGAAACAAGATGAAAGGCCTATACCAAGTTATGAAGGAGAGGCTAAAACAACTACATGGAATATCAAACAATATTGTTAGACAATTTCGATTTTTTAGTACAAGGCATTGTGCAAATGCTAATTAGATGTCTGGTGATCTATTGTGTGGAGAAATGCCAATTCAAGATTCATCTATCAAAGATGAATTAATAGATGAATTAGTATTATACGGGGCAATGCCAATTCAAGATTCATCTCTAAAAGATGAATTAGTGTTGAGACACTCTCCTTCAAAAATTTTTTATGGAGATTGTAATATATCTTTGACATGCGTGTATGCGTCATTTTTAATGACCATGTATTTTTTTTAACTATATACCAACCGTGCTCCCACCATGTAAGCGCAACTTGGTGACTTTACATTTTATAAAATTAAAATGTGAGGACTTCAACAAATGTTTGTTTAAATTGAGTTTCACACATCAATTTGTGCTTTTAATGTTGTGTTTTACATCATTTATGTAATAAATTACATTAATTTTTTGAAATATTTTGTATTTATTCTAACTATTAATTTAAAAATAATTGTAAATGTCCGCTGCAGATATCCATATATATATAATGGAGGATGAAAGATGTATCTCAATAGAATCCCATGCCTCTGTGAGAGAGGGGGATCATGGATCGAGGGATGTTCATGGTATTTATATCGAATGTGCATGTTTTTAAATGACATTTGAATATATAATCTTATCTCCATACATACATGTATACATGTATAATTGATTTTTTTATTGAATATATATATAAAATTTTATCCCTATGTACATACATGTATAGATATGGAATTGATTTTTTATAAATTTTGTGAGTTAAATTAGCTTTGAATAAATTCCATTTTTTATTTTTTTAGAGTTAAGACGAAAAGAGTATCTACTCCATCAATGGAGCATGGCCATGGTTTAGGCAATTTAATAAATCATATGTAAATGTATTTATATATATGGATGTGTTTTTGAATTGATTATAAATTCATATTTTTTATGAAGGTTCCCTCTTGTCAGGTGGTGGCCAATTGCGTGAGGGTGGCGATATGAATTCCCCCAGAGGCCAATCAATGGGTGGTTATGTTGGTTCTCAACCAATCATTGGTCATTCAATTTCTCTACAGTCTCAAGGTGGGCATGATGCTGGCCAACCATCTCGAGGTTGCCATCAATTTCAATATTATTTTCATTAAATTTGTACACATTTGTTCACATTTTTATTTATTTATACAAAATTATATATATTGATGCAGAGGTTGAAAATGTTGCTCCAAAATTATGTAGGCAATAATGTGTTATTCAAGAAGAAGGTTTTATACCAAGCACGACTTATTTGTCTGAAATTTTCAATATACCTTGGGAAAAAAATAGCCAGCAATGCACATTACAAATGTGTCAACATCTTTATTCAAAATTGAAGAAATATCTTGTGTCTTTGAAACTTTCTAATGAGAGTTGAAAAATATTAAAAATAGTTACTCACTCTTTCAGAAGACTTGTATATGTGTACAAAATGCTTAGGCCGACTACTGATACTTTTGTAGAAGTGATGACGAAAATAAAATAAATAGTGGTGGGTCCCAATACCGGGTAGGTTGTTAAACGTTTCGTTTCAATAGAAATAGCCAAGTCTATGTTTAGTTTCAAAGAATGGCCAAAAATAAAGATACTAAAGGTCCAATATTTAGACAATGTTTAGAGTGGACTTGGTGGAATTGATGTTTTTCTGAATAGACAAAGAGCATGAGAGAATTCACATGTTAATTTTGTGTATCATACATATGATGAGATAGAAAACATGATTTTTGAAGAGCTCATAACATATGCAAAGAATTGTCACAATTGTTGGCAGGACCTTATTATTCATGAGGAGGAGGGCATGGGATCGATATGTGTTAATGGTTAGGGTGAATATTTTGACATAGGTAAAATTTGTAATAAATAGATATAGATACATTTATTTGTATATGTTAATCTAAAAAAAATGTATCATATATGTGAACACCATTTCCATTTCTCACACTTGATAAACGAAGATGCTAATATCACAGTCAAAGCTTGAAGTTCTCATGATCAAGATGTTTCTCATAATAAATATGATATGTTGGCACATGTTAGTGTTTTTCAAGTTAACATTATGTGGATGAACAATTATTTTAATCTATTATTATATATCAGAACATTATGAAATATTTTTAAAATAGATAATTGTGTACACATGTACATGTATATAATTAAATGTTAACGGATTTTGATTATGTCCAATGTTTTTGCGATTGGGGTATCCTCTCCTTCCCTATTAGGAGATGTGCAAAATCCATCGTCACAAGTGTGAACAATTTTTCACTTAAATATGTTTTAAAGTTATATATTGCAGTTCAAAAGTTCCATTAAAAAATGAGATCTAGATCTTGAGTTATTTTGCAGTTTTTTTTTTTTTGAATTTTAGGTTTCTGGAGATGATTTTCTTTTGGAGCCAGTCTTAGAAGATGTCCCCAATCCACCGTCACAAGTATTCATTTTTTCACTTATATTTTTAAGGTATAAATTGAAGTTCAAAAATTTTATTATAAAATGAGATCTAGATCTTGAGTTATTTTATAGTTTTAAAATTTTTGAAGTTTAGGTTTTTGGAGATGATTTCCATTCTCCAAGGACTCTAGCGATAGAGTGTATGATGGAGATAGGAACATCCACACCATTTGAAAAAGTTGTCTAACTTTCTTTAATATTATTAAAAATTAGTTTATACGAATTTTATTTTAAATTATATATATATATATATATATATATATGTATACTTGTACATGTATATTGTAAAGTTTTCTGTGGAGGATATTTTAATGGACAAGCAACAAAATACAATGGAGAGGGAACTACATGAAGTATTGCATGGTTTCTTTTTTCATTTTGTTTTTTTACGTAAAGTTATACATTCTCACTCAATTATAAAACCTTAAATTTTAATGTTTGTCCACATTGTGTACAGGCTCCTCTTTCTTCATATGATAGCACAAGGCTCAGGATGCTACTAACAAAGACACTAGATCCATCTGTATTTGATTGATGTTGCACATGTGTGCAACATTTTATTTGATAGATATAGTATTAAATTTATTTTTCTATATATAGTCTTATCTATGTAGTGATATTTACTTTTTATATTACTTGATACTTGTAACACAATACATTGAACTATATATATTTACTTTTATTGTTCATGTGATATAAATTTTGGACATATTTTACTGTTTTCATATAGTTTGAAACTAAAATTACTTTATCAAGAATTATTTTAAATTTTGGATATTTACATTTGGCATGTGATCACATGTTGTGATATATAATGTTTTTTTTTTATAACACAAGTTGTCATTTTATTTATTAAATATAAAACGAATCTAGATGGAAATTTGAAATTACAAAACACATACATGTGTATATTTTGTATATTTGAACTACATTTAGCATGTGATTACATGTTGTGATATAATGTTTTTTTTTTTAAACTCAAGTTGTCATTTTATTTGTTAAATATAAAATGAATCTAGATGGAAATTTCAAATTTCAAATTACAAAACACATGTGTATATTTTGGATAGTTCAACTACATTTGGCATGTGATCACATGTTGTGATATAATGTTTTGTTTTTAAAACTCAAGTTGTCATTTTATAAATGTTAAATATCAAATGAATCTCTATATGGAAATTTCAAATTACAAACCATGTATACATGTCTATCTTTTGGATAGTTGAACTACATTTGGCATGTGATCACATGTTGTGATATAATTTTTTGTTTTTAAAACTCAACTTGTCATTATATTTATTAAATATAAAATGAATCTAGATGGAAATTTGAAATTACAATTTACATATATATGTGTATATTTTGGATAGTTGAACTACATTTCGCATGTTCTCATATGTTGTGATATAATGTTTTGTTCTTAAAACTCAATTTGTCATTTTATTTCTTAAATATAAGATGACTCTAGATGGAAATATCAAATTACATTTAACACATACATTGGTACATGTTATGCATTTGACCCTGTGTGTGAATGTTATGTAACTTTAGGATGTACATCTATTATTTAGGTGATATTTACGTACATTTTGCATGATCATACATGTCATTTAAAACAATCATAGATGGTTTTACATATTTATGTTCACATGAATATATGTACATAAAAATGATTGAAGTACATGTTTGAATATATGTAAAACTGATTGAAGTACAATACATATCGATGTAAATATCTAAAAAAAATCATAATATGTAAAAATCAAAATCCATACAATGGCCCTGCGCGAGCGTCACAAGCCCATAAGGGGCAGCTACAGGGGTGCATTCTCAGGTCATTCTCACCGTGGCCACGACCAACCATCAAAATCCACCGAGGGATCTGCATATGATAGCCATGAGGTTATAGATCCTCAAGCATCTGATAACATTCATGGGGAGATTGTTTTGCATCCGGAGAAGCCTAAGGGTAGAAGAGGCTTCAAGAAATCCACTATTCCGCAATCTGTGTAGCCTTTACCCATTAAAACCAACCTGATTCCATTTTATGAGCCCACGATGGCAGATATAGGTGTTTGGGTTATGGACTTGGATGGTGTCTAGACCAGAGATTACAATGTGGAGTACGCAGTCACTCCCATCATCCATGTATCCCCTTCGAAGCCTACTCAAATGCCCACAGCTGAGGCGGTGTTGAAGCCTAGAAAATATCTGCTTCAAACATTGGGGAAAACCACCTGGTCGGGACCTTAGGACAGCTCCTTTTCCATTTGGTATGGTGGCTCCGACTGGATTTAGAGGACCAATTTCCTTATAACTAAATGGGTTGGTGATGGGTTGATTTGCATGAGTGGAAGTGGGACTAGATTGACTGAAATAAAACTATCTAATTAAACTAAATGCTGATAACGAAATTCTAAAACTAACTCGGGCAATCATATGTGAATACAACTTAGAATTATTCCAATTTGACAATAACCATAAAAATGTATTAAAGTTTAATTGAAATTGTGCAGTAACAAATAAAGATAACTCTGTTTAAGAAATTAAACAGAGTTATATTAGCATATTGTATTCATCATAGTATACCATCTATATATGCTTATGAAAGATAACATTTCAATTATACTCAGAAATGATATATAAAAGAAATGTTATGAAAACCAAATATATAAATGATAGCAAATTTTAAAGCGAATATCATATGACAAAAGAAATTAACAGTGAACAGATAAAAATACCTTATCCATCTTGAAAGCTTTCAAATGAAATCTGATACTCTAATCCAGTAATTCCAATGTAAAATCAAATCCAAAGGTACAGAAATGCAACACTTCAAAGATAATTTCTGCACAAAATCACTAGATGTGATCCTTTATAAAATATAAGAGGCAATGGAGTACAGAAATGTAATCTCCAAGTCAAAAATATTACAACTCCGGATCCCTTCTCTAAATGCATGAGAGGGATTTAAATAAGAAATTACATAAAAACATAATCCTACTACTACTGCTACAATCTATCAAATTAAAAATAGAAATACTATCTTAAAATGAAACTGATTCATTGCTTTTCTTTCTCGCTTGATGTAGCCAAGTTGAAAATTTTCAGCATATCTTGGAGCCTCGGTGGCTGACTCATCTCGGAATGTAATTGTCCAGCGTATGTGGCATCGGAAAATTCTGGAATTAAACAATCAACAGCATTTTAAAGGAATTTAATAGCCATTTGTTGATTGTATGGCTTAATTAAATAAGTCCACATTTTGTCCCAAGATATTGTTTGAAGTTTGTTGATCTGTTGACTTTTATTCATCATTTCTTCTTTCCATCTGCAATCGGTTTCTTTGACCTTATGCAAACTTCCTAGAACACAATCTGAAATGAGATTAATTGAATACAAGTTGTCATTGATAAATTGCGTTATATTACTCATCATGCTTCTAGCTCTTGATATTTCTCTCTCGGCTTTCATTAACTGATGTTCCCATTCTGTAAACAAGATTTCTTTATGTATTTCTTCTATCCTAGGAAGATTAGCTTCTCTTCCTTTTTCTGTATCTTTCCAAGTAAGAAATTCAGAAATCTTTTCATCAGCATCATCAATTTCTTGCCTGAGAGTAATAATTTTTTGGATCAAGGATGATGTGATATCACAAAATGGTTCTGCTTGTGATAATTTTGCACAAAATTCATTCAATTGCTGAGACAACAGTTTATTAACTTCAAGAGCTTCCGATTTGAATTCACTTAATTGAGGGAAATCTTTGAACCTATCTAAAGCTGCTTGAAATTTTTTTTCCTGTATGATCTTCGCATTCTTCTCATTTTGCAACAAATCTTGTAACTTGGAAATTTCTTCATTCAATTGTTGTTGTTTGCTTAAAACCTACTCATCAACTTTCTTCTTTTCTATGGCAAGCTGTTCTTCTAACTCTTTAGACCTGAGCTCTTGATCTTGTAATTGTTGTTCCAATTGGGCAATCTTTTGTTGATTTTCATTAGCTTGTTCTTCAAGTAAAGCAATATGGAGATCTTTTTGAGTCATTAACTGAGAAACTTCTGCAGCTTTATCTATTGTTGCAGCACTATATGCTCCTGCATATTGGGAAAACTTAGTGAGATCCTCAGATGGATTCACTTCAATATTCTTGTAAACAATATTCATGAACTCCTTCTATGGAGTGGAAAACATGTCCTGATCCATCTTCCCTCTTTTTCTCTGTTTTCTAACAATAGCCTTATGTTTAGGGCTGTAGAATACATCCAAATGAGGGATCTCCTCAATCTTCAATATAATCTGCCCCGTAGGATGTTCAGGAATGATTTCGACGTCGTGATCTTCTTCCTCTTTATCTTTATCCTACAGTCCTAATTGCTGAGTGAATTGATCATATTGTTTCAACAATTGAGAGGAAACATTAAGATCAGCAGAGTCTATAATTTTCTCAGTATTTTCTTTTCCTTCCAATTGTGTATCTGTTTTCTCTGTATTTGTTCCCTGCTCAATGGTTTTGCTATCTGATCCTCCTTTTTGATTATGCACATTAGTATCAGTACTTGTGCATTTTTGCTTTGTTTGAGCTGTGGACTACTGATCAGTATTTACATTGGATTTTCCATCAGTATTCCCTTTCTGAACATCAGGTTTGCCATCAGTGCTCACCTTTTCAGTATGTACAGTGGGTTGGTTAATAGCCGATTGTGTAGTGACTTTACCGGCATATGTTTCTCCTGGTGTTTTGCCAGATGTACCCTCTATTTCTGACCCTTGTATAGGAATTCTCAGTTGGTCTAGAGGAACTTTCAACAATCTTTGACTTCTAAATAACATAAATTTATTCCTCTCTTCCTTCTATAATTTGGACTTGGCCAAATCAAAAACTTGAGGAAAATCATTCAATGAAACAAACAAATCATCAAACTCATCTGGTTCATGCTCAAATCGAGCAATCGAAACTAAATAAGTAACATTAAAAGCTATCTGTCGTGGATCATATTGTCTCCCCGGAATGGTCATAAATTTAAAACCCTTTATTTTGGCGACTTCCTTTTCTGCATGTTTGAAGTCATTCAAAGTAAAATCACCACAATTGAACGGGAATGGAGGTCACATTCTTTTCTTACTATTGCTTAGAGCTCTCGATATTCCTTTAACTGTTAATTGATAGGAGATTTCCTGGGCTAGAAGTTTGTCTGGAACAAAAAGAGGGAGAACATGGGGTTCTACAATACTCCAAAAAATCCTGATGTATGTGACCTTTTCTTCTCCAAACCAATCTCCTATTGAGGATAAGTCATCTTTAGCTTTGTTGGAGAATCTTGGAGGGAAGAGATTGAAAATGGTTTGACAGACAGGGATAAGGAAACCATGACATATTCTATACACATGATCTTCGAAATGAACTTTCCAAAGAAGTTTATGATATATATGAATCGGGGTGGGATCTTTGGGAGTCCATTTCCATCCTAACAAGGGAAACTCAGAATTAAAACAAAGAGCGTGTAGAATATAAGCACAAAAGAAAAAAGGAGTGGAATTTCCAGCAGTTTTATCTTGTCTGTACTCAAGTATTCTATTAGCCATTCTATCAGAGAGAATAACAACCCAGTCCATAATGTCGGAATTGACAACAGCTAAGATTAATGGGACCATTTGTATAGAAAACCTAGCAGAATTGTCATTACCAAATAATCTACACATCATGGTAGCGACATAGCAATACGAGGGTAAGAGGGAATCTACTGAATACATACCGGATGATTCATTTCTGTGCTTCTCATGATTTTTTCACCAATCTTTGATAGGATCAAATTGAACCTTATTATTATCAGCAAACTCTTTCATAAATTATTTGTTATAAACCTTCAACGGATCAGGAAGATGATACATTTCCTTAATGTCTTCTGCTTTAAACGACCCAAAAGACACTCCAGAAGCTGAAACAAACATTTTGTCCTTTATTTTCACACTATCGATGACCCATCGAATCACATCATAATAAGGCATGATGCTTGCTCTAGCTGCAATTCGATGTAGAAATGAATTTGCAAGTGATTTTTCAGTAATCTCAGAGTCAGAATCTGAGCTATCTTCATCTGGAACTAATGCTTTTCCACTGTGAGTTTGGGGTTTTCTTTCTCCAATAGATTATAAACTCCTTCCCACGTCATTCTTCCGAGCCCTTGGCATGATGTATTTGTAACTAGTCTCAGTTTTGCTGGCTTTTCTTTTGAGACTGTAGGAGTCTCAACAGACTTAACGGGAACAACAGTCTTGGTTCTCCTTGCTCTCTTCGACATTAATGTGTTTGATACTATTTCCCTTTGTCTGTGAATGAAAGGGTTCAGTGTTCCTTGATTCTGCAAGACAATAAACTTTCAGTCGTGAGAAACAAGAAACTTGAAAGCAACGATTATGAACTCATGATTCATTATTTATTGGTCTCGTATAGCACGTAAATTTTCTCTTTGGGTCACACTCATGTATTTAAAACCGAATCATAAACTAATATTCATTTGATTTGTTATTGAATGCCAACGTACAATTGGAGATTTGGCGCTTGTGAAATATTATAATATTTACCTATCTTGAATTCTTCGAATGTAATAAATGTCATGTATCAATCGCATCGGAAGTTTTCAAATGGTACATAAATATCATAATATAGATTTCTTCGATTGCCGATTGCGATTGCAAACTTTTCCGATTTCCGATTATATGGTTTGTAGATCGCAATCGGGGAGTTTCAATAGAAAATAATTGTTAATGGCTTTCTCTGATTTCCGATGGCAGGGTCTACCATATAAAGGTTTTTCTCATTTAAAAGAACGAATGTTTTTTTTCCTTTTGAAAAGTGTGTTTTTATAATAACGCGCGTTGCATCGGAGAATTTGAAATTGACCGCAAAGAATTTATTAAAAAGTGTTCCGATCATGCGATTGCGATTGGTCGCATTGCATCAGAGGTATGTAAATAGATAACTTAAACCCTTAGCGATTGAAGTTTTGCGATCGAACTAATCGCATTGGAGGATTTGGGTTTCTATGTTAAATTTTCCTCTAAATATTTCCCTCGATCTCCGTTTGCGATTATTATTTATTGGAATTTTACACTTGACTTGTTTTTTTATGATAAGTTCTTTTATATTTGATCGGGTCGGAAGTTTTGAATGTTGTATTTGGTTTGTATACAAATAAAGATGAGCTTTTTCAAAACAATGAATCTTTATTTCTAAGTCTTTTATTCTAAAATTAAGAAAAAGGGAGGGTTGTTGTATAGTACAACAATTGGCGATTCACTGAAAGAACCAGTTATCTCTAAAAAAATAAAATGAATACTATATTTTTAGTAAGTAAAGATTTTTAAAGATAATGAAAACTATCCTAGGATAATCAAAAATAAAATCTAACTTATGAAAAAAGAATAAAAATTATTTACAATTTCTTTCTAATTTCTTGAGAATAAAAACACTTTTGGGTTATCTCAAGCTTTGATTGGTGTTAATAGTAAAGTAAGTGGATTTCTCCAAGTTTGGTTTTATAATATACTCTATTGTCATAGGTATTGCCTCTGTTGCCTGCAAATGTTCATAGTTTCGACAGGGTTACCTATTAACCATTAACTATTCATTGTCCCATCCAACTAAGATTATGACTTTTTAAAAGATAAATTCATAAGACATATTATCTCATGTTTTTTGTCTTTTATTTATTTTTTATTTTTAAGAGCCATTGTTCTGGTTTGGTAGCCAGTTAATAACAATGCCATTCACTAGTTGCAATTAAACTGAACAAGCTAGCTCGTGATGAGACCCCTTGTCTTATATTTATAAGCCATTACCCTGTTTTGATGTGCAGTATTGGTAATGTCAGTTTCATTACTTCTTATGAATATGGTAAGTCGGCTCATGATGAGACCTCTTATCTCTTAAATTTTTTTTGCATAATTTCTTAGAATTACATTCTAAAAAATCACAACCTAAATGGATGGGGTGAAATAGTTTTATCCTTAAGAATCAATGGATGACAATTTTCAGAGTTTTTTGAGTACCAAGACTTGAATAATATTTACTTTTATAGATAACCTTTCTCTGCTTAATAAACTTATAATGATTTACATTTTCCTCAAGTTTTCAAAAGATTATGTGAATAATTGGAATAATCTTTCAAAGTTTAACATCTTATTTAAGACTATCAAAAGACTATGATCATTTCTTTAAAAATTCTTATTTACATAAAATAAATATTTATAATATTCTTCCTAAGAATTTTTCTAACAAGTAAACAGTCAATTAGAGACTCATTAACAACCTTTATTTGCAAAAACAATCAAAAACTTTGCAGAAAGGAATATGTACAGTTTAAGAAGGGGTTACCTCCTTATGAAAATAATTTCTTCAAGATAAGCCCATTTACAGGAAGAGATTCTCTCTTACATGTTAGATCTTGGAGTATGAATGTATCTGAGCCTATCTTTTCAATGATCTGAAATGGTCCAAGCCACATTTTCTGAAACTTGGTATGTTTACCTTTTTCTTCGTGTGCTTTATCCCATTTCAGAACAAGATCACAAATTGACAAAAAATTTTAGCCGGTAGAACTTGCATCAAAAGAAGATTTTACAAGTTGTTGATGTTTTTCATGAATAATTTTTGCTTTATCTCTATCTTCTTCTAGTTTAAGGATTTGATCATATCTCAATTGAATGGATGAAGAAGGATTTTCTTCAATAAATTGCACTAGGGCTAATGATGGAAGAGTTAAATTTGATGGTATCACAACTTCCTTTCCATAAACTAAATTGAAAAGTGAAGTTCTTATTGAAGCTTTTTCAGTGATACGATCAGCCCATAATGCAAAGATTAAAGACTTGTGCCAATTCTTTTGATTTTGATCAATGGTCATTTTAATGATTTTGATAAGATTTTTGTTAGTGGATTCAGCCAAACCATTACCTTGTGGATAATAATTTGCTGAATATTTTAATTTAAAACCTCTTTTGACTGCAAATTCTATTAAACTATTTCCAGAGAAGTAAGATGCATTATCAAAGACTAGAGCGTTAGGTACACCAAACCTAGTTATGATGAATTGATCTATGAAATCAATAATTGCATCAGAATTGGCTACCTTCAATGGGATTGCTTCTACCCATTTTGTAAAGTAATCAGTTGCAGTAAGGATGTACTTGTGCTGTTTGGAAGAATGAGGTACTATCTCACCAATAATGTCAAGCCCCCATTGTTCGGATGGTTGCTCAATACTCACTGGTTGCAAAGGAAAATCTGGTTTCCTTTGTCTTCCACTTGCAGTTTGAAAAATTCTGCACTTCCTTACGTAATCATGTGTATCTTTAAACAGGGTAGGCCAGTAATAACCAACACGAATTATTTTGTGAGCTATGGTATCACCTCCAAAATGACCTCCTGCTGGTCCATCATGCAATTCCTACAAAACCTTTTTGGCTTCAGTATTTTCAATACATCTTAATAAGATTGAATCATAATTTTTCCTGAATAACACATTATCAATGATCTCATATTTAATATCCTTTAACCTTAAAGCACGTTTAATCTTATAACTGAGATTAGAAGGAGCATACCCATTTTTCAAGTAATAGATAAGATAAGCATACTGAGATTCAGAATCTGTAACACTTATCTGACTAACTTGAATATCTTGATTTAAATCTTGATTTTCTGGTATGTTATGAGCTCCTGCCAATAATCTGCAAAAACCTTGTCCTCTAAAAATCTTAGCTGGTTTAATATCAACATCATATTCTTGCAAAGCTATTACCTAGTTAGCTCATTTTTCTCCTACTTCTCTCTGAATTAATAATTTCCTCACTGCAAAGAATGGGACAATGATTTTTGTATGTGTTTTCAAGAGAAAAGGTCTGAAATGTTTGATTGATTTAAACATGGCAAAGGCTTGTTTTTCAACAGGGGAATAATTAAGCTCAGCTCCTTGCAGATTTGAGCTAAACAAAGAAATTGGTGCCTCAATTTTCTGATCATTGAGCTGTGTTAAAACAGCTACATAGGATGTCTCGGTGGCTAACGTATAAAAAATAAAATCTTTAGAAAAATCTGGGGTATTCAATGTTGGTGCATTAATGATCGCTTGTTTGATCGCCTTAAAGGCTTCTTTCTCTTTATGCCCCCATTTTAATACTGAATTCTTGTTGATCATATTTTGCATAGGTAAAACAATTAAAGAAAAATCAGGAATGAATCTTTTTACAAAATTGATCTGTCCAAGAAATGATTGCATGGATTTTTTGTTATGAGGTAAAGAAATATCAGAGATTTCTTTTATTCTATTTGGATCAATGTATATACCATCTTTTGACACAACAAATCCTAAGAGTTTTCCTTCATCCAAAGCAAAGAAATATTTCTTTGGATTTAAGGAAATACCAAACCTTCTACATCTTTCAAATATTTGCTTTAAATCATGTAGATGATTGGCTCTCTTTTTTGAAAATACTGTTATGTCATCAAGATAAACAACAACTGACTTATTGATCAGACCTTTAAATGCTATGTCCATGGCTCTTTGGAAAGTTTCTCCTGCATTTATTAGACCAAAAGGCATTTTCTGATAAGCATAAGTTCCCCATTTTGTTCTGAAAGTTGTTTTCAATCTGTCATCTGGATGAACTAATACTTGATTATAGCCTGAAAATCCATCAAGAAAGGACATAAGTTCAGAACCAGCTACCTTTTGAAGTATCTGTTCCATGGTTGGTAATGGGAAATTGTCTTTTAAACATGCCTTTTTTAAGTTTCTAAAATCAATACAGATTCTTATATCACCATTCTTCTTCCTTACAGGTACCATATTGGAAACCCAATTGGAGTGCCTTACAAGAAAAATGATTTTGGTTTTTAAAAGTTTATTAAGTTCTGATTTGATTTGTCCTTCGAGATTTGGATGAACCTTCCTTACCTTTTGTTGAACATGTTTAATATCAGGAAGCATTGGAATTGTGTGTTGAATAACCGAAGTATCATACGTTTTTAAATCATCATAATTCCAAGCAAAAACGTTTTTATATTTGTTCAAGAGTTTAATGAAATCATTCCTTTCCTCTGGTGTTAAATTGAGTCCTAAATTAACGTTTTGAGGTTTGGAATCAGAACCAAGATTTAATAATTCAAACTTCAAAGTGGAACTTTGAAGTTTGGCATTAGTGACTTTCTTGAATCTGTCTTTAATATCATATAAGTCCTCTAATTTAACAACATATTTCGGAATGGGATTTTCATTAAATTTTGAAGCAATTTGTAAATCATGATCATTTTCATCAATAATTTGCTCATCATATGATTTCTCTGAAGTCATGAAATTTAAAATATCTTGATCATGATAGAAACCTCTCCAATTTGTGACATTATCGGGGACAGATGGGCGAAAAATCAATTCTACGGAAAACCTATCAGGACTGCAATCTTCAGCAGGAAGGAGTTTAGATGCAACATTAGCTAACAAGTCAGCTGTTGAATGCTAAAAAATGAGAGGTAAGATCTTGTACTAGGTTTTGATAGTGTTTAAGATGTCCTGAAAGGAAATGAATAGTATTCCTAACTTGTTTTATGACAATTTTGGAATCACCAAAGACTTTCAAGTATTTAACATCTAACCCAATAGCTTTATAAAGTTCTTGAACTAAGGCTTCATATTCTGCAGTATTGTTCGTACACTCAAATTCTAGCCTACATGACAGCATGGTTTTCTCTCCATCTGGATCAATTAAAATGCATCCTGCTCCAGCTCCATCACTAGACTTTGATCCATCAAAATATAACGACCAAAATAAAGATTTATCTATTGGCTTATTGGAAATATTTACAATTCTAGAAGGATCAGATTGTGAAAAATTTTCTATTTGAGAAACAAAAGTATTTACAAAAAAAGGTGATTGGGGTGCTTCGAAGTTTCCAAGAAATGATTCAGCAGAATAAGCTCCAAGAATATTGTTGTTGAATGCCACAAGTTCATTAGGTTGTTCAAATTTAGTGACAGTGTGGGTCATATGTTTTTCTCGTTCAATTTTGATTTGATTTGGTTTCCCTTTGTAGGGAAGTCACATATGTGAATAATCAGTCGAGATATAACCATTAATTTTCGCAGACCAGTCCCTGCTTAAAATTAATCCATAGAATTCAGGAATATCAGCAATCAAAATATCAATTCTTTGGAAAATTCTAGGATCGGAAGCTAATCTGATAGTAACTGAATTGATTTCTCCTACAACTTGAACTTTAGATCGATCCAATTGAACAATATGAACTGCCGATTTCTGTGGTTCGATATTCAATTTGGCACAAACGGAAGTAGGCATTATATTAGAGGAAGCTCCACAATCAATCAAACAATTATGAAGATTCTTATTGTACATTTCATAAGTCAAAAGAAAAGGAGGAGTTTGGGAATTTGACTTTTCTCCAATGAGCATTGTATCAGTAGCATCTATCGTATCTGGTGGCTTACTAGCTCCTCTAGCTGCTTTTGCAACTACACCACTTGGTAAAGGAGCAATTGGTGTAGCGTTTAATTCTTTCAATAGCAACTTTTGCTGGTGTTTTAGTTTGCTGAGTTCATGTAAGGAGATGTTGGCTTTGATCTTTTTCATGTCTTCGACAATGTTGTACTCCATAGGATCTGACACCACTAAAGTCTTTGTTGTTGATGTAGGAGGGTTAGAAGAGGATGGAAGATTTTGAGTAGGTAATGGAGAAGTTTTCTTTACAGGGGATTTGTCTTTGGTACTTGGAGTTGTAATTTTCTTTTTAGGAGCTGTTTGTATAGGCTCTGGTGTAGATTTACTCCTAGTACTTACATGCATAGCCTCTTCACTATCAGAATTAGGGAGAATAAAATCCCACATTCCATGCAATTCAGCTATTTCTTCATTCTCATCTTCCTCATATGATACTAAAGATGTATCTTCTTCTTCTTCCTCTTCTTCTGATTCTGCATTAGAGATTGCATTAGGAGGTTTAGATTCAACTTGGTTTCTTCTGAAATTTCGGAATGGTTTTTTGGTAGAAGTTTCAGCTACTTGTTTTTTTATTTCAACCATTTCATTTGAAATGGTTTTAAGGACTTTCTGTAAACCTTCCATGTCGTATGGGTCTTTGGCCTTTTTCTTTGAATCATCTTTGAAGCTCACTTTCTTTGATTTCCTTTCTTCAATACAATTTTTCTTTTCTAGAGAAATAATTCATTTTTCTACTGCAATAGCCTCTTTCATATTCTCGGCTAATGTAGGTTTTGCAGCTCTATCTACAAAAATTGCTATGTTTGAGGGTAAGGCAGTTATGTACCATTCACTTCTGACTTGTTCACTAGGCCTTGAATCTGTGTGAATTTTGTTCAAAAGTTTGTTGAATCTAGCGTTGAATTCTTTAATGGGTTCCTTGGGTTCTGCTTTCAAATTTGAGAGATCGTTGATTAAAGTAGCTATTGATCTGTCAAATCCAAATTTGGTTAAAAAATGATCTGCAAAAATAGCCCAACTTGTTATGGATCCCGAAGGTAATGCAAAGTACCATGATACTGCTGCTCCTTGAAGAGTATAAGGGAATAGTCTGACTACAACATCTTCATGTGTGACTCCATTCAAATTTATAGCCAACATAAAGTTATTGATATGTTCTTCAGGTTGAATGTTAAGATCTGGACTAAATTTTGGAAGCCATTTTCCAGGATTGTCTGGTAAATCATGTAAAGGTGCAACCATGTTGACTGCCCCTGGAGTAGCCCATGGTATAGCCATTATTGGAACAACTATTGGAGGAGTAGTAGAAACTGGTGGTCTTTGAATAGAAGTTGTTGGAACAGATGATGTTGAGATTGATGATGATTGAGAAGATGATGATTGAGGAGATTATGATTGAGGAGATGATGTGGAAACAACTGTACTTTGTTGAGTTGGGATTTCGGAAACAGGTAATTGAATATTAGATGTTGAACTTATATCACTTACTGATTCCGATTGAGTTTTTCTTGTCTTGACTCTACTAGGTAAAGGGAATTCTTTCGGAGAAATACCAAGTTTTTCACTTTGAAGCCTAGTAAGAGGTTTCGAAGAAACAAATTTTGAAGTTACACTACCTTCAGATATTTCAGACTCTTCTAGAGATAATGAGAATCCTTTCAATTCATGAATTAAATCTTGAACTTCAGGAGACTCACGATTTTGATTGTCTGAATGTTTTGAGATTTTGGTAGTAGGTGTATGAATATTCTTCGCAATTTCTTCTATAGGATTTTGTATTTCAGAAGAAATTGAAGAAGTTGATGAGGGTGTTTTTCTCTCAGAATGGCTTGTGGGTAAATATTTACTTGCCATTCATAGCTCATGCCCTACTTCTAGCACCAAAAATGTTGAAGCCTAGAAAATCTCTACTTCAAACATTGGGGAAAACCACCCAGTCAGGACCTTAGGACAGCTCCTTTTCTGTTTGGTATGGTGGCTCCGACTGGATTTAAAGGCCCAGTTTCCTTATAACTAAATGGGTTGGTGATGGGTTGATTTGGATGAGTGGAAGTGGGACTAGATTGACTAAAATAAAACTATCTAATTAAAATAAATGCTGATAACGAAATTCTAAAACTAACCCGGGCAATCATATGTGAATACAACTTAGAATTATTCCAATTTGACAATAACCATAAAAATGTATTAAAGTTTAATTGAAATTGTGTAGTAACAAATAAAGATAACTCTGTTTAAGAAATTAAACAGAGTTATATTATCATATTGTATTCATCATAGTATACCATCTATATATTCTTATTAAAGATAACATTTCAATTATACTCAGAAATGATATATAAAAAGAAACGTTATGAAAACCAAATATAGATAAATGATAGCAAATTTTAAAGCGAATATCATATGACAAAGGAAATTAACAGTGAACAGATAAAAATATCTTATCCATCTTGAAATCTTTCAAATGAAATCTGATACTCTAATCCAGTAATTCTGATGTAAAATCAAATCCAAAGGTACAAAAATGCAACACTTCAAAGATAATTTCAGCACAAAATCACAAGATGTGATCCTTTATAAAATATAAGAGGCACTGGAGTACAGAAATGTAATCTCCAAGTCAAAAATATTACAACTACGGATCCCTTCTCTAAATGCATGAGAGGGATTTAAATAAGAAATTACATAAAAACAGAATCCTACTACTACTGCTACAATCTATCAAATTAAAAATAGAAATACTATCTTAAAATGAAACTGATTCATTACTTTTCTTTCTCACTTGATGTAGCCAAGTTACAAATTTTCTGCATATCTTGGAGCCTCGGTGGATGACTCATCTTGGAATGTAACTATCCAGCGTATGTGGCATCGGAAAATTCTGGAATTAAACAATCAAGAACATTTGAAAGGAATTTAATAGCCATTTGTTGATTGTAAGGCTTAATTAAATAAGTCCACATATTGTCCCACGATATTGCTTGAAGTTTGTTGATTTTTTGACTTTTATTCATCATTTCTTCTTTCCATCTACAATCAGTTTCTTTGACCTTAGGAAAACTGCCTGGAACACAATCTGAAATGAGATTAATTGAATACAAGCTATCATTGATAAATTGCGTTATATTACTCATCATGCTTCTAGCTCTTGAAATTTCTCTCTCGGCTTTCATTAACTGATGTTCCCATTCTGTAAACAAGATTTCTTTATGTCTTTCTTCTATCCTAGGAAGATTAGCTTCTCTTCATTTTTCTGTATCTTGCCAAGTAAGAAATTCAGAAATCTTTTCATCAGCATCATCAATTTCTTGCCTGAGAGTAATAATGTTCTGGATCAAGGATGATGTAATATCACAAAATGGTTTTGCCTGTGATAATTTTGTACAAAATTCATTTAATTGATGAGACAAAATTTTATTAACTTCAAGAGCTTCCGATTTGAATTTACTTAATTTAGGGAAATCTTTGAACCTATCTAAAGCTGCTTGAAATTCTTTTTCTTGTACAATCTTCGCATTCTTCTCATTTTGCAACAAATCTTGTAACTTGGAAATTTCTTGATTCAATTGTTGTTGTTTGCCTAAAACTTGCTCATCAACTTTCTTCTTTTCTGTGGCAAGCTGTTCTTCTAGCTCTTTAGATCTGAGTTCTTGATCCTGTAATTGTTGTTCCAATTGAGCAATATTTTGCTGACTTTCATTAGCTTGTTCTTCAAGTAAAGCTATATGGAGATCTTTTTGAGTCATTAACTGAGAAACTTCTGCATCTTTATCTATTGTTGCAGCACTATATGCTCCTGCATATTGGGAAAACTTAGTGAGATCCTCATATGGATTCACTTCAGTATTCTTGTAGACAATATTCATGAACTCCTCCTGTGGAGTGGAAAACATGTCCTGATCCATCTTCCTTCTTTTTCTCTGTTTTCTAACAACAGCCTTATGTTTAGGACTATAAAATACATCCAAAGGAGGGATCTCCTCAATCTTCAATACAATCTGCCCTGTAGGATGTTCAGGAATGATTTTGACATCCTGATCTTCTTGCTCTTTATCTTTATCCTGCAGTCCTAATTGCTGAGCGAATTGATCATATTGTTTCAACAATTGAGAGGAAACATTAAGATCAGCAGAGTCTATAATTTTCTCAGTATTTTCTTTTCTTTCCAATTGTGTATCTGTTTTCTCTGTATTTTTTCCCTGCTCAATGGTTTTGCTATCTGATCCTCCTTTTTGATTATGCACATTAGTATCAGTACTTGTGCATTTTTATTTTGTTTGAGCTGTGGACTGCTGATCAGTATTTACATCGGATTTGCCATCAGTATTCCCTTTCTGAACATCAGGTTTGCCATCAGTATTCACCTTTTCAGTATGTACAGTGGGCTGGTTAATAGTCGATTGTGTAGTGACTTTACAAGCAGATGTTTCTCCTGGTGTTTTGCCAGATTTACCTTCTGTTTGTGACCCTTGTATAGGAATTCTCAGTTGGTCTAGAGGAACTTTCAACAATCTTTGACTTCTAAATAACATAAATTTATTCATGTCTTCCTTCTGGAATTTGGACTTGGCCAAATCAAAAACTTGAGGAAAATCATTCAATGAAACAAACAAATCATCAAACTCATCTGGTTCATGCTCAAATCGAGCAATCGAAACTGAAGAAGTAACATTAAAAGCTATGTGTCGTGGATCATATTGTCTCCCCGGAATGGTCACAAATTTAAAACCCTTTATTTTGGCGACTTCCTTTTCTGCATGTTTGAAGTCATTCAAAGTAAAATGACCACAATTGAACGGGAATGGAGGCCACATTCTTTTCTTACTATTGCTTAGAGCTCTGGATATTCCTTCAACTGTTAATTGATAGGATATTTCCTGGGCTAGAAGTTTGTCTGGAACAAAAAGAGGGAGAACATGGGGTTCTACAATACTCCCAAAAATCCTGATGTATGTGAACTTTTCTTCTCCAAACCAATCTCCTATTGAGGATAAGTCAGCTTTAGCTTTGTCAGAGAATCTAGGAAGGAAGCGATTGAAAATGGTTTGAAAGACAGGGATAAGGAAACCATGACATATTCTATACACATGATCTTCAAAATGAACTTTCCAAAGAAGTTTATGATATATATGAATCGGAGTGGGATCTTTGGGAGTCCATTTCCATCCTAACAAGGGAAACTCAGAATTAAAACAAAGAGCGTCTAGAATATAAGCACAAAAGAAAAAAGGAGTGGAATTTCCAGCGGTTTTATCTTGTCTGTACTCGAGTATTCTATTAGCTATTCTATCAGAGAGAATAACAGCCCAGTCCATAATGTCGGAATTGACAGGAGCTAAGATTAATGGGACCATTTGTATAGAAAACCTAGTAGAATTGTCATTACCAAATAATCTACACATCATGGCAGCGGCATAGCAATACAGGGGTAAGAGGGAATCTACTGAATACATACCGGATGATTCATTTTTGTGCTTCTCAGGATTTTTTCTCCAATATTTGATAGGATCAGACTGAACCTTATTATTATCAGCAAAATCTTTGATAAATTCTTTGTTATAAACTTTCCGCGAATCAGGAAGATGATACATTGCCTTAATTTCTTCTGCTTTAAATGACCCAAAAGATACTCCAGAAGCTGAAACAAACATTCTGTCCTTTATTTTCACACTATCGATGACCCATCGAATCACATCATAATAAGGCATGATGCTTGCTCTGGCTGCAATTCGATGTAGAAATGAATTTGCAAGTGATTTTTCAGTAATCTTAGAGTCGGAATCTGAGCTATCTTCATCTGGAACTGATGCCTTTTCCACTGTGACTTTGGGGTTTTCTTTCTCCAATAGATTATAAACTCCTTCCCACGTCATTCTTCCAAGCCCTTGGCATGATGTATCTGTAACTAATCTCAGTTTTGTTGGCTTTTCTTTTGAGACTGTAGGAGTCTCAACAAACTTAACGGGAACAGCAGTCTTGGTTCTCCTCGCTCTCTTCAACATTTCTGTGTTTGATACTATTTCCCTTTGTCTGTGAATGAAAGGGTTCAATGTTCCTTGATTCTGCAAGACAATAAACTTTCAGTCGTGACAAACAAGCAACTTGAAAGGAACGATTATGAACTCATGATTCATTATTTATTGGTCTCGTATAGCGCGTAAATTTTCTCTTTGGGTCACACTCATGTATTTAAAACCAAATCATAAACCAATATTCGTTTGATTTGTTATTGAATGCCAACGTACAATTGGAGATTTCACACTTGTGAAATATTATAGTATTTACCTATCTTGAATTCTTCGAATGTAATAAATGTCATGTATCAATCGCATCGGAAGTTTTCAAATGGTACATAAATATCATAATACAGATTTCTTCGATTTCCGATTGCGATTGCAAACTTTTCCGATTTTCGATTAGATGGTTTGTAGATCACAATCGGGGAGTTTCAATGGAAAATAATTGTTAATGGCTTTCTCCGATTTCCGATGGTGGGGTCCACCATATAAAGGTTTTTCTCATTTAACGAACAAATGTTTGTTTTCCTTTTCAAAAGTGTTTTTTTATAATAACGCGCGTTGCATCGGAGAATTTGAAATTGACCGCATAGAATTTATTAGAAAGTGTTCCGATCATGCGATTGCGATTGGTTGCATCGCATCGGAGGTATGTAAATAGGTAACTTAAACCATTAGCGATTGAAGTTTTGCGATCAAACTAATCGCATCGGAGGATTTGGGTTTCTATGTTAAATTTTCCTCTAAAGATTTTCTCCGATCTCCGATTGCGATTATTATTTATTGGACTTTTACACTTGACTTGTTTTTTTATGATAAGGTATTTTATATTTGATTGGGTTAGAAGTATTGAATGTTGTATTTGGTTTGTATACAAACAAAGATGAGCTTTTTCAAAACAATGAATCTTTATTTCTAAGTCTTTTATTCTAAAATTAAGAAAAAGGGAGGGTTGTTGTATAGTACAATAGGAGGAAGCCATTTCCAGAGAATATATGTGCCTGATAGAGGAAGAGGACTAGGTGAGGGACGAAGGAGAATGAACTCCATGAAGTTTTCGGTAGCGAGGTTA
Source organism: Pinus albicaulis (assembly GCA_034641835.2). Taxonomy (NCBI): domain Eukaryota; kingdom Viridiplantae; phylum Streptophyta; class Pinopsida; order Pinales; family Pinaceae; genus Pinus; species Pinus albicaulis. The sequence continues at coordinate 247,142,917 of CM076583.1, read as the reverse complement.
ATTTAAGTTTTTTTTTCACCTTCGGATATAATTCAACTCTTTTTCTTTATAGGTTCCACTAAATATTTTTGTATTACAAGACTGGATGACACTCTTAAGGGGTTGGTTTCCTCCTTTGAGGCAGCGCCTTAAGTGAAATCCATTAACAATGATCCAATTGATTTTCCACACTACCATACCTGATGTATAATATCCTTCACACCTTTATTCTGCTGCGACATCGTCACACAGAATGGGTGCTTCATTCCACCATGCTTCTGGGGCATTTACCCATTACCGGATGAAATAGATCCATGATATCTCTATGCCTATACTCTTTTTCCAGAAAATTACTCTTTGAAACATGGCTTATCTCATTACTCCTCCATAACCCCATCTATCCATTTAACCTTCAGGCTCTCATTCATAATTCTCTTGAATTTTAGGGAAAATCATGGTTTCGGCCTTCGAGAGAACGTAGTTAATGTCTTCCCCTTGGCTGGAATCTCATAACACAGAGACTCTCAAAATTAATCACTGTGACTTCACTACTCAAAATTCATTCCAAACCCTTTCCCGAGACCACTACATACATACCCCATTCTCGCTTTCTGGTTCATCTCAATCACAACGCTCCCTCAACGCATAAATGAACTCTATCGATTACACATATTAGTTTCACAATAATCCACTACATTAAAGCCTCCTGAGCTTTATTTCAGTTATTTACCCATACACAAAACCAATTCTTGTCACTTCTCTGGCATAATTTAATTCCTCCACTCTGCAAGAAATCAGATAATATAACTATCTATGCATGCCTACATTTCTTCAAACACACAGGTAATTTCAATTTTAAATGAAAGACTTCTTTCATTACATTCACTTAAAAATATTGTACCTACAAATTATGTCGATCCCCATTCCCATCTACTCAATCTAGGGCCTAATATTCTTTAAAAATAGCCTTCTCTCATCCCTCTCTCTACCCATAGGCTTACAATCAAATCTCCTCTATTCCTATTGAATATTACTTGTCTAAAAATGGTCTCCCTTAATGCCTTTGTGGTTTACAAATATATACAAAAGGTTCAGCGACCAATTTTGGTTCAAATCCTCAATCTTGTCAACCAAATCCTAAGAATCCTCTAGATCCACAAAATCATCAACTAATTCCTAAGTCTAGGATTCACAATATCTATGAGATCTCAACTAGCCTAAATCTCTTGGGTTCTCCTACATTCGAGAAAATTTAAAAATATGCCTCACAATATTTAATTAAATCATATTCTAAATGTCTCACATAAAATCCACTCAAAAAATTAAAAATTACATTAATTAAATACTTAGGGAACCAACTCCCTTGAAAACATAAAACCACCTAGATTTTACTAAATGTATTAAATTTGGAACCATGATGCTCTTGCATCAAGTAAGAAGATACTAGTCAATGAAATTATCTCGACAAAGGTTAAAGATATCTCCATAGAAGGAGAGATGGATAGACAGGAATATTCGACTCAAAAGTGTGATGGTATTGTTTAGTGACCATGGTGAGGAACTCATCCACAAAGGAAAAGGATTCTACCGCGCTTCATCTGGAGAGCCATAGAAGGAGCTCACAAACATAATCTAGAGGTACATTACATGCGACGAAAACCATGATGTGGTAATACCACGCCATCTCCAACTATTGGCGGCTTTAAAATAGAAGATAGTCCTAAAAATGCCTTTATTCTTAAATTTTATTTTCCATGAAATTTTTGGTAGACTGGCTATAGCTAGGTACCCAAGTACTATATTCAGTCATCGTTATTTAATCAAATTGAGAGCCATTATGGAATTGATATTTTCACAATTAAGTTGAGACAATTTCTTGGTAGTTAATGACGTGCCATCTATGGAAGAAATGTGCGAGGAAGAAAACATTCATCCAGACATGCAAAATTTTCCCCCTAAAATAGTAAACACTAGCCAAGAGAGGAAAATGATAGTCAAATCCTAGTTTTGTAGAATTTTACTAGAGCTAAGAGGAGGTTTTCCTTTGTCCTAGTTTATTTGTTGGCTAAGAATAGAAGGTTTAAAATACTAGCTAGGGAAAATAAGTCTATAGGGTCTGTTGGGCATGCGTAAGAAAATGAGCCATGTAGAGAACTCCCTATGGAAAAGTAGGTTAACTCGCCTTGAGCTTGTAAAGAGGAAATAGCCCAGGTCTTGGAAAATATGGGAACCCTCCTTTCCTTTGAAGGGAATCAAGGTTGTTTTGAGAATCCATATGAACGAGTTGTTAATTTTTCGGTCTCTAACCATAAATCTAATAATACTGAAATATTTCCATCTTCACCAAGCATGCATAGCTATGAACATTCAGAAGAATCTACCGAAATTATGAAAGAACAAAAATATTCTAAAGAAGCAACCATTCCATTGACCCATGATAATCATAAATTTGAAGATAAATCAACTGTTATTGTTTTTATTGATGAATTTTTTTAAGGATTTGAAGTCCCTCCTCTTAATGATGATGTCACTATTGTTACATGTTTATCTAGAGTACCAATTTTAGAACCTACTGAAGGGTTTAAAGGAAAAAAATAGACAGAGAATCAATCTATTCAAGTAAGAAAATAGGAAACTACAAAAAGTGATAGAACATCTCAGAAAATGGCTTATAAATTCTAGAGGACATTAGAGAAATAAAATAAAACCATGACAGTTGGATTCCAATGTGAGGGGATTCCTCTTAATCATGCACAAACTTAGACTGATGGAATTTCTATAAATCATGCAGAAATTCGAACAAGCATTAACCCTTATGTGGTTACATTTGAGGCAACAAGCTAGAAAAACCTATTGATGACTATCATCATGGCTACAAAAACTGAATTAGTGCTTCGTTATTCTCACTTGATTAAGGATACCACAAGCCAAGTACTAAACAGGGAATTGGAAAGACATAAATAATTTTTGAGACAATACAGAGGAGAAGTAATAGCTTGGGAAAAACAACAAGAATTTATACAAAATTACAAAGAATTGGCTGCTACTGAAGATGAAAGCTATGCCAAACTTATAATGGAGAAAAAGAAAACATAGAAATTACAAGAACAACTAAAAAAATGTCCGGAGCAAACCAAGGAAACATTCTTTGTGTACTCTAATGTGTTGTCTTGTAGATATCTAGCTAAAGAGTATTCCATGTTTCTACTTTAACGATATTCATTATTGAAAGTAAAAGCCACATGGTCTGGCCAAACTTATGGGTTTATTACTGTTTTTTATTTTACAAGTGTTTTCGAGAGAATGAGGATAATGTCAGGTATTTTTTATGTGAACTTTACATGCATAACTTCTTTCTGGAAGAGCAGAGGGAATGGAACCAAAGTCCTTTCATTGGGGATGTGAAATTCAAACATTTTATATCCTTTGCTAGGAATCAAATAAAATGGTATAAGTCCTATAGAATATTATGAAGAAGGGAGAATGGTCTGGACCTTTGGGTCAAAGGAGAACCTAACAATGCATTACAAACATTTATAATCAATAAAATATTTATGCAACGACCTGAGGTTGCTTCTGCTTTGGCCCCCATGCATAAAGATGATCTTATAGAAGTTGTTGATTATTTTTATGATATTAAATAAGAGGCCCTTTAGACAGCACACCAACGATAGAAATAATTCTGAATAAGGTAAAAAATAGAGAGCCTTTTAGTTACAAAGATTTTCAGGTAGCAGCTAACATAATGCAACATTATAGTCGTATGATTCTATCTAAGGACCCACTTGGATTGGGTGTGAGTAAAAATCCCATGTTATTTGGTATCCTTCAGATGGTTACAATGCTGAATATGAACTCCCTAAAGGAGAATAAAGTGATGCTTTCAAGGTTCTTCAGAACAAGAATGGATTTCGGCAGTATGGTGAACATTCTTACCCAACTTATTCTTTCACTTTTCTACATGTTAATAATATTTTCGCATGATTACATGCAATAATGTAAGTTTTGGGGTAGTGGTGGGCCATCAAAATGTTATATTTCTTCTCCTTTTTTCTTTATTAATTATTATGTTTTTAAGAAGTTTACCCTTAATTTTCAATGATTCAAGAATAAAAGGATAACGAAAGTGAGTTGAAGGTAACTTCATTAGTTTGAGCCTTTTAGATATCCAAAAGGTTATAATTTGAGTAAATTTTTATGTAGATCAATACAACTGAATGATTGTTGTTCCATCAAGATACTGGCCCAAGATATTGTATAAGCTAATGTCGTATTTATAGTAGATTAGATCTTGACGCTTGAGCATGGTCAGAGAATGAAGTCAAAGGAAACTGATCATTACTATTTGAGGGCCTTATGGTTAAAAGAGAAATCCTGAGAATCTTTCGATTCTCACGATAGCTCCATATTAAGTTTTTTTAAATGTAATATATAAGACAAAAATTAAAAAAACATATTTTGTTCCTCTCATTATTACACTTTGACTATATATTACATACAAAAATCTATGTTTTAACCTTCTTGAGGTTATTTTGTAAAAGAGTTTGAAGTTAATGAGTTTGCACAAGGCCTTACCTTAATCCATTCTTATTGATTTTATTTAAGACAATACTTATGAAGACTATGGGCCCAATCACTGGAGGTTCTACTGTCTGTTATGTATCATTATTAGTTGGTTACTTTTCTACGTTTTCATTAATTGTGTTAATATTTACTTTCCTTCTTTTGTGGTAGATATTCAGTTGAATTATGTATCTTGTAATTCTGTTATGCGTCTTCAGAAATAAAATATTGGATTGTGTTACATAAATGTAAGGTTTGAGTGTGTGAATTGCATAACTTATCCTTGAGAAGCACTACTTTCAAGAGTTCATATAATTTATTAGTCTTCCATATGCATAGGATCTTCTGAAATATAGATAAAATGGTTTGTGAATTACAATAGTCTTTTTCTACAGAACTATAATTGTAGGAGTAATTATTTGTTTTTATCATTTATCTCTACAACAATTTAATTAAGATGATGATCCATGTAATTTTTCCTTTGTATTTAATTTACATCTTTCATAATCTAAGACTCTAGCCTTACATATATTTTGTCGATAACCTTGAAATAAAAGATGAATTCCAGGTTGATAATATTAATGAAGGTATGTTTAAGTATATTTTTAGGAGTCATCTTACTACCCAACATCCACCCTCTAATCATACGATATGTTACTCGCTCTAGACAACAAAGTATATGAACTTTGTAGGCCACCACCAGTAGAATGTCACCACTCCTTTATCTTTGCAAGCCACCACTTACTAGAATCTACCACTCCTAAGAATTCCCACCCATCCACCACTAGACTATCCAACTACTGTTGGGTGAAAGAAACTACTCTAAAGTTCTTTGGAAACTAATTGAAGGATGCCACTACAGCCACAAATATGAAAGCCCCAACCTTCAACGCATTTCATGGACATCATTTCAAAATGTTTCATACAAAGATTATATAATATACATATAAACAATCATGAATATATTTTCATCATTTTTTAAATTGTATTAACTATGACTCTATGCTCAAAAAACTCAGTAAAAAGGACCTGAATACATTAGAAGCAAATAATCTCAATACAAATCCACTGTAAAAAACACTAGAAACCATACTCAAACAAATTAACTCACAAAAAATCAAAAACATACTCAAACTATGGCTCTCATGCACTCGACTATATCCACAAATCAAAACCTCACATACAACTTTTCTCATAATACATGTAACAACATAAGAAAACCTCCTAGAAGTCCACCACACAACAAATCTCCTGCATACACACTCTCACTAACCCATCCATCAACCACATATTAAAAGTAAATGAAAAAAATCATCCATGTATCAATGGAGCGGACATAGAAAGAAAGAAACAATGATATAGCCACGTATGTGAAGTCTCCACCCTAGAAAACACAAATAGACTAGTAATACAACCAAGGAGATTCACTCTCCTCTTCTTTTTTGCGATCAAAATTTGAATCTTTTTTAAATCGTGCTTTTAAATCTGATTAAAAACCTTCTACTAATCCTTGATCTATTTTATTACATCAAACTTTTCATCCTTTATGCACCTTTATGCACTCTCCTCTATTTCTTTCACCTCTTTCTCTTAATATGCTTTAGTAACTTGAACTATGTATACTCATATTTCATATGAGCTCAACCTCATCTCTATGTAAAAACTTCTACTCAGCCTATACTCCACCATATAACCTCAATTTGGTTCCCTTTCTCATCTGTTTAAACCCATTGATCCACTATATCGAATAATCAAACAGTCAAAGAATTCACACCGTAAAGAAGTTATTCCAGCATTATATTAAGTCAATATAAACTTCTAAACAGTACCATGAGTAAAAACCCTTGTTATAAGCCCTAGAAAACACTCAAGTGCACATAGAATGAGGGAAACGCCACTTACAGGTAGTAATAGAGATCCTTTGTTTGGAAAAAGCTTTACACAGAGGGGTAACGTAGGTTTCATTAAGAAAATTGGAGCTACTAATGAAGATTGTCTTGCTAAAATGCAATTACCTTGTTTCTTAGCACAAAAGTCATTCAAACCCCAACGAAATAATTTCAAAATCCTGAAACACCTTCTTCAACACCTATAGGACCTGTGAAAACACCTCAAACTCCTCTGCATCATCAAAACATCATCATAATGGAAAATAACCACTATAACAAGAAAGAATCATAAAGACCTAGTTGGTCATACACCTCTACATGGATCAACATGTCTGCATAAGAACATGAACTCTACATCAAACGACAAATAACACATCACAAATCATAATGGATGCCATGATCATCTTGACATAAATGATAGAATAAATAGTATCAAGTACCTGATGACATAAAACCAAAAACTACAATGACAATAAAAAGATATGTAATTTTATTTATATGGCAAACAAAATTATTCAATATTTTGTGTCTTATAATTTTTTGTTCCTCTTTATGGGAGAAATATATTGGATTTCCACCTTTTTACAAAAAAAATAACAAGTAAACCCATCATTTTATGTCCCTCCATTAGAGTGACTATGTTTCATCCCAAGGTATCATTAGAAAATGGAAAAATAATGTTAGAAGAAAGAAAACATTAGTAAATAGTATGATTTAATAAACATTTACTTACACCTAAAGGTAAAAAAAAAAAAAATCTATGTTCCCCTTCTTTATTTTTTATGATTTCAAGTTTTCCTTTTTCTATATCTAATCTAATCATTTACATGGCATCCGCTTCTGTATTCCTATTCCTATAATGTCACTAAAGGAGATACGAGTAAAGTGAGTAATATGTTGATATATTTTCTCAAATGTTCGAGAGAGGTAGAGTGTAATTATGGATTTTTGCAGTTCATTTTACCAAATTTATGAAATATTGGGCGACTCGTAAACATGAATATAGGTATAAATATAAAGTAGTAATTTAATATCAAAGGTTTCATCATAATTGTTTGAAGTAGAACCAATATTTGTAGAGAAATATATGGAGGTTTTTGTAGAGAGATTGAGAATTCAATTTATCCTCCCAACAATTGCGTCCCTTGCGTTTTCCCGTCAAATAATTCCTGAGGAGACTCTATATATATTTCTAAAGAAAAAAGATGTTGATAATGCTATATAGGTTCTTTGCTAGGAATATTTTCTGCAATGTCTAGTTTTGGAATAACAATATTACTTGTAGAAATAAATTTATCCTCAAATGTGAATTTTTTTTCTTTCCATCTGTATTCCTCAAGCTACAGTAAGGGGAAGGCCCTTATGATAGGGAATTTTCTGATGTAGGAACCAAAGAGAAATAAATTCATCAATGCTTGAGCCATTCCAACAATATGGCATTCCTTCCAATTCAAAAATTTATTTTGAAATAGCTTGAGAGAAAGAACAATCAATGCAAAGGTGGTTTATAGTTTCCAAATCCATGAAGGAGAGACGGAAAATTTCAAGGAGATATAAAGATAATTTTTGGAGGTTACCTAATGTGGGTGATTTTTTAAAAATAATATACATCAAAAGTTTTTCTTTGGGTGGAAATTTTATTTTTGAGATGTTTTTGCTCCACCAAGGTGGCTCTCTTATGTTATCATCAATTTCCATTCTCTTATATATGAATTTAGGAGTGAAGAACCCATAAGAAATAAGAGTCCATATTATAATATTTTTAAATTCATAGAGTGTCACAATTTAGCATCCAGGGGTTTTGATATATCTACTCCAAGGCTTTGCATGTTCCTCTCTTAGCCCAAGGCCTTCAGGAAAATCATTTCACATTGGCCTCTCATATAGTCAAAGTAAAAATTGTTATTAAGGGTGTGTATTCCATTTGAATTTAGCTTTTGGATTAAAGGGGGAGGTATAATATGTTATTTTTTTCATCCAATCCAAGGATTAAGGCCAATTTGTATATGAAACCCATTTAAAAATTTATACCTAATATATTTTCCAATAAGATGAAAATATTTGATTATGGATTTCCATATAATAGAATCATTGTCTATCATTTTCCTTGGAGATTGGATCCATATGGTAGCTAGAAAAATTTCTCTATAATTTTGAAAAGTAACCTTCACCCATAGACCTACAACATGAATACGATTTGAAACCCATTTTGCTAAAAATTATTTGGACAACAGAACGAGGTTTTTTAGACCACATCCCCTACTTTTTGGAATATAAATGTTGTGCTAAAATACAAGTAACAATATATATTTCCCCTCTCAGCCCCTCCATACTAAATAGGAAAATTGTTATCAATAATAAAAATATCTCAATATATAGATAGAGAATTCCTTATTCTTTCCATAGGTGCATTCTTATTAAAATATTAATAACAAAATATATTCAATGTGTGTCTATAGATGTAAGGACAGATATACCATCACATGGATATACACTTCCTACTTTTCAATATAAATAGGATGTATATTTAAAAATATACCAATAACAATAAAAGTTTTGGAAATAAATAAAATATATTTTCTTTATTTGTTGGCTTACCCGATGGGGGATTTAAACCTTGAATAACATGGTTTACATAGTACATCATAATATGGACATTGACAATAGGTTTACCTCGTGGGATGTAAACAAAATATTTTAATAGCCATGTGGAATAAAATATTTAGTTGTAAACTTGGTTAAGATATTTTATTAGAATGGTTCTCAAAATGAAGGATATATCTAATTCCTTTCATGCTTAGTATGGACTAGACATATATATATATATATATATATATATATATATATATATGTATGTATGTATGTATGTATGTATGTATGTATGTATGTATGTATGTATGTATGTATGTATTTATAGATATATATATATATATATATATATGTATGTATGTATGTATGTATGTATGTATATATTTATAGATATATATACATACATACATATATATATGTATGTATATATATATATATATATATACATACATACATACATATATAAAAATACATATATATAAATACATATATATACATACATATGTGTGTGTGTGTGTGTGTGTGTGTGTGTGTTTGCACGTAACTCTCTTAGATCCATGTTAATTGATCTATCAAATGCTAAGAGGGATATAATCCCTTGCAAACTTTTGTTAATGCTTTTTACTCTAGATGTTTGCACCACAAAATGTTTGGATCCCCTCTTCCCTTGATAAATGATAATTAATAAAAATAAGACAATAAACCCCCACACACACATATACAGACAATTGAAATAAATTTTAATTAAATTTAACAAGAAAATTTAATCTTAATTTAAATTAGATAATTTAATTAAATAAAAATTTTGAATATTCGGATAAATTTTATTTAATAGTCAATACATACAGAACATTAATTATTACTTTACTTTAATATTAAATCAATACAAATCCCACAAGGCGTAGAAGAGATGGTGACAAAGTATTCTCTTCATAGATGGTGACCGATTATTCTCTTAGGACACTCCGTGGTGCAAAGGTCATCGTTTTGAAACTTTGTGGAAAATAATCCGTGCATGCTAAAGGTTGGTCTTTCCAAGGTTAGATGTGATCCCTAGATTATTTTGATGGCTTATATTTACATGAATCTTAGGTACTCAAGCCACAAGTTAGGTATAACAGTATTCTTAAAGTCGCATTACTTAGGAAACGAAAAATAGTAAATCAATATAAAATATATATTAGGAATGGTGGATTGTTCAATTATCTATATCATATTGAGGATTAAGTAGAGAATCCATTTTTCACTCCAGCTTGAATAAGCTCTAATACCATACCAAAAATCCTAAATATGGATTCCTACTACGACAAATATGAATTACTTCTGCTATTATTCTCCATAATTATTTCATTACACTGAAATATCAAAGTAATTATTGAAGTAGTCTACACAAATAATGTTGCAGAATGAATCTAAGTATTGAAACAAACTAAAAAAAATACAATGAAAAACATCAACATTTGACACAGTTATTTTTGGACTAAGTCCCCTCAAAAACCCAAATTTGGAAAACCAGTGCAATAGATCTGAGGGTTTTTTATTATTAAGCAGCAGAATATTAAGTACAACTAGGGTGCCAATATCAGGATTACTCTTTAGATAAAATATTGACAACAAAAGAAATGTGAGATATACGTCACTCTACAAGTCCCCGACTGATCTTAACAGCACTGGTGAACCCCTGCTCTGCCTCTGCATGATGCCTACACTGATACTATGTAAGCCTACGTGGGAAAGTTAAATAACTGCATCACCTCTCCTCTGCAAATGATTGAGTTGATCTGGAAACTAATTTTTGGACCTCCTGGCTCAAAAACCCCACCTCCCAACTATTTCCAGACTGAATATAGATGGCAATGCATCACTTCTGCGTAATTACCTTTACGAACTACGTTACCCCTTCTGATGACTATACTGCCTCTTCTACATCACTATTGCATCTCTCTCTAAAATGTAATCATGGTCCTCCTGACGAGTTACAACATATGTCCCTCTCTAGAACTGATGACATTTATGAAACCAGCTCCAAAAATACAATAAAACAGTGATTGATGCCTTAGAAATCAACTACTCGAGGGGGCAACCTCCAATACATTACATAAGCTAACAATTCTTGGATGATACAAAATACCAAAACCTCCTTCTATATATAGGAGTCCATGGGCCCACAATATAATCCTTGTCGAACTAACAATAACAATGTAAGGGCACAATAATAACAATATTGGGGTTACAAGGGTACAACAATAACGATAAGGGGGCAACACTAATAACAATAAGGGACTAAAATAGTAATATGGGGACCTAACATGACCCTCTCCTTCCAAAAAGTTTTGTCCCCAATGCTTGAGTAGCTCTCGGTGCTTTTGTAGAAAATTCTCATCCTCCCATGTAGAATCTTTAGTGGGTAAGTTCTTCCACTTGATGAGATACTTTGAAATTGATCAATTTTATAGCTATCGATTTCTTGTTTCCATGACCGCTTCAGGTTCCAATATGATTTTTCCTTCCTCATCATGTTCTGGAAATATTGTTTGAACTAGAAGATTTTCACCTATAACCTTATTTAAGCATGAAACATGGAAAAATGGATGCACTCGTGAAGAAGCAAGAAGGTCCAATTTGTATGCCATAGTACCAATATTTTGCAACACCTTTTAAAGACCATAGTACTTTGGAAATAATTTATTATCCTTCTTAGCTTGCTTGAGGGACATTTTTTTTTATGTTTGTAGCCATAAAAATACCCAGTCTCCTACATCAAGACTTCTCTCACTGCGATGTTGATATGCCTGTTATTTCATTTGATTTTCTGCCAAATTTAGGTTATCCTTTAAGAGTTGGAGAACTTTTTGTTGATTCTCGATGTGATCTTCCACTACTTGAAACTTACAATTTTCTCTTAAAGATGATGTGATGGACGGTGGATGATATCGATAAAGTGGCACAAATCCAGTCATTTTTTCTGCAGTATGGAAGGAAGTGTTATACCACCATTCAGCGATAGGTAACCACTTGACCCATTGTGTTTTTTTATCAAATACAAAACAACGAAGATATCCTTCCAAAAATTTATTCACTATCTCATTTTGACCATCGGATTGATCAGGATGATAAGAAGAGCTATGAGCTAATTGAGTACCCAAACAAGAAAATAACTCCATCAAAAAATTTCCAGTAAAAATGGGATCTCTATCGCTCACAATAACCTTTGGGTTTCCATGTAGCTTTTGAATTGTGTCCATAAATGTAGTAGCAATTGTACTTGCCTTAAATGGATGAGATAATGCACAAAAGTAGGCATACTTGGTAAGTCTATCACTACCACCATGATGAGACTCTTTCATTTGGACTTAGGTAAACCTATGATAAAATTCATTGAAATATCCTCCCAACATTGACTTGGAATGGATAAGGTTTGTAGAAGACCTAGGGTCTTAATTGTCTTAACTTTATTTTGCTGGCAAACCAAACAATCCGCCACAAACTTTCGAATATCAGGTTTGAGGCCATCCAAAAAAAATTATTTGTTCACCCTGTGGTAAGTTTTTTAAAATCCTGAGTGTTGTCCTAAAGGAGAAGTGTGCAATTCCAAAATAATATTTTGTTTTAGTTGGGAATTCTTACAAAGATATAAGAGATCTTTGTACCATAAGGAATCATTTTTACAACTAAATTTATCAAATGTATTAGGATATTGTTGCAACTTTTGAATGAGTTTCCACACTTCGTCATGCTTCTTCCATTCATCCCTTGCTTGGGTTATCCAATCTGGTGGGATAATAGAAATGGAACAAAGCAATGCTTCCACCTCTTCATTCTTTCTTGAGAGTGCATCTGCAACAAAATTTAGCTTCCCTTTTTTGTAGATTATTTCAAAGTCATAACCCAACATATTTGTGACCCATTTTTGCTAATCTTCTGTAGATAGTCTTTGTTCCAAAAAGTGTTTGAGACTATCATGATCAGTTTTTACCTTGAAGTGTCTTCCCATTAGGAAAGGTCGCCATTTATTTAGTGCATGTAGTATTGCTAACATTTCATTCTCATAAATATCTTTTTGTAAATACTTTCCTTTTATTGGACGACTTTCAAAAGAATTGGGTCTTACTTCTTGCATTAAAACAACACCAATTCCATTTCCCGAGGCATCACATTCCATAATAAATTTCTTTGTGAAGTCTGGCATAGCTAAGACCGGTGCTAGTCACATTGCCTCTTTAAGATGTTCAAAGGCCTTAGTTGCTTCAAGAATCTATGAAAATGCATCTTTCTTCAATAATGTTGTTAGAGGTGCTGCTAGTCTCCCATAATTCTTAACAAACTTGCGACAATACCCCGTTAACCTGATAAATCAACGCAACTTCTTTATGGTTGTGGGCACTTTCCATTCCTTAATGGCTTTAATTTTTTTACTGTATACCTTAACACCCTCGTGGGATAAAATATGACCCAGATATTCCACCTCTTGTAATCCAAAGAAAAATTTGGATGTATATGCATATAATTGTTTCTCTTGCAATAATTTGACCACCCTTTCAACATGTTTAACATGATCCTTCCAAGACCTCTTGTATATTAGTATATCATCAAAAAATACTAGCACAAATTTTCTAAGGAAGTGTTTGAAAATGGAATTCATTAACCCTTGAAATATAGAAGGTGCACTGGTAAGGCCAAAAGGCATGACCAAAAATTCATAATGACCCTCATGAGTTTGAAATTCTATTTTCAGAATATCTTCATTCTTCATTCTAATTTTATGATATCCTAAATGAAGACCCAATTTGGTAAAATAATTTGCTCTATGTAATTCATCCAATAATTCGTCAATCATAAGAATGGAAAATTTATCTTTAATGGTGAGCTTCTTGAGCTCCCTATAATCTAGACACATGTGCCATGATCTATCCTTCTTGTGCACCAATACTACTAGAGCAGAGAAAGAACTTTGACTAAGTTGAATTATAGCAGCCTCTAACATTTCTGCAATCATACATTCAATTTCGCTCTTTCAGACATAAGGATATATATAAGACCTGATGTTTGAAGGAACACTTCCTGGAATCAAATGAATAGCATGATCATGATCATGAATAGGTGGGAATCCTTTGGGAGTTTCAAACACCTTGGAATGATTATTGAAGAATTTTTGGATATTTGCATAAATATATGATGTTGATGTTGGAACTTCTAGTTCGCATAATTCTGCAATTATGCCTCATTGTCATTTCTTCAGAAGATTTTTCATGAAATTATATCTTATTATCTTTCTTGGCTTCCCTGTGATACCCCATAATTCGACTTCCTTTCCTTCTGGAAAAAAATTCCAGAAAAGTTCCTGAAAATTAAAAGCTACCATCCCCAAATATTGTAACCACTATATTCCTAGTACAGCATCAACACATTCCACAGGAATGGAAAGAATTGGACTATTCAATACATATCCCCCCATGGTTAGCTTGATATTATGGTATTTTTCCAGAGAAATTTATAGTTCCTCCATTTGCAACAATCACTTGACATTCTGGTGCTAGTTATATGAAACAATTCAATTCCTTGGCTACCTTACAATGAATAAAATTATTCGTACTACCCGAATCAATCAACACTATTACATTTTTCTTCTTGATATGTCCTTCTATCTTGAGATTTTGAGCAGTGGTAATTCCTACCAATGCATTACACGATATGGTCAGGCTCATTTCTTCCTCTTCTAGGGTTGGATCGTAGTGTATATCCTCTTCTTTTGAAGATTCTTCTTTATTTTATTCTTCCTCTTCACAACCTATGTAAAATAATTTCTTCTCGGCACACTTCTGACCTTTAGTGTATTTTCTATCACAACTGTAGCAAAGTCCTTTTGCTATTTTTTTTCCCAATTTTTGTGGTGTAAACCTTGTAGGTTGTGGAAGTCTAGGAGTAGCAACACTTCCATCTTTATATATGTGAGTGGTAGGTTTCCTTGTTGCCATAATTGTACATTCAATTTTCTTGCCAACCTCAATGCATTTTCCTAAATATTTTGGCTGTTACCCTTTAAAGTCCTAATGAAGACATCAATCTTGCGTTCCTATGGAATATCAGTTACCCTTATATTCAATTTTTGGAAGTCCTCAATGTGCTCCACCACTGAACCCTTTTGTTTGAGATTTATCAATTGGATAAAAAAGGTGTTGCTTTTTGTATCCTCATAATCTGCTATCATTTCCTCGATAAAAATTGACCAAGTGACAATTTATTTACGGGAGAAAGGCCATCTATACCATACAAATGTATTTTTTTATAAATGTAAAATTGAAATGCGTACCTATTGTGTTTTTCTCACATTATTGAGATCAAAATATTGCTCCATCTGTAGTATCCATGTTACGAGATCCTTGCCATAAAACTTCCTCATATCCATATCTGGAATATGGTGGTTCTTCCATCCAACATTAGATTTTATGGAATCAAGATTAACATTTATTTTTTTCTCATAATTAGCTTCCTCTACTATATTTTCTCCATTAGGAGACTTTTCTTGTATCATCTTTGCCAAATCATTCTTCATGTTTTCCATGTTGTCTTTAATTTTTTCATCGATCTTAGCTTCCATGTCATCAATCTTAGCTTCCATTCCATCCATATTAGCTTCCAAACCATTCATCTTAGCTTCCATTCCTTTCTTCAAACCATCCATCTTAGTTTCCATGCCTTTCCTCAAAACTTCCATTTCATTTTTTATTTCCCTTTGCGACAACGAAATTTGGTGTACTTTCTCTTGTAATTTTGATATCTCATGTTGTGTTTCTTTGTCTTCATGAGTAATAGTAGAGCCTTTTGAAGGCTTAATGTGTGTTGAATTTTATTTAAGGGTCATTTTAGAACTCAATATTGATATCTATTCTTCAATATGCCCTTGGAATAAATTCAAACTAATTTCTTTTTTTTCAAATGAGACGTATGTAATTAAAACAAAATACACACTTTTTTCTTGCTTTTGAGGAGCTCGGTATTGAAACTGAATTTCGGATCTTCGATATCTGAAATTCCACCCTGAAGTAGCCCATTGAATCTTCGGCTGAATTCCCTAGGTCTGACTGATTTGGATTCTTCAAGGAAAAATTATGCACAATCTCCCACGAAGACCTAATTATGGACTAGTTCAGTAGAGTGAAATTGTATGACTTGCAACATGTAATTGTTTCCTCCTTCAGCTCTAAAATTTATATACCAAAAAATACAGTCTGTGTAATTGTGGCCACTTTTTATATAATTCCAATACAATGCTCAGAGAGAGAGTTATGACCTTTTTCCCATGGTCACCTCTTTGAGATGAAATTCAGGAGCCTAAAAAAATCCTATATTTCATAGATCATATCTCCAAAAAAAAATTGAACCAAGATTTAAAATTGTTACAGGAGGTTCCTCAGAATATGGGCTTCGAACTCTAAAAATTTTATCTTATGAAATTTCGTATACAAAAATTTATAGCGAAAATTTCATGATGATCTATTTTAGTTGAAATTCGGGAGCCTGAAAAAACCCTAATTTTCCCAGATCATATATCCAAAAATATTGTGAACCAAGATCTGAAAATTTTACAGGAGGTTACTCAAGATTTCGACTTTTCCCTGTCCAAATTTCATATTCTTAACCTTCGTATAAAAAACTTTATTGCAAAAATTCCACGATGACATGTTTGGAGTAACGAAACCCTGGAATGCAAAGCTCTTATACCAAATGTTATGAAACCAGCTCCAAAAATAGAAGAAAAGAGAGATCAATGCCTTAGAAATCAGTCACTTTGAGGGGGAAACCTCCAATAAATTACATAAATGAACAATTCTTGGATGATACCAATTACCAAAACCTCCTTCTATATATAGGAGTCCATGGGCCCACAATATAATCCTAGTTGACCTAACAATAACAATGTAAGGGCACAATAATAACAATATTGGGGTTACAGGGGTACACAAATAACAATAAGTGGGCTACACTAATAACAATAAGGGACCAAAATAGTAATATAGGGACCTAACAATCACTTAGAAAATTCAGCCCTGGTGATTCAATCTTGATCAAAAAGTTGTGTCTCTCTCACAAGCTTGAAAAATTCCAAATGCTCAATGTGTTTTCCATAGGCCCCTCACCCTCCTCCTTATAATATTTCATTGATCGTTCAACGGACAAGATTAAAACATCATGAAGGGCTAAGATTAACTGGGAGATGATCCATGAATTTATCTAGAAGATTCCACTTAGTTTAATAATACCCTTAATTAATCAGTTTCCCTAAGTTTATACTTAGGAAAACATTAACAAGCGATTAATTAATTTAATTGAACCATCTCTATGTGGAATTTTCCAAAATCCTTTTGGGGTATTATGGAATACATGTGTCTTAGACTATATAAAAATTTACAAGGCTAGAGCACATCCAATGTTACCATAGATCAACATAAGGAAGTAAAATATTTCAGGCCCTATCTCTTTAAATCAAACATGATCATTTTTGTGCCTCATCCAATGGTGATAAGATATTTTGTGTAGTAGGAGCTCGGTGAGAAGAGGGAAAATTGGATGGCCTTCTTAAAATAATATGATATGGAGTTTAAAACAATTCATACTATTAATTTCCATGGACTCTGTTAACTTGCAATCGAAGAAATAGATGCTCCCCAACAAGATATTTCTGGTTTGGAGGATGAAATAGAAATGTATAATGGTTAAAAATTTCTTAGGTCCAAAGTTATAACAACATTGTTCAAACATATGGAAATTATTAGAGCACAACACCTTGCACACACATTTATCAAATAAACAGAATAGGAAAATCCTCCTTAAATCTATACCTTACGATATTATTCATGGAGTGTTTTTCGGAAAGCACCACAATGGTGTCTTGCTAAGATGCTTTAAGCCTAAAGACACAGAGAAGGTACTCAAATATCTACATGATGGATTGGAAAGTGGTCACTATGAAGGTGACACATTTGCACATAAATTAATGAGGTTGGTTATATTGGCCCACCTTATTTAAAGATGCTGATGATTATGCTCGCAAGTTTCTAGATTTTCAAAGATGTTTCACTCAATATTAGAATTCAGCTGCTCCACTGCTACCAGTAGAAGTTGAGGAACCATTCCAATAGTTTGGTCTTGATGTTATCCGAGAACTATTTACACATTCGTCAAAGAAATAAAAATACATTCTAACAACGAAAAATTATTTTAATCAATGGAAAAAATCAGCTCCTTTAAGACAAGTTAGTGACCAGGAAGTCATACACTTCTTGAAGCAGGACATTATAACCAATTTTGGTGTTCTTACATCTCTTATCATTGATAATGCACCTTATTTTTCTTCATTTAAACTTTATCAGCTCGCATTGGAAAATGGTATTGTGTGAAATAATGTATCTAACTATTACCCGTGGAGAAATGGTTTAGCTAAATCAAAAAATAAAAATTCATCTGCATAATTAAGAAAATTATTTTCTATGAGAAAAGGAACTAGCATAAAGCTTTCATAGATGCATTATGGGTTGACAGTGTAACTCTAAATCCTTCCCTCAAAACCTCACCATACTTTCTGGTATATGAAAAAGAAGTTATATTGCCTCCAAACCTATATCTTCCATCCTTGCAAATCTCTCAAGAGTCCCAACGCAGACCTTTCCTGCTGGTTCAAAGCAGGATAAATACCTTGCTTAAACTTGAGGAATAAAGACTCAAAGTCAAAGAAATTTTTTTCATCCATCAAAAAATTATTAAGTGTCGTTTTGATAAGAAATCTGCAGAGACAAAGATTTTTGATGTGGGTGACTTAGTATTTAAGCGGGATAAAGAAGGCGAACAGAAAGGAAAATAGATAAAGTTCCAACCTCTATGGATTGGCCCTTTCACCATCTAGGAAAATCTCAGTCCTGATACTTTCAAGCTAAAATCCTTAGATGGGAGGCTTGATCCTCTTCCCGTAAATGGCAGAGAATTGAAATGTTACTTCCAATAGTAGCTATAATATTTTTTTGTTGTACAATATTTTCTTTCATTTTGTTTCCTTTCCTTTTATGTCAATTATATGTGTGTTATGTCAAGTTCGTTCCTGTATTTTTCTCTCTCTTGGTCGGTGTAGACAAATAAGACCTTGTGTGAAAAAGTGCATGGCTCAGAAATGCTTTGTAGTGGAATAAAGAGAAAATGTGACAACCACAACACTTGGCTATATATTTTTTCTCCTTCTTTGTTTGGGAAGATTCCATAGGTTGGACTAGGTCTAGATAGAAAACACAATACTTCGAAAAAGAAAATCTTGAGGGAACCTTTTAGATCTGCATCTTTTCTACTATCCAAACTCCTCAACTTGGTGCTTACCTACTTGGTGTGTTACATGCTTATTCAATCTAGTAGAAAATGGATAAGGGGAAAATATAAAGTGAGAAAACCAATATCATAGGTTATATAAATATTTCTCTGAGGGGGACCACCTCTAACATCAATCATTCTAGATCCCTCTTCCACTCATTGAAAATAATAAGTGTTGAAGCAAGGTTCTAATAAATAAATAAATAAATGGTGAAAGAAGATAAATGATTCCAACATAGTGATTTGAAGCAAGTGACTTTTTTGAGGTACTTTCCAGGTCTACTGGAAGTGAAGAAACATTTATGCTCATGAAGTGACTCTATAAGGGTATTGTATAGGCCTTTTAGAAGTGGAGAAACACCATACATGAAACTCATACTACGAATATATTAAAATTATTGTGCACATTACCCTTTACTACAATGAAACAATTGTGATATGACATATCGTTTGTGTGTTGGAACTAAGTAAAATTGAAGTGAGTTATTTTGTATACAACTGAGTTGACAGGCGAGGCCAAGGAAAAAAAAATTTTTAATCAATAATTCCTTAAGGTTTTATCCTCTAATTAAAACACCATTCCTAGTTAGAGAGGTTAAATTTCGCCTAGTGTATCGCCAAGTGTTGTCGCTAGTACAACACCCTCCAAAATTTCATTGCATTCAAGCTTTGGAGGCTACTTAACTTTTTTATCAAGTGTTTCCTTAGTCTTCGGGTGTCATTTAAATTCATTTTATCTGTTTCTGGTGTTCTTGATCATTATTGAGTGTCATTGCATTCATTATAACATATATGGTGAATTTCATGGTCATTACACCTTTGTTAATTGTAAACCTACAATTTTGGTGGCACTCACACATACTTTGTTCATTGTACTTGGGGAATGTATGTATAATGGATTTTTTATAACTTTTTTTTATTTTTTATAATTTGTATTGATGAGATAGTATGTGTTTTTATATCTTTATTGATGATCTAGTATGTGTTTTCAATTTTTTCTAATTTGTATTAAGCCTTCCCCTTATTCTATTTTCCAAAATTAAACAACTTTTGGTTTCTAAGTGAACCCATTAATGTTAGGATCGCAAAAGTGTAATCTTAAGCCTTGATTGGGAATCCTTCATTGTTTGGAACTGCACCTTGTAGTCTCCAAGATCAAATAGCACACTCCTAAGAATATTTTCCTTCCTTGTTCCAAACTTCTCCCAAAATAACCAAGTCTTTCTTTGAACATACTCCTTTGACCCAAAGAAGTGCGCCCTCTTTGAGCACATGAGTATACTCTGAAGATGAGAAGCTTAACCCCTTTAGCCTTTAACAATGTTCCTTCCACCATTATTTCCTTTCTTGAATGCATGAGTGCTCCTTAAGCTCCAAAGCCTCCCCCTTCGGCCTTGAGCTTTGCACCTTACACACAGTTGTTTCCCTTGAGTGCATAGCACACTTGGGAAGCTCAAAGCCTTATCCTTCATACTTTGAACCTATGCGTTGCACCGTCCCTAGAGTTTCTCTATCTCCTCTTGAGCATATCAGTGCACCCATAAGCCCTAAAGCTTCATATCCTCATCCTTTCAACCTTTTGATGTGTGCCCTTGGGCCCAAAAGTGCTCCTTGATTCTCCCGAGTGCACTGTTAAGACTCGAATAGAATTTTTTCATGAAACATGTTAGAATATGAAAATTTTCAGCATAATTTTTACTTTCTATAATAGCATATCAAGGATGCCTGAAGAATATCAAGCAAAGAGAGAAGTCAAAAGAAGCATTGGAAGCAAATAACACATTGAAGTATTGATAATCAAAGCATCCCTAAAGACTCTGTGAGATCAAATACCCTTTGGAGGGTGAAGACATCAATGATCATAAGTTGCATGCAAGACTAAAGACACAAGTGGCAACCACGTCACTCATTGAATAAATTCCATGTCATCAGTCACTATAAGTCCCATTCATCAATAATAGTGATTTTTCATGTATCATTACATTACGATGTGGAAGTTATGATGTAATCATGTAATTATTGCGAAGACAATTAATTTGAAATCCAAGATTCATGTATAGACAAAAGAGCCATGTATAGAAGTCCAAAATACATGTAATTACAGGAGTCATTTGTAATTCTAAATGTCATTTGGAAGTCCAAGGGTTCTATAAGTCCAAAGGTCATTATAATTTGAAAAGTCAAGAGTCATGAGGATATGAAATTTCATGCCTCAAGTTATAAAAGGATCCTCATTACCCAAGAAAATGAATCTTCAACTTTCCTTCTCCCATGAGGCATTACAGAGTGTTGTCACAGCTACAAAACCCTCAAAAATTTTAGCTTGCATCCAAATTTTGGAGCCTAGTTCAAATTCACATGTTGTCATTGAAAATATTAATAGTCATTGCATGTGTTTTCTCTAAGTGTTTTGGTCTTGTTTGTGAGAAAATCAAAGTGTTGTATCTTAGCATGTTAAGTGTCGCATAGTATACAGAAGCTATTTTTTCTATGTTTAGAGAGTAAATCGTGTGAAAATGTGTTGGTTTTATCATTAAAAAATCTATAACACTCATTTCCAAATTTTCAAGCAATGTCACACAAGTGTCGTCATAGTCGTTGCAAAGTGTATCTTTTTTGTCGCACATGATCTCGACCCTCTCAAAGTTGTCACATCGAGGAAAGTGTGTTATTCATGTGTCTCAAGTGTTCCTTCTAGTGTATTAAAGTAATCTAAGTGTTATAACATACTTGGATTCTTGTTTTTTTCATCTTCATTTCATTGATCCAACATTTAGTCAAAATTTGGAAACTCCCCAACCATGCCACTCAGCGTCTTTCAGCTACCATGAAATGTGCACTGCCCTATCTCAGCCCTCAAGTAGTAGCCTTGTCTCTTGGAAATATGCAATGTGAAGTTTCTACCTACCATAGCTCCTCACTACGCAATCTCAACACTTAATCCCAACTCCAACCCCTGAGCTCCATAACTACGCAATATTTTCCTCCAACTAGTCCTAGACTATGCATTATGCAATCTCAATCCTCAAGCCTCAGCCTTGAGCTCCTGAACTGTGAAATTTCTCAATAACTTGGCCTCCCATTCCTTTGAATACTACATAGTGGGAAAACTTAGTTCTCAATCCATCATCCTGACTCCTTGAATTCCTCAACTGTGAAATCCTCAAGCTCAGTCTAGCTTGAACTATGAATTGCACAACCTCAAGGCTCAATCGTGACCCTTGAATTCCTAAGTTGTGAAATTGTGCAGTCTCCAAGTCTCTCCCTCAGCATGTCACCCAGTTCCATATTAATCGTTGGATCATCAACACCTTAGACTAGGGTTTTATCAAATTGATGTCATCTTGTCATGAGTGAATTGCATATGTAGGTATTCTATAATTCTATGATAGGATGATGAAGAAGGATATGGAGAAGGATACTATGCTATAAGACACCTCTGTAGATGAAATTACAAGCTAATCAATGAGGAGGAATTAAAGGGACATCATTTTGCGACAAAAACTTAGGATATGGTAACACTAAAGACTCATCATCTGTAATCCATATGGAAGTGGAAGAAGAGATCATCTTCAAGAAGACACGAAGAAAACAACAACAAAGAATGGCTTTACATTGCCACGTCATCATGCATCCCAAGTCATTAATGTCATGTAATGTAATTTCATGATTCATCACGGGCCACATCATTTTATGGATAATTGTAAAGTATTATTCAAAAATGTATTGTGAAGTGGAAGTTGAAAGGATATGAAGAAAATGTAAAGAGTCATGTGAAAGTTGAAAAGTCATTGGAAGTCAGACAATCATGAGGGTAGTACAAGAGGCACAAGGAAGGTAAAGGATCACCCCATTTTTCATTTATACACCCTAATTATATGAGAAAAAGGATTTTCCGCCTTGGCTTCTCCCATAAAGAATAAGAGAAAAAGTTAGTTCTTTTGGGAAGGAAGTAGTGGCTCCAACATTCCATTATTGGATCTAGTGGTGTTCTTTGTATTCATGTATCTTGGGAAATTTACTTAATATTTGAAGCTTGTTGGCCAACACATTCCTCATGCATGGATTATGAATGTTTGTAAGAATTTTTTATAAATTTTTATGATTCAATTTTGTTTCCACCTTTACTAAAGTAGTTTAACTATTTCAATTATTTTAGTGCTTATCATATTGAGAATGTGTTGTAATTTTTGTAATGATCATCACATCCTTGTGGAATATTCCAAAGGATGTTAGAAAAATATTTATTTTTTATGTGTATCTCTGCTAGGGTGATACTATTACCCCTCTCTTAGAGTATCACTTTCTTTTCCCTCCGTAGTAGAAGAACCCTTACACGCCTACAACTAAACATTCACCAGGCACACCTACTCACTTTTTAAAGGCACATATTTGATTATCTCTCTTGGTGATAGATAAATATGAGGAAAAAATTTAAGAAGATGGAAAAAAATCCATATTCTAGATATTTCTCTTATACTAGATGGTGTGAGGTATAATTGGCAACGCATATCACGGAGACCCCATTGAATGTTGGCAGGTACAACATTGTCAACATTTTTGGCGCTAGAAGGGGGGGAACCATATTTTTATGGCTTATAACTCCACCCACCTAAAACATACTTATTTTGGACAACGAAGCAACATTCCCAACACCTCCCTGACTCAAATTCCCAAATTAGGCAGATCTTCTCAAACAGGCTCATAACAAACTTTTGAATTTACCTACGAGCACATTAGGTAAATTTGGCCTATAACCCATGATTTTTCAAAAGTTGTTGGATTAATTCTTAGAGCACATAATATTCCTTATTTTGCAAAAAATAAATAAAAAACTCGTGCCGAGATAGTCGTTTATATGGTGCTAGATATGGTTTTCTCCACTATTAAAGAGTTAGTGGAATCTACAAACAACATAGAATAACTAGAAAAACCTCCACTTTTCAATGAAGGAGAAAGGGATAACTTTGCATTGTCAGGAAAAATTTTCCATGGGTTGGGTAGTCTTAAGGGAGATTCCTCAGATTCTGAAGAGTAGGAGGAGCACAAATTCAAGAACATGGAATACCATGATCAAGATTGGATTTCTCAGGCTCCACTCACTCTTCTGGGTATTCTACATAGGATTCCAATACACCTCGAAATTTTTTTAACGAAATATGACCCTAACAAGGAAACTAAAGCAGAATACCATTTGCATAAATTCTACCTACACCTGCAGATGGTCGAGGAAATATACGAATATTTTTCATGTAGAATATTTCCTTGTACCTTAGATGGTAGAGGAGTTATTTGGTATCACATTCTTCCTGTAAAATCAATTCAGAATTGGAAGGGGTTTAAAAAAAATTCCTTGAAAATTTCATTGATGAAAAACACCCATTCATATCATTAAAGGAGGTAGGGAATCTAAATGTGGAACATAAATAAAATTTTAAATATTTAATCAAAGGTTCAATCAGATATTGAAAAAATGACCCACAGATACACAACATCATTATTCTATCACGATTGATTACTACAATTTTGCGTTTTCGACTAGCATTCTACAGCTTGTGAACATAATAGAGAAAGAAACTTTTGCACAAAATTTTTAAGAAGACATCACAGTGGAAAAGGAATTGCATGTAACTGGATTAATTGTTGACAATGAATCACCTAAAGACTCAAAGGATATCGGAAAAATGTCTTAGGGATCTTTGAACAAGGCCAATGATAAAGAAGCTACTGAATCTGGAAAGCTTTACCATGACCATCAAGTATTTGTCCAATTATTTGGTAGAGTTAGAACAAAGGACAAGCGAGACCAATGTTAACAGCAAGCCCCAAAAGTTAAACTTTAGGAGGAGTAATAACAACAAAAATAGTAGTAGTCAATCGACTAAGACTGCATAGAGCTATAATTTTGTGTTGAATTTCGAAAGCATTGGCATGGAACAATATTGTTCTTTTCATCTGTTAGCCTCCTATATCAATAGGTTTCATCTTTCATGATTGTCTTGATCGAAATATGGAATATGTTCAAACCTTCTTTCTTGAGAAAAGGTGTTCCATATTCTTAAAAAATCAAAAAATTCAAAAATTTTAAAAAATGTAAAGAGGGTATACCCTAAAAGAAAGATCAAAGGGTAAAAAGAATAAAATGGTAAAAAAAGAGAAAAATGAACCCCAAGCAAAAAATAGACCAAGGAAAGTGTGCAAATCCAAATGCCACTACTATTTCATTTTTGGTAATAAAGAAATTGTGTGCAACTTGTCAAACCTTTGCCACAATCCATGAATAAGTCAAATTGTTTAAACTTGGCTTACTCATATTTCAATTTCATATTGTAGATTAGAGAATAAATATCTGACCAAACAGTTTAACCTTGGCAGATAAGTAGATAGGCAGAGTCAATAAAAAGGTGCTCAACAGCTTAATCTGAGCCCTTGGATGTAATAAGGGTAGAAATAGATAGATTCATCATGTAAAAAGAAAAGATTGATAAGGGTTTGCAAGTCTAAATGCACCCTAATAAAGAAGAGAAAATGGTAGTGTTAAGTAGATAGGGTAGGTAGATGGTGCTGCAAAGTGTTATCTGATGAATGATGCTGCTACATGTTTTTGATCCTTTACTTTCATCACAAATACTAAAGCAGGAAATACATTGGAAAATCACAACAAGCAAAGTCAAACTCATTAACTTCCCTCATCACTTTCCCCTCAAAAGTTTTACTAATTTCCCCCAAAGTACTAAGGTATTTGGAGATCAAAGGGGCTCAAGGCATTTCCTTGACTTCTGGAGGGACCGGACCCTCGGCCTAATGATCAAAAAAGACCTAAGTACTTGAGATAATCCATCATTATAATCATTCACCTTCAATTTTTTCCTAAGTAAAATCCTATTTTACTTAGGAAACTGATGCAAAATTCCATAAAAATTCTTCAAAATAACTTGTTATTCTAAGTTTAAGTGTTGAAGATAAAATGTTGCAATTTACTTCACAAGTTATCACTTTCTTAGATGTACAAAAATGTTTTGATTTTCCTTGTCCTTTGCCATATTAACATTTAACTCTATTATATTAAATCCCTAGTGAAATACCCTTTCCTAAGTATATAATTCCCTTTTTATATATACCCCAAAAAACCCCTTTATTATAATGTTTTAACCAAAGTATTTATTTTCCCAAAATTCAGTAAAAACCCCCCTTTATAAACCCTTTGGTTAAATATATCCTTATAATATAAATCCCGCCCCTATGGTGAAATAATTGTATTAATTAATTCATCATATAATAAAAAATATATATAAAAACTTTAGACATACAATATGTGTGTTTAATATAAAAAACATCAATAAAACTTTGTGAAAGTTTTGCGCCACCGTGGTCTGTCCACGTGGCATTCCGCTTAAGCAAACCCCCGCCGCAACCCCGTTCATTATACACATGGGATTAATTAGTCATCAGGACTAGTTAATAACCTTTTCGCCTATTGAATATCTCCCGGGATAATTAAATTAAACGTTAAACTCTTTTAAAAACCCGACGGGCCCACCTTTGAACCCTCCGCACGTTCCCTCATCTTTTCCGCCGTTGGATCAGCCTCCCGCAGATCAACGGCCAGCGTTGATCCCGCTGCCCATCCCGTGTAAGTTTTTTAACCCGCGGGGGATGGGTGGTTTTGAATAGTCAAACCATCCACGTGGCAGGAAACCTGTGGAATCGCTGCCCCTCCGTTAAAAACCGTCCTCGACCAAAAGCGGTGCGGGAGTACCACTTACCGCTTACCGCTTACTGCCAGCTTACGTCACCCCGTACGTCGATGACGTCATCACCTCGAAAAAACAAAAAAACCTTTAACTTGCGAATAAAGCCATTTTTCGTGTTTTTTTTAGTCATTTTCATTATTCTGAGAAGAACGTTGCTCCCGCTGCGATTTTCAAAATTTCCGCTGTAATTGACCTTTTCGCCCCAAGATTCCGCTGCGCCCGTGCTGAAGAGCAGTTCCGCCATTGCCTGTTACCTGTTAGAGAACCAGTTTCCGTCTAAAAACAGGTATTTATCCTTTACGCCCCGACTGCACGTAAAACTCAGTTTCCTTTGTTTTTTCGCTGAAAAAGTGGTTAAAAATCATCACTGAGTCCTCCCTGGAGATTTTAAACCTGTGAAATTGCTCCCCGAACCTGTAAATTGTTCCAATTTCCTTCATTTCAAGAATTCCGCCTGGCCCGTGAAGAAAACCAAAAACCTCCATTTTGAATCCACAAGAACCAAAATGGAGGCCCCGGCAGCTCTTAATATCACTCCATTGAATGCTCCTCACCGTGAATTAGACTATTTACCTCTGATAGATGAAGATTTCCAAATCAAAGACCTGCATTTCGATGAAAGTCCCCTATTGAGCTTCTGTCGCTGCAGAGACGAACACTCAAAGGGGCAAGATCTTATAGGGTTGTGGGAATCCAATCTCCGAAGGTATCTTATTCCTTCAGTCCTCATTTTCCCCGAAATCATTCATTACTGTCATGCAAACTATGATTCCGCACAAACAGCTGTATTAGCTCCTGATCAAAGTGTTTTATTCCCCATCACACCTCAGGCTATCAATGCTATGTTACACTTTGAGCCAGAGCAAGAATTAGCACCATTATCCATGGAAGGATTGATTGAGAAAACCAGACAGTTAACCCCAGAGAAATTAAAATCCATGTGTCAGTATTTCATGATACCTGAGCATCAGCCAAAAGGGGCTCCCCCCTATGGTTTTTACTATTTCAACACATTGGGAAGGCTCGTTGTAAACATAATATCCTTTGTCTTAGGATTCAATACCAGTGAATATGTAGATGAGATAACTTTGGCTTTGCTGTCCATCTTTACTCCTGGGCAACCTCCTGAGATTAAATATGATTATGCTTCCTTCATTGCCAACAAGATCCATGATCAATTTTTAAGGCTAGATACTGAAAAAGTTTTTAAGTACTCCTCAGTCATCTATCATCTCATGATCTATTATCAGTCAGACAGGTTCCCTTTCCCTGTTCAGAAACTTGATGCTAAGGGTAATCCCAGGTCTGTCATTTTTTGGTCCCCCATCATTCATTTTTCCTCTGATTCTCCTCATCTATCTCGTAATCTGCCGATCACTTGTACATCCCCGCTACAACTCGGAAACGTGAATTTATCCTCTGATTGTGACTGAATTAGAAAAGATCTCAAGAATTGTCAAAGAGTTATAAAGTTGGGGATTGGTACTTGTACCAAAACCATACAGTTATCAGGATTTATGGATGTGAATTACATCCATTCAAGTTACCCATATATGTACCAATGAGAATTTTTGGTTTGGAATACTTTAGACAGATGAATAATTCAGATGTGATCCATTTCTGCAATGTAAAGAAGAAAGCACAGTTAAGGATCAAAAGCCAATTAGGTCCTTTCATCTGCAATTCTAGAGAAGCTGAGAGAGAAGCAGAAAATATATTAGATAAGAAGTTACAGACATCATTTCGTTGAGTCCCTTATGACCCCTTTGGTTTCATTTGTGAAAAAAGATTAAAGAATAAGTCATCTCCTTATGTACATCACAGGATTCCTGATTTAGAACAGTATGAAAATCAAGATGAATGGGTTAAAGGAACACTTGTTGAAGAGGAAAGTGGAGCTGACAAATTGAATAAAATTATGAAAGATGTTGAGAAGAACTTTGACCTGGAAACGTATGATCAAATGCAGGTACCTTACATTGGCACATCT
Organism: Pinus albicaulis; assembly: GCA_034641835.2. Lineage (NCBI taxonomy): Eukaryota > Viridiplantae > Streptophyta > Pinopsida > Pinales > Pinaceae > Pinus > Pinus albicaulis. Next base: position 247,113,800 of record CM076583.1, on the reverse strand, counting down.
TCAGCAGCTACTCTACAGCAAGCATTACAGGAGGACAGTCCATCAGTAGCAGCAGAACCCAAGGGTAAAGGAAAAGAACCTGTAGTTCAGGTTATTGAAACCTTGGTCATGGCAGAAAAACCACAGAGTTCCAAAATACCAGAATCATCTCAGGCTTCTCCCACACCAACAATACACATCCAAGTTCCAGAAATGCAAACTCCACTAAATGTAGAAATAGGGAAGAAAAGGCTGGCTCCAGATACCACTCCTTCAAAAGGAGCATCACAGGTTTATCAAGCTAAGAAACACAAATCAGATCCACCTCCAGAGGTAGAAGTTATAGATGAAGTATTCGATGATGGTAGAGAAGATAGTCATCAAACAGGCACAACAAGTGAAACAACCATGAGCCAGAAAGGGAAAGCCTTGCAAAAACAACTAAGCACTGAAGTATCTTCTTTCAGACCGCCAAAGACAGATACTGGAGACATTAAAAGAACCTTCATTAATATCAAAACAAAGAATGATCCATTGAAAATGAAGGTCTATGATCAGTATATGAAGATGGCTCCTCATAATCAAGAAAGACTGATGTCAGCATTTGATCTTTCACAAGGTAAAATGCTGATGAGCCACTTCAAAGCAAAGGTGCCAAAGCCAACTTCAGCAACAGATTACATCAGATCAAATTTTGAAGTTTTAGCAAAGGATATCCATCCCCTGGATCAGATAGAGCTTCATAGAAAAACAGGGGAAATGGTTTATTCTACTCTCACCAACAAAGCCATGGCAGCTTTAACGCTGCAAGATTCCTTGAATAATACTACTGCACAATTGAAGATTGAGAAGGCCTCCTCACAAGCCAAGGATAATAGAATAAAATCTCTAGAAGAGATAATCATTGGTTTGGGTCACAATCCCAAAGACATTAAAGGTATTGAGGCATTGGTAAAGAAGAAAGAGGATGATATAGCTGCACTCAGAAAATAGCTAAAACTACCAGGCTCGAGGCACCCTCAGACACAGGAAGTTATAAAAGGAAATTCACAGGAAGAAATGATGGAGTTGCTCTTGAATATGACTGAGCGACTAAATGAAACAGAGAAAGAATTGGAAAAAGCATTGCAGGAACAGGAAACAATCAAGCAGACTTCAACAACAGGTACTACAACCACAGGGCAGCAGGAACAACCACCTCAGGTGAACACTTCTAATTTGAATTCTGAGGACTTAATAAAACAGATGGAGAGTTTGCAGCTAAGGGTCACAGAACTCCAAGAAACAAAACTGCAATTGACAAAATTGGAGGAAAAATATGACACATCTAAAAAGACAGCTGCTGACAACCTCAGGGAAATAAAAAGATTGGAAAAATTGGTTGAGGCTTTGCAAAAAGATCTTTCACTGGAAAAGCCTCTGAACGAAATAAATGATATTCTTTGGGGTAACATCATTGAATTAATAAGGGATATTTGGCCCTCGATTCAAGCTATTTTTGAGCAAAATGAGTTAGTCAAAATAGCACAAGAAGAAATAAATAGAACCAGACATGAATTAAGAGGCAGGCCTGAGCAGGCCCAGCAGCTCATTCAATTCTTGAATTCTAGAACAAAACAATAGCTTGCATTGTTAGGAATTGATGACAGGACAGGTGCAGTTTTGGAAGCAAAGAGAGTTTTCACCAAGAGGACTTTCATGCAAAATTTAGAAAGAAAGTTTACAGACATTTTGGTCGACATCAACAATTTCAGAGAAAAATTCCAAGCTCTACTAGATAGTGGGTTACCAAGTCCCATGCTCACAGAAGATCAAATAGTAGACTTGGAAACCTATGAGAAGAGAATAAAGGCTCATGCTAAAAATGCAGCTGTAGGTTCTACTAGCTCATCAGAACCTGCATTACCAACTGGGAAAAGTATTTATGATAAAGTGAGGAATTTATTTCATCTGGAGCATGAATTAAAGTATCTATTTCCGAATGATCCCACTTTTTATAAACTTACTGAAGCAGATGAAACTTTAAGGAAGCTTAGAAGAACTATGATACCAGATGATCAATGGTGGCAGGAAATGTTGGAGATTCTATGAGAGTTGCTTTCAGGATGAGCATTTATCTTTACTGTCAAGTAAATGGTAAAAACAGGAAAACAGATGAAAGAGTATCAGATGAAAGATTAAAGGACATCCGTGAGAACAAAGAGTGTTCAATAAGCCAAAGAAATACTACAAAGGACAGCACAGAGCCTTATCTCCAGCACACCCACGGAAAAAGGAACAGCACATCGGCAGTTGCACATTATTCTATCCACGAGACTGTTTGTCTCTTGTTTGTTTGTAAAATATGCTTTAAGTCAGCCTAGATTATTGGCTAAGTTAGTGTAAGACTGTTTTAGATTATTTTGTGTATAAATAAACCCTCAAAGAGAGTGTTGAGGGGGGATTCTATTACTTTGCTGTAACACTGAGATTTTTGGAATAAAAGCTTTTGGAGAAATTTACTTGTGGCTTACTGGATGACGATTTGAGGCACTGGACTTGTTGCAGGATTCATGTGTTGGACTACAGTTCAATAAGTGTTTCTACCCTTTGTTTGAAATTTTATATTAGTTTATAATACCATCATATCCATTTCTGAATAATTTACATAAAGGATTGAAATAGAATTTGCTTAATTGTACTCTGTTTTCAAATGTGATTGTTCCTAAATGTTTTCTTCTAAATTAGCTATAAGCATGAATTCTTAAATTCTCCTGCTTCGCTAATTTAAGCACTGTTGATTGCTATAATAAATAAACCTTTATTGCTCTTTGTTTGTAATCAATTCACTTCTTTCTTTTGAACATGGTGAAAGATTCTTAGTTGCCTTTCATCCCTTCAAAATCATCCCACCCACTTTAAATTTAAGGATTGTTCTCTGTCTAACTATCTTGCCCTGTAATACCATCTTGTGCGTAGAATAGAAATCCAGTAAAGCCATCCTTTGACTCCATAGCCCAATGGACTGAAAGCTCTCAGCCTTGCCCTTAGTTTGTGGATTCCACCATTTTCCCAAAACAAACTTTGAAACTATAACTAGCCTAAAACCTTTCAAGAACAGAGATAAATCATAAAGAGAGAGCTCTCTCTGGATGCAGATTGGCTAGATTCTGCATCTAAAAGGTTGGTTTGTGGTTACCTCGGGTATACTTTCCTCTTACACAACTTCTAGGAAAACCTGAGTGATAACATCATCAAGAATATAATTCAGAAAATACATGCCAACAGTGGAATATCAACATGAAGGATTTCGTTGTGCACATCATTGACACAGTATTTTCGTATGAGTATACTAAGCAGATGGAAGAAAAGAAATAATTTTTTGCGGCTGAAGAGAATGCACGTATTAGACACGCAATGATTACCTTCAATTGTGTGTTCATTGCTGAGAATAAAAACGCCAAAGAAACACCACTAAATGAGGATATGAATCAGAAAAAAAATTGTCGATACTATAGAAATATTTAAATAGATTCAACTAATATTTTAATGTGCTAAAAAAAAATACTAAATCAATTCTACCAATTGCGAAAAGAACAATGACATAAACAAGTAAGAGAAAGAATTATCAATTTCACAACACAAGATGTATCTGGGGAAAGCCTTAGGTAAAAACTATGTTATCTGTATATTTCATAAATTCAAGAACATGAAACAGTACAATGTTATTTCCCTTCCTGAGAAATCTCTGCACTCTCCTGATTGTCTCACTCTGATCCTCGCTCTGATGTAAGAAAGCTTGGTTCAATATTTAAGCACATTCTTTCCTCTAATTGACCAGCCTTGCTCATGCACTCTTGCACTAATTGAGCCCCTATTAACTAGTAAATTCCCATCAATAGATTGCGTAATACATCCAAGCAATGTTAATGAACTCATGCATGACCTATACAATTTTCTAATTATACAACTGATAGTTTTATCTTCCCTTTAACTTCAATCTACTATGGGCCTACCTTAGAACTGACATGAAAAAACTATTTATAGAAAATTATAAGTTATATGATTGATCACTACGTGTGAAGTAAACAATATTTAATTCACTGGACCTATCACTAGCTCATCTCTCCATTAGAACTAGTTAAGTTGATTTTAACTCAAATAACTGAGTTAACTAATTACAACTCAAAATAAACTGAAAATTGACCTCCTAAAACTTAGAGAGACCTATATATTCCTCCAGTTTGACCCTCAACTCAAATTTACTGAGCTAACTAAGTCTTCATGACCTCCAGTTTGACCCTCAACTGGAATTGACAGAGCTAGCTAAGTCTTCCTCACTCAGTTAACACTTAAAATTTGTCATGTGAGGTGGAATTAAAATTTACTTATAATATAATTGAGGGAAAGTTAAATTAGAATCCCCGTTGGGGTTTCATTCTTGTTTCCAATATCAACACTCCCTCTCAACAAGAAAGGGATTGTTTACTACCCTGATCCCATCTCTGTGAACAAAAGTTTTCTTCTTAATGGTGTCTTCATAAATATGTCTGAATTCTGCTCCACCATGGGAATGTACTCTAATGACATAATTTTCCTTTGCACAAAATATCTGATGTGGTGATATTGGATATCAATATTCTTGGAACTATCATGAAAAATCAGATTAACCAAAATATTGATGCAACTATGGATACCAAAATAAATTATCGTTGGATCCATATGTCGACCAAAAAAACCAACAACTATCTTCCTCATAGAGACGGCCTCACATGCTACTTGCTTGGCCACCATGTACTTTGCATCTGCTGAATTGAGTTCAACGTATCTATGTTTCCTAATGTACCAAGAAATTTTTGTTGATACTATGCTAAAGATGCATCTTGATGTGTTGTTCCTGTCATATGCACTCCCTACCCAATATGCATCTGTGAATCCTTGAAGGTTCACTCCCGCAATCTATTTGTACCATAGCCCATACTCTATAATGCATATGAGGTATATCAACACATGATTTCTTGGATGCCAAAAGAGCTTGGTAGGCTTAACCATAACTTGACTAAGCTAGTTAACCACATAACATGTGTCTAGTTGTGTGTTCACGAAATACATGAGTGAACCCACAAGATGTCTATAAACTATAATATCTACTACCTTACTAGAAGTAGCATCCTCCTTCCCCGAGTTTCCTGGTAGAGGAGTCTCCATGGGTTTACTTCCCTCCACTTGGGTATTCATGAGGACTCTGTTGGCATACTTTCATTGAGATACAAACATATCCCCATCTCTTTTCCATATTTCTAATCTCAGGAAATAGTGTAAGAGCCCCATGTCCTTCATCTCAAATTATATTTCAAGATACTCTTTGCACGAATTGATGAGCTACTCATCACCTGTGAGTATAATATGATCGACATAAAGTAAAATAATAAAAATATTACATTATACCACAATATGATAAAGGTACGCATCTGCTTCACTCTTGGTGAAGCCCAACCCAGTGAAATAATTGTCGATCATGGTGTACCATGCACGAGGTTCTTGTCTCATCCCATACAATGCTCTATTGAGTCTTCACACATGTGAATCCATGGCGAAGGTCTAAAAACATTTTGGTTCCTCAATGTATACATGTTCCTCTATCACTCCATTGAGGAAGGTTGTATTTACATCCATTTGATGTATGTGCCATCCCATCTCCACTGAGAGTGCAAGGATGGATCTAATTGATGAGTAGATTGTGAATGGTGAAAAGGTCTCATCATAATCAATTCCCTCCACCTGATAGAGCCCTTTGGCCAAATATTTGGCCTTGTGCTTCTCCACACTACCATATGCTGCCTAATTCACCTTGTATTTCCACCCGGATCCTACAAATAACCTCCCTTGTAGTCTTGGGATAACTTCCCATGCACTGTTTCTGATAATGGATTCATACTCCTAAACCATGGCATCAACCCAAACTGGTTGTTGCAATAATTCCTAGAAATAGGATGGTTCTATCTCTATAACTTCGCTCATAAGAGCCATGTATCTAGTGTACCACTCTGGGGAACTTCTATGCATGCGTTGTGATGTGGGTGCTCCAAAATTCTCTCTAGCATCAAGTAAAAACCTGTCACCATCTTCGTTTCTCTTCCTTCCATCTCAGGGTGTCTATGCATGAGTGGATTCTTCCAATATCTGCACCTATGCTTGTCGTTGCTCCACATATAAACGTTATTTTTTTGGAGCTAAGAGATCCTCAATTGCATGCAAATTAAGCTCCCTCTCAAGTGAAATTTGCATGACCTTCTCTTCATCAAATTTCACATCTCTTTTGACCACTATCATCCTGTGTGATAGCAAGTACAACCGA